>JAWWMO010000121.1:24185024-24225284 GCA_035047845.1 Dendrocincla fuliginosa
AAAACCCTATAAGTAAAAGAACTCTTCTCTGCTTTACCCACATAAAGTTGTCTTGGAAAGTTTTTTCCCTTTCCTTATGGCATCATTACACTACACCATAAGCAGATAAAGCACTTAATAGTAAAATTAGTGTGTGTGACAGAATTGTAAGGAAGATATAAGAATGGGTACAATATGCATTTGAGGTAACATGGCTTACGTGCAAGAATGTTGCAGGAAAGAAGTATTTCCTGTATTTCTTTGAAGTACAATCTGGCGCCTGTAAGCAGCAAGTCATTTGATGCCCCTGGGTTTGCTCACGTGTAGAACAGCTTCTTCAAAGGCTTCTCACTGTAGTAAGGGCTTCACTGGGTTGACAGGATCGTGTACTTGACAAAAGAGACTTCAAGGGCTTGTTCCAACTTGGAGAGAAAAAAATACACGTGACAAATACATACCGTCTGTTATGAATATTTCATACGTTCTCTTGGAGCACTTAGAAACAATTTCATTCTTTTTGTGGCATAGAATATTTAAGAAATGCAGTAGGAAAGAAGGAAGTAAACTAGAAAAAAACTCATGGTCTTCAGAAGAAAAATGTGGGAGTGAGGAAGGGACGAAAGTGACAGTGGTATGCAGCTGATGTGAAGTGAGGAAGAATACTTCCCCCTCTCTCCCACCTCCCTAGTTTTGCAGCACTGGATCCACTGGAAAAATAGTTTAGAAAAACGTTTTATCATGGCGTATCATCTCTCTCTGGAGCCAGAGAATGATGAGTATTTTCTTGTAGCCCAGATATGGGCTGCCTGCAACAGACTGGGGGGTCTGTGTGTGAGGAAACAAACCTTAAATTTAATTTTCTTGTATTTTAAGATAATTAATGTACAAAAAATTGTTTCTTTCTGTCTACTGCCATATCCAAAAGCACTCTGGATCTGCATGAGAAGTACCAGGAGACAAGCTCTGGTGTTAGTGAGATGCTACAGTGATGCTTGACAGGGTATACCCTGTTTCCAGATTCACAGGGATGCTTGCACTCCCTTTCACAGCAAATATGCTTCTATTTCTTAGCAATCTGTGTATCACTTGCACTGCAGCTAACTGGAATTGTTTCAAATTAATAATATTTTATAAATGAAGATGCAATTAGTACTGAATATGTCAGGTTGTTTATCATGCCTATTGCTTAAAATTAATGTTTAGATTACAGGCAAGTTCTTCCCACTGTCCATTTTAAAACAGATCAACCTTTGCCTTTCCTGTGAAACTCTTCACTGAGGTGAAGGGCTGGAGAGGGAAGATTAATATACTGTCAGAAAATGCAGATATCTTGTAACTTTCTTAGAATAGTTTAGCATGATTTTACATGTAACTTACCCAATACATGCATTTTTTTTCTCTTTGTGTAAAAGCATCTGGATTTTTCAAATTTTAAGATCTGCAGGGGTAATGGTTTATGACAGGAGTCACAAAAAAAGCCTGATCTGTGACTCTTCTAAAGCCTCTTGGAAGGGAGGAAGGAGAGTAAAGACAGAGCAAGTATTAGGTACAAGTTACAGAATATTCAGTTGGTAGAGATATACATGGATAATCGAGTCAACTCTTGAGTGAATGGCCTGTACAGGGATCAAACCCATGACCTTGGCATTATTAGCACCATGCTCTAACAAAGTGAACTAAGTACCATGTCCATATGTGCAAGGAAACAGTTCTTAAACATTTATTTTTACTTTTTTAGCTGTGTAAGATTTTGTCCAAATTTTCTAGTTTCTCTTGTTTTTATTCCTTACAGTTCCTTTTAATTTGAAAGCTTTACTTTAAGGCAAGGCCAGTCAGTTAATGTCCTAGTATTGAAATAGTTTATTGACAATTTAAAATGTTAAGGCACAAGGCTGTTGAGACTGTATGGTCATCCTGAAATACTGTAGAGAAATCCTCCCCTTAACATACTTTTATTTTTAAAGCAGCTGAGAGACGTATGTGCATACTACCAATGTCTTCTCAAATGCATTTATTCTACTACTCCCACATAAAAAGGGGGGAAATCTTGTTTAAAAAACATTACAAAGATATAACTATTGAATCCAGGTTGCCAGAGAAATCATTTAAGAAGGAAAACCACTGTCTCTCAACAATAAGATAATGCCATGGGGGATGGATGATTATCCATGAGATAATTTTGTTCCAGAGTACTGTAAATCTCAGCTGCTTTCCTTTTCATATCCAGTACCTTGGGGCATGAGAGCTTATTATAATTTATTCTCTATTGTACATTCAAGAAAAAAAACACTGGAGTATAACCTATCATTTAAAAATGCATTTTTCTTCCTGTTCTCAGTGCTGGTAAGCTGTGCATATTCTAAGACAAAACTGAGAGAACAAGCAGAACATAACACACATTATAAAGTTGTAGCACCTATCACATTCTTACTTCTGGGGATTTCAACCCAAAATATTTAAGTAAGCTTTTTGATGCTGCAAGTCACCCCTAATTCTCCTTACTGAAGACCTTGTTTCACATCAGACCAGGGTCGGACTACTTTTAAAGGTGAGGGTGTTGTTGAAGGCTTAAGATGATGACTAGGTCTCCCTATTTCAAATAATAATTCAAAACACTTAAACCAACTTGAATCCTCACAGAAGTCTGGCATCTGAAGTATTTTTAAATAGCTATTTAACTGATTTTTTTTTTTCTGGGAAGAAAAAGCATTTGTCATGTAATTTCTTTATGATGATCTCCAAACGAATTGAGAAAAGGGGAGATTTTGCTGTGACAGTTTAACCTTCTGGTTAGAGCCTGCAAGATCTCCTGTTTTTCAGAACACTTTGCTGTTGGAATATAGAAATGCAGTCTCCTCTTTCAGAACTTGAGCTGTATCACTGACTGCAAACAATCCTCTTTGTTCTTTAACCCCCAAGTGAACCAGGGATGCGAATCTGACCACCAGAAGCAGCACTCTCATCCTACTTCCATGGGGTCAGCTTTTGTGAGAAGGACAAAGTGAAAATAGTTTTTCAAACTCCAAACACTGGAGAGGAAAAAAAAAAGCAATGTATTAGGTAGTCTCTATTTGCAAAATCTGTTTGTGGTGTTTTTACCCTTTAGCACATATGTTTTTACCAGTTGACAGCTGGAAAAAGCTAGGCCCAGGGCAATAGGAAGACAATTCTGATACCCATAGCTTCAGCCATGACCTCCATAGCAAAACATGAACCCAATCTCCCAGCTGAGTTCCTTTAGGCAAGCTGAACCTGAGTGATAAGTCTTTCCACAAGAACTTGAAGGGTATTTCCACTAGCTAATGTGTGATGGGATAACAGCTTAATTACTTTATCCATGTCTCCTTCAGCAACAAGCAGAAAGCTGTTACCTTCTACATAAACTTTAAAAACCGTTAAGACAAACCCCCCCCAAAAAAACCCAAACCAACCAAACAAAAAACGCCAATCCCTCCCTCCCCACAAAAAACAAAACCCAATCAAAAAACTAAATACTCTGAGCAAAACTCATCTTCATGAAAATCTACCTGTCAAGTTTGTGCGTGAAGTATCCTTTATTAGAAAATTCTTGTAGGTAGTGCTTGATAGATGGTACATAGGGAAGGGCTACAGCACAAAATTCTTAGTGCCATGGAAGCATGAACTACTGAGGATAAAATATTTTATCAGCAGAGGCAAAAGAGCCATCAATTCCTGTAGAATTCAGTTATTCTCTGCTACTCTTTGACTTTTACTGACATTACAAAAACATTTTGCAGTCACTCAAATCTCTCTCATCCTGAAATCACAATACAAGCAGCTATTTTCTTTCCTATGGAACAGTAATATGGTTTTCATGCAACTTGACTGGAAAAAAAATCAGAATGTTTTTAGTAAAAGGTTGAAAAAATGGAAGTTTTAGGTTCCTTTCTCAACAAGTTTCCTTATTTACATTTATGGTTGTTTATGCAACAACAGTTCTGGGAGAGAGGGTCATTACAGAGGTCAGTAAATCCATGTTTATCCAGAGCCTGGGTGACCAACAGGGAATAATTGATGTTGAGGGACAGAGGAGGATCTATCAAACTGTAGGATGCTTTCTGCAAAGACTTGTATGAAACTTGCAGTTCAAGGCTATGCTATTACAAGGGAAAGGGAATCCATGATGGGTTTTATTGACTTGTCCCTCTTCCACCCACACAGCAAAGGAAATGTGTGTGTATGTAGGTACATAAATAGCTGTGTGTGGGCACTGAAAATAATAAGCAGCTGAGTTATGACAGTGACCTGTTTCACCAAAGATTATAGTTAAACATACAATGAGATCTGAGAGTGGGTTTTAAGGTATTTACCACCTCAAAAAGATGACACTAAGGTAGCTGAATCTGTTGTCTGGTTTGAGATATACAAGTTGAATTTAAAAATGTACCAATACGTTTATTTCCCTACCAGGCCAGCTGAAGTGGTCTGAAACTTTCAACACTTGTCTGTTTTAGTATTCACGTAGTTATCTTTATTGCACAATATAGTTTGACAAATGAAAGGTTAAAACCCAGTATAACTGATGCTACAATACTGGTGCACTCTGCTACATACAGTGATGCTAAAGTTACAGAATAAATCCACTGTAAGTGCTCCAAGGAGACAACCCCTTTGTCCTACCACCAGAGGTACAAATATTTAATAATATACCAGCATTTGGAAAAGTTCCACTGCCAGCTGCTTACATAAAATGAGCTGTACACGACAGAAAAAGGTGCCTAGTATGCCATAATAATTCAATTATTTGCTTTTAGTGTTTTGGAAACTAGCAGCATCCTTCCACTAAGGAATGTGGTTCATAGCCCACAAAGTATTTGTCCTGTCCTCTCTCTAACATTTTTTAAGTTGGGGGAGGGACAGAAGGAAAAGCTTAACTTTCTACAACTCCTCATACATTCCCACACGACAACAAAAGCTACAACCATATGTTAAAATCATATATTTATCTGTTTATATTGTTTTTTAGAATACATAAGGCAACCAATTTAAAAACATTTTCTCCAAGAAATTTAATCTGAACAATGAACCTATGTGACCACAGAATTAAGTGCAAAGAGATGCATGCAGGAGGTCCTTCAGAGAAGTGTTGCTAGTCCCGTGAGTTGTGGTTCATTTATTTTTGGTGTCTCGGTTGTGAGGCCATGTACAGTGCTATCAGACAGTAGATAGTCCCGCCTATTGTTAGAGCCATCGTGGTCCGGTAAAGCAGTTTATCTGGCACTCCTCGTTTCAGGTGTACTGGCAGGCCATCTGCTTTCTGGGGGAACAGTTCAAAAAGAAAACAAACAAATTAACACCCATACCGAGGTCATTAAGCTAGGCTAGGCAAATTAAGAGACTTCCAAGAGGGAAACCCCCTGACAAACAGGCTCGCTATAATCAAGTGTATTATGTGGTTTTTATCCAGCAAGACAAATGTGCGAAGGCAAGTTGAATTTTATTAGCCAAAGCTGTTAAGTGCAAGCGGAAAGAAAGACCTGGATGGAAAAAGTGTCACAAACAAAAGAACATGAAAAGACGTGTAAAAAAACTATTCACCAAGCCAAACTGACACATTCCAAATGCAAGTGGCATGTACGAGAGGAAAGGGAACATTATATGAAGCACATTCTTGACGCTTAAAAACCAAAAAAGCTTAACTAATTTGTTTCATGAAAAGTCCTAGTTCTAAGTACACTTAGAAATTGCATAGCTAACAAACGGGCCTTGAAAACTTTACTGAGGTCTTTTTTATACTGCATTGTAAACAGCTTCAGTAATCAAATAACTATAAACAGAACAGCAATGATCCACTTTATTCCTCCAGAGCTGCTTTAAGGCATACGCTTGGATTCCCAGAGAGAATGGGCTTTCAATAGTCAAATAATACAACAACTATCTTCTGAAGCCACCAATAAGACGACGTTACCAGACTTGCCACTTTCTGTATTTATCTCCTATACAAGGCATATATATGCTTTGTAGTATAGTACAAGCATATAGATTATACTGTGCTTGACATTTCTTGACTAGACTTAATAGATTTTAGGTATTGTAGAATGACAGAAGTAGTTAGCCGCATTTAAATAAGGAAAGATATGTCCCACTCTCTAGTTTTGTTTTAAGTTACCCTCAAAGTAGTCATTACCTGAAAAATTTTCTGTAGGTCTGGCACCTTGTTATTACTCAAGAAAGAATCAGTTGCTGGTAAATCTGAAGCAAGTTTACTTGTCCCAAAAACCGGAGCTGGGGATTCAGTGGAAACTATTGGTTTGAGTCCCTGCATAAATAAAGATTAAAATATCAAGGTATATAACACTTGCAAATGTACCAACTGTCACATTAGGCAGGCATGCTGCCAGTCATTATAAGGATACATTATAAAGACTATTTATCTGGTATGAAGACCCGTGACAATTAGCTACAAACACGCTGTTGGGCCCACTGATTTCTCAGCAACATCTCTGGGCCAGAGCTTAGCAAGGAGCATAGGAGCCTCCTGTCCAATTTCCTCATGGCATAAACTTACAGCTATTGTTTTTCTGTGCTGGTACTTGGTCCAAATTACTGCCTGTATTTTGCACTATCTAGGACTCTGAGCAGTAGGCTTAGAAGCAAGGATCCCTGATATTAGGATCAGAGTGAGAAATGAACTCTACCTCCTGAATGCTGCGAACAGTAGTCATAAATAACTAGGCTTTAAATAATTTGGAAGTGTATTTAGAGTCGAAAAAAAAAAGGCATTAGGATCACTTGTGTCATACAGAAGTCGTAAGTGATGCTCAAGGACACTCCCAAGGCCCTATGATGGTGGATATTTTATGCGTATGGAACTATAACCTATAATTCACATGTTGCTGCAACTTTCCACACCTGTGAACTCCCCATGAGCAGCACAGCTCAATTTTCTTTTGGTTCAGATGGTTGTACTCTACATTTGCTATAACTAAAAACTACATAATCCAGTTCTGTGCTTAAGGGCAGAAAGTCACAGCCATCATGACGGGGCCCCCTTGCCTTTAATATTCTAATCAGATTTAACAGTTATGTCTGGACCCATGGCAGTGATGTTTTACAATATGGTTCCTAAAAGCTGTAATATTTTTTTCCTAACTTGGCACAGAGTTAAAAAAGCATTGTAGGGTTAGATTAATGCAACAGGTTTTCCTTACAAACAGAAGCAGCAAGTGCTTTCCATGGGTCAAGTTAAGACTGCACTGAAATTCTAGTTTCTGTTGAAAGGATTAGTTAATATATTTCCTATTTAAGAGAACTGCCTGAACAGTATTTGGAGCTGGAAGGAGACTGGCACTCTTTCTCTTATGCCTGCCATAGACCACACGTTTTTTCCATATGTAAATTCTCCGCTACAACAGGCATCTTCAGCAGAAAAGACCAGATTTCTCAACTTCCCAAAACAGTCTATGGAATGGTCATCGATGCTCTATCCTGAAGAAGTGGGTTGAGCTTCCCACTCTTCTAGTGCCTGAATGAATATTAGAATCCATTTGTGACCTTCCTGGTTATGTTTTGAAAGACAGCAGCCAAAACTGGATTCTCTGGCATATTCAGTAACTACTGCCTTCCTACTGAACAGGCTTGAGCAGAAGGTAAGGAGTGACAGTTCTGGTCATACTGGTAAGAAGGAAGCACCTAAGGAACTATTTACAGTCAGGGGAAGTTACTGACTACATATTCAAGGCTAAGTACCAGCTATGTGAAAAGACCTGAAGAAAGCAATTTTGGACCAGTATTTTTGTCTGTAAGAACTTTAAATACTTTATTATATCTGTCTTTAAAAGGTTGGTGATTTGATACAACTACAGACCAGACGTTTATAACAAATGCACAGGTGACTTTTTCTTCAAAACTCTTCTTGCTTTTTAGATTGTTAGTATCGCAGCAAATGTGAAAATACACATCTTTCATGTGCCTTAAGGTTTCCAATTCTGAATCTCACTTTTAACTTCTTGAGAGCCCACCTTTTTCAGGAGCAGTACCATCTAGTAAGTCCCACAATTACTAAATCACTGCAATTCTTGCTTGTTATGAGCACGTCTACTTTATTTCATGATCTGCAGTATGTGAAAAATGTAAATACTGAGAATTAGAGTAAGCTGTAACTTCCAACACTTTCATGATAAAGATATTTCTTTGATCATTCCTTAACTCACATATAGGAGACAACTCCTACCATTTTCTACTAGTGCTAAAACTCTGTCTCTACAGAGACTGCCTGGATGCAAGACAGGCTTTATGGATTACTATTAGAACATTGAAATCAGTCATGTCAACAGCTGTAGATTATTGCATACTTTTTCAGGCTTTAGAAATACATTCCTGTTCAGATAGTTGTAAGATCCCTCTTCTGCTGCAGCCATAGCAGATTCAGACCCAACTCACAATGACTAACCTCATCATGATATCAAATGAAAACATTTCAGAAAGGTCATGTAATGGTCTCTGTACTGCTGTAAATTACTTCCAGAACAGCATGGCACCAGTTAAGAACATCATACAGCAATCTAAGTAAAAACCACTGATGTGGTTCACTGGCTTCAGGAAAGAGTACAACAGAACACATGCTTCAGAAGAGAGACTGTTCAGTTTGCCTATCACAGAAGCTGCATTAATCAGAGTCCCTCACTTTAAAGTAAAATTCCTTTCGAATTCCATCCATCAATTGTGAATCTTGTGGTCAGCTCCAACCAGGCTCAGCTAAATTAGCTTAACTTAGTACTTGTCCGTGGTTACTGGCAAGTGCCCTCTCTCAGACCCAGCTGCTTGCTAAGCTTAGCATGACTGAAGAGAAAGCCTCAGTATAACATAATGGCTGAATTTCATTGCCGATTTTCAGTAAGAACTGAGACACCTTAAATGACCCTTGTCACTTGTATTTAACATTACTGAAACTGTATTTAACAGATTTAATAACATCAAGTGTCTGGCTAAATTCAGGATAGTACTGAAGAATTAATGCCTCTACACATTAGACCTAAGCTTAATTAAAATAATGTTACACATTGATAATTCCTCTTCTGATATTAAGGTCTTAATCTTTTATTTCTAATCACTATAACCTGATTTTTTTCCAATTCTTGGACAATGTACAGCAGATGTAGAACATGCAGAACAATCAACATCAGCTGATTTCATCAGCACACTAAGGCACTGACTTTGTCAAACACTGAAGTCCTCAAAGAAAGGTCAAGGCATGTAGCTAATCCAAAACAGCAAACAGAATTCTCTGCCTACCCTGCTGTAGGGTGTTTGTTCCCCTCTCAGAGGTCTGAAGGTCCTAGGACCCGATGTATCTGTTGGCTGGCCATCATGCTCAAAGTTAAAACAAACTTATGCCTTTCTAGTATGAACTTGCAGTTAAGACAGACTGACAGCACAAAACAGTTAAGGATTTGGTGCATAATTTAATGGAGACAGAACCACAGTCAAGTTTTTAAATGTTAGAATTGCTCAAACAGATCACAGAATGAGAAAGCAGAGAAAACTTGAGGTAAGGACCAAAAGGAAAATGGGAAGGAAGAAAGTTAAACTTAGTGCTTCAGAACATGCGCTGCAGTAGCTTTTACAAACTTGCTGAACAAAGACTTCTAACCACAGCAGAACACACCTCACTGTACAATGTTAAATATATTTCTTATCATAAACACAAAGATTCTCTTAGGTAGGATCACCTGAGGCTTTGTTTGCATTGGGATGACAGACTTAAGTAAAACTGGTCTTTTGTATATATTAAGTAACATCTACGCAGAAAAGGTTAACCATTGTAGTTTGTCTACAAACTCCAGGCAATTCATAGCAGACAAAATCAAAAGATCTGTGGTTCATGGGGAGTTTAAATAGATACAAGCAAAGTAAGTTCTATCAAGTGAAGATCAGGTTGTGTAACTAGATTTCTACTAGGATAATTTTCAGCCTTAAAGAACTAGAGAAAAGTTCATATACTTGTCCTCACCTGACATTTGAAACTGGTCCCACTGTTTGTACTTTAAACATAAACCACCTCTTTGAATTAATACTTTTTACTGTCTTTCTAATGGTTATGGCAGCCATTATCCTTCTATATATGAGGAGTAGTTTTCAACCTATTTGACTCCTCAACTGCACCAGCTGAGGAAGTTCCCATTCATTCAAACAAGCTGAATTGTTCGCATGACTTTAAAAAACTTTGGTAAATGTAAAACTAAGCCTTCTAAGAATGCCAAGACTAAGATGGAAAGAACAACACATATTTAAAACTTGGGTAACTTTTTGTTAGAATAAGCTGCCAGTTAAGTTACTGTCAGTAAAAGAATTTCTGAAAAATATTTTGACTGATATTTTGCAAGCCTACAACAAGCCTAAAGCTGCACAGAACAATACTCCACTGGGAAGCATCAGAATGTAACAGCACAGAATAGAGTGAGTTATTATACTGAATATTTGATTAAGCAGAATTTGAATTGCAAGATGTCTTAATTTTTCCAGAAATATCAAAATAAATAGAAACATCAAAAGCAAACCACTTAATATGCTAAGCTATAGTTTTATTAAGTAGAGCAATGAAATCAATAGGAAAAGACTTATTTCATTTTGGACTTAGCACCTACTTACTCATGGGATGCCTTTCATATTTTAAATGCTATTTATTAAAAACCTTTTTATCAGACTGATGCATCCGAATGCGTGACATGGGAACAGAGTCAAACTAAGAAAAAAAAAATTCTACCAAAAATCTGGCTTAGCCCAATACCATTGCAAAAAGGGACTGAAGTGTAAATGATAAGCCCATATGAAAGACAGTACAAGAAAGGTGGGTTTTCAGTTTGCTTTAAACAAACTTTTATAGACTTGTGTCCTCTCTGATAAGGGTTTTAATGCCTTCAGTAATTATTTTTCCTGCATGAACAGACGAGAGGGGACCAGCTCAAGGCTGCTCTAACAAGTTGCAGCTGCAACTTAACAATGCTGTGTCCAGTTCTGGGCCCCTCAGCTCAGGAAGGACATTGAGGTGCTGGAGCAGGTCCAGAGAAGGGCAACAAGGCTGGTGAAGGGACTGGAGCTGGGGTTGTTCAGCCTGGAGAAGAGGAGGCTCAGGGGAGACCTTATTGCTCTCTACAGCTACCTGAAAGGAGATTATAGCAGGGTGGGGGTCGGTCTCTTCTCCCAGGCAACCAGCGAACTGACAAGAAGAGAAGGCCTCAAGCTGAACCAGGGGAGGTTTAGGTTGGACATCAGAAGGAATTCCTTCGCAGAAAGGATGACTGGGCATTGGAATGGGCTGTCCAGGGAGGCGATGGAGTCACCGTCCCTGAAAGGATTTTAAGGAGAGACTGGATGTGGCACTGAGTGCCCTGGTCTGGCGGACACGGTGGCGTTCTCTCACACGCTGGACGCGATAATCTCGGAAGTCTTTTCCAACCAGCGATTTTAAAACACCACCGGGCCCCTGCTGCAGCTCGGGGGACGTGCCGTGCCGCCCCAGCGCGTTCACTCCCGGCTGTGGCCCCCGCTACCTCCCCAAGCCGGCCCAGGGGCCGCCCCGCCCAAGGTCACCCGCGGGGCCGGGCGCGCTCGGTGCCCGGCGGGGCGGCCGCCCCGGGGGTATGTTCCCCGAGGGGTGTTCCCCGTGGGGTGTTCCCCGCACGGTGTTACCTGTGGGGTGTAGGCGGCGGCCGCCGTGGCCCCGACGAGCCGCTGCGAGAAGCCGCTGAACTTGTAGTACATGGCGGCCGGGGGCGCCGGCTGCGACCGCGCTGGGAAAGGACCCCCCACCCTACCCCACCCCCCCCCAACCGGCTTCTCGGCGACGCCACAGCGCTCAAGGGCCCCGCAGACACAGGACACGGCCGCCTGCGCGGGAAGCCGCCGAAGGGACGAGGTTAAAAAAAAAGAAAAAAAGGAATGCGGGAAAATACAGGAGCCTGCGCCAAAGCTGTGGGAGCGCCCCTCTTACAGGCGCGCCCGTCGCTCGCGAAGAAACTGAGGCTACCGGGAATTTTGAGTCAGGCGAAAATGGCCGGGACCTAAGCAGCCGGGAGGGCGCGCGAAAGGGGGCGGGGGCGAGGGGCGTGGGGGCGGGGCTTAAGTAGGCCAATCAGCGCCAGCAGGAACTGCGTCCCCGCCCCCTCGGGAGCGCGCGGGGGGCGAGGGGGAGGGGCCGCGCACGTGTTGTGGGGGATGTGGGGGGCGCGCGGATTGTGCGCGCGGCGGCTCTCCCCGCGCGTGAGGGGAGAGGGGACAGAGAGGACAAAGGGGAGGGGACGGGACAGGACAGAGGAGACAGTGGGGAAGGGACAAAGGGGAGGGGACAGCGCGGGGGCGATACCTGTGTTGGGGTCCGCTCTGAGCACGGAGCGTGTGCGGAGCCTCGTGTGCGCCAGTGGCACAGGTTGGAAAAGACCCCCGAGGTCACCGGGTCCAGCCTGTGAGCGAGCAGCACCCTGTCAGCCGGACCGTGGCGCCAGGTCCCACGTCCAGTCTCTATCCTTAAACACCTCCAGGGACAGTAACTGCACCGCCTCCCTGGACAGCCCATTCCAATGCCCAGTCATCCTTTCTGCGAAGGAATTCCTTCTGATGTCCAACCTAAACCTCCCCTGGTTCAGCTTGAGGCCTTCTCTTCTTGTCAGTTCGCTGGTTGCCTGGGAGAAGAGACCGACCCCCACCCTGCTATAATCTCCTTTCAGGTAGCTGTAGAGAGCAATAAGGTCTTCCCTGGGCCTCCTCCAGGCTAATTACCCCCAGCTCCCTCAGCCACTGCTCAGGATTTGTGCTCCAGTCCCTTCACCAGCTCCCTTGCCCTGCTCTGGATCTGCTCCAGCACCTCAATGTCCTTCCTGAGCTGAGGGGCCCAGAACTAGATGCAGCAGTCAAGGTGCGGCCTCATCAGTGCCGAGTACAGGGGAAGAATCACTTCCCTGCTCCTGCTAGCCATGCTGTTGTTGATATATTATTTACTTCAGAGTTGTGCAAACCTGGGTGCTCGGTTGCGTTCCACAAATCAAGCACACCAACTGTCAAAAATTTCTACTATTTATATGTTTTTGCACAAAAGAGGCACTAATGTTCACTGGGTGCAAGTTACATAATTTTCTTATTAATTCTATTAGTTAATGATTCTCTTCTTATGCTACTTAGTCTGCATGCTCAATCTCTTGAGTCGGTGGGTTTCTTGAGTAGGTGGTCGTGATCTCCCCCTACCAGAATCACCTTTCACTGAGTCGGAGCTGATTCGGCATAGTTGCTCAGTTGCCTTTATTGGTTTCTTCCTCACCTTGGGAGTTCTGCCAAATGTCCTAGTGGCCTGTAAATTCTACATTCTTTGTGTCCACTATCAGTGAGTGGTACGTCCTTCTTCCCAAGCTTTGTTAACCTTCCCCTAGGTCTGAGATCACTGAAACATGTCAAGCCCCAAACCTTAACAAGGCAATTTGCCCAACAAGTAATTTCTCTTTCTAACACCTGGACATCACTTAGAGCTTGCTTGTTAGCTGTTATTTGTTTCAGGATTAAATCTCCTTTCTTGTTGGTTAGGCTTGAAAGTATGCAAAGATCAAACAACAAAGGACATCCTTTCTGAAAAAAATTTTAGGTATTCCACATTTTGTAACAGGGACAACAGTGGTTTTGTTTTCTGAGACTTAATCTTTGTGTCTCCACTCAGTGATTTCCTTCTCTCACGCCGTCTTTTAAATACATCTGAAATGCATAATTTGTTGTATAAAATAAGGATTTTGTTAAATGGAATCAGCATCATGAACCAGGGGAATGTGATATCATGCTGCTACTGTTTGTGAATGTAACATTCACGAGAAGTCAGCAGCCCCCCTGGCTGCAGGAGAAGGTGCGTGCAGCTCACAGACCTGCGGCATTCCTTGGTCGCTCTGTGCTTGCCTTGGGCCACAGGCAAGTGCCAGCTAGGATCTTGTCAGTGATCCAGAACATCCTGATGTTATCAATCTAACAGTGCGAATTCATTACTGGAGTTCATGCTATGAGTTGCCTGCTCTTGGACGAGATTAAACATACTGAGACCTTACTGAAAAATATTATTTGTTGGCAGTGTTTAGTCATTAGTGACCCACAACGGTTAGATCATTGCCAATTAAGAGTTCCACATACAGTTTGGCAGATATGCTTGCTATAAAAATATCTGTGGTCATGCACTGAGTGAAAACTATTAAAATGTACTTTGCTTATAAACTGGGGGAAGATGTATTCGTAGGAGATGTTTTGGAAAGTAAAATACCCATATAAAAATGTGTGTGATATGATTTCTTTACCCACCCGTGTAACGCCTTCTGCTTAGATTTTAGAATTTGAGTTTGGCGGTGGCAAAATGGAGCCTTGAGTTGTCTTGGACTAATCCCCTTGTGAGCAGACACATCCTACACAGGGTAACAACTGCTCAGTAACCAGGAAAGCCCTTGGGAGCCCTGCACATCTATTTCTTTATGAGGGCAGGGCTATGAACCAGAAGCATAGGTCCTTACTGCACCAGTTCTCACCTCTACCTGTTGCCCTGAAAGCAGGTTTTCTTGGTGAAATTTCAGTCCCTCAGACTCTGTCTGTGCTGTCCTCTCATGGAGACAACCAGCTGGATACTCCATATGTGATACCCTGAGTTGATGTTCTGACTCTGTGTTAGGAACATTAACTGGAGAGGATATGTTATTTGCTCAGTAAATAGGAAATTTATGGAAATATTTTGTAAATGTTAGAAGAAGAATTGTGAAATCCTTGTAGCTCTCAAGACTAGGCAGTATTAATGCGCTGGAAGATGTGCTGCATAATTTATGGTAGAAAAGAATTTGCTGATCAGGATTCTATTTATTCCTGAGAAAAAATAAACTAAAATTCATGTTTGATTTCAAGTCTGCCTGTAATGGAGCAGAAGACCCTGAAGATGGGGTATACATATTCTTTTAGAGTGGAATGTTGTGAATCATGGCTAGGTGTGTGTGGTAGCAGTCCTAATCTATTGAAATCCATGGGACCTATCTCATAGTATGAAGCTTCTGGAACCTTTTCTGGGCATATTTGTCTGCAAATGCACTATTGCTCTTCCTGTACGAGCCTTTTAGCATTTGCTAGAAGGAATAGGTGTGCCTGGTAAGCTCACTAAGGTTGTTTTCTACCTTGCTCTTCTGCCTTTTCTTTCCAATATTAATACATGCTGCAGTACCAAAGGAGCACACATTTTGTGGCAGGTCATGCATTGAGATAACACCATTGTATAACTAATTGGTGTTCTTGAATCAAGTTCTTGAAAAGTCGTTCAATATTGACGGAAAGCCACAGAAAGAAAAGGTTCGTGCCCTGGAGCTCTGAGGAGGCTGTGAAAAATGTACAAATTTATCCTCTTTTTCAGTTAATCAATATAAGTCTTGATACTTAAAAGTAAGCTGTGAAACTTCGATGCTGCAAGCTGTTGGAACAAAACCTAGGTGTGATCTCCCTCTTGTTTTAGCTCACAAAATTGAAGATGGGGAGTTGTTTACCTTGAAAGAGAGCTGCATGGGAGGATGACATGAATAAAATTACAGTTACAAGTGGAGCTTCTGCTGTTGTTCGTGTACCACAGGAGCATGGGAACATTCCATGAAAAAAAAAAATTAGCATGAAGTCTTTCCTTTAAAGGAAGAAACTTGCTTTTGCCTTAGACTTTTAGTTCATCTTTTGTTTTAGTCTCTAGACTTACTTTTGCCAAGACTGGTTTGCTTATCAGACTTGCTGACATAATGGGTAACTGGACTGTAAAACATACCACCATAGGAAGTAACTGGGCAAAATGAGGCCACTCACCCTACCAGGGTTCGAACAAAGATTGGGCATCTTTGAAGACTAAAATGCTATGCACAGTTAATAGAAACAAGTGTCCTAGAAGGAAAAGCCTTCCTCCTTTGGGCTTTAGGCTGAGCTCTGACTTTTAGGCACTGAGACGAACAATTCATGAGGACTGTTATTGCAACATCTGGTCTGTTAGAGATTTTGTATCTTCAGCTGCAGTGTGGTACTGACAGCAGCTGAAGACAATAGGATCCTGTATTCTATTCCATTTTTTTACAGATTGTTGAGATCACTGGTTTCATACATGCAATTTTGTTTGTCATGGTTTGTTCCTGGAATAGCACTAAGATTATGTTTCGAGATGAGTAGATTTCTGAAGGTGAATGAAAGAAGCAGAGTATCTTGAGTTTATTATGCTTATTGTTGTTGTTGCTGCTGCTGTGATTATTGTATTTATTTTCTTTTTGGGGATAAAATACAAGACCTTAATCAGTTGCTTAATGAACAAAACCTTCATATACTGATCATTATTTCAGCACAGATGTCTGTAACTCAAATTCTGTCAATCTACCCATGCAACTCTGTTCTTGAATTGCTGAGAACAACTGTGTGGGTGGATTTAGAACATAAAATTGCCATGTGCACTTATGTTTTGTTTATGCAGTACTCATTTTTAAGAGTACTAGATTGGATTTACTTAATATTTGCTTTGTGTGTGTCTATACATAATATATACAAATCCCCAAACTAGATGATGATCACCAAGCATAAACTCTATTAATGCAAGAGACTGATATTGTAAACATGTTCCATGTGAATTACCAACTGAAAGAAATAAATTCAATTATATGCAGGTGGTAGCTACTTCTAAAACCTGTTCCTGAATTTATTGGTGCTTTATTTCCCATACATACTGAATGTAGCTGAGAGGACTTTTGGAAATAGGCTTCTGTGGTCAACTAAGAGATTTCTCTTTCATAGTCCTAACAATATTGAAAATTAATAAAAATTGTAGGGTTTTATTTTAAATTTGTAATAGATCTGCAATATTACTATAAATTTAACCAAAAGTTTTACTGTGTATCGTTCTTGTAAGGGAATTCTTGTGGGTTTTTTGTGGGAGATGGTATTAAGGAGGCAGCCATTTATGTCTTCTCTATGAATTTACAAATAATTCCATATTTCACTTCTGTTTCCTGGGCACTTCTTTGTCTTGAAGTAAGGCTTCTACATATGAAATACTTGATAACAATAGTTACTTAATAGCAATAGCAATTTTGGCAATAAGGGCATTGTGTTGACTGTAGTGTGATGGGAATCAGAAATCTTTTTTGAAGTGTTGAACCTTATCTGGGGCTGTCTACCTCTTGTTGAGTATAGTATTCTTTCCAGGTTCTCATGAAGAACTTGTCTGAGAAAGTAAATGAAGGAACAGAAAACTTTACGATATAATTATTATAAAGACTAATGACTGAAAACCTGTTCTGGGGCAGTAAGTTATGTATTTATAGACCATTTCTCTGTAAATAATTATTTTCTGGATAAATGCAGAAGAGAAATTGTGAAAACAATGGTTTATTCCAGGTAAACTATGAAGTTTTCTTTTATCCTCAAGTTTCCAGATGTGAAAAGCATTACAGAAACCTACAGTAAAAATTGCTTTCACTAGTTTTCAGCTTTCTTGTCATTGCTTTTTTCCCCCTTGATTTTCAGAATTGCAAAAGCAAAGGTAAATTTTTCATCTGATTGAGACTTCAATGTTGGTTGTCAGTAAAATAATAATTACCTAAAAGCCCGATTTATTCTACTCTTGAGAAAGTAATCTTTAATCCCCAGGCCATAGAGATATGGCTTATAACACTTTCCAGTTTTGACATGTTGTGCTGTAAGGTTCAATATTTTGCCTCTTTGTTGACTTTGATAGAGATAATCATAGCTTGAAGTTTGTGTGCGCTTTCTGCTGCAACATATTTTTGTTTTTACAACCAATTGAGAAATCTCATGATGGCAGTACCTTATTATTCCTTAACTTTTCATTTAAATACTATATGCATAGTAAAATAAGCTCCCAAATGAAAGAACAGTATGTCTGAAGATTGAGAGGTAAAATGCATCTGCATAAACAGAAACATGTTTTCTGTTTCCACAGTGCTGCCAAAGTCTTCTCCCATCCCTTCCTTCTTTTTCCCTGGACTGTAAGCATTTCTCTCAAATAGTCAACAGTCCATGGCAAAAGTCTATTTTTCTCTGATGTGTTATAGATACTGGGAGGATCTGCGTTGTCCTTGTATGTAATTTCTTCTTGTCAGCCTCTTCGTATGCAAATCCACAGACTGGAGTCCAGAGACAAGCACATCCTCAGTGCAGTGTTATAACAAACTTTCCTGAATAAAACAAGATTATATTATAAACACCCCCTCTCCCCCCCCAACAAACAAACCCCTCCCTTGCACTTATGTTAGAGGGAATATTTGAGTGAACAAGAAACTAGGAGCTTGCAGTGCACTATGGCCACTCAGCCAAGATAGTCTAAGAAAAGCCTGAACTTGCAACTCCAGTGAAATGTCTGTAGTTCTATGGATTCACAAATGTAAACCAAAAGTTGTCCGGTATGTCAGAGAGGAAAAAGTGAAATATAAGGAGCAAAAAGAGACATTTCCTCCAGATGTACTTGGCTGAGAAGCTTTTAATCAGAAATACGCTTTTGAAGTAAACCTTGAAGTCATACCTAGGCTTGGTTTGTATCACTGAGCAGGCTTGGAGCTCACAGGGTATCATTTTGGATGAAGCCAAACTTTCTGGTCGAGTGTAAGATGCACTTTAGTAACAAACATAATGTGCTTCATTTGTCAACAAGTGTTCAGTCAACAGGACTAAACCAGAACTAGTCTGAAGCAATGTGAATAGTGTGTCAGGTCCTCAGCATCAGCTGTTTCATTCTGCACATCACTTCTCTTGTGTCCACTGCTTCCAACAGTAGGTACAGCCTAGCAGTATGTGGAATGTGAGATGTAAGAGTGAATTTTCTAGATTCTAATACCTGCCTAGAATCCCATTCACAGCTATTACCTATAAGCAAGCCATTCTTCTGAGAACTGCCATGTGATAAAGCCATTCAGAGGTGGCTAAACTATCACTATGCTTGGACAGAAGGTCCATCTTGGCTTAGGTTATTTCTCAGAAGGCTGTATTCTAAGGGGTTTCTATTTGACTATTAACAAACAAACAAAAACCATATTTAAATTTAGTTATACTAATGTCAGATGACTGGTTACTTGAAAAATCTTTCTTGTAGAAAACATTCTTGTTTTATGAATCATTTAGCACATCAGAGTAACATAAAAATAGATTTCTGCCATGAGATCAGTGTCTCCTGCATTGAAAATAATGGACAGTTTTGATTACCTTTTTTTCTTTTTTTTCTTTTTTTTTTTAAAGAATTATATTCTGCCAGCAGCAGAATCATTACTCTAAGATACCTTTTGGATGACAGACTCCTAATTTTCTTTCCTGCAGCATCGTATAGTCTCACTGACATTCTGTAAGCACGTTACTTTTATGGTTTAGTCTGTTCAGATAGTAGTGTAACTCAGGCCTGTTTGAGGAAGTTGTGAATGTTTTTTGATGCGTTTCCCCTTTGTCTTGCCACATTATCAGTGACATGTTTTCCTTTCTAAATACCCTCTTTGCTGTTGTACACCTGTCTGTGCTTTCTTACTGCCATCAGAGTAGGGATACTGCAAAACAGGGAGTACAAGCAGATGAAAAAAACTAACTGTTCCTTAGCACAGCATTTCCCTGCATAGGAGAAAGAAGTTCAGAAGATTAGGTAACAGTGTGGGAGAACACTGATAAAGTCCTTAGTGAGAAGAGGAAAGCTCAATAGCAGCTCTGCTGGGAAGAGGACTGAAGTGTGCTGGCGTGAGTAGAGTAACAGCAGAGAAAGCTGAAAGGAACTGTTCCTGAGCCAAGTCCTTGCACACTTTAAAAGGTTGGATAGTTGCATAAATAGGGAGTCCTCCAAGTAAGTGCTGCCTGAAACATCTGCCTCTGCATTGTGCGGGAACTTTTCTTTGGCAAAGCACACACAGCCTTACAGAGCCTAAAGTTAGACTGGGGTTCTTTGGACTATGCTTTCATTTCTCTGCAGATTTCTCCCAAGGAAGAGGTGACCTGTGTGCATGCAGGTCTGTGTATGTGGATGAAGCAGTTGCTGACCACATGTAGTCTGCGTAAAATTTTGTTGAAAATGTCTTTTGACAACATTCTCCCTCCTAAAAATTTTTCACAGTAAATTTTGCTGAACCATATCTGGCTCCCTTGTCTTGCGTAGGTTCTGTGATGGCAATTGCTAACAGTGAGTTTCATTTGGCTCGATATGTAGCAGCCTAGGCTTTTTAAAAGGGAAACTCTGAGTTCTGCTTTCACAGGGAGTGTTAGAGTTTGCAGTACCATTGGTGGGGCAGGCATGTTCATTTAAAGAGTTCTGTATCCTATTCTGCAGCCTGAGGGAACTGAAAAGAAATAATGAGGAAGTGTGGAAACAGATTTGGCACCATGATTTTACTTGCTTTTTGCTTTACATACTCTTGATTGTTTCCCCTTCCTGTTATAATTCTCTTTTTAGATTTTGCAGTGTGGATCTGATGTGATTATGGTTTCCTTAAGGATTTCCCATCTCCTTTAGGCTACAGTGTCTACTGCTTACTACTCAAAGACAGAGTGGAAATGCTTCTATGCATCCTCAGAATTGCTGGAGGCATCACTTTGACTCCATTAAGTGGCTTGTCCCAGAGCTATTTGCCACCAAACAGACGGTGTCAGGTTATAATTTGAAACTACAAATTCAAGCTTCTTAGCACTTGCTAAACAGTTGCTGTGTTCTGTAGAGATTACCCTAACATAATATAAAGTTACTGTAGGTTCTTCCTTTGCTTTCACCAGGTTATTGAGTTAATAATACCATATTTGTAGAGCTTCAGGGAAAAAAAATCAGTGAGTAGTGAGATCTACATGCTTACCTTACAGGAGACTTTCATGAATAGAGACATGGCAAACATTCTCCAAATACTATTAAAAGCATTTTACTTAAGGTCCATATACTTTCAATGTAATCTAAGAGCTGACATTGATTCACATATCAACCAGTTTGAACTTTGGGACAATAGCTATGTGTGTTCCCTTTTGGTCATTTTTGGGTGATTGCAACCTTAAAGTTTAAAAAACTTTCTTAAAACTGATTAAAAAGAATAAAAGAAAGAAACCATAAAATATGATTTGCACATTGCATAGATAAGGAGGAAAAAAAGACCTAGTATATTTTATGGATTGTTGATGGCTACTGATAAATAACTGTAGTTCTACAATGAACTTAACCAATTTTCCCTCTGAACTGTAACATTTGAGCTGAATATCTTGATTCAGGAGATCTCTGAAAGGAAAGAATGTGACTTTTGGGGAGGTTTTAAGTCAAAGCCCTCTGTTCGTGTGTATTTTGAGTTGTAGCCTGCAGAATTCAGACCCTGGTTCCCTCTAGTGTGGATGCCTTATGCTTTTTGGTAGTCATTAGCAGCCAACAGAAAGGGAAGAAACTGCTGAGTGGCATGAGACAGTTGCCAGAGTCTCCCTTATTCTCCTGATCTGAGAGACTGTGTCTGCAAGCAGACACATTTGGAAAACATTTAGAGGGAAGTAGTAAACCATAAATGCTGTCGATACAAGTTGTTGTCACAGTGTGTAATCCAAAGAAATGGGTGAAAACTTTTCTTTTTAGCAAAGTAGGCAGGTATTAGTCGGGTTACACTTACCATGGATGAGTGGACTGGAGAAACACTTTTTAGCACAGGTCCTCCAGGGACAGGACCCTCGATTTAAATAAACATGTACCTATAGAAATGGTGGTAATAGAGCAAAGAATGGTCAGGATGGGATAGCAAACAATGGGCTGGCACTGTGATTTTACAAATACTTGGTGCCGATGCAGAAGCCTGCCAGTGTGGCTAGCAGCAGAAAGAAAATGGGGCAGCTAGGAAAAGGTAAAAACTAAAGGGGAAAGAAGTTGGATGGAAAGTCTGGCAAAGGAAGAAAGCAGAGATGCCTTTTCAGGGAGGGTTTGGCAGGACAGCAGCAGTGAGGGGGAAGAGGGCTGAAAAGCATAGCAAGTCCTCTCAAGTCTACTGTCTGAGAGTTTTCCATCTTTTTTTTCTATCTTCATTGCATCTCCGTAGCGTTTGGTGAGTCACTTAGAAAGGGCTTCATTACACAGAGCCTTTTACATTGTTTGATTTAGTATTTTTAACCTCTCCCTATCTCTGTCTCCTTTCCTTTTTTCACTATTTAATCTTCCACCTGCTCCCTGCAGTGTTCCTTTAGTTCATCTGACAATTCTGAATTTTAAGTAGGGATAAATCCCCAAAGCAGGGAACATAAATGTAGTAATTCCTCTTCTATATCTTAATCTGGTTTCTTTAATACAACAGTGAAACCCTACCAGTTTCCAAGACTAGCAGTTGATTCTAGCATGACTCTAATACATGCTGGTGGCAGTGGATCAGACAGTGGAATTGTACTGTCCAAGCCTTGCCAGTTTGTTTTACAGCTTCTTGGTAGAAACAGAAGTTTAGAGTAATCAACCAAAAAGTAAAGTAAAAATCTGTAACTCCAATATCCCACGGGCAATTCAGCTGTCAAGTTCATACCTGTTGGCAGAAGCAGGTGGCCAAAGGCAGATAGGTGATCTTTACTGCAGGGCTGTTGAATGGATTTGAATGGCCTGTGGCATGTGAAGCACCAGGATAAGACTGGAGATCAAGGATGGAATGGAGATGATTTAGACTATTTTGTATTGCTTTGTAAAAGCTTTGCTTTGCATGACTATTTCTTCCCATTATATATGACATTTATTGTGGGGGAGGAGAGAGCTTCTTATCCTACACTGACACAGAGAAATGTATGGATATTTATTCTAAGCTATCTGATCTGAACTGCATTTCAAATGTGAATGGGACAGCATATATGAAGACAAGGCAAAGGTAACAGCAGCTGCAGTTCATGGATGTTAATGTTTAACCTTAATGCTTCTTCAGTGAGGATCAGGTGAAAGGAGAAAGGGAAAGGTCTAAGAGAAGATAGAGATGCTGAAGGTGGACTGTGCTATAACGAGGGAAGCAGATGAGTTTCATGGTCCCTGGTCATGTGTTGAGGGCAACCTGGCATTTATATTAAAGACTTTGTTTTCAATAAGGTAGATGACAAATAGATTTTCTAAAACAAAACAAAATTCATCTTAGCAAGGTTTTATTCCCTGCTGGTTGCCTGGCTCCCTTGAAGAAGATTTTTCTTTCCCAATGTATCTGGTTTTTAATTCTCTTGAGTCAGTGGAGACCAAAAAGCTGCTATGACCTATAGGCTGAATTTGTATCAGAGAACCCAACAGGTAAAGCCACTCAAGGAATCCATATAAATTTGAGGCCTATAAGCAAGAATCTCTGGCAGGAATCCACACTTTTAGATTTTTTTTTTAATTGAATTAATTTTGTTAGTGAGGCTTTTCAGTGGGCCTCTGAATGACTGTATTTAGTGAATACATTGTTTGGATTGTTTTCCTCTTTTAGTCTTTAATGGCATCTGTATAATAGCATCCTTATCTAGTATCAAGGATTCCAGATGCCAGTCTAATAAATGGCACCAATTTTACTCATTCATAGCATCCCATCAAGTTCAAATATTAAACCCTAATGACAAAAGTCATGGTTAGACACTGTGCTGTCTTGACACAGCCAGTGCAGCTGATAAGGCCTTTATCAATGTAGAAAAGACTGTCTTCCAAGTGCTGCATTCTCTGGGAGGCTCTCTAAATTGAGGAAATAAAATTGTATTTGAACACTTAGTACTTAACAGTATATCACTCAATAGGTAAGCTACACTCATGCTACAGAGAAGTGCCATGTTGTTTGCTTGCACTGTTGTCTGCATCCAGTTTTTGATTTGTGTGTCAATCTTGGATTATACTGGTTTTGGGAGCAGTATTTTGATCTGTGACTGCAATGTCCTTACTACAATGGAAACCTGGTCTCACTGTGGTTCCTAGTTGCTAATTAAATATTGGTAAAAGAGCCGTGCAAAGAAATATAAAACCAGATGTGGAGGATTTCTGGAGTGCATGGGAAAGAATGCACATATTGAACTTCTAGATTTCCTAGATTTTATTAACTTCTTTACTGTTTTCTTTTTTAAATTCTTATGGCAAACAAACATCTTAAATGTTCCCCAAGGCAGCAAGAATCAATCTTATTTTGGGGGGTTCTATGTATTTACAGTTGCATCTCAGATTGATCAGAGGGGCAAGTTCTGAGCATGTCTGTAATATAGTAACTGTGTTAAAACATTAAAAAAAACCCCTTCTGCTTCCAAATATTTTAGAAGTTGTTTTAGGAAAAAACATTTCTAAAACATACTTCTATGACTACGTGGACATCTGCTTCATTTCTTCTCTGATTGATTTTATGTAAAGCCTTTAAAGCTAATAAATAACATATGAGAAGTAAAAATGCTCCTGGTTTCTAAATGAGAAGTCTGTTCACTTTCATAATACTGCAGCAAGTTGGTGTCAAAATAGTTTATAATTCAGTGATCTCTTAAAATATTCAAACTTTTCTTTTTTTACAAGATCATTAGTTATGAATATTTTTGGGAGTACTTTTGAAATGGCTGCATTTTAAGAATCAAGAGAGGATCTCAGATCCATTCACAACAATAGAAGGATTGCATTGGTGAAATGTCTGGTTGTGTTGACATTCCAGAATGAATACCATGATGATTTGGGGTGGGGGGGGGGGGATGCGAGGAGGGGGGTGTTTGGTTGGTCATTTTTTTGCTCTGGGTTTTGTTGGGTTTTTTAAAATATAAGTAAGTTTCAGTGAACTCGAAGACAAATTCCATCCATTTTTTCTAGACTTGTTTATATAAATAATCCCTCAGGAATAATATATGTGTTATATGGCTGCTTTTTCATTTTGTTTTGACAGTTCTGCAGTCCATAATTACGATAGATATACAGTTGCTGAAGAATAACCCTGTGTAGGATTAACTGTGGTTTTTGCTTCGGACTAATTTCTGGCTCAAATATTCAAATTTTATATTGATTAAAAATCCTAGGTTCTAAATGGCAGACTTCTCAGTAGCCAAAAATTATTAAAGGAAAAAGTTTTGTCTGAGGTACGGCACCAATACCAATAGCCACAGAATTCACTTGTTAAAAAGAACACATTTTGTAAACATTTGTGTTTTTACCACTAGGCTGTGAAATATAGCAACAAGACCAGCAGATTTTATTATGTGATTTTATCTCTCTAATTCTGTATTCACATAAAAAACCCCACATTTATTCCCTCTTAAAATTATAGCATACATTTTTCTTTACAGTTAAGCAAACAATATATAAAATTAAGGTTCTCCAAAATTATAAACATTTGCTTGTGTAAAGAATAAAAGACTCTAAAATGTGTAGATGCAAACATTCACGTTTTATTAATTTGACCAAAGATTTATATTCTTCCTCTTCTGTGGCTCTTAAAATTTGTTGTCAATCAGATTGTCTGTCTTGGTTGCTCACTGTGCAGCCTTCTTGGTGCTTAGCCTGTGCTGTCATCTGCAAAAGATACTCCTTAATTTGTGTTGCACTTCACAGGCTGTATATCGTATTAGATTTCTACCATGAAACCAGCATTTTGTTGTTTCTTCCATGTGGGCTGAGGCAGCTCTTCAGCTAGTATAAACTGTTACAGCTCTAGCAAAGCTGGAAGATCTTTCTCACTAAGTCTCCATATTTTAAACAGGGATCTGATTTACGTAGCAAGTTTAAAGCATCACACATCCTGAACTGCATGTTTGCTTTTACAAACAGGGAACAGAAAATGAGAGCCAGCTTCCTTTTTTGAAAACCATAATGAATTTTTTTTTGTTTATAAAATGGTATCATTTTTACTCTGTACAGGCTTTTTAATTTTCCAGCAAATGTTTCCTCAGAAGCTCATTTGAAATAATAATTTTAAAAATTTTAAGGTACTTTAAATGATTGAACTTTAATCATCAGTTTAATCTGGAACCTCTGAGGTGAGATAAAATTCAGAGCACAGCCGACCTTGTTCGTTATGCTGGTTCCCAGGAAACTGGCTGGTTTGGCTGCTGAATTTAGCTGGCTGGTGTGTGCATATGACCACTTCTTGGCAGACATTCAGATCTGGTAGGATTTTTGTAGTTGTTACCCAAAGGGGAAGAAACAAGTGTTTTGAAGCCACTGGGACCTCAGGTTTATTTTGGAATCCTAATAACAAATCCTTTATGGGCACAAATTGCATACATGTGAAAACCAAGTGCCTTTTTCTTTAAATACATGGGCATTAAGATATGAATCTTACATTAACAGGATTTTTATCTTTCACAAACTTTCTGCTATGTGCAGCAGTATAAGCCATTGAATAGTAAGAATGGATATCACATTTTTAAATGGCTGATCCTTATTCTGATAAGACTATTTAGAATCATCAGTCAATCAAACTTTTTTTTTTCTTTTTGTCAGTACTCATCAAGACAGTATAGTTTCCAAGTCTTACATTAAGGAAAATGATAATTTTCCATTCTTTGTGATATCTGGGATGATGCTTCATGTAGAACTATAGAAGGAAAATACCCTAGACAGGTTTCCATTCCAGTGATTTCGTTAATGATCAAATGCTTTAAGTGATACACAGTATCTTGAAGGATTACAGCCAATATACAGTTCCAAATAAATCAGTCCTAAGGTTTAAACCTAATATATAATGTATGATTAACCTTTATTGTCATCAAACCATACAGTGGCAGTTCAAAACTCAGTGATATTCGTTTTCATTTTAGATGAACCAAAATGCTGGATCACAATTGTATGAGCTGTCTTCATTTATCCCCAATTTTATCCTACTTGGATTTCATCTAATTTGTTCCAACTGTGAATGTTTCCAATAGAGAGAGGTACTGCCCATTAAGTTTTTATTGTATAGGATTCAAAGTGGCAATAATTAAAGATGAACCAGCTTGCCTTCCCTTGGCTTTGAAATAGTGTACTTTGAAATAGTGCTGCACCCCATGTCTGTGTAACAAACAGTCTCAAGTAAAATTTTAGTAAAAGTTTCAGCTTTTTATGCTTATTTTTGACACATATAAGTAATTTTTTGTAGAGTTTCAATAAAAAACACCTGGTCCATTGAAAATAAATGACATATATTACTGGAGGTCAGGACCTTATTTAACCTATAATTCTGTTTCAAGGCTACCATTGAAATTACTTTATTTCAACTTCATTTGTAAGAAAACTGAAGTCTGATAACCTGATAAGTCACTGATAACAATACAACAATAAAAATGGAAAGACAAAAACCAACCCAACAAAAAGCTCCATCCCACTATCTCTCCCTCTCTCCTAGTGGGCTTATATAGAACAATTTCAAAATATTTTATTACAGCTCAAATTAAAAAAATACATTATGTCATTTTATTCTCACTTTGCCATATAAAAATTAAAAAAAACCCACAGTACAACTTAAGATAATCTTCACAGACCTATTCGTTTACACAATTATTTTCATTAGATTACCTTTTTACACTAGGAAAGGATTCTTTAGCTGAAAAGCACTTTCTAAAGGGTCAAACATTTTGTTTGTATGCCACATATAGTCTGGATTGTTGAAAACTTCCTGTGCTTAATAGCTTATACAAAATGATTCATGGTGCAAATTGGTATTCACAAGTTATTATGTGCACTAATTTGTACTTTTTCCTTTGTACAGGTATCTAAAGATTAGATTTATAGGTAGTGCTGCAATGCATTTTTTTCCTTGAAATCAAGATTGCAACATACTTTATTTCACATTCTGTATGGATTTCAAACTATTGCCATCATGATGATGGTTTGGGAGTTTTGTGTAGGAGGGTTTTTTGAGCAACCTTAAAACATTCATTTCACGACAGGGCTGTATCTCAGAGTATAGTTTTGATTAAGGACAATACATGGACAAAAGACAAAGCAAGTTCTAAGGAGTTTTATGAAAACTAGTATTTTTCCCAAACATCAAAAACAGCACATGGAAGTCCGTAGGGCTAAGTGCTTATGTGGGGGTTTTAACCCGTTTTAATGGGGGGAGGGGTAATTGTAATTTTCTCCTTGAAAATGGTTTTGATACTGTCAAAATAACTTTTCATTAGAAGATGAAAATGTTATTTCCTTCAACAGCTGTGTTTGGATTAAAGTCTGAAATTCCAATTTTGTCAAGGAGGAAATTTTTTTGAGGAGAAAAAAAAATTCAACTGACTATAATATATAACATATGCAGGATATATATAGGTACACATGCAGGAATACAGAGCCAGCATCTCTGCTGGTGTAGAACATCTAAGTGTCTCTGAAGTCACAACTTGCCTAACTAACATCAGCTGTGAATCTCACCTAAGAAAGAATTTTTGCTGATCTCATATTCACCTCTCTGTGGAATGCTGATTTCTGAGCAACATGATTCTGACATAAAAGGCATAAATAGAGTAGTATAGGGAACTACAGAGCTAATCTTCTGAACACATCAGTGTCAAGAAACAGAAGTATGGCTGTAACAGTTCTTAATAATGTAGTCTTGGCGGGAAAGTCAAGCTTGTCTGTACTAAAATTCTCTTCAGGTCTTCAGAAAAATTGTGTTTGCAATTTAATTCTTTAAGACTACGTAAGACTAAGACCACTTAAAATGATAATGAATTTTTTTCAGTTCTCACAGTAGAGCCTTCATTGTACTGGTTATTGACCAATGTGGCAGTTCTACTTGATTGAGCAATTACAGAGATGCATTTTCTAGGTGGTATTCATTTTACTTCTAAAGATTTTAACAATTACATATATTAAAGACGCCTCTACAGCACAGTAACAGTAAATGCGGTATTTTCAGGCAAGCACACCAAATTCAGCTATGCTGATGACTCTGAACTTCCATGTTCATACGAAAGCTCCCTGTTGATGTTTATTGGTACCCGAAATTGTAAAGCTGTACCTTAATGTGTTTTAGTATCTAACTGCAGATTTCTATGTAGCAGCCTTTCAGAATTATACTGAATGATGCTATTAAGCAGTACTACGCAAGAAGTGTAGTGAGCAATATGTCAGAACCTTACTTGATTCATTTTAATTTTCTAGTTACATTGGAGAATACACCATTTTGCCAAGTGCAACTCACACATCTCTATTTTACTTTCTTTGGTATGCTCTGGGTTTTTACAGCTGTTTTTAAAACTTCCATTTAAGTATATCCTTCCATAAGGACTGCAGAATTTAAAGATGATACAGAGTGTCATCTGACAGGGAGCAGCTACTCTTGTTTTCCAGTGCTTGCTCAAGGGGTGGAATCTTATAACTTTTCTTAGAGAACTCTCACTATGATATCTATATTTAATTAATGGGGGGAGGGGGAAATTTGTGTTTATGAGTATGTTATTTCACATGGATGTAGTTGAACTGAATGTATGTAAAATTTGGAGAGCTCCCCCACTAAGCTACCAGAAAATATATATATATCAATCCCTGATTGCTTATGCTGATCTTTATAAAGTACAACACTTGCTTCTACTTATGATTTGTTTCAGGAGAAAAAATTAATTGTGACTAAGGAAGTCCTTACTACAACATTTGGAGGTGCATTTCTTGCACTTCTTTGTGAATTATCAAATTCAGAGCAATGGGTTTACAGAAGATTTGTGTGCTTCATCAAAGATCAGAATCAGGCCTCAAGGTTTTTTGTCCTGCAGACCTATATTCTTCATCTTTCCTGAGTTACAGAACCAGCTCTAATTTGTTGCAAAGCTCAAAAGTAGCAGTGATTCTCCAATATATACCTTGTTTATCTGAGTAAAAAGTGGAGATACTTCAGGTAAGAAGTTATCAATGCCTCTACGGAGCATTTAGGTATGGAAATCTTTGAACAACTTCTGCTACACATTGCTTAGAATGGTTTAGGATATAATTACAGGAATGACAAATCTCAGTGTTAAGCCCATTTTTTTGTTCTGCTTTTGTGTGGGAAGGCAAACTGAAAACCTAACCGGTCTGGTTGAGGACTTCTGAATCCTCTTTTAATTTTGTTCTCTCAAATTTGAAGCATCACTCCCTCTACTTGCAAGGTGCCCAAGGCAGATGGCCATCCTTCCTGTCTGAATGGTGACGGGCTTTCTTCAGGCTGGCGAGAATGTTGTTCCATAGGACCATCCAGTCAAGGAGGACACATGAAGGGACTTTCCACCATTCTCTTCTAAGACAAAGCTTAGCAATTAACTACAACAGAATGTAAGTTTGGTCAATTTAAGAATTCAGCAGAGAGGCTTCTACTGTATCTAGCAGATCGGAACTTGAGCTCATGATAACATTGCACAAAGCTGTGATAAATGAAAGTGATTGGCAAGGCTAATAAAACGATGCCACTAACCACACAAATTCCTCCAAGGATTCTTCCTGGTACAGTGATGGGACACATGTCACCATAACCAACTGTGGTCATTGAGATGATCACCCACCAACAAGCAGCAGGAATGCTGGCATAATCCTTATTCTTTGTTCCCAAGTCCAGCCCATTTTCAAGAAGCTGGGAAAGTGCACTGAAAATTGCCATAGCAACGCAGATAAAGACAAGTAGCATCACCATCTCTCTGTAACAACGCTTCAGAGTCAGACCAAGTGTTTGAAGGCCAATGAAATGACGAGCCAGTTTAATCACCCAAAAAATCCTCATCATTCTTAAGACCCTCAAGGTAACTCCGGCCCTCTGAAGCTGTGAATTTTCCCCTGTGAAAACTGTCATTAGAACAGAGATGTAGTAAGGAGTAATTGCCAGCAAATCAATGATGTTGAGAGGTCTTCTGACAAACTCACACTTGTTTTTGGAGACGATGAACCTCACAATGCATTCTGCAGTGAACCACCCTATGCAGATAGCTTCAATTATCCTGTAAAAAGAAACAAAATACAGTATTTATGGTTTATGCAAAGGCTTCAGTGGATGTTTATTCACAGATATTACCAAACTGACACTTAGACTTTCAGAGACAATAAACACAAAGCCACACTATTCATATCCTGCACATGTGGTACTGAATTTCAGCAATTAACCTGAGGATCTAGTGTGAGTTTAAACTGATAATTGCTAAGAACTCACTCAATGATTGTTTCTTTGAATTATAGATTGCTACTAGTCATAGCGCTGGGCAAATATGCCTACAAAAACTGGAACCCTACAGGAAATGGTAGGCCACCAATGCAAAAGTGTAACATTATCTAGAACACCTGTGTTTGGGGGCGGCGGGGAGGTTGTTCATTGAGTTTGGGGATATGTTGTTCATTTTTGTTTCTTTGTGTAAATTTGCGAATCTGCCTGATCCACCTGGAATGTCAAACGCTGTAGATCAGGGAACTGACTGGTTATGAACAGCAATGTATAGAACCAGACTGCTAAACTAAAATGGACGTGCAGACAGAGTAGGCAGAAATCAATTTTTGCATTGAGAAATTCATTCAAATTTGTTCTTTAGGAACCAACCTAAACCAGTCTATCTGATCTGCATCCCAAACAGGGGCTTACAGAATTATATTCAGAACTTTATACGTATTGCCACTAAATACAGATGATTTTTATTTTTCATCACTGGGTACACAAAGCAGTGAGTTTATGTCCTCCCATTTACCACAATTACATTATTGATTTTTTTCTTTTGCCTTAAATGTAACTTCACCTAAGCTACATTGCAGCAAAAATGTCAAGGTAACCAAATGCTAAGGTAATAGTCAAGATCAACTTCTTGCCAAATACAGAAGAAATACTGTAAGAGGATTTTGGTATGTTCTTAAATATTTTCAAGTCCCAGTGCATCAAATGAGACTTGAGAATATCTTGAAACCAGTGGAAGGTAGAAATAGAAGATAAAATTGTCGCTCAAAAATTATTTAGTAACTGTTGTGTATGTAGCCACAGATCTTGAGATTTTAGACTGTGCTCACTTTTTTAATACACGAGGGAATGGGAGCTAATCTTTCTCTCATTCCTCTGTTTATCTTTTCCACCAACAGACTGAGCAAAGAGAAAGCCCAGTACTGATGCCTTCTCATACCAGCAGGTCTGAAACTAAACAGGTGTGAGATTGGAGATTTGAAAATATTACTAGTAAATGCAAGGACCCTAACAGGGTAGTGTCTGTTGAAACATAATGATTTGAAAGTGATAATCCAACTGTCTTTTCAAAGCTAAGCTTTTGCTTCCCTAACACATCTGCATAACTTTTTACCAGTTCTGAAATCTGTTGTTATTAAGACAGTGGACTGTTAGAAAGACAATATTCTCCTCTAACTGATGTAATTATAGATTCTGTAAAATAACTTTTTCATAAAAGTTTCATGCACTAAAATTTTATTTCTTTTTCTATTAATTTAATTTTGCTCATTCTCCTTAGTTTTAAGCTAAAATTGGAAGAAGGGGTAACAGTCAGTTGATGTAAAGTCATAGGGTACCCTGTAATTCCAGCAGTAACAAATTTAAATGAACATAAATTAATTATAGAAATATTTATTCACATAAATTCAGACCTTTTTTTCACTAGTAACAATTAAAGTTCTGTAAACAAGTGGTCTTTCTTCATAAAGGGCTTATAAAACATTAGTTTATGTTAGCACTTTTTGCTGGAAAGACTTAAATTTCAAACCAGTTTGCTCTTAAGAATTAGATGTTTTCTTAAAAATTAAGCTTTTGAAAACTTCATGTTGAAAAAAAAATCAAGGAAAAAAGGTTAAAAAGTCAAGGAAAAAAAGGTCACTTAAATCCTTTTTACATATGATGAGGAAATACCTAAGACTTTCCCCACTAAAATCAAACAGCAAGATCATTGTAATGGACACACTGATGAAATCTGAATGTATTTAAAATGTTGGCTAGTTGAGATCTCATGTAATGCTTAAAACAAAAATTGTATCTTGATAGAAATTTGCAGCCAGGAATGTTGAACAATTCCAACAGACTATTTCATTATATTTTATGAGATTTCTCTGGTAGGGCTGCCTGTATCTTATGACATTAAGCACTTAAATGAAAAAGAAATTTGAATTTACATAATATAAAGCTTTTTCACTTGGTTTGTCCTCCTGATGCACTGATAATTTTGGAAGTGTGACTTCTCCATTTTGTTGCACGTTAGACCCGTTATCTCTGGATTGAGCTTTACGGAAGTTAGGTCCTGATTATTATGATACAGTAGAAATTTTCTTTATGGAGCAGCACTGATTCAGTGGTTCTGTATAACTTTGGGGAATAGTTGTACAAGTAAAAATCCATGAAATGTGATCAATCCGTTGTTTTACTCTGGCAGTTCCCTAGCGTAAGAAATGTTGTAAATCAGTAATACTTTCGTAGGAAGGACTAAAGAAGCATTTTATTATAGAATGGATTTGAAGAGATAAAAGGAATGTCATTGATGCAAAAATGACAAAGCGAGATCAAGGCAGTGGCATACGTTAATGCCACTGTTACAGTTTGCACTGCCATTTCCCCGTTTTGCATCTATCCTTCTTTTTCTTGGCTAGGGAGAAGATAATGAAGAAAGGTGTCCCTTATTTTTTTCTTTCCTCTACTTACTTTTTAGCCATCAGGGAAACATTTTTCATTTTTCCTCTCTTGTCTTTTTGTCTGTGTAGATGGATTTTGGTAGTATTGGTGCATCTCTTAAAAGTGCGTGCTTTGGTGAGAAAAACTAGAAACTTCTAGCTTGGGAAATCTGGATGTTACCTACTAAGTTTCCATTTTCAGATCAAGTCTCCCTCTTCCTTTCCTTGCAGTGACTTATTTTTATACCTTATTAGTGGGTAAATAACATATAATAAGGAAAGCAAATTTAACAGCCTACAAGAGAACTTAACTGAATGTGAAGTTCAAGCCAAATAAAAGGCATGTACTCAGAAGACTAAAGTACCTGTATTTTTTGTAATCAATTCTTAAAATATTTTATGCATATACACAGGCAGCCTTCTTTTGTTGCTTATGCTTGCAATAATGCTGTATTAAATCTATATATAATTAAATAGTGGCTTTATCTGGTAAAATGTATTCCTACAAACTTTCATCATAGTTTTCGGTTGTTTTTTTTTTTTTTCCCATCACCTCAGTTTTAAAATAGCTGGTATTCAAAAAGGAGAGGGGACATTAAAAGCAAACTCATTAAGTGTTTTCTTGAAGATTCCTCACAAAATTTATAAATAATCAGAGAAAATACTAAGTCCTAGTTTTTATTCAGTTACAGGCTATTTCTGCTCAAACTTACTGTTCATTGTTCCAGACCTAAGCACATCAAAGAGGGGTTTTCTCCTAAAATTTTAAGCTGCTTGGTACTTAACAGTTTTTCAAGATTGCTCTAATGAGTCTTTTGTGCATAAGTGGAAAATCAAGCCTTTGCAAGCCTTTTTCCTACTGTAATCCCACCACTGTTCAGTTTTCTGTTGCACATGATAACTTTCTCTCAGAATAAGCTATTTTATGTACAATCAATTAAACCACTTCAGGGATTATTTTTTTCAATCACTAACAAGACTATTCTGCTAGTACTAAAACCCAAAAAATCATATTGTGACTATTTTATTGTTTCAGCTTAGCAATATTCTTTGTCCCTTTATATACTTTCAATAACCCCTGGTTAGTTGGCTGAAATCATGCCAAAATATTCCTTGGTGGCATGATTATCTATATTATTTTATTTTTTAAATAAAACATACACATCAACAGGACACGTGAGGAAAACAGATGATATGATTGAAAACATATATGACAGGATTAAAGATTAAATTCTGTCAGCATTGATTTGTTAAATTGTTGCTAAAGCCTGTTTCCATTTAAAGCACATTAAACCTGCAAAACATCCAAGCAGTAGCCAGAATGATCAAATTCCTGCACAGGAAGGCTCCTAGGTAATTTCAGCAAATATTTAGGGGTTTTTAATCCTTTTGAAATCAACAGGGTTTCCTTCTCACTGCAAGCCGTGGAGTAAAGGCCACAGAACAGCAACAGTTTCCCTGCATTAAAAACCTTGTTGGTTTTTTAGCATTTTGTCACTGCTTTGGTAGCAATAATATGCTTTGATGCATTAAACTCTGCTGCCTTATGTGGGAGGCTGTAATGACCCAGCACTCTCCAGGGAAGGGATAAATGCCTTGCACAGCTCAAAGGGGATACTGGAATATGAATACATTGAGCCTTGAGGTCCTCAGCTCTTTTCCATATATGTTGCACAAGACTGGCACTAGCCCTGGTGAGTTTAAGGTTCTCCTGTGGCCAGACAGTGATATGCATCTGTTTACTGTGTTCACTCCTTTTGAAAAAGCTTGTAAATTCAATAGAATTCATGTCTGTGTTTTAAATTTAGGTCTGTAGTTCCATTCTTTACCTTTAGCCCACTGTTTTAACTTGGCAAAAATGTGGTGTTCAGGTTAGATCTTACAAAGGAAAGGAGACCTTACTGGATTTTTGAACAGATGTTGAACATGAACATTTAGGTGTTCTGAAATTCCACCACCATAAAGGACACATGATTTTTGTCTAAAATTCAAATGCAACTCTTTAGGCTGATATTTTGCAGAGATGAAAAAAAGCCCACTGACACCTAACAAGTGATGATGTTTGGGGAAGTTACTGTGTTTATTTGCTTTTACTTAAGAACACAGCAACCATTGTATAGACTTGGTAACTCAGTGATTATTTCACTACAAACTTCATAATAGTTATTAAGTGGAAAGGAGGAAAGGGTCTCTTCTTAATGCTAACAGGCTACTGATAGTTAGAAAAATAGTTTTAAGGCAGGTAGATAGAACTGTGCTGGCAGTAAGTCAAGCAGCTTCAAATGATTTCCTATTACAGGCTTGAGAAGCTCTACCTAAAAGATCACACTTACAATCAGTGTGTGGACGGGTCCCTGAGCAGAGATGCGCAGTATGCATCTGTTGGCACAGTTCAGAGGAGAGCAAAGATGACTTGAAATTGCCAGAAGCAACAGAAGGGGAGACAGGCATTCCTGCTGTCTGCTCCTAAACTCTGCAAATCTTATGCACATCTTTAGCTCTGGTAAGTAAAACTTGCCATGGCAGGGAAGGGAGCAAAAATCTTAAAATGAAATAAATTTAATAACTCATCTCTCATCCTGAGAACAGGCCTGAGGAAGGCAATCCCTCTGCAATCTGGGAATTACATTGTTAGTGTCTGTAATATCTGTGAAATTCTGAGGTCAGATTTCCCATTCCTCTCTCCTTAGAGCTCATTCATGATGTTCTCTGTTGCCCTCTAAAGGGTGTTACTCCAAACGATCAAAAATAGCCATAGGCTGTCCACCCTTTCAGAGCATGGTCACCATGAAAAGGCATAACAACATAATGTTTCTGAGAAAAGTCTGGTGGACTCAATTCCTGTTCTCCTGGAGAAGTGTTCATACAAGAAAAACAAACACAGCTGGTATTAGCTGGCAGTTGCAGTCACCCTCACTGCAAACCTTATTAAAGAAGCTGATTTTGTAAATGACAGAACTTGGGATGATGTCCAAGCTGGAGACACGCTACTAGTAAGGTGTTTTCACTACAGCTGCCCAAAGCAGTTCTGGCAATGGTTACCAGGGGAATCAGCCACAGAAATTATCCATGTGGCACCTTTCTGAACTGTAATATATTGAGGTAAGGACAGGGGATTATTAGCAAGAATATGAGACTGAAAATATTAGTTGCTGAATTTCATGAGATGGTTCTCCCCTCAGTGGCTTATGCTGAGTTGAATAATTGATTATATCCAAATCTACAGCCTAAGAATTTCTAGATTAGTCCATTCAATTTTCACTCCTAAAACTTTTCAAAAAATATTTTTTGAATAATGTAAAGTCTTCATACTAGTAATTACAGTGTCACATGAATCAAATCTCATTTGAGTACAGCATTAATGTCACAATTTCTCTTGGAAAAAATTGGAAATTATTGTATTACTATGTTAGATAGAATTTATTTTGATGAGGAAATTCTGTTAATAAACAAAAGACATTTGGCTTCAAACTTTTAAATGCATCAGAAACTACTGGACAGTTTTTTAAAAACCTCACCTAAGATGGACAGTATTGCCAGAGTATGTGATCCCAGACACTCCTATGTGATTTCTGTGGTCAGGCTTTCAAATAAGCCATTTAGATTCTTAGGTTTTGAAAAACTAAGTAATTTTAAATGAAATAACTACAAGCAAAAGAAAATATAAACAAATAAAGGGAAATAAAGTCAGATGACAACTGGGCATGTTAGGTAAGTAGTTGTAACTAAACTGGATCACTCACTTAAAAGCAACTGTAACTAACACACCTTTCTTTGCAGCTATAACAGGCTTTTTAGTCATGATGCAGCATATGTAATAAAGAGAGGAGTGGACAGAGAGACACACATTTGTATCTGTTTTCCACATGTTCCCCATCAGATTGCAATCAGTTCCTGTGCAGTGAGAGCCCATGGATTAAACTACTTGTGAAATGAACCAGTCTGTACCAGTGTTTATACATGATAGACTTTTGCAAGAAGATCGTTAGAAACTGTTCAGCTGCAACTTTTACAGTTATCTCTAATTTTTGGTTGCAATACCATGGAGTATTAGAGCTGGTACTGAAGAAACTCTCCCCACCATTAATACTGGTCCTTCTGGTTTTAAAAGCAACCCTCACTGCCCTGAGAAGTGCTTAGCTATACTGCATCTTACAAGTACTTAGGACCTCATCATTCTAACCCTTGGCATAGAATACACTATCGTTCAGAAGAGTAAAATTATGTGTGTACATGCATGTTCTTGCAGACAAAGGCACTATGAAAGAAAAATTGCACATCATATGCCATATTCCTCTGCAAGTTGAACTCTTTCAGTGAGAGAAAACCTGTTGATTCCCACACCATGAAGATCTGAACACAGACAGGACCGATGTGGTTAATGCTATGGTAGTGTTGCATCTATTTTCATGTATCTGTTGGGAGTATCTCAGCAATTTGCTTCTGTACAAAAAGGTCACTCAGAGCATCCACTCTTTGAAATAATCTTGTAAAGATTAAGTAAGGCTTTTTAACTGAAGAAACTATAAGAGCAAATTTTGATGTATCTGAATCTAAGTAGGAATCAACAGCTTCTCAATCGGCATCTGCTTTCTTTTTGTTCATGCAATTAATTTTTTGGCTGAACTACAACAAGGAATACAGGTGCAGTTTTCCATTAAGCTAATGGAAGCTATGAAAATACTTTCCAAGGAATTAATCTGGCTACTAAGATATAATATATCACATTCCAATTAACTCTATGGTAAAAGATGATGATTTCATAATGACAAGGCTGCAATTTCACTGTAGGCCCCTTTTAGCAGAACAGAAGCTGAAAACTTTTTGTTGAATATCCTATCTGTTTTAAAAGAAGGAAGAAGCTAGCAAATACCAGCAAGGTTTACTTCTTTCTTTATATGTCAGTCTTAGTTATAGGAAAAATTCTACCAGAGTGGTCTCAATTTTGCTCTCTAGGGAACAGGAGAGAGGGAAAGAGGGGGCAGGAAGGCAGCAGGAGGACAAGTGCAATGATACTTAAGTCAGCAGAGTTGCATCAATGTAACCCTAATCTGAGGTCACAAGAAGATGAAATTGGTTTCTTCTTACTAGTAAGGATCGGGATAGAGCCTTATAACCCGTGCCCTATTTTCTGCATGTTTTGCAATGTTTAGTGTGCTTACATACATTTTATCTACACCAAATGTAAACATCTTTTATATTCATACACTGGAGTGCTTATATGATGGATTTGCAAGAGCTCAGTATGCAGTTTGATCATCTTCTGTGATCCCCACATAGGGAATTTGAGATGGAAAGGCGGGGCGGGGGGTGGGGGGCAAGGCTGTTTCCCCCCACAAGAATTTACCAGAGCAGAATTGTAACAAGCACTGGATGTGTTCCATCACAAGGACCTGTACGAAAACATGCAGAGTATTTACAGTATTCTGCTTTTCCCAGAGGAAAATTGCATTCTTTTCGAGTTTTCTTCTTTTTTTTTTTTCCCCCCCTCCATAATCACAAGGCATAAAATGATTTTCCGAGTGTCTTAAGTTCTCTTTGTGGGTAAGGAGTCCCGTGGCTCCTTAAAAGGGGGCAATAAGAGCTCCAAGATGCTGCACGGAGGGAGGCACCCGTACTGAGAGTAGGGGTCCGATGGCCCCGCTCCGCTGCCAGCCCGCCCAGCCCCGAGCCTGCCACCGGCCCCGGCCCGCCTGTAGCGCGGCCGCTCCGGGCGCCCCCCTGCCCGTCCCCTGCGTTCGGGGTCACCGCAGCCCGGGAGAGCCCGGGGGGAGCCGGAGCTGCGGAGCAGCGCAGCTCCGCCGACACCCCCGCATCCCCCCGCCAACCCCCGAGCTCAGGATCGGCGTTTTAAGGCGCGCAGACGATCTCCGCCGGCGGCAACTACAGCCACGGACCGCCAAGACGAGGGGCAGAACACACTGGACGGGACACACGGAGACCGGACAGCGGGAAAATAAAGGATCCTCCTACCCTGAGGGCTCCCTCACTGACTCTGCTGTGTACCTGCTCTGCTCCTCCATGCTGCGGTTCTCCGGCGCCCGCCACTCGGGCAGGGTGCTGGCGCACAGCACCACCATGGACACGATGACGAAGAGGATGGAGACGGTGGCCAGGATCTGCGCGGCCACGGAAGACGTGGGCTCCTCGAAAGTCCTCCTCATTCTCTCCAGCCACTTCCCGCTCTCGGCTCCCGGCGGCCGCCGGCCCTTGCCCTCGGGGCCGCCACCCGGCTCCCCTCGCGGCTCCTCCGCCGCGTAGTAGGTGCACGTCTCGGACATGCGGTCGTCGAGGCGGCGCTGGCAGCAGTAGTCGAGGTGGGAGCCCTCCAGCCCCCAGTAGATCATCTCGTTGTAGAAGGAGAGCTCGCACATGTGCGGCACAAAGCGCAGGTGGCCGTGCCGCACGTACAGCATGATGAAGCCGAAGGCCTCCGAGTGCCGGTCGAAGAAGTACTCGTTCCGCTCCCGGTCGTAGTCGTCGCACACCTCCAGCACGTCCTGCTCCGAGAGGCAGCCGTGCAGGCGGCTCACCCGGCGCAGCGGAAAATCCTTTAACACCTCCCGGGAGAAGGAGTACCGGGTACCCCCGACGTTCAACACCACCGGGGGGCCGCGGCCAAAGTTCATGGCTTGGGCGGGACGACGGAGGGGAAGAGCGGCCAGGGCAAGGCAGGGCAGGGCGGCGAGGCAGGGGGCAGCGCGGGCGGCAGCCCCGCTCCGGCTCCGGCTCTGCGCGCACCGCTGGCGGCTCCCGCTCGGCGACGGGGCGGGCAGCAGGCGGGGAGGGATGGAGGGAGGGAGGGACGGACGGCGGGAGAGGCGCCGCCGCGGGCGCTC
>JAWWMO010000121.1:24230360-24243884 GCA_035047845.1 Dendrocincla fuliginosa
GAATCCAAAGTGTGCTCTCAGAAAAGGAAGAAAACTTGTCCAGATAAATGCATGTAAACATTATTTTCTCACAATCTTACTTTTCTTATTTTATTTTTTTCCCCACTAGCTAACATAAAAAGTTATGCTGTGCTTTCTTGTGGTTTGGGGTGGTTTTTTCCCCCTTGCACCCTCAGCAAAGATCAATTCAGTTACCTAAAGATAACGTCAGTTGAAATGCCCTCCATTTTCTTCCTAGGAACAACTTATAGGGCGAGAGAAAATGGCCCCAGGTTGTGCCAGGGGAGGTTTAGATTGGATATTAGGATAAATTTATTCATGAGAAATGATGTTAAGTATTGGAACAGACTGCCCAGGGAACTGGTTGAGTCAACATCCATGGAGGTATTTAAAAGATGTATCGATGTGGCACTTGGAACATGGTGGGGTGGTGAACTTGGCAGTGCTGGGTTAATGACTGGACTCGATGATCTGAGAGGTGCTTTCAAACATAAATGATTCCACAATTCTGTGTTTTACCCTTTTCTCCACCTGCTGCTCCAGTAGTGCATGAGCATTTTTGTCCTGTCCAACAGCCTCTGCAGATGTCCCACATGGTGCACAGGGGACACCTTATGCCTGAGTTTAGGTAAATGAATTGAGCCCTAGTCATTTTTTATGCCTCTTTGAAGGACAGAACCAGAAACCTGGAAGTTGTGTTGATTGGGACTCGGGTCAGATGCCCTGGTGAGTCAACCATGGCCTTCGGGAAGGGAATTCAGACAGCTGGGACTGTGAAATCCCATTGCTGGAGACTTCTGCAGAGCCATTGGGAACAGCACACATAGCTCTGACTGCTTATTTAAAGGAGGTGATAAGCCTGGAGGTCTAATTAAGTGGGATGCAATCACAGTGAGTGTCTCACAAGCAGGGTTTTACTGGATCTATGGAAAAAATATTGTAAAGAGAAGTTTCTGGAAATGGTGGTTAATTTGTTTTATTCCTTAGTGAGAAATGCTATATTTTTCCATTTTAGGTATCTAAGCTCTTGGGGGAAGAAGAGAGTTAGAAACTCTATCTTGCTGTTATACCATCATAAGCATTGCACTTCAGAGCAAATAAATAAGGCATTTTTGAAAACTGTTTCACTTGCTTCCTGATGAATAGGGGAAATATTTCCTCCTGCTCTTCAAAAATGCAGTGTTGTTAACTACTGACCACCTGCTTGAAGTAAACTACAGTAACTGGTGCAGAATTATGTCTTATGTAACGTTCAAATGTATAAAATTGAGTCACTTTTACCCCTTCCATGCAGTTTTTTATTTTATTTATTCAGCTTTTTAGGCTTATCATACGTGTTCTTCCAGAGGTCCCAGAAACTCTTACTGTTTGCTATACTAGTTTATGAAAATGATCAAGACTGCTAACTTAGATAAATATTTACATGACTTTTTATAACTTTAAGATGATGCTCAGGTTCTTAAAATACTAAATCTGAGGTCAAATACTCATCCAGTTAAAATCAGTAAACCATTAGTGTAAATCCTTTGATTCTTGGTGAAGATGAGATTCAGACCTCTGTAAAAATCCTCTTTTTCTGAGCCTTTTGGGGCACTGGACGGTGTGGGGTGCTCATACACTTCTTCAGGACACAGGCAGACCTGGTTCTGCAGTGTAAGGAGATGTTAAAACCTTTGCATTATCAGAGCTTCAGGAACAACTGGAGCATAGCTCCATTACAGTTACAGGGAAGCTAATAAAGCCACTCGGTCCTGAGTTCACAGCGTAGGATGTGAAATGGCATCTTGCCTTTGGTGGCTGTGTAGCAATAAACTAAAGATCCCTCACTACTTTCTGTAACTTATCTGCAATATATTGGAGAGGACTCTGACTTCGAGCAAATTGGATATATTAAACTTGATTGCATGTAGGTGATTGTATACAGGTCTCCCTGGGTGCCTGCAGAGTCACTGTCAACATCTAAACAAATTACATGGATATTCCCCGAGTTCATTGCTGTACCACTGGTACAAGTTGGAATCTGCTTTCAGGAACAGTAACTTCTCACCCTTTATATCAAATGACTTCTTCCTAAATGACGCAAGAGACTGGACTATGTCCTGGAGTTGGAAGTTAAACTGATCACACCATTATCTCCATTACACAGCTAGAAATGTCTCACAGCTGGAATGATTCTGTCTTTGTCTTCATTTTATGAAGCTATAATATTCCTCATAAGGGTATTTTTCAGCTGTGACTTCAAGATGTAACCACTGATGGTCTGGATCAGGTATAAATCCTTGTGACAGAATCTACCAGAACAGTCTTGTAGATTGATCACCTTTTAGACAAAAGACATAGTAAAATATCTGAGAATCTAGTTCTTGATATTAAAACAACTGCATGAGAACATATTTTTATTTATTTCATAATGTGAAAGTGTTCATTTGTGTACAATTTTTATGCTGTGTTGTTCTCTGGTATAAGTTACTGCAGTTTAATTTTATGCGAGTATGGATTTCATCGGGTTTTTAAAATTTTTTTAACACATATTGTTGCCTATTTCAACACGCTTTTGTTTCTATGCTGGCAACTGCCTACCTACATGAAAACCTGCCCCCACATTTTAAGTCAAGTGTCACTAAAGTCACAATTCCTGAGTTACTTTATGGAAAGCTGCAATATGTTCATTAATTGTTCTTTTCCTGCTAATTACAACAGGGGAAGGTAAACTCCACACTCTCCCCTTGGGGAGAGAGGAGTGGGATTCAGAGAAGGAGAGTTTGCAGGGGTATCCCATTATAACATATGCCAAATTTATAATGAAATTGAAATTGAAAAAGATACATTCTTTTGCCATCACGGGGTGTGTTGGAAAGTGCTGCTGGTCTACTGCAGTGCTCAAAAATAGTTATGTCATGCTGGAATCAAATGGCAGATGGGCCACCTGCATTGCTGTAATGGCCACTACCTCTGACTCAGCTACTGATGTACCTGCAGGATGTAAAGCTAATCAACCGGCATTAGCAGTTTAGTCATCCCCTAATTTCCCTGCTTCCCACTGAGATAAACCGTGAAACCCAGCTGCGGAAGCTGGAGTGTCTTTGGCACAACTTTACCCTCAACTTAGGACTGATCTAGCCTGGAGATGGCAAAAGAACTAAACATCACAACACTGGTGAAAAACCAGATCTTTCCTGGAAATGATGGCTAAGTAACGAATGGGTAATATTGTCTGCAGAGCCACGCAAACTTATTCTGATAAAGATCTTTGGTAAATTTCCAGTACAACTGGGTTTTTGCACGTTAAGCTGCCCAGTCAGGTTTATAGATGTGCCTTTCAATTGCAAGAGCCAGAATAAAATAGATTGCTCATTGCAGACTCTAAATCATGTTTTCCTTTGATCCATGGGAGTTTGAGTTTGGTTTTTTTTTTGTTTGTTTGGGGTTTATTTTTTTGTTGTTTAAACTGTTGCAGGAGACATCAGTATTCTTGAAATCATAGTACAAAAAAATTTGTATGTGTCTCTTTAGAAAAGCTTAACATGATTTAATGAGATGTACTGTGTTGTTTTGCACTTCAATGGATATTATATTGCCCTGTCTCTCAAAAGTGGGAAATCGTAGTAAATATCACAGAAGCTTATTTCAGAAGACTCCAACCTCTCAGCAGCAAGCAGCAATGTAAACTGCAGCATTCAGCTGGAGGAACTTCTTTCTGTTTGGAGGTTTGGGCTTTTTATTAATCAATTAATTTATGTATTTGTTTGGGTTTATGTCATGGTGTTGTGCTGAAGACTGCAAAACATGACCTGAAGATCATGTTGCTTTCTAGATTTTCTGAAGAGTATCGTTATCAGATCATTAACATTTTTTTGCCTCAGCAGGTTTAAATGTGACACTCTTTCTTCTCTCTTTTTTAGAAATTTCATCTGCTTAAACATTTGTGCTGCGAAACAGACTTCAAACTGGGAATTGACATCTCATGTTTGCAGTGCCTTATTTGTTTTCTTTCCTCCTATAGTTAAATCTTTAATTCAGAGATCTGTTTTTAACTCACTAGTTATTATCACTGGTTTTCTGTGTCTTCTTCCTAACTTGTTTTATAATTTATATATTAAAAATTATTTTTTTCTTCAAAAGAGAAGAATAAGGAGAACAAGCTTTTATTTAAAAAAAAACCCGAAAACACAAAATAGAACTAAAAGTAAAAAAAAAAAAAAATCAACAAAGTAAACCCCCTAAACCCCAGACACTGATTAAAACATTGGATTAAAATCCTGTGTTTCTGTTTTCCAGGAGCTGTATTAGGAGCCCTACTTTTGAGTGTCCTTCTGCATAACTCATACATTCATCCTCTCTCCTTCTCTCTTCTTAGGCCTAAGCATCTTGTCCCTTTTTCTAAAAAGAGGATGGTGAAGTGTTCCCCACTCAGCCTGGGCTGTGGTCACCTGTTCTAAGCTGTGTACAGTTGCCATGGCCTGGATCCCAGCAGAAATTAAGGATGCGCCAGGACCTGGCACTCTTTCATATTATTTGCAGATATTTTTTGGAAAATATTCCTTACAATATTCCTCATCTCTTGAGTTCAGCATTTCAGTGCCTTCATAGGACATGAAAAATACTCAGACAATGGCCAAGTATGTAGTTGGATTGTCTACTCATACAGCTGATTTTTGTAATCTCTTACACTTCTGTTATTCCCTGAGGAGCGGTCCTTGAAACTCGTGAGGAAGACAAGCTTGTGGAGCTGTGATTTCTAACCTTGCACTTCTTGGCAGCTTTTTGGAGTGAGCCTGTTGAAGTGTACCAGCATTCCCCTTCCCAGCAAGCCAGAGAGGTCTGGCAGACCAGTTACCAGCCTGAAGTATACAGTTTCCTATCCCATTCTGGGAGCAGAGCAGAGATGCACAGATTTGCTTTCACAGGTTTGGGTCTTCAAAGGTGAACCCATTGCTGAATTTTGTAATCCTGTAACCAAGTTCTCTGGCCTTCCCCAAGACTGTGATTCCTGTGGTACTCAACAGGTGGTTATTCTGAATTTATAGAAGTGTGACAGAGTTAATTATGGGTCTGAGTCTCATTCAGCAAATGAAATAATGCTTTTACATTACTAATAATGATGGTCTGTCTAGTATTCCAGAATTTTCTGTACTTAAGGAATTTTAGATAATAAATTCCATTGAAAGGAATCTGTGTTGCAGGAATTGTGGCCATTTAGCTCAACTGGCTGAAGGGTCAGATATTCTCAGAACAGTTATTTGTCATGGACAAGTTGCTTGCTGCAACTGCAGGCATTAAGTTCTTTTCCTATTTTGTTGATGTAAACGCAATCTTCTCTGTTTTCTACAACAGAGAAGCAAGTCTGTAGTAGAAAAGGAAATAGCTCTTGGGTTCCTTGAACCTCACAGGACAAATTTCAACCTAGCATGAACGTTTACTGCCAAGTTATAGAACGCCCTTGAAACAGGGGCTGGTAATGGAAAAAGTGATGGAGGAAATTTTAGAGTTATGAATGGTGACATGATGGGTTCTCTGTGCCTTGAAGTTTTGCACTTGGAGGAGATTGCAAGACTGGTGTGTCCGAAAAAGCAGCATTGTTTTTTGCTATTCAGAACAGCAGACTCCGACAGAAGGTGAATGCACAATACCAGAAAGATCATGAAGAACTGTAGTTACTTTTGACCTCTTTGGTGGGGAAATAATTTTGACGAAAGTGTGATGGTGTTCCCCATTGTTTGAAGGGAACAGCTCATTCCTGAACAATGAAGTTTTTGGACTTTGTACTGCATTTAAAAATGTTTCTGAATTTGTTAAGGACTAATACAGCAGCAAATATTGCTTTCAGTCCTTATGACGCTTCCATCAGAGAAATCTGTAGGTGAATAGGAAAGATACTCAGCAGCAGATTTTATGGGGAAGGGGGAGGGGGAGGGGGAGGGGAGGAAGGGAAAGGGAAAGGGGGATTAAACTACAAGGTAATACTCTCATTTTTACATTTTAATGTATGAGGAAACAAGTAAAAAGACCTTTGAAGAGGAAGGGTTCTTTGTAAGTCATGATTACTATTAAGGAGCGTACCTCTTCAAATTTTAAAGATAGAACTAACATAAACTTAACATATTGAATGCTTTATAGATTGTATCAAGCTTGCTAAAGAGCGAGGTAAGAGCTAAGGAGGGCTAAGGTAAAATGTCAGATTAAGTAAAGTCCATGGAGTCCATCCTACACAAGGCAACAAGACCCTGAACCAGACACCTTCTCCTCCTGTTTCAGGACAAGAGATCACTATGCTAAATTCAATCACTTGATATTTTCTTTTCTAAACAGAAAGAGTTGATAGCAAAACACACAGTAGCTCATGTTCAGAAGAAAATATTCATCAAACAATCTTAACCTTCCTCATCCCAAAACACTGGGTAACTACCCAAGAGGACCGAATCAAAACTAGAAATCTTAAAATAGTCATTAAAAGTGTTATACAATGAAAGGCTTGACAGTCACTAGGGCTAGGATATTTTTACTGCAATTTTTTCCTCCCTGTCATGGTGTACTATTCTCAACTGGTTTAATGGAAAAGTCCCTAGGGAACTGATGTTATGAATAATTGTTATGAGAACTTACACAGTACTCTCCAGCATGGAAAAGTTGGAGGGCCTTCTACCTGTATTGTATGTTATGTGTCATCTGGATGATGTCCATGAAAGCAGATGGCATTCAGAATTTGTTAGAACTGAGACCTACAGTCATGGCTTGGATGTTGACCACTGCTTTTTTATGGACCCAGCCAGTCCTCAAAGGGATATGAGCCTTCATTTGGGAAGAAGTCCAGAACTTCTGGAATCAGATCTGAGAAACATGCATGAGCAGGCTTCTTCTGTCTCAGAGTATATGTGATTTAGCAGTATGAGCTGTGTTTATTTTCTCTGTGATGTCTTCTGGGCATTTCACATACACAGATGTTTGTACTTTGATTTGGCTGCTGGTGGTTATTCTGGTGAAATTCAGGAACTGGTTTCAGTGAAAATAGTCCTGGATATCTTGCTGACTGATTTTTTGGGTTTTTTTGGTTGTGGTTTGTTTGGATGGCTTTTTTTTGTTTGTTGTTTTTTTTGTTTTTTGGCTTGTGTTTTTGTTTGGGTTTTTTGTTTATTTGTTGGAGGAGAAGCTGTTTGTTGTATTTTTATTACTTCTGTGAATACACATTAGTTTAATTTAAAAAACTTTTACAGATCCCTAAAGAGGAAATCACTGTAACAGTGTAAAAGGGGGTTATTCCAGTATCGATTAGTCTTGTGTTTAGAAGAGGAAAACAAACACACTGTATGAATATGAGCCTATGATTGCTTCCTGCTTTCTATCATGTGTCTCTTTTTAGGAATGTTTGAGTTCTGTCCCAAAGCAAAACTTGCAGGATGGACCCTGAAGTATTTCCAGAGTTGTGTAGCAGAACCATTGGATCAAGAATCTAAGATTTTTCAGAGAGCGTATTATAAAAGTTGCTTCTTTGGCCATTTTCTTCCTGAAGAGGAAGAATTTGTTTTTTCCCCTAGCAGTTCTCTCCATTGCCGATTCCCCATGTCAGAGTAGTTGATTGAGTAGCTTTGAGGAGGATGGGCAGATGAAAACCTTCAGTTTTGACTCTGTGTTTGTTTTGTGTTGTACTCTTGCCTCTCATAGGAGCTTCATAAGGAGAAGAGGGCGGATGCAACCTGTTTTTTTTTCTTTATATTGAAATATAAATGATAAGAAAAACTTGCTTGAAAGGGTGTAAAATATTCTTTTTTATTCTAGACAATGTTGTAGAATATTAAAACTTCAGATTGTTAATCTCAGGTATCCAGATTCTACAGGTTTTCTTCCCTAGCTATAACGCAAGCTGCAAAAGGGTTTAGTTGCAGAGATTAAAGACTAGTGAAAGGTTCATCTGATAAATGGGTCAAAACCCTTCAATCTGCCAGAGGGAAAGTAAAGCTTGTCAGAATGCACATGGACATGGCAAATTTATCAGATAGTAGGACTGGCATCTGCCTTTCCTACAAAGATGAGGCTTAACTGCAACAGTGGGGAGATATTTACTGAATATGTTTTTTTCAGAAGCAGGAAATGTTTAGGGTTGGGGTTTATTTTTGTTTGTGCCTGTTTGGTACAAACAGCCAAATTTGATGCAAATTTGCCTATTGTTTTGTCTACTTTGGCACAAACAGGTGTTACTAAAGAACTTGCAGGACCCATCAGTTCAGTTATGCTCCTTGCTGTAGGCAATACATAAAATCTCCCATCCCCTTGCTATATGGGGGGAATGCTCAGGGTATTCTGAGTGCACAAGTGTTCTCCATCAGTCCATTGTGTGCCATGTGGAAGGGGATTTTCAAGCTGTTTTTTTCTTCTTGCCAAGCATAACACATAGCTGGTTTAAAACAAGCAAATCCCAAACAATAAAAAAAACATGCTAGCTTTGCAACTAGAGACCCTCTAGTTTTTGCATGTATTGCCTGGTGTAGTAACTCTGTCTGCAGTAATCTGGCTACCTAGAGGTACATCACATGTTCTTTCCACTCATCCTGAGAAAACACTTCATGAATTTCACTAGCTTCAGACAGGGATTGGATTAGATTGCCTCCACGTAAAAGACATGCTTAAAAGTGACCTCCAATACTTTTCAAAGTAACAGCACTACTGCCATTGTTCTGCTGCTCTTCCTTGCCATTAGCCAGTTTGATTTTTGGAAATCATCTAGTCAGTAGCCTGTTAATCAGGCAGGAAAATTGTCCTCCTTTGTCACACCTCCTGTTAGAAAGAAAGGTCACTTGAACACAAAGTTAAACTCACTGTGTGTAAGCAGGCATGATGTCCTTGATTTATGAGGAAGATATGTGCATTATAGAACTGATAAATGTGTCCATGAAATGCATCCAGCCTGAATTCAGAAATGAAGTTCCTTCTACCAATGGAACAATGAATGATCATCTTCTCCCTGCACTGACCTGGAGGCTTGCTACCTACAAAAAGAAATTGTTCTCGTTTTCAAAGCTAAAGGTAGAATTCATACCTGGGAATTTCAGGTCAAAAGTATCTGTAATAGAAACATCAGGCAGTATTTAGGGACATGATAAGGCACTGAGAGTACATATGTTCAATAAGTTGTGCTGTGGTGTTGCTTGCCTGAGATCATTCAAACCCCAGAAAAACTGAACAGATGCTGAGTCCTTGACTTAAATTAATTCTGCTCAAGTGAATGTACTGTACTCTACTTAAATAGGTGTCATTAAGCACCTTTCACAGCTTTTTAGCAGGTGTTAAGCGTGAAAAATAGATCAGTTGAGAGAAAGGGAGAGATAAAGAGTAAATTCAGTGTGAGGTGTTTAATTTCTATCTAGCATTGTGTTGAAGCCCAAAATTGCTTCATTTCAGAGTGCTGCAGATGTATCCAACACTCCAGTGTGCTTCTAACTGCTCTGATTCAGTCTTGTCTACATCAAAGGTAACAAAGGTGTATAATGGTCTTGCTTCAGCCCCACTGGGGTTAACCAGAAAATTTACATTGGTTTTAACAGCAACAAGACATGAACCTATGACTTCTCTAAAACTGGCAAAGAGAACGGGATACAAAACTGAATCTTAGAGTTGCAGACCTTTTCTCCATTAGAATGTGAGCTGCAATTTTATTGTTTTTTATTATTATTATTATTATTATTCTGAGTACTAAAAAGGGATTTTTTCTCTCTTACTGAGAAAACTATTATCAAAAACTGAAAGTTATGCCTCTGGAGTGGCAGAAATGCATTTCTTGCCTATCTAGCCTGTAAGAGGTATGTATATGATTCGTGCCAGTAGGGAAATAAATGGTTTTATTGCACCCCCATAAAGAAATAAAACAAACTGTCCTAAGGTCATCAGTTTCCCTGGACTTTTATCATGGAATACCTGAATTATGATAGTGGTGTTGTCAAGTCACTAAATTCTCTGATTACTCCCAAAATTCCTCTGTCACCCTTTATCAAGGAATACATGAATTGCAGTGTAGTAATTAACCAGTTGTAAAAATAACTAACACAATGACTTAGCTGTAGCCATATAAGGAAAAGTATGTGAAATGCATATGTATACGATGTAATGAATATGTATGAAGTGGCTGGATAAAAGCCAGGCACACACTATACCTGAGACACAAGTCGGTAGAGCCAAGACTCCCCCCTCCTGTCCGGGCCCAATATTGCTTTTACCATATAAATAAACTTTTATTATAAAAATTTGAGTTGAGACTGTTTCTGACAAGCTTTTAGTACAAGGTTAATAATAAACCCTATTTTACCATCCCTCCCTCTCTCCATCAAACCTACAGTACTATTTCTATTGCAAGGGAATGGTTTTCATTAAAATAAATTCAGTCATAACAGGAAGACTGATACATATGGGTCCAGATATGACTTATTACACACACACACACACACACACACACATACACACAAAAAGACCTTGATTCAACTGTATGATGTACAGGAAATGAAATTTTATATGGTGTCAAGGCAGTGCCATATGGGAGGCTATAGCACTGATCTATATAACAGTATGATAGTTATTGAAAAAACATTACCCAATATCTCTTTTTAACTACCCTCTCAATTAATAACTTGCTGCCAACCATAAGCATCATTTTTATCTACACATTGATTTACTGGTATCCCTATGACTCTAAGATTTGGATTGAACATCTAAATCTGCACACTACTAATAATTCGGCAATTAGCTTTAAGCTATTGTTTAAATCATATTTAATGAAAATAGTGACATATTTAGCTAAGAGTCTCTTGAGAAATCTGACTCACAGTCAATAAAAATGCTGATGTTATTTCTGATGCCAAGAGAAGATGATTTTCTCTAGTGAGAAGGTTGGGATTTTTTTTCTGATCTATAAAGAAGTTGATGTGGAAGCATCTACTACACCTATTGCACCTAGCTTCTGTTTTGTAGAGGCAGATAGAGGTTTCTATTGCTTATGATAGTAAACACTGATTTTTGTATTCCTGTAAATTAAAAAACAAACAAACAAACAAAAAAACCCCCTCATCTTATATAATGTTGTTGTGAAATGAAAGTTATCTGAGTTTTTTATAAATATAATTATGAGTATTGACATGGAAAATGATTTTCTTCTGTGACTAATTGACATCAGTATGAATTCTGTTTCTGCCACAAATTCATTAATGAGGTTTTGCAAGCTATGGTTTGTCTTTGCATTGGTAAAAAAAAATAAGTGCATGTACTTTTACCTGCCTCTGAGCCAGTCCGATCAATGTGCAACTGCATTAGCTAGTATGTTTGTTCACACGAGATGAAAGTGACTTTGTACAGGCTACTTTTTTTTTTTTTCTTTACATGGTTTATGTGCGTGCAGCTGGTTTAGTCATTGTAGGAAAGTTTTACTACCAAGGGAGCCCCATTCTCTTGGCATAAACTCATGAACTGCTGAATGTTTCCTGTACTTCCAAATTACCTGTGCCAGAAACTAAACCAAATTCTATAGGCTAAGCCACTGTGACTTTGGCAGGTCCCATAGGTATGACCCAAGGATGGGAAGGGCCTTTTCCTTTCTGTTGCATTAGCATGAGGGTGAGTCTCTATGAAAGCTCCACAGGAAGATGAACATCTTTTATTAAGGTTCAAGTAACTCTCTTCTTCAATGTTTTAGTTGATTTCAATAAGATGTTTCTTATGAGATCCTGAAGTATTTCAGTCTGAAACACACCTCTATCAATATATTTTACTTTAATCCTCTAGACTTGCCAGTATAATCATTTAGCAAGTAACTTAGATTTGTCTTCAGTACTGGTGACTTTTGGGAGCAATCTTATAGGTTGGATATTTTCTGATGATGGGGCATTTGATGTTGGTTAGATTCAGGCTTTTTGAAATAAAGAAACTTTTGAAATCAGGAAACTTTAATTTATTTGGATACAAAACAGTATGTACAACAACTGCAAGGGAAATTTTGAAACTTTCACCTTGTCTCTGAAATACTGGGGAAAGTACGTCGATGGTGAAGAGTTTTTGTTTGATGCAGGAATTCTTGAGGATTCATCCTAAATCTCTGAACTACTGTGAACAGCCAGAGTTCTGCTATTGGCTGAATACAACTTTTGGCCTCTGAAAAGCTATAGAGAATTTAAACTGAAAGTTCAGGAATAAAATTATGTGATAGCAGATCCCATGCCTTTTGTTCAGCTAATTCCACATGTAAGAAAGAAGACTAAAATTGCCCGTGAAGAAAAAGTGAAGCTTTTTGTATTATCTCTAGTGACAAAAAAAAATCATTTAATCCTCACATTTTTTTAAAATAAGTTACAAAAATTGTATAGCTCCAGTCAGCTTAATGAGTATATAATAGATATGATTTAGATGGATTTGATGATGCTAAAAAGAAAAAGCCAATAAAGAGGGTGCAGCCTAGATAAGTCAATAGACACTGTGTTGGGAATGCCATAGAAGGTCCTCAGGCATCTCTGCTCTCAGTGTGTCATTTTCATCTTCTTCATGACTGCTGATCTAGCTTACCATGGAGGCAGTTGGCCAGCCTAGACCACAGAACTCATCTATGTTTTAAAATGATCCTTTTTATGTTCCATTCTTTTCTTCCTTGGCTATTCTTTGGAGGATTAGGAGGAGGAATGATGGGCTGCTCAGGATGGCACAACTAAGAAACAATGAAGTTTGCAGGTAACTTGTGTCTCTAACAGAAATAATCTATTTTGTAACTTTAATTAAGTTGCTACAGAAATGTGGTTTCTTTTGAACAACACAAGTAATCTCAGTCTATAGCTAAATACAGTTCATTTGCCAGGTTAAGATAGAACTCTTACCTGAATCTTTTCTTCTCAACAGTCTTGTGATTGAAACAAGAATTTTCCACTGTATTTAATCTAGAAAAATGAAGATGTTTACATAACTTTATTTTTTCCCATTCTGTACACCAAGAGAACACAGAAAATAAACTGTATCTAGGCTTTTGTATTTGTTACACCACAGTAAAATCACCAGTCCTGCAACCCTGTATCCACTTGCTATCTGTGCCCACTACCAAAGAAGTGACTTTGGACTATGGAAATAACAGCAGTACATCAGTTGTGCTGCTGGTGACTATACAAACTGTGTAACTGTGAATAATAAGGCCCAGTGATTCAGTACTAAGGTATATAAACACCCTTCTTTCTCTATTTATCCATCTGTGATGCATGCTTTAGTCAGCAACTGTAAATAAAGGTGGTTTTCTTGCTATTTTCTTACTATTTATCTTCCTATTATTAGACTGTCAACCTTAAAGCTTAGGATAGGACCATGGGCTTTTCTGAGCTGCTGTCTCGTGTTCTGTATCTTCAGGAGCTGCCTTCGTTTTCCATGGGGCATGCCTTCAGCTGGTGGAAGCAACAATCCACTGCTTGCTGGGTGAGGGCACATTGTAAACTTCAAAGTGTGGAAAATTCCCTAATGTCCAAGTGCAGACTTAAGATTAGGAAAAGAGCTTGGGGGCATTTTGTTTAATTGATA
>JAWWMO010000121.1:24246093-24372484 GCA_035047845.1 Dendrocincla fuliginosa
GGGGGGCGCTCCCTGCCCTCCGCTCCCCTGCCCTGCCCCTGCCCCCGCGCCCTCCCCCAGCGGCAGAGCTCCTCCGCGCCTTCCCCGGTCTGCCGGGGATAAATAATTAATCCGGCTGTGTAACCGGGAGATTTCTGTCAGCCTCCTTGCTTGCCGACGTGACCCCTGAGGAGTGCCCTGATACGTGACTGCTCGGCGCAGGGCGGGGTGGGCGTTTAGACGGTGAAAAACGGGGCGAACATTTGCCTTCCCCTCGCTCAGCCTCTAAAAATTGACACGGAGAACTTTCCCTCCTCGCAAGGAGCGAACGTGGCAGTGTGCCCAGCGCTGTGGCTCAGGTGCACTGCTCGAGCTTAGGTGTGCGGTGCTGGGTGCCCAAAATTGGCTCTTTCCTCTTGGTCTCTCAACAGCCAGAGCTGAGGCTGAAGATGCGTAGAAATGAGGGGTGATAGTTGTTTAAACCTCTTTCTGCTAATGTTTTGAGATATGCTGGTATACCCACAAATCTTCCATCTGCATTTAGATTGTAGTCCCGTCAGCCTTTACTCATTAAAGTAATCCTTCTCTGAGCAGGTCGTGGGTAGCCTCTTAGGTCATCAGTTCTCATTTTTTTCGTTGTAATCTTAATAAGCAATCATGAACAATATCCAGGGGTCGTGTTCTTTCACCAGAGCTAAGGTAGCTATTTGAAGTTCTGTTTCATTCTAATGTAGTGTTGAAACATTGCAGAAGAGTTTTATAGATCACTATGGTTCCCCCTGTAATTTTTAAAAGTAAAGTTTGCAAGGTGCATGGTGCAGAAGTCCAATGTCAAATTTAATGTGTGGCTGGCATTTGATAGGTACTTTTTCATTTGACAAGAAAAAGTTTTCAGAAAAGTATTGAAGGAAATTCACTGCTTGTTGATTCTTTGCATGTTACATGGGAGTAGCTTTCAGGATATTAGTTGACTTCCATATCCTCTATGAAAATATTTTTGTAATAATGGTCCTGAAAGAGATTTTGTCTTGGAAGATCCTTACTAATCTCAGTTAAGTTACTCCTATATTAAGTTACTCCTTAATATAGTTTGCAACTTACTGAACAGAGATCACAACAAAAGCAAGGATTGTAAAATGTACATTACTCATTGGGACAACTGTACTACCAGAGCATCTGATAATAAATGTGAGGTGGCATATTTTACAGAAATATTTATCTCCATGATATAGAAACTCACTAAAGTGCTCAATTCTTAAATCCTCTCTGATCGATTGTGAGAAACTGCTGCTTCTGTATCAAGATTTATGAAGTGTGTGGATGACTGAATTACAATGTAAGCTTCAACATAAGGCACTTAACTTTTTTTTCCCGGTATGATTGTTAAAGCCCTGTAGTGCAGTTATAAGCAGAATTTAGGAACAAATTATATTAAAAATCAGCACAGAAATACTTCTCTGTCTAAACATTCACAAAGAAATCTCAGCCTTTTGAAGTCTTCTAGGTTTAGAAGAAAATTTTTGCACTAATAATGATACACTTTTACATATTATGCTTTGGTATTTCAGCAATTTTCACCTTTTTTTTTTTTTCATTACAGATTATGTTTATTTTGAAAATTCTTCCAGCAATCCATATCTCATTAGGAGAATTGAAGAACTTAATAAGGTACACAAATATCTAACATTCTTTCTTAACCTTTGAAAACAGTCAGTGCACTTGTGAAAACCAGAATTATTTCCATCCCATAACATTTCTAGTGTGGTAGGATTTTCTGGTTTGTTTGATTTTTTTTGTTGGGGTGTTTTGTTTGTTGTTTGGTTTTGTTTGTTTGGGGTTTCTTTTACTTTCTTGAGATTTGCTGTGTGTTTTGTGTATGATTCAGTTACTGAAATCTTGCTGTGTGATGTTCTGTCATTTTGCCCTCTTATCTAAAGAAACATCCAGCTGAACAGGATTACTCTGCTATAAGAATTTTCAAATGAATTCTATGAATGCTTGTGGAAATGAGTGAATTTAATTCTCTGGATGATGATGACACTGTGAATCCATCTGGAATGGCAGCGATCATGTAATGTGTCTGCTTTTAGCTATATGTGTAAAGAGCTGGAATGTATCAGTGAGACTTTGCAGTGATCAAATAACAGAATATGTGACTTCTGTGGCTGTCTATTGCTCTGTGTATTGGCATCTGTGAATGAAGGATGGGCTTTTGAACGGAAGTGCAGACTGCATTTGTCTTTATCTTGAGTGTATTTTCCTGGAGAGTGGAGGCTTTCTACAGTGTCATTTTGGGGAAAGCATGATTGTTTTTCTTCTCCCTTATACTACTAAGAATAGTGTGGGAATATATATTTTTTTTTTTGCCATGGCATGTTTTTACTGTTTCCTCAAGCAGTATGAAAACTTACCGATGCATTAGGTCAAAAGTTAATTATCAAAATGCCCTTCATCATGTAAAGAATGCTAAAGATATCATTTTTTTCCCCAATGCATAGAAAGTATATAAAAAAATTGGTGATCTGCAAATAGTTTTTGTCTTACTAATGGAACATAACACTACTCCATAGCAGACATCAACCACATTACCTGTTAGTGCCGTCCAACACGACATCCACTGAACTTGTGCATGGCAAATCATTTTTGACTTTTATTGGAGAAGAATATCTTTTTTATTTACAGTTATTGAAGTGATTCCAATCATGGTTTGAATGTAATGTTTATTATATTTAAACTGCACTGCTATAATTTAATCTTGCTCATGCAGGGTAGAGTAGAGTCAGGTATTGATTTTTTTTTATTATTTTTCAAGAGGGTTTGGAGGATGTAGTTCAGCTGTCTTAAATTTGAATGTTTTGCTTTCATGTGTTAAAGGTATTGAGCAAATGTGGAGATGTTATGCAGTTATAAAATGAAATGCTTTGGTTATTGTTTGACCAGGGATAAAATGCTTGTGGTTTTTTTGTTTTTGTTTTCTCTTTTTTTTTTAAGTAACTTTTAATTAAAACATTATACTTTTCAGTTTTAAATAAGTAACTGAAAGTAATAAACTAATTTTTTACTTTCATAAGAAGGAGAGTATAGTTCTTCAAATATTAGCAAATTCTTTACGTTATTAGTCTAAAGAGCTGTAGTAACTTTTTCAAATAAACCATGTTATATTCAATATGATTCTGAAAAAAGTCAGAGTACTTTGAAATACGCATTTCTGTCTAAAGTTGGGTTTCAAAAAACTGTTCACAAGCTTCTAATATTTCTGAAGGATTCTTATGTTAGCATGATACTGGCATTAGGTCTCTGAACAGCTCATTAATATACAAATTCTGAGTACTAAATAATTACAGTTAATCCTGTTGTCCAACCTGAAATTGGTACAGGTCTCTGTCAGGAATATTTTATTTATCAGAGTAATTCTGTTGATTTCAGCCTGACTGATCATGTGAGAACTACTGATATGAGGGGAATTTTCCAAGCATAGAGCATTTAATTTGTATTACTCAGCTCAGGAGGGATACATTCTGACTTGATTTATCTTTCTCTTGTAGACTGCCAATGGAAATGTGGAAGCAAAAGTGGTGTGTTTTTACAGGCGAAGAGATATTTCTAACAGCCTTATAATGCTTGCAGATAAGCATGCTAGTAAGTAGATTGTGTAGGGCATTTTTTTTCTTTCTATCACAGCCTGTTCAATTTCTACAGCTGCTTAAAATTGCATTTCTCTGGCATGTGAAATGTATATTTACATTAGGAATTAATTAATATCCAGTTAGGTGCTTAGCATTATCTGATACTGGCCCTGCTCCTAGCAGTTGCTTCTGGGAATTAAGTTAAGCTGTATTAGTGTGACTGAAACTGTTCATTTTGGGGAAAAAAAAAAAATATATTTTTTCATCTGAAAGATACAACTATATTGCTTTTTTTTTTCTTTTCATGTCAGAAGTAATGCTTGGTTGTAAGTCAATTTAGGCTTAAGAGCATTTGTAAGGATTTGATTTGGCTTTTTTGAGTTAGACATAAACGTATCATTTAGTGTAAAGAATAAAATATATCACTGGAGGTCATCGTAAAATAGCTGTTATGTGCATTTATGATAAATGTAGATATTAATCAGAAAACTAGTAAGCATCATCTCATTGAATTGTCCTTTTTCAGAAACACAACAAGTGATAATAGGTGAAAAAAAACCATTTTCATCATGAACCTAGCTTTTTTTTGTAGTTGCCATTTGGTCTGCTAGTGAAATACAATATTGTTTGATAACTTTATAATGAAAAATGTAGTTCTGAAGACAAAAGCAGAATGTAAAAATCTGGGATGTGTGAGAAAACAGTTTTGCAGAATTTATTTGCAAAATACTGCAGTTGTTATTATAAATAACTGAAGTGTGAAGTATGTCAACATCTAGTAGATTTCTTGCTATATACTGTTAAGTAACATTTTGCTTGTAAATGATACTTGAGTTTTCAAAATTTACCTGGGAATAAGTTAGGTAGGGATTATAAATCTCTTTAATTTATCAGGATATATTTCCTGAAAGACATTACCAAATGCCAGCTTTTTTATGCAAACACATGATGGAGTAATTAAGCACTTTAAAAAACACCTTACAATTTGTTTAACATCTAAGTCTGGTAATTTTGCTCACACAGGTATGGTTAGTGAAGAGAAATAGCCAACTTAGCCTTTTGTTTTATTCTTTCATTGGTCCTAGAGAAGAGAAGGTGATTTGAGTATGTAGTGCTAGTTTGATTTTTTTAAAGAAAGAAGATACATGTTACTTATGTTCTAAGGGAATGAACTAATGTTTTTCTAATATAGTTGGGCACACTTTATAGTTATTGGTGATCTATTTTACAGTCATCACCCCACGCAATCATTAGTCTTTTATCTGAAATGTGTAGAAATAAGAACTTTTGGTGAGCTTCATTAAACTTTCCTGGACGATTTTTTGTTTTTCTTTACTAATGGAGGGGACAAGGAAGTATGAAAAGGATAACAATTGTAATGGAAATACAATTTTTTAAATTTAATTTTTTTAAAACATGAATATTGGTGTGGATTTTTTGTGGGTTTTTTTTTTGGGGGGGGCGGGGGCAGAGGCTTATTTTTTAGAAAAGGGTGTGTTAATCTTTTTTGCATCATTTCATCTGGAAAAGTAAATAAGATTTTTCAATTTCCTTTGTGAGTTTGCCATTTTGTCAGCTCTTTGATGTAAAGGACTTGTTGGCGGTCTGTTGCTTGTCTACTATAACATACTAGTGATTTGTTTGTGTCACTAGAAGTGCCATGGAATCTTCCTTCAAGTTTTCACTATTGAGATTCTCTTTCCGTTTTCTAGCTAGAATATAGAAATGTAATTTCTAGCTGGTTCAACAAGCCTCTTTACAAAGCCGCTGTCTCCCAGGTTATAATTCATGCAACCCAGTGCTCTTATGAATGAGGTTCTTCTGTGGATGTTTGCTCTGGACACAATGTTTTCTTTCTGCCGGATCTGTGGAAGCTGTAGGGCTAAGTAATCTTACCAGATACTTGTTACAGTTACAGGGGACGGCATGTAGCTTAGATCTTTGTACAGCTCATGCAGCAGCAGATGTAGTTAAATGTCAAATCAATTTAAATGCTTTGATTCTGGAATACCACAGTGTTCTGTTTAAAAATATGATGTATGTAAACAAAATATTTGTATATTTATGAGTTGAATATTTTGGAAATGTTTTATATGGCTAAACATTGACATTACAACACTTCCACCTGGTTTGGTATAAAATAAATGCTAAAAGATACAAGTTTCTTAAGTAATGAAAATGCTAGTTCAGTCGCTGATTTCTCCTGTGCACCTCACCTGTCCATAAAAGTCTTTTAAGATCTGCTTTATCTTTTCTAATGATATTTTATGTTTCTAGCAAGTTTTTTTCTTTATGATAGAGAAAACCGTCCTGAGTTATGCACTTCTCAAGATTTTGGCAGGTGTGGCTTGGGTTTTTTTGTTTGGTTTGGTGTGGGTTTTTTTTTTTGTTTTGTTTTTTTTTTTTTGTCCCATTTAATGAAAGAAGAATATAGCTTTGTAGGAAAATATTTTGGGACTTTAAGAATAAATTTTAAGTAACTTGAAAAAACTTCAAAGCACTTTGAAAGAATGTTTGGAAGAAATGGAATGAAGCTGATCCATGACTCTCTCACTGGTAAAGAGTTGGTGTACTGTTTCCTAAGGTTTGGTTTTGTTTTGTTTGTTGGGTTTTTTTCGAAGTTGTCTTCCAAAAGGAGTGAGGAAATTGAGTTTTCTTTGATCCATCCAAAGATACTTAGATACTGAGCAGTTTCTTTAGTTACAAAGAGTGTCACTAATCTGAGGAAATTGCATTGCCTTCTTTTCTCCTCTAGTGTTTCTGGTGGAACTTCATTATGGAAACTTTTATTTTTCTACTACCATCATGTATGATATCAGTCTAGATTTGGAAATAGTTCTGGAAGCTGACTGTAGCCACTGAAATCCAGGGGGTTAGAATGTTTAAGGGTCTTAAACTTGAGGACTTTATATTTCTCCTCCCTTTGATTTCTGTTACTGTAAAATAGAATTTTTGATAAGGCCAACGTGAAAGACAAACCAAAATACTGTCCAAGACCAACTTCTTGATCCTGTGCAGCCTCCTGAACTGAGTAGATCACCTCTTTTGGAGTGTTAACACTCACCAGCTCTTAGGTTGTAGTTATCACCACAGAGTCACTGTGTGCGGGTTGTTCTTTTCTGAGAATGAAAGAATTGACCAGGAGAGCAAGGCTTACTTCATAGGGAAAGAGATGACTAGAAGAAGGAAGGCAGAGCTATTGCAACAGATACCAAAGGGCATAAACAAATGAACTTGGAGAGGTGGGACAGAAACACTCAGCTCATTTAAATGGGTGAAGCAAACATAAAGAGGTGGCATAGAGATGTTTCCTAACCAAATGGTGTGATTGAGAAATTGCCAACTGTAGTGCAATCTGTAAAATGCAGATTCTTTAGATAAAGTGACATTAATGTAAGCATTTTAGGCCAAGGTTTTAATAACTGTGAAGGGGAGATTGTAGTAGTTCTGTACCAGCACTGGGTTTGAGTTACAGTGAAGGGCTCAAGTTCTGTATTTCCTTCTTTTGTAATAGCTGTAACACAGAACTGTAGACTCTCCTGAGTTGGAAGAGACATACAAAGGTAATCAAGTTCAACTCCTGGCCCTGCACAGGACCACTCCAAGAATCACACCATATGTGAGGTTTATGTATTGTTACTTTCTTGAAGCTGAGTAGAGTGACCCAAGTGCATGATATACCATTTTTTGCAGTACTTTATATTTTAAGTGCTTTACCTGGGTATGCTATCATGTAATACTATGTCTGAAGTCACTGTCTTATTGCAACACCTCAGCCAGCTTTTGCCTAGTCGATCACCTGATGAGAATATAAGAGTTACTGTTGTTGGAGACCTTAATCTCCTGATTTATTAAAAGAGTTTGCTTTGACTTAAGTGTGCTGAGCTGCTGACTAAATGCTAAGAATATTTCTGAGCCTCTGATACAGCCCATGCAAAATGTATTTTTTCTCATTAATAAAATTGATGCTCTTTAAGAATGACACAGGACTTTAGTTAAAAAAAAAAAGTCTGAGACATGCTAGTTCTGGTGGCGGAGAGAGCAAAGGTAAAATGAGATTTTTCTAGATTACAGAAGCTGAAGTCAAAAATCTCCATTTTTCAATATCAGTTGCTCTTTGTATGGATTATGTACAGGCTTTAGTTCTCGTAGTTGCACTTTTTTAGGACTTATGGTTTTGCTCTTGATTAGTCATGTTTCATGGCATACTACTTTGCAAAATGGTATTTCTGCTACAGAATTTTTCTACACAATAGATATCTGGGAGGAAACAAAAGGTTCTGCTGGTGATTCCTGGTTATAGGATCATTAGGGTTGGAAAAGACCTCCAAGATCATCAAGTCCAGCTTTTGACTAAACATGACCATGCCCTCTAAACCATATCATGAAGTGTTGGACAGTAAGAGTCTGTACTCCGTTGTGAACTTGTTATGACATCGGTGTGTTGTGATCAGAAGCAAATCAAGTATTTGCTCTGTACTTTAGTTTATTGATCTGTAAAGTAATGCTCTTACTACAATTTATTCTGAGAGTTGGTGAAAAATATTTAATGTAACATTACATTTTATAGCTCACATTAAAGGATCTCAGTGCCTTACAAATACTAGGAATTTATTTTCTACATATTATCAAGGATATTCCAACATTCCTGGAAATGGTTTAATCTTGTAGGGCAGTTTAGCTGCAGTTTAGTTCTGCATTTTCATGTAAAGATGTTTTGTATTTGAAGGGGGGAATATTTTGTCTATGTTACGTGACAGCACTCCCAATGCATCCAAGAGAATAAAGCTGTTAATATTCCATTCGATTTTTGAGAAGCATTTTATTTCAGCAGAGCAACAGGCTAGTAGGTCGTATAGAAGATGTCAAGAAAATAGTTTACCTTGAGCAAGTGTTTAGCAGGTTGTTCCCAAAGATACACAAAACTGAAATGTGAATTCCTTTTATGTGTCATCAGATTTTTAATATATGGTTGCTGTTGCATGATGGTATTCTTAATACTCAATTCCACAAAAACCAGAAGTTTTTCCTCTCTTCACCAATCAAAGAAACACAATTTAGAAAGTTGTATGGAAAAAATTGTGTGTGGAGACCTTGGGATTCAGTAAAGAACTCCAGAGTAATATGTCTAAAACCACTTTGGATTGTTCGGTATTCTGTTATCTTAGTCATGTACTTGACTCAATACAATTCAAAATATTTGTAATATTATGAACTATTTTTCTCTGATCAGATTGTAACACAACTAGAAACTTGTTGCATACTTTTTTTTGGATCATCCTTTTACATCTTGGTAGTTCTTGTAAGTTAAACAGTTATTCAGAAAGCATGAAAAATTTCTTTAACTGTTTTCTGAAAATATGTTTTCTGAAAAATCACTTTAAGATGACTTTTCCTGTCACTTAAGTTATATAATGTCTTAGAATAAAAAGTTTGTTTGGACTGGAGATTTCATTTGGAACATTAAATTGTCTTTCTTTTGGTCCCCTTAGTTCCCTTGATACCTCTTGTCCCCACAGTCTGTTTCTCTGCCTTCATAATTTTAAATGTTGAAATAATAATTTCTTTTAAAAAAACCCCAACCAAACAACAACAACCCCCCCCCCCCCCGGTGAATGCTTATGTTTTTGGATTCCATGTACAACTTCCAGGGAATGAATTAAGTTTGCTTGCTTTACTGGTGGTGCTTGTAGAGACTGACATCCATCCCCCAGAAAAGGATGCTCTATGGCATAGAGAGTTCTTAGTTACCCTTTTAAGAGAGTTGAAGTTTAAAGAGCTGCCTGCTTAGCAGGTGGTCCTTTGAATGAAAAGATTATCATTGTGTTGCATTGGTCTTGATACAAATAAAACAGAAACAAAACTTTTTGGGTCTTGCTTATGGTCGTGTGGGTGAAAAAAAGAAACTAAAAAAAAGAAGTCTTTAGAGCTCAAGATTTCAATACATTTGTGTCTCTTACAGTGTAAGTGACTGTTCTATGGAATTTAGTGGCTTTTGGAAGGTTTTCTGTTGGGTTGCAGTTGATTTCTTTAATTGTACTTGGTGAGGCATACTCTCTTGCTTGCTGTTAGGAGATATGTTGGTTTACCCAGTGATGAAAGACACAATTTTTCTGGATGTTAGACAGGAGGGAAAGGGACTAAGGAGTGGAAAGACAGAGCTCGGAATCAAAGACAGGAGAATCTCTTGAAATGTACTTAAGGAAGAAGGCTTGGCTGCTATATATGCCTCAGGAGTGGGTGAGCACACTTGTGTAACTGGTTCAGTGAGATACTACTTTGTTAATCTCAAGGCTTCTGTAAATATAAACTAGTGTTTTGTTTGCAACTTGGTGTGTCTGGTTCTGTCATCTCTGTCCACACAGACACCTCCTCCATGAGTACTCAAGAATTAGGAGAAAATTAGTTTTGACCTATTGTGGTTGTGTGCCTCACATACTTGCCCTCTTTTTTGAGGAAAAGACATCTCTTTCAGAAGTCTGTGTCTGAGCAGGCCATCAGAAGACTGAGGGGTTTGTTTTGTAGATGGGTTGGTGAACAGAGACAAAACCTAATCTAGCAAGCCAGGAAAGTTTAGGAGTGTGAGTTCCAATGGTGCTTTTGCTGTTACATGTTAATGCATCAACTAATAGAAACATGTAAACTAAACACAAGCAAATTCAGGTGTGTTATGTTGATTCTGGGAATCCTGAAGTCTGTGATGTGGGAGAGACACACCCAAAGAGGACCGTTTAAGGATGATACAGATAACAAATTCTTTAATCAGTTGCATAGTATCTTTTATGCTAAGGGGCTTTTATGTTAGTCTATCACTTTCACTGAAAATGAACTTGAGGAGTAGGTGGTTTTTTTAATGAGGAAGACATGACCTCTTTGGTCTCCTGAGGCAATGGAACATGAAGTTTTCCTTCATTTACCCAAGAGAGTGCCATAATTTATGATTTTTTTTTTTGGGGGGGGGGGGGGGGGTTGGAATTCAGAACATCCTGAAGTACAGCAAGCCTTGTCCAAAACTGCTTCCTTGTCACCAAGGAGAAACTTACCTCAAAGCTCCCTATTATCCTTTTGAAGAGTGCTTTGGGTAATCTCATAAATTATGTTTTGCTCATTTGATTTTTGTGCAAGAACTGTATACTTGGGAGTGTTTTTTCCCCTCAACTATAAAAGCAATAAAGGAGCAGTAATGAGGAGTTTTTTTGCTTCTGACAATATCTCAGTCTTCTTTTCGTAACTGACATTTCAGAATTGGTAGTTATATTGTCTCATTAACAAGTTTAGTGTCAGTTCCAAGTATCTGGTGGAATTATTAACTGCTGTGACCGTTCAGACTCTTCCTTTTGTGCAGTATGTCTTGTTAGGTTGTAAATTTTAATGATCTTCTCCTAATGGAGTGAATGGATTTCCAGCTAAGCTCATAATTTTAGGAGGTTTTAGCTCTTATGGAAAACTTGCATAAGTAGATTTTTTTTTTTCAACAGGGTATGTGTGATCTGTGTTTGGATCATAGATGGATTTTGCATGTACAAAAACATTGTCCACTTCATGCAGTTAGTTTGTATAACTGTTTTTGCATGAGCTAGCTAGTAATGGCTAGCTTTATCTTTTCAACTCTTAAGAATAAACATAATTTTGGGCAGCTATGTGTAGATTATTGTTTTTTAAATTCAAAAATCTTATTTGCTGAACACATAATTTAAAAGGCTTGAATGCATTGCTGCCAATTTCTCTGCATGTAAAAACAAACTAAACCCAAAATCTGGATTAATTCTGTGAATTTGCTGTTGAGAGTGGAAAGCTGCAAAATATCAGCTCCTATTTATGCTTGAAACTGTTTAATAGATATCTGAAATGGAGCTTTTATTTTTATTACATAAATACTGGAATTATTTCTGATGTTCCCTTGATAGGGAGGAACTCAGTGAGGTACAAAAGGTGGCACTATTTTGAGCTCTCCTACCAAAATAAATTCTTCACATTTGAGTTTTTAGGAGGCAGCATTCACAGAAAACTGCCAAAGCATCATGCATTCTTCCATCTCCCTGTGTTCCTTAGGGTTCATTTCCTCATGATCGAGTTTAAGTGCGTGTGTCAGTATTATCGTACTTGTTCCAGTTTTCTTTTGATTTGTGGAAAACAAGTAACTGCTGTGTTTCAGTTGCTAACTTTCTTGCTTCTTCTGTTTGTTAATTGTGCAGGTCAGTGATTCTACACTGTTTTCTTGGTACCTCCAAAACACTTGTAGCATTTAATTTGAATTATTGATTATAAAATTATTGATCATAATTTTTGGTCTCCTGAAGATAAATAGGATGTTTTATACCTCCTAGATTTCCATAATCTCACATGGTTCTCCTTCTTTCTTTTTGGCTCATAATTTTAAGTGACTTTTCCCACTTTCTCCCCAGTGCACCCACACTGTACCAAAGCACCTGAGGCATAAATTTTAGACTACGAAAACATTGCTATGTTATCTCTATCTGTAAAGCTCCAGTTAGAGATGCATTTTGTATCTTCAAAGAGTTCTCTGATAGTCTAATTGAATCAGTAGTTTATATAATTTATAATGAATGATGTAAACTCACTCTTAATATAGAAAGACTTTTTTTTGTTTTTTTCCCCCCATGATGCTGTGGCAGTTAAATGTATGAAGTGGGAATCAGGTCTGGTTTAAAGACCTAGCAGCAGTAATTCTTGAATGTCTGTATCATGCAGTGGAATGAAGTCTGCAGTAGTTGCCCTTGGTGATACTCATGCATGCCTGTAACTGCACACATGATGGGTGAGGTGGAACCTTCTAGCTTGGGCGGGGCACTGTGTGAGAATGAGTGTAGTGCTTCCTATCCAAGCTGATTCATGCAGTGCTCAGTGTGTGTATATATATATATACATGGTGTGAGATATTAAGGACTAGGTAGAAATAGCAGATAAGATTAATCTGTAAAGTACTTGTGTGGTTTGTCTGTAAACTTTATTTCTGTTAAATGTAGCCTACACAAGTAACACTACTCTAAGTTACCATGTATGTTGTTTGACGCGCCCTGAATCACATGGAATGGGTGGTTGGAATGACTGTGCCATTTGGCACAGATTTGTCTGTTTAATGAGTACTTTGTTTTTCACCTCAACTACTGTTTGTGGCCCTCTCTGATCAATTGAAGATTTGTAGCGTGAGCCTTGTTTGATTATGATTTTGGTATGCTATACAAATGATTCTGATCTTTGCAGAGAGATTGTATTGTATAATGTGGAATACATCACTACCATGAGCAAAACAAGTTTATGTGGTAAAAGGCACAATTTTTTCTCAGTAAAAGCCTGTTCTACATTATAAAATTCCTAAAAGACTTCGAGGAGCTAAGTAATTCATTTTGACTGTCACCTACTGCCTGCATTCAAAACCTGTTTGAAGATTTATCATAGTACATAGGCTGTCTTGTCTGTGCAGGTTGCGTAGTTGCCAGGCTATGCATAGAGCACTATGGATGCATATATTCAGGGGTTATGTAAGGGCATGTGCCTTTTCTACTTGTACAACAAGTTAAAGGTCTATCAACAACCAGCACAACTAAATTAGCTATCTTCCCATTTTTATATGTGCTGAACGATAGACTTAAATTTTCTTTTGTGAAGGATTGTGACAGTGACATGCAACACTGAAGGGATTCAGTTTCCTGTATTAAAAGTGAAGCTTTGTTTTGTCTTAAACCAGTGTAAAAACGGTTAGTGTTGGCAGAGTCAGTGACCTGTAACCTAGTCCTACAGGGTACTGTGGCCCTTTGCTGTGTGACAGTTCCTTTGACTGATGCTGCTGTCAGGAGTGAAATCCTGATGCTGTTCCTCTCAGTAGGGCCTCAGGAGGCCATGGACTCAGTTGCCAGATATCATACAGAAAAAAGGGGTTTAATATATGGACAGCTTTCATATTTATATTTGTCCTCAGAGGGAGACTAGCTTCAAATACTTTCATAATGCTCTCCCGTCTCTTTTATAGTTTTAATTTTTGTTCTTTCTAAAAGGGAAAAAATTCAGAATACTGAGTATTTAACATGCATGAGGTGAATAAGTGATGATTTTTGATATTTGACTTGATGCAACAAACATGGTATTCCGACGTGTTGTCTACAAAGCAGAGTACTGAGAGTAGAAGAAAAAATTGGTTTACTTGACCTTTTCTGCTTATTTGAAAAAAACATGATAATGGCATATGTATTAAAATTTGACTAGTTAATACAATGTAATGTTTATTCCTATGCAGTTCTGTGTGCTTATTTTTTTCTCCCAGCATCAGAGTTAACAAACTAAAAGATTTTAATAATATAAAGGAATAAATATATTCATGTCTCTTTACACTTTTCTCAGTTCATATATATAGTTCCTGTAAATTATAATCTCAATATCTCTGTACAGGCATCAAGGAAATAATATATCCTGGAAGGAAAATCTCTAACATAGTTTAAGAGGAAAAAAAAATTATCTTTTAAGTCTTACACAGACCATCAGAGTGAATGAAGTCTTTCTACTTGTCTTGTCAGGTCTATAGACAAAAAAGCTTTCTTAGCATGTTGGCATTGAGCAGGCATTATCTTGGGTAATATTCTTCTCATTTCCAGATCTCACACATAGAGCTTTAATGTGTCTTTAAGTTGACTCAAAAACAAGATATACAAATACTTTTTTCTTTTTTTTTTTTTTCTTTTCGTTCTCTTTATTTTCTCCTTCTTTCCTTTCTGAAAAAAAACCAGACAAAATTCAGTCCTTCTGTAAGGAGATGCTGTAGAAGATAAATAATTTGTGTTTTATAAGCAGAATCATATGCCATTCTGAGTAGGGGTAGGAAAGTGCTTGTACAATCTGTGCCTTTTCATCTCTGCCAACAAATTTTGAAAAGCTGTTTACCAGCTTTTGAGGATGTGAATTGAATGTTAGAAAAGCAGTTCAGATCTCTGAAATTCTGTCATTATTGTTACACAGTGAAAGAAAATGCCACTGTGAATCTTAAGCCTGGACTTTGGGTTCTTACAGAAAACGTAACAAATCTTTTGTCTTCTTAGTTCTCCATGTAATAGATTTATTTTTTATATATATTTACACTGCTTTTTCTTGAGGAGAGGCAACTGTGCAACTTGTTAGCCAGCTAGATCACACAGACCTGTTGTCTATGCTAAAGGAAAGACAATCTCGTTTTAACAAGGTATGAGCAGGTGTTTCACATAGACATGGTGAAAATCTAAGTGATAGGGAAAGTTGTTAATAGCATCTGTCTCTTAAAAGTGGAAGATCCAGTTGCCAGCCGGTCACTAGTAGTGTTCCCCAGGGATCAGTGTTGGGCCCAGTCCTGTTTTATATCTTTATTGGTGATCTGGATTAGGGGATTTAGTCCAAGATTTGCAAATTTGCAGATGACACCAAGTTGGGGAGGAGCGTCAATCTGCTGGAAGGCAGGAGGGCTCTGCAGAGGGTCCTGGATAGGCTGGATATATGGGCTGAATCCAGTGGGATGAGGTTTAGCAAGACTGAATGCCAGGTCCTGCACTTTGGCAACTGCAGCACTACAGGCTGGGGACAGAGTGGCTGGAGAGCAGCCAGGCAGAAAGGGACCTGGGGGTTCTGATTGACAGGAAACCGAACCAGCCAAGAAGGTGGCCAAGAAGGCAAATGGTATCCCAGCCTGTGTCAGGAATAGTGTGGCCAGCAGGACTAGGGTTGTGATTCTTGTCTCTGTACTGGGCACTGGTGAGGCTGCACCTCGAGTGCTGTGTCCAGTTCTGGGCCCCTCAATTTAAGAGGGATATTGAGGTGCTGGAGCATGTCCAGAGCAGGGCAACGAGGCTGCTGAAGGGACTGGAGCACAAGACCTGTGAGGAGTGGCTGAGGGAGCTGATATTTTTTAGCCTGGAGAAGATGAGACTCAGGGGAGACCTTATCACTCTACAACTACCTGAAAGGAGGTTGTAGCGAGGTGGGGGTTGGTCTCTTCTGCCAGAGAACAAGCAGTAGAACAAGAGGGCACAGTCTTAAGCTGCACCAGGGGAAATTTAGGTTAGACATTAGAAAGAAATTCTTTACAGAAAGAGTGACTGGGCACCCAGGGAGGTCTTTGGGTCACTGTCCCTGGAGAAGAGACAGTGAGAAGAGACTGGGTGTGGCACTGAGGGCCGTGGTCTAGTAGGCAGGCTGGTGTTAGGTCAAAGGTTGGACTCTGTGATCTCAGAGGTCTTTTCCGACCTAGCTGATTCTATGATTCTGTATCTCCCTTTTGTGAAATCAGATGTAATAATTATTCATGCAGATTATGTGACATTGTTACAGATAGCCTTTGTATTTCTTGAGCCAGATGATGGATTTAAAAATTATTTCTTGGGCAGTGTCAGATTTGCCATGTGCACTTCTGTTCATGGGTGGTTTACCATTCTGGATTTGAGGGTAGAACTAAAACTTTCTGCTTTCTTTCCCACACAGCTCTAAACATATGTACACTTTGGAAAAACTACTAATTGACTTCTGATGCAGCTGATGAGCTGGATACCAGTTATTGGACATTGCTATTTACAATATGATGAATATTTTCAATGTCTGTGGTACTATTCTGAGTCTGTTGCTTGCTGCAATGAAGGAGCTGCTTAAGGAAACACAGCACAGGACTGTTGCTTAACACATCCTGCAAGAGCTTGGTGCAGTTCATACAGGTGTATGCATGACCAAACAGATCTTGAGCACTGTAACAGGATATTTTCTCATTTGGAAGAATTTGCATTTGAATAGGTGATACAGAAACCCAGGCAAAAGGGAAAAATCTGGTTTAGGTTTATGATACAGGATTGCCTGCTCTTTCACCATTGCCTATGTGTCATTATTTTCATGCTTCTGTGGCACCCTTTGATTCTATAGTGTTATCATAAACTAGTTTGCAGTGCTGAATAATAGGGCTCAAAAATTATTGTGCTCGCTCTTCATTCATTTTACATTGAATTTATTAGGATGTCTTTATTAATGTAACACATCATGATTCATACTAATGAAAGTAATCCTTTCCTGCTTTCCAGCCATGAGCTCCTTGCTCTCAAAAAATCTCCAAAACCAGTTATCTAAAAAACCCACCCATCAAGTTTTGGAAGGCAGAGTTTTATGGTAATGAAAGCTGTAATAGTTTTCATTAAATAATTTTGCTACAAAATAGTCTGTGATAGACATGGTGTGGTTGCTCAGTTGTTTATAACTTACTGTTGTCCTAGGAATTATTATTATTGTAACATGCTACTTGAAAGTACCCAAAAAAGCATTTTGAGTGATTTTAGAAATAATTTTTATTATTGAAGAGTAGGTGTGGCATATGAGTTCTTAATGGTTGTGCAGTAGTTATTTCTTTGGTTTGTGACCTCCTTTGGAAAAATAATGATGGAGTAGTGTGGGAGGATCATAGGCATAATTGTGTAAGAAAACTGGATAACCCTTTAGAGGCCATGTGTTTGTGACCTGTTCCCTGTAGACACGAGTGATCAGTGTCATTTTTCCTACCTGCAGAATTCCTCAGATTCATCCTTTAGAGAGTAACATACTATCTAAATGACTTGTAATCCAAGTAAACTGTGCTTTGGATTTCTTATCCTAGGTGAAAGTAACAGCAAATATCAAACTGATGTTATATGTTCAAACAGCCATCTGAATATTGTACTAAGAGACGTGGTGTAAGTAAAGCTAATTCAGTCCACTTTGAGAAATGCTTCCTCAGTCAAATGGATAGTGTAACCATGCATAGTCTGGCTCACAAAGTTGATTAGATGGTTTTAATACAGCACTAGGGGGTTAACTAGCACAACGAAGTTAGTACCATGAAACGTGTGGCAAGAAGCCTCTTGCAGATGAGGAAATTGGCCAGCTGCTCACCTAAGACAGCTCTTCATTCACAGTCTGAACAGGATTGTTCAGATGGTTAGACTTAATGTTTGTATTTTGTACTCAATTTGGCAGTAAATAGATTTACTCCTTCTCCCCCAAAGTCTATATTTGTAATTCTTACTGCTGTAGCATCTAACTACCAAATGTGCACTTAATGTTTTTGCCACAGCCAGCTAAGCTTAAAAGAGACTTACGCACAGCCACCTTTCCTTTGATGTGTGTGGTAAACTTGCTGCTCTTCAGCATTCTCAGCTTTTTATTTGTGGGTTTAAAAATATGTTGTTGATACCTATGATGTGTATGTGTTTTGGGCTGAGCGTAAAAGGAAAAGGCATACAGGAACAGAAAAAAATAATTAGAATATTTTCTGAAAGTTAGGCTTAGTGGCATTCCTCAAACTTGAAATTCTGATCTAATACAATTTTAAAGCTATTTTAACAAACTTGGTGTAACTGCTGTAACTCCACACAATGTGGTGGGGATTTAAATTTTCCATCTAAGCTTGCATAATCTGGATGCATTTAAGCTGAAGTATGGTTTCAACATTGAACACAATTAAGTTTAAGAGGTAGAAAGCTAATGCACCATAGGTTTGGGTATTTTGCCATTTTAATTCGGTGTCACTCCGTGCTGCTGTTGAATGGAGTTATCTTGGTTTTTTGCATTATGTCTTCCCAGTTTGCCTCTTATTCTTCTTATTTCTTTGTACCAACATTAGGATACTTGGGAGGCCCACCAAGTCAAGCAGTTGGAATCAATCTGGGTCAACTAGGTGAATAAAAAACTAATTGCACAGTCCAAGTCAGAGGGTGGTGGTTAATGGTTCACACGGGGTGTGGAGTCCCATGGGAATCTAATGGGGACCCATCTTTACCAGTGACTGGAGGAAACAGTGTGGTGCACTCTCATCATATTTACAGGTGATGCAACACTGGGGGGGATGACCAGGTGACATGTTACCTCAAGAGAAGAGCTGGTATTCAGGGATTCCTAGAAAACAGGAGGAGTGGTTTGCCAAGAACATAAAGATATTCATCAGGGACAAATGCCAAGTCCTGCATCTGGGTGGGAAAAAGGCTCCTGACAGGTGTATAGGCTGAGAACAGGGGCTTGGAGGGGCAGCTCTGCAGGAAAGGCCCTGAGGGTGCTGGCAGACAGCAACTCCCAGGCAACAAAAGGAGTTGGCCAGCAATATCCTGGACTGTATCACCAGGCAACTAACCAGTAGATCAAGACAAGAGATTATCCTCCCTGATTATTCAGCACTCCTTGTATCATACCTAGGTACTGCATCCAGATTTTTAGGGACCTAAAAAATCCTAGAAAGGATCTGAATAATTGGTGCGCATTCAGCAAAAACCACCATCATCAGCACTTGCCCTACTAGGAGAGGCAGCAGGAATTGAGCTTGTTTAGCTTGGAGAAGTAGTGGACTCTCAGTACCTATGGGGAGGTTATAGAGAAGATGGACTTGACTCAACTGAAAGAGGAGTGATTCAGATTAGATATAAGGAAAAGTTTTTTCACCATGACTGGGTGCTGGAGGAGTTATGTGGTCTCTGTCTTCAGAGAATTTGAAGACTTGACTGAATAAAATGCTGAATAACCTGGGCTGACCTCAAAGCTGAGCTTACTTTGAGGAATAGTTTCTACTAGAGCTCCTGAGACCCCTTTCAGCCTGAATTACTCTGTGTTTCCATGATTCTTGGCTGAATTACCAGATTCCAGTACTATGGATTTGTACTCTGGGATGATGCTGCTCTAGAAAGGAGGTTGGACCACATAGACACACTGTGGTCCCTTCCCGTCTGATTCTGTGATTCAGTCTCTGGCTGAAAACAACACTCTCAGCAGTTTGGTGGCAGTAGAGGGAGAACTTTCTCCCCTTTTTAATACTGAAGATTTACAGCTCCTTCAGGAGTGTTTAAACTAATCTTTCTGATTTTCTGTTGTAGTAGGCAAGGGGGGCACATGGTGGGTTATTTTGACTATGTTAAGGAAGAATTTCAAGTCAGAGCGCTTTACCTTGTTTGTTAGCTGGTGACTAACCTTACAGTTATTGGAGTTGCATTTAAATCTTTAAATGTCTTTCAGGATTTATTTTTAAAGTTATTTTAAAATAATTTTATATTAAATAGGAGTATTGTATTTCTAGAGACTTGCCCTCAGTTTCTTTTCATTTTAGTTGTTAAAACAATCAGTTCTTTCTAGTGGTAAGCTTGAGTCATCACATAACTGTAAACAAAGACACTGTGTACAAAGTTTAGGTGGCATGGACAGTTGTCTTAGGCTCACTAACACCATCATTTTATGACAGCAAATCCCACAAATTAATTGGAAGAGGGGAAAAAAACCCAGGTTCATCATGTTTTTGAAAGAGGTAGTGTACATGTGAAATGAGTGAGGATTACAGTTTCTTCCCTGAATCCATTTCTTGATTGAATCAGTTAAGTCTTATTTTTATCGGAGGGAAAAAGGAAGGTCTGCAGCACTGCCACTGAAAGTATCACTGGATGACTCTGGTTTTCAAGGTCAAAGCAAATGTCTGCAATTGATGGTTAGAAAGCCTGTTTATAATAATAATATACTATATTTAATAATATAATAATATAATTATAGTAACAATAGACCAAAAGCTTTAAAAGGTCGCTTGAGATGCTTTTGCTCTCCTTGATTTTTCCTTTAAATAATTAAATACTTCTTGTAAACCAGGAAAAATACTACGAAAAACCATCGTCTTCAACTTAGCTCAAGGCCTAAAGGGGATTGTGTCATTTTTGAAAAATGATTATACTCATCTTTGTAGATGTCATCTGAGACATTCAAAACATTATCAAGCTGAACAATTTTAGATTATTTTTTTTCTCTCTCTAATTGTGGAACAATGAGGCCTGTGTATGTCATCATTATATTGCCCCATTAAAATATTTGCTTAGTCTGAGCTATTGCTTTATTAGTCTTCCCAAGTGCTAAAATGTGCTTATCTTGGTGATACTTTTTGATTTCCTTCAGGTACCTTCCATTTCACTCCTTTTGATAAGAATAATCTCTCCTTGGATGGCAATTAATTTTCACATGTGCTGCAAATCAAGTAAAAAAAGTGAAGAGATCTCTAAAACTACTGCAAGTTTGTCACCACTTTCCTTCTAACAGGTGTTAAGGTCTGATCATTGCAAAAACCTAGTTCAAAAGCAGTTATCTCAAAGTTTCTTCAGATGAAGAATTCTTTGTAATGCCATCAAGCAAATTTAGCTTTCCCATTTCTCCATGCTCTCCGGTGTTTTCTTTCCTGGTATGGGTTTGTGTGACTGTTGGAACAAACTATTACTTGCTTTAATAAATGCTAATCCTACTGGTTTTCTATTATAATCTAAAGAAGAAAGTTGTAAAATTATCCTGATTGTAAATTGTGTTGAGTGGATGGAACTCTTCTGTGTCTGGCTATGTATTTGCGTGCCTATATTATTTAGAAAAGCCCCAGAAACAAAGCAAGCAGAAAAATATTCATGCTTGAACTTTGAAATACAAACATAGCTTGTAATGGTCACTTACTGTAATAAGCTGTTGTACAAATTAATTGCTGGAAACATTGGTGTGGTTTAACTCCAGCTTACCACACAAGTGTTCATTCACTATCTCAGTGGGATGGGGGAGAGAATTGCAAAACAAGGAGTTAATTCACCGCTTCCTATGGCCCAGGCAGATGTTCAGCCCTTTCCAGGATAGTCAGGGTTTGTCATGCATAACAGTGACTTGGAAAGACAAAACATCTTCACTCCAAACATCCCCCCTTCCCTCTTTTCCCCAGCATGATGCCATATGATATGGGATATCCCTTTGGTCAGTTGTCCTGGCTATGTCACCTTCCTAATTCCTTGTGCCCTCTCAACCTCATTGCTAATGAGGTGGTAAGAGGAGCAGAAAAGGCCTTGGCTCTGTGTAAGCCCTTCTCAACAATAACAAAAACATCTCTATGTTATCAACGCTGTTTTCAGCACAAATCCAAAACGCAGCTTATACTGCCACTATGAAAATAACTAACTCCATCCCAGCAAAAACCAGCACAAATATAAACCTTTTAACATGAAATTCTATTTTTTATTTAATTATTTGTCTAATTAAAAAAATGCTTTGCCTTGGCATAGTTTTTTTTTTTTAAGCTTTGTTTATTGTGACTACTATAGATGCCAGAATAATTCTGAACTAAGTTACGGTCTGACTTAAACCTGTACATGTGTCAGGTGACACTGTGGGCTGTCAAGTGAGACTAGGGGGGATTGGTCTTTTCATTTTTGTTTTTCTTGTTCCATCTCTCCATAAGACATGCCAAAACAAGGAGGGGGCTGGGGTGTCTATGGCAAGATAGACTTAAAGTAAATGGAATCGGGTTTGAAGAAATTGGTTATATCAGGGTGTGTTGTTATATCACTTTTGTAGAACTGGAATAAGCTGCACACAGGCATGATTAAAAAAATAGTAGTGTTGCATTCGGAGAGAACTGTGGTTGCCATGAGGATGCAGGCAGGCTTCATTTTGAAATAGTATCTGTAGGTTGGTTGTAAAAATGGTTATTATTGGTAGAGCAGATGATGTCATATGTTGTAGGTAGTTACATGAAATGCTACCTCATTCTGAGGTTCTGTTGTTTTAGTTTCTGAGAAATATTTTGTAAAGTACACTTGGTTTTGCAGATGGTGGATAATTTTCCAGGTGGAAAATTGCTAAATCTTAAACAAGTTATTAAAGGGTCTATATTTTTGCATTCATTATTCAGAGAGACTTTTTGCCCTTTCTGGGATGCTAGAGGAAGTACAGATTCAAGTTCTTCATGCCCAAAGAATCCACTAGGAAGGCCATCTTCAGCCATTAAGGTCTCAGGATAGCTGTTTTGAGGAGCCTGTCATTGTGTGATATGTTAGCAAGCACTGTGAACATTGTTCTTTAACTCTGTGTGCGATTCCTTCTAGTATCTGCTTTTATTTCTTCCTGTCTTGCTTAAAATAGAAATAATGTTATATCCTATTTAAATATGAAAATATGCTGTGTTTGTTGTCAGTATCTAATAAGGTTGATATAATGGCAGTCAGTAAGTTTTCTCAATTTTCTTAGACTGTGATTTTGCAGTCTTAGACTGCAATTGTGTTTAGTAAATTTGTGTTCACAGAAAGTATGCTTTTCCCCAGGACTTCTGTGAAAGTAGTAGTATTGGCAAAAGAAAATTAAAACCAGAACTGGTCTGCGAGCAAGAAAGGAAAAAGAGATGAAGGAAGATGAAAAAAGAATGAGTAAAATCAGGATTGCTCTTAAACTGTGTGAAAGACATCAATGCGTAATACAATAGGAAAGGAACATAATTTTTTTAAAGAGTTAAAGCAGAAGTGTATAACTCAAAATACTTAATATTCTGTCAAGTTACATAAACTGTAATCTTGTTAAACTCATCTTTTCTTTGAAATACCAAAGGAGGTTGCTAAGGGGTGGGGGTGATGTCAAGTGAAATGGCTGCAATGATGTTATGCAACAGAGTTAATTTCGACCTACGCTCTGCTTCTCTGCAGAAGAAGTTGAAGAAGAGTCTGAAACTACAATTGAGGTTGATTTGACTGATAAACAGAAACATCAGTTGAAGCACAGAGAGCTTTTCCTTTCTCGTCAATATGAGTCCCTTCCGGCAACACATATCAGGTAAGAAGGAGTAAATACAGGTTGTCTGTGTGTTCTGCTGAGGTGGATTGCCTGCTAGTAGCCCACCTGCTTGAACACATCAGCCTTTGTCATACAAAAGGCTGTGATTGGTCTTACCTGACTTGTGTCAGGTTTTGTCCCATGAACTGTTTTGAAGAATCTTTGGTTTTTCCTTCTGTCACTTGATCTTTGAGCCTTAGAAGGGACAAGAGTCTGAGCTCTGGCTTGCCAACTAGAGCAACAGTTGATCATTTGGTATAAAATCAGTCTGTTACTACTTTGGAAGAGTTCTATTTTTAATCTGCTAGCCAAGGGAATTTTGGCCATTTTTTCTGGCCAGCAAAATTGCAGTCAGGTTTGAAATGAAGGCAGTGACTCAGTGGTCAGATCTGCAGTTTAGGGCTGTGCATATTTAAAAATAAAATTACCGCATATTATTCTGTAAATGTGAAGAAGTCATGATTCTTTGGCGAAATGTTGAAGCAATTCAAATATTGTTTTAAATTGACCTAATTCTAATGTGGAAAGAAGCTTGCTAAAGCTCAAAAAGGATTTGTTGACTTCTGTCTGTAAATGATGCAAATACTCATGCCATATCCTATTTAGAAGTCGAGAGACTTTTTTTGTGTATTGGTATGGGAAGGGATAGTGAATTTAGCAATGGAATAGGAAGAATACAGTGACAGGGGGGAGTGTAGTTAAGTGTGAAACAGGGCTTCTTATGTTGCATTCTGAAGGAATTCTCATTTTCTTATTACATCCAGCTCCCCTCAGCTATTTCAGACCATAAATGTCTAGAAGCTACCAAAAAAAAGTATATACTACCCAATAGGAGAAATACTGTATGTACACATGTACTTTCTCTCTTATTGGCAAATGTCTTGCTTATCTCTCTCACTGACAACACAAAAACTGCGAGTTGGAAATTTTTGTATTAATTTCCTGTGCTTGGTTCAGCTACTTGTTCTGACTTTGAGAAAGTCATTTATCTGTCAATTCTCTGCTGCTCCAACTATAGCATGGAGATAATAATCCTGTGCAGTTTCTTTTACTTTGACATTTAGATATCGAAAAAAGGTATTCTCTTTTGAGGAATGATTACATAGAAGAAGTATTGTAAATGTCTTCTCACCTCACAACTCAGGGAGCAAATACAATAGAGGTTGTCCAGTACATACTTCACAAAGAAGGCATTAAAACACATGAATTCATAGTACATGCTGCACAGCACAGCAGGCAAATGCAGAGTGATGACTTGCATCTACTTTTCAGAACAGATGAATGTTGTAGGGCTGTGCTGTCATGTGTTACTAGGACCTTTACGGGGTGAATTCTGGAACAAGCTTGATGGAGATTAATGATGTTTTAACAACCTTAACTCTATTTTAAAAAGAAACAAGAAGGAAAATACACTGCTTAACTTTTTAACTTACTAATGTTCACATTCTGTGATTCTCAGTAGTTTTCATGACTTTTATTAGTTAGGTTTTTCCATTAAGGAGGATAGAAATATTGTGAAGGTGGTACTCCTTCAACTTTCTCCTATCAGCACTCCAGAATATCCAAGGATGCAGATTTCACAGCCTCTCTGGGTGTCTGTTTCAGTGTTTGGCAACTGTCTTAGTGGCATTATTTTTCCTGTCATCAGCTTGGGATTTCACTTATTGAAACTTACTGTCTGCTACCTTGTGTCCTATCACTGTGCTTCTTTGAAAGGAGCCTGGCTCCATCTTAGTGGGAGCCTGGCTCTGTCTTAGTTATTTCTCTTTTAATTAGGTAATGAACACAGCAATAGAAATTTTCCCTTTAGCTCTTACACCTGAAGAGTGAACAAATTCAGTTTAATATCATCTGCAGACTTGTTGAAATTGTATTTCAGTTAATAAAGATATTAAACTGTTTAATTCCCTATTCTGATAGTTTTGATTTTGCTACATACGTTATATGTAACTTTTTTTGATATGCCATTTGTTTTCTTAGAAATACTGGGATTTTTTTAGGCTGCTGCTTGTTTCCCTTTTCATTAAGTGTCACTATGACATTCCAGAAACTTTAGGGAGTGGCATAAGTTTTGGCATAAGAAAAAAAATCCAGATTTAGGAAAGAGTTAGAAACATGACAATGCTGCCTTGTGGACAGTGACCTTGCAGTGAAATGTATTTAAGAAGGTGTGATTGTCTAGCTCAGTGCAGCACTGTTCTGGTACATGGTACAGCATAAGCTGATGTACTAGTTTGGGAATTAAAGACAAAATTTGTTACCTTGGTGCCTCCTTGTCAAGTTACAAGTGAAACTATTGCATGCCTGCCTGTTCAAATGTGTGAGGTCAGTTGTCACCCCTCCGGTGGATTATCTCCCTCCTTCCTAATCCCTTCATGTTACAGGTGCAGTTTTGCCAGGCTCTGTAATCCCCACATGTTCTTGGAACAGTTATACTGCCAGCCAGACACACTGAGCCACTCTCCTTCATTAATGTCACGCAGTAAATGCTCCCAGAATTTGTGCAGATGGCTCCTGTAAGCAGTGCCAGTCCTAGGGAGGGGCTGAGTTGAGCCAGTGCTGTGTGCTTTAACTTGGGGTTTCAGAGGTTTGAGCATTAGCAAATACAGCATTTTGAAAAGGCATGAGAAGGCACAGGGGGGTAAAAAAGGGTGAAAGTTGTCAAGAAGTTGAAATTGTTTGCTAGTGTTGTCAAATTCACCATAAAATGTGGTATGTGATGAAAATGGGTCCTTTATATTAAAATCTGCAAATTGTTATTTTGTTGGAGATGTACTGATTTATCTGACTTCTGACTTGGGCTTTGTTTTTATTTTTCATTCTTAAGTTCTCAAGAGTTAATAGAAGTTTAGGTTATTATAAAGATGGTATTGACTTCTAAATTCTTTTGTAATAGCTCTAAAATTTAGTACTTACATGAGTTGTGTAGAAGAATTTATTTATCCATCAGGGTTCATCTTAACATTTTCATTATCTTTGCTTAGTTCTTGTTTTCAAATAACTGTGTTTCAGTCTTGGGGATTGCAGTTTTTTTGTGTTAGTTCATTGTTGTTATCTTTCTTTTAATACTTTTAAGTATTTGGAAAACATACATAGGGCAAACATTCTCAGATGTCATAATAAAATCAGGTGATATTTTGGGCTGCTTTACACTGGAAGAACAATGCCCACCCCACAACAAAATTTAAAAAACAATTCTTTTTTCATTTATACAAAGTAAAAAGGCTTATATACAGACTATTTGACTAAAGTCCAAACAGCTTGAGAATGGAGAAGGATTTCAAAGTGGTGGCCATTTGTGAATGGGAAAGAGGATTTAAAATATAATTATTATTTAGTTGTTATCATATTGGTAATTTCATTGATATAATTGTTTGGGATTTTCTTAGGGTTAAAGAATAAGTTACTGTTTTGTCAAAAACCTTTCTGAGTTATAGTGGGGTTAAAAATATCTGTCTTGAGTCAATAAAAATTAAATTCACTAAATTTAATTTACTAAATTACTTCTTTCAAGAATGTTTGTGGTAAGTTAGAGTTTGAATACAGGTTTTTAAGAATCCCACCCTAGTATGAAAGAAGAATGCTATGAGATTGTAATGACCTTTTAAATTGTTCTTTTATCTGATTCAGGCCATACAATTACGTGCAGTGACTATTGAAGTGATCCCAACTGTTTGTCCTTGCATTAAATTGTATATTGCAGCAGAAGTCCATGCTTAGTTTGAAAATTTTTAAGGGATAGACAATGTACCATATTCTTGAAAGTTTTTTCAGTTGCTAGTTATGCAACCACTCTGGTTTTTGTGGGGTTTTTTTGTTTGTTTGTTTGTTTGGTGTTTTTTTTGTGTTTGTTTCTTGTTTTGTTTTTTGCAAGTGCAAAATAAATATATACATACATAATTTTTCTTTTTCCTCTTAGAGACTGTTGTCACTTAGTGCATTTTTTGCTTTTCTTGGACACAATTTCAAGATGCTGAAATTGTTCTTGAGCTTGATTTGTGGGCTCAACATGGCTGTGTATGATATGTGTGCATTATGTGGATATTTGTCATTATGGAGACTGTTCAAATAACCAGTAAATCTATACACTAATCTTTAATGGAGAATTTTTATTCAAATTGCCATTGGATGAACTAAGTGTCTCTTATACTCTTTAGAGGGTTATAATTCTTGCTTGACATAAACAGCAAATTCAAGTTTTCTGTGTACCCATGGCCTTTACTTCAGAAAAATTTTCTGAGCTTTGATTCTGAAATCCACTTATACATATCCTTTCCTTAAAAAACTGACAAACACAAAAGACAAAAAACCAAACCCCCACACTATCTTAAGATGCTGTTGGTGTGGTTTTATTACTTCCTGTTCCAACACAGAAAGGACTTCATAAGCCTTTTAAAGATTGTGATCACGTCAGATAATTTTATTAAAAGCTCATTATTATGACTGGGGAGAATGTGAATATCTTTTCAGAATACCTGTGCATGTGTGACATTAAAGGGCGACCAGATAGTCTGATCATGAGAAGAGTTCTTTAATTTTTATTAAGAAATTTGGATCCTCTGCATGGTTTTACATGTGTACTTAAAAAAAGTGTACTTAAACTTCTAAAGTATCAACCTATAGGAATCTTGGTTTCCCTCTTTTGACATTATTGTGATCAGTAATGCAGTCCAGAACACAATATTTGTGTTTTGGAGGTGGTGTTTTTTTGTTTGTTTTTGTTTTGTTTTGTTTTTTGTTTGTTTGTTTTTTAATTTATGAGTTTTTTTGGTTGTTAAATAGTACCCTTGCTTCTGGCTAGACTGAAGTAACTTTGGTGCCACTTTGTAGACATATCAGAAAAAGTAACATAAGAATGTGCAGTTTATAAGGACATGCCACGCTTACAAACTCAAGGAATGTGATGCTTTTTAAATGTGTTATAAATGACTCACACAACTTTCTTTTTTGCCGTTTCTTCTTCACAATCTCATCAAGACTCACTAATATTGATACCTTAAACAACTAAGGTGTAGAGAAATACTCTTTTTAAATGTGGAATTCTTTTACTTAAAACACAACAAATGATCTAAAGCTCAAGACAGATCAAGAGAGTAATTTTACAGAAGAAATGTTGTTACTTTTCAAGACAGGTCACCTTAGAATTTAGTGGTATTACCTCAGGATTTCTAGTTTTCGCAGACCTGGCAAACTAGAAGTTTCTCTCATAAGACGTGTGTGTGTGTATGCATTCACATACTTCATATGCATATGTGTGTGTATGTAAAAATATGTGACACAAAGTTTAGCTACTTTTAAAAAGATTGTTATGAGCCTTATAAACCTGATTTATTTTCTGGCATAAATCAGACTGGATAAGGAGTGAATTTTCTTTGCATAGGCTTGTGCTTACCTGATCATTTGGATTCTTGAGTAAGGTATTCTTCCTTTCTGGATTGAGTTTAGGAGCAAAGGGACTTTGAAGTGTATCTGACTCTTCTTGTTTTCTTTTGCAATAGAATTTGAAATATTCTAACATGATAAAAATGGATCTAGGCCAGAATCCTGTTTCTAGATGTGGTCAATAGCCAGTAATAGAAACTGTACAAAAAAGTGTATTTACTGGTGGAAGACTGTCACTTAAATACCTGAAAATCAATGCATATTTCCCTGTAGTGACATCATTGCAAAGTAGGAGCCTTTCATGTGGTGCAAAACATTTAAGTTCAGTTGTATGAAGTGATGTGCAATGCTTCAGTCCTTCTAATGGACTTGATGATCTTAAAGGTCTCTTCCAAACGTAATGATTTCATGATTGTATGAAAAATCATTCTTAACCAGCCTTCTGTGTTTTTGTTCAATTCATATGCATTGCTGCTGCTGTGCTAAAATGTAACAATTTTTTTACTTTTTAGCATGAATTAATCCCTAGAGAAAAAAAATCAATTACTTGTTTCCTACAATAGTTTATAGAAGATACATGCAGTTACGCTTGTTTTGAAATATCAAAATATGTAGTTTTGCTGTGCCTACACCAAGAAAATATTTACCTTTTAATTACTTTTAAATCCATGCCAGTTGTGCACAATGGCTCCAAGAGACTGTCTGTAAATCTTACCAATTTGGAGTGCTCAAAATCGGCCCTCCAGCTCTAATTAAGATTACGACTGAATTTTTTTACTAAAATCCACATGCAATGTGAAAACTCTGGGCCATCCTTATGATCTATGCATATGTTTAGATGCCAAGCATTTTACTAGTTCATTTAGATGTGCATAAATCAATTTGCTGTGCATTCTGGTTTTAATTTTATTTGATCGAGTGTGTTAATCAGGTAATAGCAAGTTTATTGATTTATCTTTTGACCACAGATACACAATCTTGTATGCTTTAGGAGATTGGTGTTATTTTGTCAGAGACACAGATTCCAGTAGCTGTCACCTATCAGATGTTTTTTCTCCCCTCATGTTTGACATAGCTCTGTAAATGAACCTTTAAAGACAACTTGAGCCAATTAAGTCTGAACCAATGCAATGCAACTATTTTTTTTTTGTTGATTCTAAATATTGATTGAATATTTTAAAAGTCTAACTGTAGTTAGGGATATGTTGCAGATTTAAATCACTATCATGATACTTTCCGTGTTTTTAGTGTTATGTAATAGCTTGCTCTCTGGTTGGTAATCCCTTTGCAATTTTGGGAACTTGAAATTGCTGTTAAGACATTGATATTTGTCTTTTGGCATCATTCTGTGCCCCTTAAACCGTGTTTCAAAGTGAAAAAATACAAGTACTCTTAGTATTGGCTTCCCATAACTGGGGAATCAATTTCATATAATTAGTAGAAGCTTTTTGAACTCCACAGTTCCTACTCTGTGGTTTGGTGATCATCATTGCAATTTAGACTGCTTGTAAGGGATCAAGACTTGGCTCAAAGTGGATGTTTGATGGGAAATCTTCAAAACACTTTCCCATTTAAGACTGTTCAGGAAAAGCCTTTGTTATTTAAGGAAGCTATCTTATCTTTTATAATATCTGTACCTTTCCCCCCACCCTTTTTTCCCTTTATGCTGAATATGGGAAAGGTTACTCCTGAGTTCTACTGCTACACCTGCTCCCACACCTGCTCCTTTCTACTCCTCTTCATTATGCATCTTCTTTCTAGTTTAATCTCTGTCATTGAAGTAACAGCATATGTTAAAATCAAATCAGATTTTTCTCACAGGCATAATATTTCCTAATATTCTTTCCTGTTATTTTGTTCTCAGACTGTCTAGCTTGTGACTCATGCTTCTGTGTTCGAAATCTCAACTGAGAGACTAACATTTCTTGCTGCAGATCAAGATACAGTTGGTATATCTGTACAAAATTGCCCAACATAATTCTGTCATGTTCAGGAGGGCAATTAATAATTGTTATTTCCAAGCCTGTGGGGGCATGCCTCCATATGTTTTTTTTCTTTCTTCCACTTGTGTCTGAACTACCAATGTTCAAGTTTCATTGGCTTGATGGGAACCCAGAGCAATGAGTTCTGAGAGTTCTTGCACTACATCAGTGTCACCCAGGCTGTGTCTACTTTCCAACAGGAGACTTGCATGGCATGGTACTGTATCCATGAGTTTTCTTTTTTCACTCCTATCATTTGTACTGGCTGACAAGCAGCAAGTGTTCTTGTAATTTCTTTATGCAATTTTTTTACATGCCTCCTGTTCCAAGAAATCTAAGATTTGTATCTCATGAGCTGTCTTATTCATCTGTGAAAACATGAAGAAATATCCTGCAAGAACAGCAGAACAGGAACCGTAGAGGTCTCCAATGGTTTAAAAGTTAGGGCTGTGCTGAAACAAACAGGGACTTGAAAAGATGAAACAGTTGCTGTCATTTTCATTCATTTTAGTAGTTTTAAAATGTGTTTGCATCAGCTTTTCAAAATTTTTGGAAATTTTTAGTCTATATTTGTGATTACTTTATGGAAAAACTCATTAAAGAGCAATTACCCAGACAGTGCAAAAAAATTGGTGTTTTGCTCTAGGTTGTTTAACCACAGGCTATATTGAAATATTTTCATAACATTGTCTTGTATATAGCCTTGGTACAACTGTTTTCATGCTACTTAAATTCTTGAGCTGGTTACCATCATCTTTTGTCATCACTGGAACAGGTTAGTAAGGGCAGTCTTGTACTTCTCTGTTCTAAATATTGATTATTGTCTTGTTGGAAATATGTTCCTGCATGTGTTTCATTTCTCTATTGGGTCTCACTGAAATGTGGCACATTTTTTTCTTTAGTTTTCAAGCTCTATTAGCACCTGTCTCTGCTTACTCTCTTTGAACTCTCTCCTTCAGGACTTGCTTACTAACTGACATCTCACATGGAGTGTTGATTTTCATTAGCTCCTTATTGAATTGTCCTAGACAGTTTTACCTAGGAGGGTCTCACAAAGCTGCCATTTGTTTTTTAAAATTCCTTTTTATTCTCCTTTTCTTTGTTCCACAGTAAACAGCACTCCCTGCTCCACCATGAAAAATAGCTCCCTAAAACAGGGAAGTGGGAATACAAATCCTTATGTTCACTGCACTGAGACTTCTACCACAATGATCAGTATGTCTTGCCATTTCCTTATAATCTTCATTAGCATCTCTATGCTTTGCAGTTTCAAGTGTAGATGATTAGTGTTTTGATTTTGGGACTGCATGCTCCCGGCTTTATGCTGGGGCTGTTGAAGAAACACTTCCTACCAAATCATTAAGGCATTTTTTCCAAAGTAGCTTTTTTGTGGAGAGTGTGTGTGTGTCATTTCTCTATTAAAACAGAAGGGCTTCCCTGAGGTATGGAGGTAGGTTGTAGGCGTGGAGAAATAGCTTGTCAGGCATCCCTTAGCTGATGGGTGTAAATGATCAGGAATTTTCAACCCACTGGTGGAGTCACCTGAAACATAAAAAAATTTACAACCAGTCAAGGGTTTCTAACAAATGAGAGTGAAGGAAGGTGCAGTATATGAAAAGAGGTTTCACATGATTAATGCTTTAAAGACAAAAGTTATGAGTTTGTGACTCTGGTTACTAGAATAGGGGAAGCAGTTGAATCCTGAGTGGTTTGTATGATAGGGGCTGGTAATACCATGACCATAATAGGTAAGCTTTGCTGTCCGCTTTTACTGCAAGACCCCTAAATTAATTTTGGTTGCTGGATGATTTAATTATGTAACAAGTTTTGTTGGCATTGTTGCCAGTTCAATGGAACTTCTTTTTATTAGTGACCAGTTGAAATGCAAAGTACATCTAAAAGCAGACGGAATTCTGAAGGCATAACTTAGTCTCCCCAGAATTAAATTGTAAGTGAAGACATAAAAGCCAAGTTATTTGTTTTGTTTACTGTTATTTGTGCATTGCTGAGGTTGCTGAAATTTTCCCTCAACATTCACAAAAGTTTTGCCTAAATCTGCAGAAAGTAAAAACAATTTTTCCCAATATTCTTAGTTTGAGAAAAAGGTCAAAACCAGACATGTCATCTTAACATCAATGAGACCTTCTGATGCTATTTTCTAGTAATTCACCCTGATGATACCAGTTAAGTCAAGAATGCTGCTTGGTGGAGGAGTACAGCTTAAATCAGAGATGAGAGTCACATAAGAGGAAGAAGTTTTCATATGTGGAAAAAATAGTAGGCAACTCTCAATTTATGTATTTTTTTCTTTTTATTTCTCAAAAGCTGAGTAATTTTTTCATTTTAACCTGAGTTTTGTTCAGTTTGATGACACATTTCAGTCAGGAGACTACAACAGAATAATGAAACTATGGCATTGTATACTAGTAGTCTAAATAATACTCAACACTTGCAGAAATCCTGCTATCTTTGTGAAGCGAATGTTTTATTTTGGTGTGCAACTGATAATCTGGTAAATGCAATGTACTATCTCTTTTGTTTGTTTTTGTAGGTAGCTAGCTCCCCCTTTCTTAGTCTAGTTTAGAACAGTGAGATTTTATCCTGTTACGTTGATTATTTATTTGATATAGCTCCATCTGTCCCAATTATCTGAAATTGTTTAAAAACATTAATAAATGAAGTTCCAGAACACTGTGAGGAGGAAAATATTTTATATTTAAAAACAGAGAAGCTCTGGGTTTTCAAATATGTGCTTTAGAGAAAGAACTCCCAAGATTTGTTGTAGTGTGGTTTAAACAGCATTAACTTTTTCTCCAGGGTGTTTTAATTATTAGTATTGGAAGAAAGGGTGCAAAGTGCAGTGGTGGTTGGAGAATATTAAGGGGCATATCACTGCAAATTGATATGGATACTGAGGAAATTACTTAAGTGAATGACTGAGAGATGCTAGAGACAAGGTAATGAACTAGATGCTATGTTCAACCCAACAGGCCATTTGCAACTAGACAGATAAGATGTTCCTCTGATGGGAAAAAAGAGAGGAGGTATAAACCCAGTAGATTTTATTTGGTAAAGATTCTAAACCATTTGTAGTAAGTATTGCAGGTGTTCTACCTTATTCTGCCTTATAGAAACTGGTAACTGTAATATAGAGAGTCAAAATTAGAAAAAATTCTGTAAATTGCCACTTTTCAAGTGTGGGGGTTTTTGATGTTTTTCTGTTCACTTCATTGGGTATTTTTGTTTAGTTTTTGGTTTGTTTGTTTTTTTGTTTGTTGTTGTTTTCTTTTAGTGTGATCTACTACTGTATGTCTGGTGTTGTCTTCATTGAGACTCTAGTCCATATATATGAGAGGTCATGTATACATACAAAATGTTACTTCTCTGTGACTCCAGCCATTAGATGGCTAATATGCTGTTCAAAGAAATGGAACATCAGATAGAAGTTCACTCATTTAAAAAACATGTTGGTGTTGAGTTCACTCATTTAAAAAACAAGCTCATCTCTTTATGAAATAATTTTTTTTTTTTAAATTACCAGCAACAAAATCTGAGGTGAGTTAATAAATATTCTGGCAGTTGTGATGGCAGTGAAGCAATGAATGCCTCTGCAGTAAATGGAGTTAAATAAGGGTAGGCTATAGTGAAGAGAGGGCATTCTAGAGGTGTGTAGAATAGAAGCAGACTGGAAAGGTAACTCCTTTTTAGCTTTTTACTCTTAAAAAGACACCAACAAAACATTAAAATAAAATTTGCAAACTGGTACAACATATAGTTAATTTTTGGAAGTGAACGTGCTGCAATTATCAAGGCCAAAAGTTTCAAAGAAACCTTCAAGGACATGGTGGGTACAGAGAAGGTTTCCTACATCAGGTGTCTTTCCCTCTGCTCTTGTGTATTGTGCTCAGATTTTTCTCACTCATCTTCCCACCACTTCTCTTTGGTGGTGTGGTTCTCCTGACAGGCATGGCAAAGAAGAGAAATTCAGGAGGTCATATACTGCACACTTAATGTGTGGCTTTAGCCCCCTTTCCCAGGATGTACAGTGGCAATGAATAAAGCATTGGCTGGGTATGTTCTCTTAATGATCAGCCCTTAGCAACTGGTTTCCAGTGTTTCTGGTTGAGCTTAGCAGTCGGCATTCACTCACGAGAACAGACAGGTTTTTACAATACCTTCGTTGGTGTTATCTTAAAATCAAGAAGGTCTCTGCAAACAATTGTTTTTTCTATATTTATATGCTGTTCTGTTCCATGAGAGAAGATGGGACACAGGTGTTCTGGGCAGAGGTCCTATAGCCATATGTATAAGGCTGCTGGTTCCTCCTAGTCAATACCAACTAAACTGAAGGTTAGGTGCATGGAATACAAGGTGCGGTATGTAAAAGGTAACAAATATATATTATAATTATATATATGTAATCGTCGTTTGGTTGTAAATTATAACATAAAAGTGCCAGTTTCTAGCAAGATGAGTCAGCACACTTAACATTTTTCATCCACATCCATGTGTGTTTCTTTAAAATACCATTTGTTAAAAATAATTCTGCAGATTATTTGCAGAGAAGCCAGGGACAGAGGAATTTGATGCCAAGGCAACGCTGGGGGACAAGGGGACGATAGAGCTGTGGGGGTAGTGGGGTCAAACTCCCATTGCTTTTTCTACAGATGTTACACATGGGCAGGTCTGCATAACTGCTCAGTATACCAGAAATGTGGTCATAGAAGAAATTATTAGAATTCCATGATTCATCATTAGAAGCAATTTCATTCAAAAGAGAAGAGCACTTTTTTTTTTTACGGGCCATTGGTAAAACCTTATATTCTTTCTGGTTTGGGTTATTTGTTTTCAAATTAGGCACTGAACTTACTGAAAGTAAGTCACTTGGAGGTGATGTTTCATTGATGCTGACCTTTTTATTAATTGCATGTGTATTTATTAATTGCCGTAGTACTTCTTCACCTTTTTTGCTTCTCCTTTCCTGAAAGTATTTCCCGGTTTGTTGGAATTCAATGTATTTGAATGCATGGTTAATACAGCCATTTATTCTCTTGCTATGCTGTTAATTTCGGTATCTTTGAAATATGGCAGTGTTAATTTTTGCATATTGTAAAATTTTTATCTTTTCAGTGTAAAAGTTTAAAGTATATCTAGATTGTTTCCTTGGAAGTAACCTTTTTCTTAATAAAAATTTGAACTTTTTACAGAATAACCATACTTCTTTATGTTTGTGTAGGGGAAAATGCAGTGTTGCACTTCTGAATGAGACAGAATCTGTGCTGTCATACCTGGAGAAAGAGGTAATATATGAATTTTATTCCAGTAAATATTGTAATGGGTTTAGTCTTTTACAGCTGTATTTTTAATAAACGGGCAAACAAGACTTTGAAAATCTTTTCTTGAATGATAGGTTAGAAAAATTATGTAATTATGATGTTGAAAACACTGATTTCAAAACTGTTATTTTATAAAAACTTAATTGACAGTCTTAAATTATGGGTTTATTATGAATATGTTTGTATTTACAAAATGATTAATGTGAAGTAAATTATGTAGCATGTTACAGAAGAAAAATATACAGATCTTTTCCTGTAGCAGGTACTTAAGGGAGAATTCACATGGCTCTTTTCTTTTGTTTGGTTTTTTTACTTGTATGAAAGTACTTCCTCAACTTTCATTTCCTGGGGAAAGTGCTTATAATGCTTAACTTTACTAGAGGGGAAGAAAATTCCCCAAGAATTTGAAGGATAATTGCAAAATATAGTGTGAAATGCCTTCAGAATAAATGTATTTTTCTTTGAATGTCTTAATATAACATCAGACAGACAGTGGTTTTAAACTGAAATTAGCATGTCTTTATTTTTCAATTTCTACACCAAAATTACTGATAATCAATAAAAGTGTTTCTGAAAACAGGACTTGCCCTGTACTTGAGGTACTGTACCAAATTTGCCAATACTATTTTTGTGTCTGAAAAAGATTTACACAGACAATGTTTAATCATTTCTGAGACTAATTTATAATGCAAAGTCAGTATGGTAGAAATGCTTATGAGTGGAAACATGTTAAATTCAGAAAGAAGTTAACCTTAGTTTTTTTCATATCCATTGATGTATTTTTGTGTATGAATCTTTTCATTATTGCTCAGTTCTGAAATAAGTCCTAGCAATGAGAGAAGCTTCAATTACATTTTAAAAAGTATTCATGAAACATCTGTATTATGTAAAAAAAAAGGATTTATGTACCAAACCTGTGTTCTACAAAGTGTGCAAATTTCCAAAAGGAAGGTGTTATGGGTTTAAAACCCCAATTTGAAGAAGTATTATGCTGTTGCAAATATGTCTTCTTTTTTAGGATACTTTTTTTTATTCATTGGTGTATGATCCATCACTGAAAACGCTTTTAGCAGACAAGGGAGAAATCAGAGTGGGGCCTAGATATCAAGCAGATGTACCAGACATGCTTGCAGAAGGTAAATACATGATCTTTGATAAGTGAAACAATAAAAATCCTCATCTTGCAATATTGCTCATGCTGACTTTTGAACTAAACTAGCACATAGAGGCAGAGAAAGTAAAATGGTAGGTCTGGGAAAATTTATAAATACTACTGGTTATTATAAAGGAAGAAAGAAAGGATACTTGAATAGCTGTTGAGAAGACCATGTCCATTTCCAGTTTGTGCATAATGCAATTTAGGCATTCAGTATTCGTTTGTTTAATTGTATGGTCTGGTTAGTTCTCTAATATAGGCTGCACAGAGAGAAGATGTTAATGACAAAACCATTTTGTAGAATAATAACACTGTAGTGAAACAAGTGAAAAATATATTTCTTCTCTTCATTTTAAAACAGGCTATGCATAGAATGTGTCTTTATGTCTCCTTAAAACTTCATCACAACATCTTGTCTGTTCTGTAGCATGTTTGAAACAAATGTTTCTAGCCTTGGGATAGCTTTGAAATCACTAATAATTTTTAAATTTTATTTTTTTAATTTATAATATAGTGCTGCTACCTGTGCCTTAGTATTTTGCTACATTTTGTTTGAAACAAAATTTCAAGTACAATTGTTTATTTAGTGTTTGGATGAAATTTAAGAACCGTGAACACCTGTGCCCTGTTATGTTTGTAATTACATTTACATAGTAAATTTTAAAGTGAGTTGGTTTCATCAGCATAATGCACACTATATATATTGAGTGCTAACAAGAGAAAAAAGTTTCCTCAGAAGTATCTAAACATAGATACTGTTTTCAAGTATCTTGGTATTTATTCCTTAATAAGAAAATAGTGTGTGAGAAGAATATCTCTTGCAGTAAGTCCAAGGAGTTCTGAATGCCTCAATTATATACATACATATAAATGTATATAGGTGTGTGTGTGTATATATGTAACCTTAAATGTGTTTTCTGCTCATCATGGGCTGCTTTTTTTTGCTGTATACTTTTTTAAAAAAGAAAAGAAAAAGCATTATTTCTAATTTCTACAGAGCTTATTTAATAAATGTATAAAACAAGAATAATTTGATTTCTAGCAAGTGGCAGATTGTTTTACAGTGAATGCTGTTTAGTAGTTTACCTGCATTATTTTTCTGACTTTTCTTTTAATAACAGAAATAAAGTATGGGAAGTAATTTCCAGATTTGTTTATAAGGTGTGCAAATTTTTTTCAGAACAAGTTTATGAATAGAATGTGATACACTGCTATTCTTGCTGTAAAATGTGCCCCTTGTAAAGAAAAAAATATTTATTTTGACGTTCTTATGCTCAAGAGGAAAGGTTGCCAGAGGACTAAGAGAAAATTACTGTCTCAGTGTCCGTATCAAGTAGCCAGGAAGTGCTAATGTAATTCCAAAGCATCTGGTTGAATTGTAGTGTTTTCAGGATGAGCTGGGGGTGTCTGCCAGTCAGGAAGTCTTTTCCTACTGAATTTTGCTTACTTAAATTACTAAAGACAGAGCCTAATTATGAAATAGTGAATATTACACATAAAGTAAATGTTTTTCCTGGTGAAATTTTACTTATTTGATTTTTTTCTGAAGTTAAATTCCGTATTTATGAAAAGTAAATTACTAAATTCTTCTGGAGCTTAACATTCTGTGTTAAATCCTTGATTTAGTTAAATGAGGAGATGATCTCTTTCTTACATCGTGAAGACAGGATTTCCCTGTGTTACTGTCATCTTTTTGTCACACACCCCATTAATCCCCAAAGTGCAATAAGTGACGGAGTTTCTTTCTGTCTTTAGAAGAAAATAATAATCCATCAAAGCTGAGAAACACCAGGCCCACAAACCAAGGATCTGTTGGTACATGAAGCACTTGAGCAGTTTAGTTGGATTAATCTGCACTTATTTCAAGTGGCTTGTGAAAAAAAGTTTGGTTTTGGAGGATAAAAACATCTGAATTGTGGTAGTTTTGACTGATTGTTATCTAAATGTTTCCATAGCCCTCTGACCCCCAAGGAAAAACAAAAGATGATTCAGCTGTTGCTGTCTCTTTATGTAAGCTGTTGATCTGCAAATTAATCCATTTGTTGTCAAGCCTTTTCATTCATGAAAACAAATCTAAATAGTGTTTAAAATTAATAGAATAAAATAGTTATATTCAGGATTTATGGGATTCTGTGAATATTTTGAATCTTTATGTAAAATTTTCAACTTGTACTGTTAAAAGTGGTTAATGATTTTTATCCTCACTTTACTATGCTATAATAAATGACTCTTTAAAACTAAATCTAGAGCACACTTTAAATTAAAACAAAGACTGTAGACAACTTCAGTTCAGTTAGGAAAAATCAGATTTTATATAATCTGTTAATAATATAATAAAATAGAAGGAATTACTAAATTTATTCACACCTAAAATTTGTTCTCTAATGAAAAGGAAGGAAAACTTTTTAAAGGTGGTTGATAGGCATATTTTATGTTTATAGAAAATCCCCAAATCCATTTAAAAAAATCAGAAAAATCAAAGATTCACACGCCAACAGTTGTTTTATTTTCAAAGTTACTGGCATATAAATCCAATTCAAATGACTGAAGACATGCCAGTTCAGATTAGCTTCCAGAAGACCAGTCACAATGTGACTGAAAAATAAAAAAGAGTTCTATAACCACTAAGTTTTTTCGCTGTAAATACATTGATCTCTTCTAGTAGACTAGAAATTCAAATTGCCAGCACTTTCTCCATCCTGTGGTAACTTATGCTCTGTCTGAACGGACTACTTTTTTTTTTTTTTTTTGGTCGTGGGTGGGGATTTTTTGGTGTTTATTGGAGAACTATGTGCATTTTTTGTAGGGATAGTTTTTTTTTTCCCCTCATGCATGGATGTTACCATTTTTGTGTTCTTGAGTAAAATGTACTCCAAAACCAGATGTTTAGGCCAAACTTTGGATAATGCAGTATATATTTCCCCCTCTTTCCTGTGGATTTGTTGGATAACTTTATATTTCTCTTTAATTTTTGAAATTAAAAGAACATTTGCTTTCAAAGGTCTAAAAGTTTTATTAAAATCAAGATACGTAATGAAGTATTCCAGATTCAACTGTTTTTCCAGTTTAAGATATGTTGAATCATAAATCCTTTACACAATTACAGCAAACAAGTATAAAAAAAAGTTTAAATTTGGTTAAAAATGCATAATCCTTGTATATCCATGCCCCTTTTGTTTGTAATGGTTTATCTAAGTTGCCTAGATCACACATTTAATGAAGACTCTAACTTTGGAGAAAGACCAGACCAGATTTCTTTCGACAGTCTCTTACCACTTTTGTTATCAACATCCATGGGAGTAAAATTTGGGAGTAAAAGTTGTCAGATTTGAATGATGTTATGGTTGTGTGAAACCCTTCCTTTCCCCTAGTGCCAAGTGTTCCAGTTTGTCTAGACTCTAGTTTGAAGATCTTGAGAGTCTTTTTAGTTTCCATTTCCACTGGAGAACGGGAGACTGTTCTGCAGTGTTGACTCAAATTTTGGCTAATAGGATACTGTAGAAAGAGGTCCTTTCTTCATTTTAATAAAATGTTCTCCAGTGACTTATCCTGTGGATGTAGTAGCTGTTTATTTTCAAATCTGTTTCCAGTGTGGGGTAACAGTCTCCTCCTCTGTGCTAAGCAAGAATAAAAACGTTTCTCTGAGAACCAAAGGCATGAATTTGAACAGTGTCTTGTTTCAAGCACCTCTACTCTCCAGTATAGGAGCAAGGTACCTGGTTCTCTGCATATGATTGCCAGAAGCTGCTGTATTTGATCAACAGCTTGTAAAATTCGTGACTAAGTTCAACAAACAAAACTAAAAACCCCAAACAAGCAAGAAAAAACCCCAAACTTATAGAGTTTTGCTTTAGGCAACGCATTATCATTGTTATTTGTTTACAAGGCATACTTTTATAATTTGTTCTGAGTATGATCCAATTTTTGTCTCCTTTAACAGCTTTTATTTAATCCTGTTTTGCGTACAGGAAAATTGCACCAAGGCAAATCAATTTAGATACTTGGTAGACTTTTATGTAACATTGATTCTTCTTAGTCTCACAGCTTTAAAGTCCAAATGTTTTTAAATTCTGGCATTTCAACCAGTGTGGCTCAGCAGTGGAACTGCTAATGCAGTGACAGGTTGTCTTACATGGTTGGCTAAAAAGCAGAGAATGACACAGAGAAAGGTGCTGGCATAGCATTAGGGATATTGTTTACCAAGTAGGATAATACTTAAGAATGGGAGTAAGTGGGAATTCTTTTCTTTTTTTTTGCTCTACAGGATTTCATCTAATGCATAATTGTTTCTGTCACGTGCCTGCTCTGGTCTTTCTGCCTCAAGCATGGATCTAGGCCTAGATGTAGTTGTCACACAATGTACATGCATTTACACAAAGTGAAATGCTGGCAGCTTAGCTAAATACAGTCAAAACAGTGTTGCAAATAGGGAATTGTTTACAGTTATCTCATTGGCCAAATCAGGAATTTCTGAAGTAGTGCCTACTTTCATTTATTCATAGGGTTTTGAATCAGGTGGAGAGGCTGCAACAAAGGCAAAACAGGTCAATAATTGTTTGTCTGTCAAAACTCTATTAAAACTTCTGAAGCAGAGGATATTTTCTAAATAAACCTAACAAATAACTTCAAATAACTTTATTGTCGCTGTGTTCTGGTCATGATATGGAAGTTTAGTGAAACTGCTTGCAGTAATTCTCTGACTAAAAGTATCCCAACCAAACAAAAAAGTACTGCATTGTGTTTTTAAGAAAATGAATACAATTTATAGTAACTATTTCCTATTATTTTAAATAGAATTAGAGAATAAGTGTAATCTGTGAGAACAAATTTTCTGATATTACATTTGCTTTGTAAAGCAATAATTAATGAACAGTTTTTGTACCAGGATTTGGTAGAACAGTCCTGTGTTAGGCAATGCAACATGATTAAGTGTTGAAATCATCATTCTCAAGAAAACTTAGCCCACCAGTGTAGGAAAAACCATGATGAATCAGACCATCTTCTGTCTATCCTTTCAGAAGATCTTGTCTCTTGTGATCTCTTAGTTTTCTTAAAACTTGTTTAAAGTCTATTAGACATCCAATAGCTGTCACGTTGAGCTTCCTTATGTACCTCTGTGATCTTCTTGCGGATCTTCAGTAATTATGTGAGGTGGGATTTTTCTTTTTAGAAGGCCTGCTGATCTATCCTCAGTGTGTCTTTGTTGCTGTTTCTACTAATTTGGCTAGTATAACTGTGAGCCTTGATGTGCCTAGTTGCCCACTTTTTTTTCTGTAACCCTAACTTTTTGGGTTAGGGTTTTCCCTTCACACCCTAGGTATAACACAAATGGATTAGAGTTCATGTGTCACTATTAGTAGTTATTGTATCCCTGAGATCGTGTAGAAATTTTGAGAGGATGCTTGTCCAAACTCAACTAACTTGTTACTGTTCATTGTTCTGTGACCTCCCCTACAGGTGCTTCATTTTAAGGTAGATCTTTAAGGTCTTTCGTGGAGCATGTGGACATCTTCAGTTTTGTCTTGTCATCAGAAATGCAGAAAAATAATTTTAGCTCTCTTCCAACAGTTAATTTAATTTTTCTTGCTTCCTTTTCAAATAGATCACATTGTCAAGTTCTTGGACCCTTAGGTAGCTTATAGACCTTTTGATTCTATTGATGGCCTCAGAAGACTTTAGTCATTTGAATGCTCTGTGAAATTTGGATAATGTAGTAAAAACAAGGATGAAAGAGGAGTGTCAAGAAAAAAGGTTAACCCCAGATCTGGTAACGTGTCTCAATCACAGACAGTTTTCTTTCTCTGTGGCATGAGATGCCCTTAATTTTTTCCTAGCTGAAGGGAAAATTGTAGAATACAAAGACACTTTTATTAATATATTTCATAAATGTATGAAATTTATTTGGGTATGAAGGAGCTGAGAGTAGCAGATCTGTGGGAAAGGCCCCGGGGTACTGGCAGACAGCAAGAGGATGTAAGCCAGCAGGGGATTCTGGTAGTGAAGGTGGCTACCTGGTATGTAGCCAGTAGATTGAGGCAAGTGGTCCTTCCCCTTTACTGGGCGCTCATTTGATCCCATCTAAATACTGCATCCGTGTTTGGGTCCCTCAATATGGGAAAGTTATTGATAAACTGAAGTAAATTCCGTTTAGGCCATCACACTTGCTAGGGCTAGAGCACTTGTCGTACAAGAACAGTCGAGGGAACTGAGCTTGTTCAACTTGGAGAACAACTCACAGCAGGAGGACCAACAGCAGCCCCCCAGTGGCTGGAGGGATATTGCTGAGAAGACAGGCAAGTTCTTGACAGGTGTGTAGTGGGAGGATGAGGTGAAGCAGTCACAACTTCAATAAGAGGTTTAGAATGGCCATGAGCATAATTTTTTTTTCCCATGAGGATGATCATGTGATATAGCAAGTACCCAGACAGGGTACTCTGTCATTAAATATCTTCAAGACTCAAGTAAATACTGATCTCACAGATGAACCTTCTTTGAGGAGGAGTTTGAACTAGAGATCTCCCGGGACTTCTGACAAGAGATGATCCTGCTATTGTGCTCCAGCTTAACAACCTACTGATGAGATTCAGGCCATGTTCTTCTGCCTTTTATCCTGGGGAATTGTATCTTTAACTATAGAGATAGAGTTGGGACTGCAAGACTACCTGTAAACAAGCATGTGAGTGGACATTGTTTAATCAAAATACACGATTCAAAGGTGATCTCAGGTTGCATCTTCTTCTGTGCTTATCTTGAGTCATTTCGTTAAGAGAAGCTGCAAGAGAAACCTTCCCTCCAGTGATGATGCTGGGTAGTAGATAACTTTTTTCTGTGTGTTCAGTCATTGCCATTAGAATGCTCAGTTTCAGCTGACTTTTCCATAAAGACTTGAGAAAATATGTTGAGCTTTTAGCAAATCTCAGTCTAAAAATAAAAGGGACACCTGAAGATTAGGAAGCACAAACAGTAATGTTAAGCTAACAGCATTAATACCTACCAGAAAGTTTTCAGTGTAATTAAATTATAATACTGCAGTATAAGAAAAAGTATAACATATGCATAGTATGAGTCACTTAACACAGCAGCTACTAACCTTTAAAAGTTTTGTTTCTCTTGTGAAAATATGGGATAATTTTTAAGATTTAACATGAAACCACCAGCTTGAAAGTAGATTGTACAGGGAGTTAACTCTGAACTTTCTCTATTTGTCTTAAGTTGTTCAGTTACTCGAAGGGTGTCTTTGGGCACATGAAGATTTCCAAACTGTGTTATCCTGGGCAGCATTACAGTGGCAGCTGTCCACAACTAGCAGTGTGCATGGGCTTATCTGAACAGTGGGAAGTGCCTGGCAAGAATATTTCCTGCTAGTTAATTGTTTGTGTGTAACAGCAGCTTCTGTCAGCTCATCTGGTTCTGCTCCTTTTGCCTGCTGTAAGCATTCCGAGTGCTGAGCGCAGTAGAAGCAGAGATCACTGGGCAAAACAGAGACATGTCAGCGAGAGAAATGGGATGATGTTAGGGTTGATTTGGAAGTGAGTTTATTTTCTGTGCAGAGGTATATGGTAGAAAACAAGCATTAACAGATTGACAAGTATGATGTGGAATGATTCCATTTAAAGGTTTATCTAGAGAACTGACTGCTACTCCTAACTGAGTGCTCCTACCAACAATGGCAGATTGTTTGCAGGTCTCTATTTTAATTAGCCTGGAGGGATGGATGATCTCAGAGTCACTGTTATGGGGATGTCTGTGTACTGCTGCAAGCAATTTTTCCCATGACAATTGTCCCTGTAGGAAAGATGTTCTGTTCAAAGTCTTTTTTTGTCTTTTTTTGTGGTCTAGTAAATGAAATTATAAACTGTACTCAAAGTAGCTGTATAAAAAGCCAGAATTCCCCTTGCATAACTGATATCTAAAATAGATCAGATGTTTAAGGTTAGATAATATGAATCTTGAGAAATAATAAATCTTGTGTTTATACGTACTCAAATGCATTTGTTCTCAAGTGGAGTTTCTTTTGTTTGCACTTTTGAGTCTGAGTTAACATGAAATTTCATCTATAATACCTTCTAAAAGAAGGAGCCATTTCTTGAGGGTTATCCAGTTTAAACATGGTAGTCACTTGTCAGATTTGCAGATTTTTTTTTAATTATTAAACTCAGTAGTGTCAATTTTACATAATTAACTGTCAAATGCTCACTCATAACAAAAAATGATGTTGTTCATGTCAGATTTTAACAGGATAATAATATCCTTTCCATCAGTCTTGCTAATCTCATTTTGGGGAGCTGGGTTAGCGATTTATGTGTTGGGCAATTAAATGCATGTGTATAGGCTTCCCTCAGTTTTACTATAAATTAAATAAAAAACCCACATGTGAATGGCTTCTCTGTACCTGTTTTCAGTAAAGACTTTGCTTCTGCAGTTGCAAGGAAAATCTGTTGTTTAAAGTTGCAGCTGCATGTACTACAGAAGCTCAACCAGGTGTTTGAAGCATTGCATTGGGAACCATAGTGTTTTAGGAAGTCTTTTCAATAATGTTGTTTGAAAATAGTTGTTGCCTTTTGGTACAATTTGTTGGGTTATTAAGTGCATATATAATTTTGATCAAACACTCAATTATGTGGAACAAGTTGGTCCTTTTATTCTTTATATACTTACTATAATTATACTGTTCCTATGTAATATGGTAACAGAAATTTCTGAGCTTGAGTTCTCAGATCATTCACAACTTTTATGTTAACAGTCAAGTGACAAGTTAGAAAAGTTGGAAATTCTGCTGTTTATAAATTAGATCTTATAAAAACTGTTCAGCAGCTGAATTGTGTTGTGCAGGTTGTTCTGCTTGGGGCTTGCTGGAGTGCGGGTGGCTTGTTTTTGTTTGGTTGGATTTTGGGGTTATTTTTACTCCTGCCCTGAATTGTAAAAGCAGGTCTTTGTTTCTCAAGTTTGCTTTGTGCTTGAAAAGAAGTCAGTCAGAGTTTTGGCCCTCATAAAAAGAGGGCCATGATGTTCCACTCTCTTTAGCTTCTTGAGGAGACTTAGTCTTTTGTTCTCTGTTTTCTGTTGGTTATGAACATCCAATTTGAAGGAAATGGTCGAGGTAGCCATCTTTTGCCTTCTGTTTGCAGCATGAATGGTCTGTGCAGTGATGCTGGTGTGGAAGGTTGTGATTGCTGTTGGAAAGATTTTGTTTTCAGTAATAGCTATAGAGCCTTGGCTGAGATTGCTCAAATACTAAATGAGTTCTGTCAGGTAGTCAGTCTTATGAGGGACACAGTTTTTTATTGTATGCTGTGTATGTACTTATTATCCCTGTGAGCACCTCAATCACCTTTCAAGCAGCAATGTCTTAGGGTTTAATTGACTTTGCTGTATTTTCTACCTCAGTAACTTTGCCTAAATGGATTTATTGTAAGTTCAGATTCTTATTTCTTTGCTGTTTTACTGCAAGTCTGATTTTTCTTCTAAGTTCATTCTGCAGAAGATGAAAAACAAATAGCAGATGAGATGTAGGTTTTTTACGTTTGAATAAGTCAAAATACATTTCATCCTAAAGAAAAAGTTTATCTCTAAATTTTTTTGTTTCAATTTACTCACATGAAAAGTCCTATTTATCTTTACAGTGATAAAGTCACAGGGAATTTGCATATTTGTAACACTAAGAGTTTTCTTTTTAAAGAAAACAAACCAAAACAGCAGGACCAATTATTTCATTTTAATTTAGTCAGATTTTTTGTGTTTTGTGAGGTTTGCTTGTTTGTTTTGGTTGTTTTTTTTGGTTGGGTTTTTTGTTTGGGTTTTTTTTGTGTTTTTTTTTTCCTTCCCCCCCCCCAAGAATACAGCATCTATCATTGTGGTAACCTTTTTCCCCAACCAAATATTTTCAATATTATTAATATTTATATGTAATATGGTACCTGTTATTATTTACACACAGACTCCCTTTCAGTATGCTTTCCTGAAAACTCTATTACCTCAAGTGTTGTTATTTCAGGAATTTCAGAAAAACTGTTGCGATCTTTCTGGATTCAGCTTGGAATAGGTGCTAGACAACTGCACAGTGTCTATCAACCAAAACATCATCTGAAATGGGAGTGTGGAACCATGATCCAAAGTCACATTGTTCAGGTTTATTTACAGATATCAAAAGAGTACAAGAAGCTAACTCCCAAATAACGGTGAATTTCAGGTATCTTTTCATTAGTTGAATATTTACTCTTACCTTCAAATGGTAGGTGACCTTGTAGTTTCATGCAGTGTATGAAAGCCATTGCCTTCAGTTTTGCCATAAAAAATACTAAAATGGAAGGGCAGGCTTCTTATTGTTTCATATCTGAGACTGTGGGGATTCTACCTGAATGTGATTTAATGTAAGGATTAAAAAGTGAGGAATAGTGTGACTCTAGGACATTATATGTCTCCATATTCTCTGATCTGTGTAAGCTCCTTTTTGTGTACCATTCTGGAGGGTTTTGATGAAGAGGCAGCCTCATTTGTTCTTTCCTTCCAGCACTGGGTGTTTCCATAAGCCAGCCATTCTTGATGCGGCATTATGGAGAAGCTGGTTGTTAATGCATGCTCACAGTTCAGTTTATTTTGAATGTGTAATTCTCTGTTTATTTCTAGGAATGTAGGGCATGATGCATTAAATCTCTTTTGAGCTTTTTGTGAGTCTTGTTTTCTGATCACCAGTGATTGATTTATAAGCACAGTAAAGCTGAACCCTGAGGGAGCTCTAAGGTCAATGAAGGCAGGTCTATTTCAGAAAGGATTTTTCAAGTGAAGAATGACTGAATTTTTTTTTTAATAAATTCTAGCTCTAGAGGTTAAAAGGTGACTGGACTATGCATGTTTTGAAAATACTCAGCAGCAGTTTAAATGTCTGTAGACAAGTAACAGGGCTGTATCACCTGACATCTTTCATTTGTATCCTCTATATGTAGGCTGTTTTTCATTTCTAGTCTCTATACGTGTATTATGTTCATAAATTGAGTTTTACCATGAGATTTGTGTAAACATACAACTCATTATCTGAATGACTAATTGAAATCCGAATATGCATCTGACAAGCAAGCTAAGGGAGAGGGAAGATTGTTCTGAAATTGAAAGGCAAATAATGTTCCTTTTGCCTACATTTCTAAAATGGTCTAACCTTTCTCATGTTACTTTCAGAGAGTTTATTTGCATATAACACAATTTTATTTTTTGAAGAGTTGAGTGTAAGTTTTTGAACTTTTTTTTCTGGATGAGTTTTGGTTGTCAGTACTGGTCAGAATCGGAAATGATTTGAAAAAGTATTAAAGAAATATAAGTAGTAAGAATTTTATGCATGAATGTAAGTATGCTGTTTTAGTGAGGAACTAAAGGACTTTTCATCTAAGGAAAAAGCTGAGGTTTTACTTTAGGCACACAGACTTAATGTCTGGAACTTCATTCATACCTAAGCACTACAAGAAAATTCAGTGTGCTTCTATTTTTTTCTTCTCTGTAAGTCAAAGAAAAGGTTTGAAGACAGTTTAAATAGCAGCATGAGAATGTGGTTCATGAATTCAAACCTAATTTTCACTGATTAGTTGCCTATTTGTACAGTAATGGCACAGGAACAGCACATGAAGCTATGTTTAAAAAAACATTTAGGATTACCTGCAGTTTAGGATATTGCCAAAGAGTTCTGGCAAAAATTTGCTAATTGCTTTATCTACTAAATCTGAACCTATATTTCAGTAAAAGAGATTTCATTGTGTTACCTACTGAACTGGGCAAGGGGAGGATAAGAACCAACAAGTACCTCTCTTCCCCATCCTTGCAACATTAGCTAAGAGATATTTGTGTTTCACAAGTATAAAACTGACAAAGGTGAAGACACTGAGTTGACTTCTTCCACGTGTGCTAAGCATTAGGAATATAAGCATCTACAAATGCCTTCATGTTTGTGCTTAGATATCTTGTGAGTCTGAGTAATTAATGCATGCATCAAAACTGACTGATTTCAGGAGATTGTGTTAAGCCCTGAATGAATTTGCTTAGTAGGAGGAACTCTGTGGTTCAGACTATCATTCTGGTGTCCAGCTGTTGTCTGTGGATATGTCTGCTGCCTTACTAAGGCCAAAAAAACAACTACAGATTTTCTGTCCCATGTAATTGAGAATCCAGCAGCTGGTATCTCTGTTTTGCATATTCTGAAAAGGGGATCCAAGCAAGCATGTCATTTGAATGTCTGTATTGAATAGAGTGCTAAATTACTTTTTGAGACAGAAAATAAAAAGGTATTTTGAAAAATAGTGCAAATCATGCAAAATACAGAAATAAGACTTTATACCTCACAAGTGTCTTTAAAAACTGTCCTCCTGGCTATTTCTCAGTCGGATACTTCATTAACAGTTTGTTATTAAAAGTGGAATTTGTATTGTTTCATTTAAAAAAAAGAGTCCAACTTTTATAGATTTATATTTCAGTTTCTTAAAAGGATATGATATTGCAGTATTGTTATATATGTATTAAATTGAAAGAATTGCATCTAAGAAACTGTTCATAGTTTATATTGCAAGTTATTTTCTTTTAGTTTGGTATAAGAACACCGGATCATGCTGAATGTAATGTACTAGATACCTTTGGGGTATTTGTCTGCAGAAAGTGAAGTCTAAAAGACTAAGTAGACCTTTGATTTCTTATACTTCATCTTAATTGCATTTGATTAAAAGTTTCATTTCATTTACTTTTGTAAATTTTTTCTTACATTTGTTTTTGGGGAGGAGCATATCATGCTTTCATTTGCTTAAAATTACTAACTGAAATACAAATGTTTTACTTTTTAAGAAGAAAAAGCCTAACTTTTTTTTTAAAAAAATATTTTTTGTTGATTGGAAGAGAACTATGAGAAGTAAGGCATTGAATGATCAATCAAACATAAACCAGGTATATTTCTGTGTACTAATGTTTTCCAGTAAAATTAATCATAAGGGTTAGATTAGCTGTTATAAAATTATAAGTATCGCTTAAAATAAGTTAGATATACTGGAATGTCATACCCACTATTCAAAAAGTAGCCTAGCACTTCTCAGAAGCTGTAATTATTATATTGATAGCAGTGAGGAAAGGTGACACATATAAAACTGAACCTTCCCAGGTGTGCTGAAAATGTTAAATTAAACTCCCCCATTCCCTTTGGGGTTTGCAATATGAGGAATTAGTGCTGTGACAACTTTATCATCAGTTCAGTTTGAATGTCTTGTACTTTTGTGTCAAACTCGACACTATAGATCAATATTGATGTGTTAACAGAAAAATTGCATCTTAGTTTTAAAAGGGTCTGGTACGTTAGAAATCCGATAGTATATGAATGACTAGAGGCATGATTAGCTAAGGATAGATAGCTCAAGTAAGACAGTGGGCATATAATTATTATTTTGAAAGAAGACCTCTTGAAAGAAGACCTGTTTATCTCATGTGATCATCCTATACTGATTCTTTCAGCACATGCAAAGGAAGCTAACAAGATTTTTATTCCTGAAATGAACTTTTCAAAAATTTCTACAGCACTGTGTGACTACCTCTGTGATTTGATCTGTTTATGGTTACTTTTTCTGTTTAAGTGATAATATCCTGCCATTTAAGTTGAAAATCTGAATGAAACAGTTTTTTAAAGTGCAGTTTAGCACACGCCACTTATATTATGGAAACCTCTGTCTACCATTGTTGCAGTGATAATGAATATTGTAATTGTTTATGTTTAGATTCTTTTTGTATAGATATTCTGTTACTTATATCCTATTTATGTCTACTGCCATTACAGAATACAATATTTCACATTCACTTTTATCAAGAGTTGCAACAACATATTGTAGTAGCAATTGTTTAATTACCTCTAGAGTAGTATTGCAATTTTTTTTGTATTGCAAACTTGATTCAGGACATGTTTTGAATACTCATGCCATGCTTGTATGATGTTTTCTCTTTGTGAGAAGTATACTCTGCCTGAGTATTGTTATGATCTCCAGAATATCATGTCCTGAAACAGTTAAATAACATTAAAGATATTTAAAATATATATATTAACAGATTGAAATGAAGTGCTCAGAGATTATTTATAAAATGAAAAACATCACCCACAAAGTATCTGTCACAGATGGAAAAAATGAATATATTGACAGGTGTCTAATCCATTGAATAAGTTTATAGACCTAAAATCCTATCCAAGATTGCCAGAAATTAACATCCAGTACTGGATGTGAATTAGCTTGAACAGAAGCAGAATTCCCATTAGGCAGCCAGTTCTTTATTGCCTCTGTATTGGAAGAAAGTAATTGACTGTGTTTTTCTGAGAATGTGACTGTGAAATTTGTTCTTGAAGCATTAGCCAGACAGCATGATGCAGTTCTAACTTTTGTGTTTGGTAGGGATAAATATATACCACATTCGAATTTCCTTCCAGAATGAATACACTAGAGCAACTCCCCATATATGATGTGATTTCAGAAGAGCCAGTTCTTTGTTTGCAGTTTGCTTCCAAACTCTTATGTGTACAGGTTATTTCATGTCCTGATGATACTGTTCTTGTTTAGGCTGGCTGTTTTCATTAAGTCATAAGAAATAGCACAGACTAAAGTGATCTTCCGTGTGCTCAGAGAGGTACCCACACAGCCTAGGTTTTCAAAGGGAGTGAAATGGCTGTATAGTAGCTCATACAAGTCACAGAGTAGTACTGGCAACCAGCCAAACATTACTGGTTTTTATGTTTACTGAAGGAAGAACACATTCATGTTCTAAAACAAGAAAAGACAATGATTTTAAGTTCACTGTCATCATCTGTTGTGGCCACAAATGCATTAGCTGCATCCCACAGGTAAATCTTCTCATCATAGTAGAGTACGTGGTGGTTACTCCATCAGCCTCTAAGATGTTTCTTATTTTACTGGGGAAGTTATTAGTGTAGTAGGCAAGACAAGATCTAGGCTTCCATATAAACATGAATCACTGTACTGAATTCACACTGCACTGTTCTTCCAAGCAGTACAAATGACATGCTCTTGTGATAATGAATAAAGAGCAAATTAAATTTCAGGAACTGCTGCCTTTGTTTCGGCAAATGTGCATGTACACAAATTGCTCCGTTCAGACAGATGGAGTTGGGAAATGATGATGTAGTATATAGTAACTTTCTTGTGGTGTAGCCTTATATATTGTTTTATTGGAGGATATAACTAGTCAATGTACACAGCAATTTTAATAGTATGATTTATGTTAAAAGTGCAGATAATGTAGTGGCTGAAGAGGTGAAAAAATGTTTAAATGTGGTAGACAGTATTTTTGCCTAATGATTTGTATTGTGGGGCCATAGAATACAAATTGTATAGAATTTAATTGCTAAAGCTGGTTAAGTGTAAAATTAATTTTAGTATGGCTTAAGTGAAAGAGTAACTTTGATATAGTAAAAAAACAATTTAAAGAAACCACTGTTTACTTAGGTTATGGTTTCAATTTTATAATCACATTTTATTAAGGTTTATTGATACTATGCCTCCTAAGAATGTCTCCTTAAATTGAAATGCTGATGTTAAGGGAAGATATTTATTTTTGATGATGCTGTGTTATGGAATTTAAATGAATAATCGCTGATTGTTAAGTACTCCATGTGTCTATGTGTTTAAAAATGTACGATGTCTCTCTTAAACATAGTACAAGAACTACACAGAGAAAAACATTGTGAGTAATAAGTGTTTTGTCCCATCTACCTTTTGACAGGAGAATTAGATGACAGAGAACAGGCAAAGCTGGAAGTAAAAGTATGGGATCCAGATAGCCCCCTTACTGACCGTCAGATTGACCAGTTTTTAGTTGTAGCACGGTAAGATTAAAATCCTCTAATAAAAAAATCCTTTTCCTTTTCCTGCTATTTATTCCCCTATATTGTGTTACTCAACTTGTTTGCCATTTTGTGAGCCCTACTCTTTCCCAAAGTTAGCTAAAAGAGAAAATCGGACCATAACATTCTGCTATATTTATTGAAGCTACCAATACAGGAGACAGAAAAAGAAAGTGAGTTTTGGAATAATGTTACACGCCCTGTATTTCAGGTTTTAGTAGAATTTGTTACTTTGAATTTAGATATTTTCCCCTCAGAGTAAATGAGACAGGATTTCAGTGCTAATAATTCAGTCTTGTATTACACTACTTGGAATTTCATGGTGTAAAATAGAATTTAAGAGTAAAAATAAAGAAAACGTTAACAAAATAAATGAATGCTGAACTTGCCAAGTATATGTATAAGCTGAATAATATGCAATGCAATTATTTTGGATGAATGTTAAAATAAAAGTTTTGAAGTGATGCATTTCATTAGTGAAAAAAATAAGGTCAGTTCAATTTTATAAATTAACATGGTTATGCAGATTTATGAGAGAAGCAACAAAGTGCTATGAATTAATAAATACCTTTAAAATTATTTCTCTAAAAAAATAAAACAAACCACTTCAAAAAAAAAATCTGTAGACTTCTGACTGAAGGACAGTTCTATTCATAAGATACAGGAGGTTTTGCCTGTCCTGTAATTCATACTTAAAAATGTAGTATGAAAGTACTGTTCTAATGATAGCAGAGAACTGCTAATCAGTGTTAACACAGGGGTTTTATCCTGAATCACTCCATCTCCTGTATTCTCTGTAACCTGGTTGCAGTGTAGTCCCAAATCTTCTTAGGCAAATAATCCTTTTACATGGTTTTTAGTTTTCGTTCTTTCTCCCTTTTGAACAAAACATTTCAAGAAGGAAATGGAGAAGTTGCCTTTTTTTTTTCCAGCTTATGCATATGGTAAAATGGGTTGCTGATTTACTGTGTTACAGTTCAGCTGCTGATCCACCTGTTTTTTTTTCTTACTCTTCCTCCTGTAGTGCTGTATGCTTTCTAGACAGTGCTAAAACTTGTTGGATTTTCAAGCAAGCCAGAGGGGTTTAGGTGTTAACATGCATCTGTTTAGAAGATCACAATACCTGGTAGATGCTCCATAGAACAGAACCCAGGAAACAGAACTTCTTCACCCGCAGTATAACACCTGGGCATGCATGGGCAGACTATTTTGGAGTGCCCTAAAAAAAAATACCTGCATAAAGATTTTGTGAGGTTTTGAAGTGTTCATTCATTGCTTTTAAATTATTCTGCTCCCTATATTGCAGTCTCTCCGGGGAGCTGAAGTAGTATACTGTGGAGCCAAAAATGTTCCCAGAGGAGTGTAGCAGTAAGCTGCGTGCTGAGAAGTGACAGAGAATATATTAAATACATAGAGAAAAACATACTACTCTTATTATTTAAAGACAACCTGTGCAATGCTGTGCTCTGACCCAGACTGCATTTGTTTAGAAGTTGATAAATTTCTATAAAGAAGGCTTCTATTGACAGGTCATGGCTGACCAACTGTAGCTGTTCAAGATCTTGTGGTGGGCAAACAGCCATCTGGAATCAGAGGTTAGGTGCATCTTTATGGTTGTTCTTCCACAGAACATTATTAACCTTTGTAAGTTGCTTTTCACCTGCCAGAAACTGTTTCCAAGCTCCTGTGTACTTGTACAGGCTGCAAGATTGTATTTGTCTTGCTTTAAGTAGCTTCTGAGGCAGATTTTCACCAATTTCTGCAGAAATTGGTGATTGTGGCAGCTTTCAATTCAGTACACGGTGTGCTTGCAGGTTTTACACTGAACCATTATACAGGACGATTAAAATCAACTTGAGTAACAATGGAGTTGGTATTATGAGTTGCTAAAGTGCTTACAGACAGCTCTGCTGGGGCTGAACTTCAGTTCACTGGGCATTAGCTGTGCCTGCTGTGCTTCTGGTTGGAATTGTCTTTCTCTGGTTGTGTTTAGTTTTGCAAATTTGAAAATCTGACAACAAGAATTTTTTCCTAAATGGATGTGATTTTCGTTAAGTGTGTGTAAACTATCTGCATTTGACATTTTAAATGCATTTTCAAGTGATCCTTTTTATATGCTGCATCATAGGCATCAAGTATTTCTTCTCAGTTTTTTCAGTCTGATCTGGCTGAAAGAAGAGTTGCTTTTGTCCATAAATGCTTTAGTTTCTTCAATCACACAAGCAGGCTTTGTTGTTTCTTTTTAGAGGATGTTTAAATACTCTTTCTATTTGTGTTGTCCATTTCCAAGAACATTTATATTTGGTCTCAGGCACATAGCTTTCCCAGTCTGGCAAGGTTTTTTTCCTATCTCAGGAGACAGGCCTTTTTTCTAGGTTTGTATGTCTGGTCAGTCTGGGCCTGTCATGAAGCCCTAGTATGTAATCATTTGCTGAATAGAAAAGCAAAAGAAAATGCCTTTCCTCTACAGAAATTGGAAGTAGCAGTGCCAGGAAAATTGGTGGATATTTTGAAAAAAAGCATAAGAATCCTTAACCTTGACCTACCTAGGTAATCTTGTTTGACTTGCAAATCTTGAAAGTACCTTATTGCTACTATTGAAGCATAATTTGGTTAAAGGCTCTTGCTTGAACTAGCAAAAACATCTGTTAGGAGAAGCTTGGGACATCAGACTAATGTATTCTGGGTTTGAGTTGTTTTTAGGATAACTCTGGCAATGAGAAGTGCAACAGCATTTTCTACTCCATTCAAATAAGGTACAACTTCATCAACCCATTTTTCTTCCGTGTCTACAAGCTTCAAAGAACAGGAGTTTGAGAAGCTGCAACAGCAGTTTAGATCTGTCCACGTTAGCAAATAGTTCAGTACAGTAGAAGGTGATTTGTGGGATTGAAATTTTTGTTGCTGAGGACCTAACATCCACACTGTGCACATTTTGAGCGGTTTTATTTTTAGTCTAACTCTGATGAGGTCCCATGGACTGAATATATAAGCATACATGGAACTGCTTTAACAGAAACCCAATTTTTATGCTATGAGATGCTTTCTGTTGTTGGTTTAAGTGTAGTAGATAAAATGCTGGGGGTGGTCACTTTGGAACTCCATTCCTAATTTGAACTAAACGACTGATATAGATGCACTGTTTCCTCCATTCATCAGTCTCTATCATTCCTAATCTACAAGAAGTATTTCATTTCATTGTTAGATAAATAGTCCTGTCTTTTTTTTAGTTTGTCAGATTCAAAAATGATCCTGCCCTGTCTCAAATGCGGTAGGACTTGTGTGCTCTGGTCTACACAGATGCTGAGAGCTGTAGACATGACCCATTTTTTTTTCTTTCATTTTCTTTCTATCTGCTAATTTGTTCTATAATTCCTTGCATGATACATTTTTTTTAAAGTTCTAATTTCATTTATGTACTTTATGATGCAGCAAAACAGTTAAAACTTAGTTATTTTATTCAGCTTCATCTAACTGCATTATCAACATAGCCTTCTGGAAGGAATATATATCTAAATTAAGCTATTTTACAAACATTTGTGGTCCCAGCTTATTTCCAACTAAACCAGAGTTTTGAAATCTAAGTAAATAAAATAGCCTTGAAGCATCGCATCTCTACATTGAAATTTTGTGCTTTGATTTCTATGAAATTAAAATGATATTACATACCTTTGTCTGACATATTTGTGTTTTTTTGAATGCCTGTTTTTGATGGAGAATCATAGAAGAATGGAAAATTTTAAATTAGACCATGATCCTTCCTGCACTGTTCTAACTTTTCCATTTTCTCTAAGACAGTGATTATATTCCTTTTCTCTTGGCTACTATTAATTTAGTTATAAGTGCTCATGGTATATTGGTGTATTTGGATGTGTTGTATGATTGTATGCATATTTGTTACATGAATTTATCTTATAGAGAGGAAGGGCACACAGTGCAGCTTCAACTGGCAAGGTGCCTTTCATCATATTGAGGAAAAGGAAACACGTCTACTGAGAACAATAAGTAAAAACATTTACAGTTATAATCAAATAGCAATGATCTGTTCTTGCAAAATAATTCAATGTAGCCAGTGGCATTAGACAAGGTTCCCAAAGCTCATAAATGAAAATAAATACATAAGTTACCAGTTTGAAAGCTTCAGTATTACTATGCTTCTGGATTCTCTTTAGATGGTGAGAAGTAAAAGAAATTGGAGTTCATTAAAGAGGTAATTAAATTTAATGGCAGAATTGAAACATAAAAGTATGCAGTAAAAATGGTGAAAAATCTTGCTACCAATGCTGCATTCTCACTACTAGATGTTTGCTAGCAAGGTGAATTACAGCATCTAATGGTAGGCAGATGGTTTGGCAATAAAACGGAAAATTATGTTCACATCAAGTTTACTAGGTGTATCCAAAATTTTACTATTCTTCTTTTTTGTCATGCTTGGCCAATATATGTTTATTCCTTTGTGCATTTTTTATTACTGTACTTCTTGACCCAAATTAATTTGGAAAGAACTAATTCAGACATGGAGATGAATTTTTTTGCATTTTTTTTAATGGATTTTGATCTATTGCAGTGTAAAGAAAGAATTTCTGTAGCAGCATTTTCATGGACTTGCTTTTAGAGTGCTGTAAATCTCCTCTGTGACTGTGAAATTGCAGGATGGCATGCAGATGATTGCTTAAATAGCATCCTGTGAATTAAAAGGCTTTTATTTATCAGATTCTATTTCTGTTGAATAAGAAAGATTTCATATGTTTCACTTCTATTCATATAATAATGAAAGTGAGGTTGATTGTAGCATACATTTATATATAATGTCACCCTTACCTTAACTTTGAGAGTCTCAGCAAAAGAATAGTGGCAGGTGACTTTTCATGTTTATCATGTCACCTTCCTTTGAGCTGTAAATATCTGAAGTGATAATATTGAAGCATAGCACTGTACAGACAGTTTCTTAGAAATGCAAGGACAATGTGTCTTCTGAAACAACATAGTTTTACATGAAATATGTTCTGCAGGTCATATTTTACAGAATTGACTAGTAAAAATCTTGAGGGTGTTTTCAGGTTTAGTTAATATTGTGCTGCTTACATATGTCTTCACTGAAAAAGTATTGTTTTCTTTTTTCCACTATTTTAAGTAACACAGAACTCTCAAAGAGCAATCAGATTGTTAGTTGGCTTGAAATTCACAGTAGTCTAAAAGGTCATCTATTAAGACTGTCCCTAATTCACATTGAAGTAATAATAAGGAAAGCAAAAGGCTTTCCTAGCATGTAGAGAACCACCAAAGTTTACTTAATTATTTTCCTCAAAAATATTAGCTGTGAGGTGAGGTGTAGGTTTCATTCATTAGTTTGCCAGTATCTGTGGAAAACTGTGGATTTGCAGATTCACGCATGCACAGATCTGGTTCACTTTGGCCAGAGTATACCCACTACTTATCTGGGGTCACTGAAACAGAAACAGTGTATAAAAGTGTTTATTTTAAAATAAACATCCTCAGATTAAGGACATCTGTCTCAGCTGGATTTTTGAGGATTTGAAGTAGAAGAAATCAGTAGTTACTGGCCTAGATCCAGAACTTTCTGGATCTGATTTGATGCTGGACTGCTGTTGTTCCTTGGGAAACCAGTGGCTATTTTAATCCTGATGTATAATCACAGTGGTTCCAGATTTTCTTTGGTAAATAACAGCCCCTTTACAGAACTGGTTATTGATGAGCAACCAAATCTTTGGAAGTTTGTTAGGACAGTCTGTTGTGTTTGCTGCTTCATAATTTCATCAGCTACCACTAAAAATAACCTTAAACAAAAATTTTAACAATTACTTACTTTATTGTCTTATACCTGAGCTATAACAAATTTGGAGAAATATATTTTCTGTGTTCAAACTCTAATCTGAAAGTTTGCCTAAATGTAGGGCACACAGATACATCTCTAGAGATCTCACTCGGGATATTTTGGACATAGATCTTGATGAGTTTTGCTGAATTTCTGGATTTATTCCATAATTGTATATTGGCACTGGATCATATCTAGTTGTTTTATTTGTATGGTTGTTGGATGCAATCTGGATAAGTCCTTGAGAGAATGGGCTTGGTTCTGGTCTTGGAAGATAATAAAAACAAAGAAATTCTAATTAAGGTAACTGACTGAATCATTTGGTCTAACTCTTAAAGCTCTTATACCTGCTTGCTGATACAGGCTGTGCGGAGAGTGATCTCTTTGCTGATAATGCCAGTTGTTGGTCTCGTCCATCTCTTTTCCACCTGTGTAAATCCCTGTCTGTGTGACTTTTGGGTTTAGCTTATCTACGAAGACGTGGGGAGTATTGGTTTCTGTTTTAATTACTTGAGTAATTGATAAGTAGCTTGCTGAGCGCAGTTTTTCTGGATTGTGAGTTTATTGTTGAATTGAATATAGCTTCAATGAAATATTTACAGTTATCCTTTGGATTCTACCAATTTAATGGGATATCAACACTGAAGAGTTTGTTAAAAAGAAAAAGAAAAGGGGTTGTTAGAGTGTGACTGTTCAGCTTGTGTTGGCTTAATACTGAGTTTTATTTTGGGAGTAGGTAGGTGAAGACAATGGTGTGTCTTCTGGAAATGGCATTGGCTGGTTACTTGATTTTTCCTTTTAACATTTTTAAAACTGTTCTTTTGTGGTATTATTAGAAAAGAAAGCGACAAAGGAAATATTTTGACTTTTGCATCAATGTGTTCCTCATATCTGTATCTTTAATTGAAAACCACAAAAAATAAGATATTTTAATGATCTCTAAAATCAGTATTGAATTAGGGTCTGAATTTTATAGCTATAGCACTGTAATCGCTATTAAGTTTTGAGTGTAATTGCTATTTAACAGCCAAAAGCTCTAGAATTTCTACTCTTGTTTGGATTGTCTGAAAAATTCACTATTTTTTCAAACTTTTCCAGGGAAAAGTGAACTGAAAGTTACTTTTATTTCAAGAAAGCCACAGACACATACATAACCCACACCCCCTGATTTGTGTCCTGTACCATCTCCATCCCCTGTCCTGTCCTCATTGCCCTCCCTAAATGGCACACTGCTGGCATTTTATTAGTATTTACTTGTTTTGATTTTATGGTTATTATAATGTTGTTTTTATTATTTTGTCCTTGTGTGTTTTATTTATCGTTGCCCTCATGTAACCCATGCTCTGTGGTTGTGATCCTCACCTACTCAGTATAGCACTGGATGCAACATCAACTGGTGCATCAATTCTTATCTCTTTATCACTTACTCAAAATGAACCTAGTTTTACATCATGTCTTAATTTTGACTTTACATACTGGGCAACATAACTTACGTGCACTGGGGCTCTGAAGTCAGCCTCAAAGTTTGATCTGCCACGGTGTGACTTGTGAGAAGATATTCCTTGTACTGTTTATACTGTACGCTGATTTTATTTTAGGAATGTGGTCAAAAGAGAATAGTGTTAATTATGCAAAAGCATTGTAAGAAGCTAGTAGGTAGCAGCAGAAGGGAAATACAGTCATGCCACGTTCACTGGTTTGAACAGCCATGACAGGAGTATACCAGGAAAGACTGTTCAGCTACAACCATTGTCAATGCCAACATGTTGAAGGGGGTTGACTGACTGTCAGGAAATGTGCTCACAATAGAGCCTTATTGGGACTGGTTTGTGGACAAATATTGTTCCATGTACTGCCAAGCTTTAAAAAAAGAAAAAAAAAATAGAAAATAGAATGTGTATATCTGTTCTTGTCACATACTTGCCATTTCCATAAAGAGGGAGCAAAAGGCATGGAATGGCGTCTGAATATCACTTATTTATTCCACAGCCTTTAGAAATCACAATTAATATCAGGAGTTTGTGAATCACTGCTGTTGAATCTTATGTGTCTTATAAGATTTTGGCAGCAGGGATTAAAACACTCAGTATTAAATCTTTTTAGATTCAAGATGAAGTAACAGACATTATTATCAGTTTCTGCATGACCTGTTATACACCTCAGGGAGTTTAACTCTTGATGCACACTGTTTTATTGATGAATATCAGATTTATAGGATACAGTAGCATGTATTTATCTGTCAGTATCATTCTGCACTTATAAGTTGTGAGGAATGTAATTGCTGAGTGAGGGTTCAGTCCTTAGTCCAGAGGCTTACGCTGCATTAAAAGTGTTATGTAACTCCGTCTTAAATTTAGAAGAGCTTTACACCATAACTGCAACAAGTATTTTTTTCTGGAATCACAGTGACACAATGCACCTCACAAGTCATTACACTCCTTCAGGTTCTGGAGAAACGTCTTTTCTGTTAATTAGTAATCTTTTGTGTCCTTGCATCTTTGCTCATTTCCTGTATGATGTGCTGATCCCAGTCAAATTCTCCTACATGTCTTTCCCTTCATTTTGATTGATTTGATGTACTTCCAAGAAATGTTTACAGTTTACAACAGTCTCATTCACACTAATTCTCCACCTCTCTTTGTTGCTCTGGTAAGTGTAATAAATGCCATGTACTATTCATCAGCAAAATTGGAAAAAAAGGTGAGGGTTTGGAGAAAAACATGTCCATTTCAATAGTGCTGGAATACTTTTATTAAGTAGGCTGAGAGATCCATTTACTTCATTGTTACTTAAAACCTGTGATGAAAATAGGATTTTGGAGGTACCTCAGACTAAGCTAATATGCTTTCTTTGGATCACTAATAGAAGTAGCAGACATGCCCTACTGAATTGAATAAAATTTCCTTGTGGAGACATGGTGAACCTCTTTTTAATTTGTATTGTGATTTGTTAAGCAGTATTATTGTTTTTTTTAATTTTAGGCGTAATAGTCATGGTTGTAAAACCCAAACTCTGCAGAATCTCTGACTTCATCATTAATAAAAAAAAATCGGTATATTAAAAAGTTGGTACGTTAGAATTCTCTTGGTATTGTTTGTTTCCATGCTGTTGCTCTGACTTGTATTTTGTTACTTTTGAGGGGAGGTCAGAGTTTTTGCTGCAGTGTTTAGTGATTCGTCTTGAGTATCAGGTTTGTTCTTTGTTTACAAAGATCTGAAATCTTAACAGTAACAATATGTGAATTCTGTTTTTAAAAGGACACTTTTATAGATATGAGATAGTCTGATAATAAAAAAACCCCTATCCTTCTGTGTATTTACTGTCTCTACTGTTTCTCTGTTGTAGTGCGGTTGGCACGTTTGCTCGAGCGTTGGACTGCAGTAGCTCTGTCAGGCAACCTAGTTTACACATGAGTGCAGCTGCTGCTTCCCGAGACATCACACTGGTAGGTGGCTTCTTAAAAATCCTCCAGCTTCTGTGTCTGTCTGTTACTCCAGTCTCCATACTTCCTCTCTTGTCCTTTACATACCTTCATACAAGCGGGATGTTTGTGTGTGTGTGGTAGAAAATCCTATGTGTTTTCTGTAAGCTGGTTGGTACCTCCCTTGTAATCATACTGTAAATCACTTGACTTTAGCTGTGGTAGTTTCCACAGCAGAGTGGATAATACACATTGTATAGGGATTCATTCAGTGTAATTGAGCAACAGTGTGATTTAAAGTATGTGGCAATAAAGCTGATTGAAAATTGTATTGATAATACTTTTTACTGACTAGATATCTGTTATCAAATTTTCTAAAGGATAAGCAATCTGAATTTGTAAGAATATTTTTGGAGAACATCTTAATTAGTGTATTCTTAATGGGTTTCCTTAGTTTGTTAAAATATTTGCAGCTATGTAAGCATCTGCATCTTTTAGAGAAAATTAAAAATATATTGATTACAGACCAAAGGTTTTCTCTATATTCATACTAGCTGAGATGACAAGATGTTCTACAGTAATAAAGACATGTCAGGAAAATTATGTAAGAACAAAAAATATTACTTCATAGAATCAAGTTTGACTTATATTTCCAAAGACATCAGCAGTTGTTCATTATTTTAAGTATTTGTGTACATAATCACGAAGATGATCATGTAAGCTAAAGTAGATCTGCTATTCACTTGATACTGGAGTATTAGAACTAGAGGACACTTGATATAATTAACAGATCAGTTTGAAGTAGTTAGGACACTGACTTATAAAGTGGATAGAGAGCCCCTTAAATTTAGTTAGACATAATTTTGCCAGTATGGGCAGTACCAGAAGGTTAAAAAAAGGGTTAGAAAAATTATGGACCATAATCCATAAATGGGTACTGAGAAGAATAGGGAAAGTTCCCCTCATAATAAACTTCTGCATATAAACTTCTTAATTCCCAGGGTTTGTAAATGCTGGTCAGTGAAGTGGGAATCGACCTCAGATTGTAATTAGACCTACCTGTACATTTTCTATATGTAATGTTCCTTGGTGCCTACTGTAAGAGACAATGCTTGGCTAGATGGGTGACTGGTAAGATTCAGTAGAGCAGTTCTCTTATTACAGATAAAATATATTCACTAGTATGATGAGAAAAATATTTATTACCTTTTGTAGTGTACTCAAAGGCTATTGAACAAGAAACTGACTTAGTCTGGACTATGGTAGTATAGTAAAGGCAGTCACAAAATGGAATGTTTTCAGTAATAATCAAAATGAGTTTTCTGTTTCATACTTGCTGATATGAATTTACAAACACAATTCTATTCACATCAAATACTTTATTTCATAAAGATAGTTCTTTAACATTTTTTATTTTATTGAGATTTAGTTGGATTAAGAATTTCTAATAAATTTCACATATTGCATGTCCTTACTGTATTCAGTGACTAATATGATAGATTCCTCCTTATAGCAATTTCTTGTTTGAAAGTACATGTGCAATGCTGCTAATAAAGGGATACTTTTAGTGTTTGAGTGCCACGAAAATGTTTCTCCATTGCAAATGATCCATTAAGTTCCATTACACTTAATGAAAGGCATATCTTATAATGAGGCACTAGAGGAGCCGCCCCATGGTTAAGTATTGTGTCTGTCTCTTCTCATTTTCCTACCCCCTCAGCTTTTTAAAACCGTTCTCTTTTGCTTTTTGGCAATGTACTTCCTTCTAAGTTAAGAAAAGACATATTTGTCATTATAATAGTTACTTTTTCAGACATTCCCATGCTAATTGGGAGCATATTTTCAGCAGCAGTTAAAGTTAGTAGAGACATTTGCAGAACCTGTGGCATATCTCATTTATGCTTTGGAAGGGATATAGGTGCATAACAGTAAGAAAATTATCCTGTCTATATTCTTAATGCAAGGCAGATAACCCTTGCACCTGAAGTGCTATTAATGGGATTTCTGTATGCCACACCTGTGGTTTTCCAGGATTCCTAATGAGTTGTTTCAATCAGAGATAACTGTAAACAGACTGATACTAAAAATAAAATGAAAAAGCATAGGTTATAAACATGAATAAATTCAGGGTGGATGTACACATTAGGGAGGTCTTGCAGCAGAACAGCAAGTGAGAGGCGTAATGAGACATGATAGGAAACTATGAGTGCTTTTTGAAAACCCTACTGAAGACGTGAAGAATATGTATTTACCTTCTCAGATGATAGTAAATTTGCTTCTCTTGATGTGTTAAAGACTTGTGAGACAAACAAGTGAAACTTGCTTTTCTGGCCTTCTCAGAGACAGTGTTTTCTTTTATAATGAAAATTGATCTCTAAGAAGAGTAAGAGACTGGGAAGGCTTTCTGTTTCAGATTCCTGAGCATTGCATAGTGCATATACTGGCAATGAAAGCCATTTAAGACAAAGCAGGGTGATGGAATCACTTACTGGTTTTGGTGGGCTTTTTCAGAAGAGCCCATGCTACTTTACTGTAAGGACCGAAATCTGGTTTTGGTGTCTCTTCAAAATGAGAAGCATGAAGTTATTTCCTTTTCTTTTTGAATAATGTGGTTTTAATAATTTTTTTTAGACTTTCATATATGTGGCTTATACAATAAACCTGCTTAAAATATTACTGAACTGTAGAATCCATACTCTGTTTCCAGTTTGAGTGCTTTGTTGGAGTCAATTCAGTCTAGCTGGTGTAATGACTACTGAAACTGCAGCTGTGTGTTGAGGCTTGTTTGCAGCATGCCCTGTCATGCTTCTTCTCTGCTCCATGCAGCCCTCCCTTAGCTGTGGTGAAAAGCTTCTTCCTTTACCTGCTTATATTTAGACTTGAAGTTCCCTCTCTCTCTGGTGGGCACCCTTGTCTGTGCTGGACAGTATGCTCTGGCAAGGGTTCTTACGGAGGGGTGATTCTTTCTCTGTCCTTTAGGCTTCTCTTTGGGAGAGGTAACACCAGGTCTCTCAGCCTCTTGCTCCTTAGGATAAAGAAGATAATCCAGGACTTTCTCTCAGCCCCTAGTGATGCCTTCAGGCTTCTCTTGCTTATGCTACCATGGTTTGCTCACTGCAGTGTGGGTATTTGATTGAGGTGAGGGCTGGCAAGCCTGCAGAAGACAGAGTTGTTAGCAAAGAACTTGTCAGTGATCGTCTGTCACAGAGCAGCTCAGTGAAGACAGCACTTGTCCACAGAGTTCATATTGAATCATTTCTTTAGTAGTGTCAAAAAAAGCTTTATGCAATCAGATGTTTATTATGGGTGAAAAACAAACAAAGCAAGAGCAAGATTCTGATTTATTCACTTCTACTATCATTTTAAAGAAAACTGGTATCAGTGAATAGATCTGGATTCAGCAGCTGCCTGGAAAATGTCCTGTGTGTACTCCTTTTCCACAAGGCTGCAATTTAAAAAAGGATTAAACCTTGGTAACACATCTGCTATAAGAGTTCAATTGTAAGAGCTGGTTTACTCATTGTCTGAATTATATGCAATAAATCAGTGATTGCAATATACATTCTCTGGTGTGAAGCTTATGGATTTTAGACATTATGTTACATATTTCCACATTAGAATACTTAACAATGGCTTTTCGTCAGGCTAGTGAATTTGAACCATAAGTAAAATAACATATTTCAGGATAATAGTGATGTTGCTTCTTGCAGACAAAACAGTTCCAGAATCTTGTGCTTGATAGCACTCAAAGACTTAGAGTGAGCTCTGGACAAAGACAATAGTCTCTCATAGGAGATGGAAAAAGGTGAGGAGAATCCATTATTTGTAGTATATTTGTATGCAGAAGCTTGACTGGAATTGCTCTGGAATTGTTATGCTGACACATAATGCTGGACTTCCTTCCTTGAGGGTTTTCTTCATGAGCTTAGGGCCATGTGAGAGTGTGCATGTTACACTTACAGCTCAGCACTGTGGTGGTACAAATAGGAAGGAGAGTGATGTTACACAGTCACATACATTATTATGCTTTATAACTCTAACACCTTCAGAAAAACAATTTATGCTTGTGATGATGGGGTGTTTTGGGACGCTGAGTCAGAAAGGTTTCTTGCATGCTGTTAATTTTCCTGATGGGTGGATTTGTTTACTTTTCATATTCCCCATCACTGGTTAGCAGTGTGAGAGTTCAGTGTTACCTGTAGGGTGAAGAATGTTTTAACTTGTTTGTTTTCCATTTTTCTCTTTTGTAACAGAAAGGGAATCAACCAAAGAAACCTAATTTTCCTGACTCTGACAACAGTATTTAGCAAGAGACAAATACCTTTCTTCCCTTTCTGTATGATGATAATGAAAACAATAAACGTCTCCCTTAATCAGCAATGAGAATATTGAGCACAAAGATGTCTGAACTGCTGTTTAGTTACTATTTCGAGCTTCTGTTAATTGAAAATGGCCGCTCAGTCAATATATGCCACTGTCTTTATTGGGTTACTTGGAACCACTTTCTACCAACTAAAGATTCTTTGGAAATGTTTGCTAGTAATTTGCAGGAGCTAATAAACTAATGTCATTTTTGGTAAACATTTTATCAAGGCATTTCCTTTCTCATATTAAGTAATAAACAATTTATTTTCCTTATATTCCACAGCAGTAAACTGTGATATCAAGATAGATTCTAAATTTAGCATTACTTGAGACTACTTGCTTCGCTTATACAGAATAATGTATTGAATTTGCATTAACTGAAATGGGCTACTGTCTGTTTAAACACATCTTTATTCTGTTTTATCTTTGCCAGTTTCATGCAATGGATACACTGCATAAACACAACTATGATTTGAGCAGTGCCATCAGTGTCCTAGTGCCACTTGGAGGGCCTGTCTTGTGTAGAGATGAAATGGAAGAGTGGTCAGCATCTGAAGCCAGTTTGTTTGAAGAGGCATTGGAAAAGTATGGCAAGGACTTCAATGACATTCGACAAGACTTTGTAAGTATGAAAGTAATAGACTTTACTGTAGCTGTGTTTTCACATGGTTGAGCATAACTGCTTTCTGTAGGTTTGGAAGATTTAGCTAGAGGAGAAATCTGTGTAGACAATACATGTAATTAAAATACGTATACATTTTATCTGACTGAAAGTCAATATGCTTTCTTGTTTGATGACATTCTTTGGAAAGATGGTGACAAAAGATAGTCTGTTTAATAGCAGGTAGAATATCTCATGCTGAGGTGTTTCAATAAGGACTTTTACAAAGATTTTTTTATAAGCATCTGAAAAAGTTCCAGGAACTTTGCAGAACATTTCCACAATTTCCAGTGAAATTCATTAGCAATTACATGTCTGACTCCCCAGAGTGTTTTTGGAAAGCTGGGGATTTCTTCTATGGTTAGCAGAGAGAAATTTATATTCAGATAGCTTTTAAAGTGCACTATAGGGAGTTATTTTGACATACTAGGTGTTTTGGCAGTTCTGAAAAGTAAAGGAAGTATTTTCCAATATGTTCTAACTACACTGGTTTTGGTAGTGAAGTATCAGACTCAAGGGTGGTAAAGCTTTAATTTGCTAATTCTAATGCAGAGTAATGAAATTAAATGGATTCTAATGCTGATTGCTGGAATTGTTGGTAATTTGCTGCCAGGTTTTTTTTCACATTTCATGGAGAGCCTTTTTCTTTCAAGGAAAAATATTTTCTCTGTTGTATTAAGTTCAAGCTGAGCTTCATGAAAAGGTTAGGAATTGAACCAAAGTAATTCCATTATTTAAGACTGAAGTTGATTGAATTATTTTCACATTCTTTTCATTCTGCTTGACTCTGAGATCTCAGATTTTTTTTTTCTTTGCAGAAGTTTATTAGTAATCTTTGTGAGGGGAAAATTGTACTGTATGATAAATGTAGAAGTCTTTCCAAAATAGAGTGTGGGACAGTGGGAGGAGGCTTGGCAGTGAGCAAAGCTGTCTTTACTTCACTTTCACAGTCTGAAATGAAACAGAAAATTGAATGAAGGTGGGAAGGGAAGGCTATTGTTTTTCTGAAGAACTGACATTTTAATAGGTGTGTTATATCTGGGTGCTTACTTTTGAGATTCCCAAGAGAGATGTTCACTGCATTCATGACATTGTGTTGAAAGTTGCATCATGGATGAAATAGTTCTGTTAAGTTTAATAAAATATTATTGAAAAATAGAATCGAAATTTAAATGTAAACTACAGTTCCTTATTATTTCTTGTATTTCTCAGCTGTAACTGTACAATGGTTCAGATGCTATGCCTTCTAATTAAAAGGTTGCTAATATTTGGCTTTCCAAAATGCCTGAATCATATAACACATATTTTATTGGCTGCTTACAAGTTGAGTACTAACACAATTTGTGACCAAGTATACCTAAGGCTTGTCTCTGGTAATTATGTAGTATTTTTATTTTCTGCATAATTTCTGTGTTAGGTACCCAATTCTGTTGATATGCATACAAAAAGAAAGTGATACAATGGGCTAATGTGTCGCAAGAATTATGTCTGCATTTGTAATATTCAAATGCTAGATGTTTGGATGATTCTACTAGAAGCTGTTTATGTTGTTCAAAATTTATCTCTGGTAGATTTCTGATACCCTCCTTTTTTCTCACTGAATCTTCCTTCCCAAAACACAGATATTTTCCCATCCTCTCCTCTCAAAGCAAGAGGCACACACGGATCTGGTGATGGTGATGTGTAGCTTCCCAAAGGCATGTTCATGATGAGTCAGAGTGCAGCACATGGGATGTGGGGCACTTATTAATTATAGCCTCATTTGGTTAGAACAGGGATATTATCTATTCTCAGTCATCTCTTTTTTAATCTTTGAAAAAGTGTCATTTTAAAAACATCATTAGAAGAACATCTATTTTATATCTCAATTTATATGGTACTGGTAACAGTGCAGTCTTGATTTAATTCTATGTAGTTTGTAATCATTCAATTATGTTAATCATTGTGTAGTCTTGGGATGTCTTAATTTCTCTAGAGTAAAATTTGTGTTTTCACTTCCTATGTAGTATTCTAAAAGTGTAGGGATTTGATAAAACACATTTCATTTTTAAGTAATCCTTGAAAATAGTCCTTCAGGACTTAGATCATGGATATATGAAATGTTTCTGCAAGGTTAGGTGGGCACAAATATGTAGCACTTAAGCAGTGATTTTTCTATGGTAGTACAGTTATCAATTATCATCCTTCTCTTCAGTGGCAAGTCATTGATAAGTTCAAGTACTTTTACATGTATTGTAAGAGCAAGGACAAAGAAGAAAATGCACTGGTAGTGTACGTGTGAACTTGTTCGAGTCTCCGCATAGGATCTAACAATAAAATGAAAGTCTGCAGTGCCTGAGATTAAACTCATAGCTAAGCAGTCACACAGTGATGCCACAGTACAGGCAAGACTGTCACGTTGCATGGCAGAAAGCGGTTGGTAGCAGTCTCCTGGAGCAGAAAGGTTATGTAGCACCTTCCTGAGTCATTATGCCCCAGAGGAGTTGCTGTTCCTGAGCTGGCTCAGATTTGCAAGGCATGGCAGCTGCAATTGCAGCCCTTAAATGATAGTTCTGTAAAGGGCAGGTTCATTTACTTTCTTAGCAATTAGTAAGAATTGGCACTATTTGATGTGCTCAAACATTAAGCTATAAACACTAAATATTAGTAAGTAAGGTAATTATTATAAATTAAATGGTGTAAAGTAGTTTTCCTGTTTTTAATAGACAGGAGAGGCACATTTGTAATCAAATTACCAGTCTAGCCTTTGAATAGTTGTTTTCATCAGCTGTTGACTCATTGACTCTTTCTGCTATCTTTAAGACTATGTGAATCCTAATCAACCTAAACTTTACAAGCTATTTCAAGTTACTTGATGTACTTGAATTATTTCACATCCCAAGGTAGTAGAATGAAAGAACAATGAATATTTTATGTTCTCCAAATATAACTGTTTTCCTAACAATCAGACACAGCTGTTATGCTTGTTAATTCTTAGTATTTCATTATCAACAGTTTTCACAAATTTATAACTATTACTTCTCAGATATAGCAGGAAAGGCCTTGGTAATCGTGACTTCTAACTATTTATAGGAGCCTGCAGCAACTGTTTTCCAGCTTCAGAAAATTGTGGAAACATGCCTTAAAGTTACCCTGCTTTTTTTAGGATGCTTTATAATCCTAAGTTTTTCTGGCTGATCTGATTTAAGTGGTCCATTTTCTCCCTGGAAAGTAAAGAAACTTAAAATTCCCCTCTCTGTTTTTGTAGTGTTGATACCTTTTGCTAATTTTCTCCTGCAAAAATGTCACAAAAATGAGTATATTTACTTCTTTCAAGAGTAGGATTTGGTAATGACAATACGTTTTTCTATGGCTGTTCACAGGCAGTTCAGAGCATTAAGAGCATAGGTAAATGGAATACAGGTTATTTGTGCTCAGTCTGTCAAACAGGTTTTTCAAGTTTTGAATCAAAGTGTAAAAGGATTGCAGTTATTCAGTCCAAGCACCTTAATTATCTATATTTGTAGATTCCTACTGAGTGAATGAACATATTGGTGTCACAATCACAGTTAAAACAGATTAAGGGATTTTCTAGAGAAATGGCAAACGTAAGCTGTAGCGTGAAGTTGTTAATAAGTGTTCAGGATGGAAAATAAATATGGATATGCTGAAATGTACTAATTGACAATGGCAGGTAGTTGGAGTGGCAGTGTTTTTTTGGGATGCCAGGAAGAATATGGACTTGGAGGCTGAGAATAAATTCATCTGTCACCTCACATCAAATATGTTCTTGTCACTGGCCTTTTTTTTGGGTAGAGTTCTTTACAGGCCTAATTTACCTGAGAAAGTAAAAGGATTTTAGGAAACTGAACTGTGTTGCTGTTTTTTAGAACATCAGCATATGCATTTCTGATACTACTACTATTGAATTAAATGAAAGTATTCAGGGACTTACTCACTGCCGGAGAAAGAATTCACAGTTGAGTCTGAGCATAAATCCCAGCTCCTGAAAGGCACAGGTGTGAGCCAGACTCAGTTCCTCTTAAGTGTCTGCAAACAAACAGCGTGAAAAACTAGCTACGAGCTCCTGCATTCAGAGAGAGGTAGCTTGATAAGGTGTTCCTCTGTTGTTTTAGAAATTTAACTGAAAGTGGAGGAAACTATTCTTTTGGCTTAAGACATGCAGAAAGCCCCAGAGTTGAGTGAATGAGGTTGGAAAGATTAGATTCCACACCTGTATTTTCTGAGACTTCCTAAACCTCATCCTCATTTCTAGAAAGCAGAGAATATCAGCATTAACCCATGCCTCTAGAAGGTATCAAGTTTGTAACATGTTTCCAAGTTATGAAGAAAAAATGCATGACTTTTGTAAGAAAAGTACTAATTTAAACTATCTAAAGATGTTATGGAATGAAATAGATTATTTGGTAATAATTAAAAATGCTTGCTTAATTTTCTCCACAAAACATAAGTTAATAATTTTTATCTTACCAATGCACACATGCACCCAAAAGAATTGCCATTCTCATGTACACTGGGTTTGCACAAAGATTTTTGTGAAATATTCATTGTCAGTATGAATATACCCTTGTTGCTCAGGGTAGTGTTTGTCCCTCATGTCCTTCTGTTTCTTGATAATGGTTGACAGTATGTGGAGATTGATGCAAAACTAGTGGTATTGTATAAGCAGCTGAGTTGTTATGGAACTTAAAAAACCTGTGAAGTAAGTATGGTATTTTTTTATTTGTATTTTTTTAACACAAAAATACATGAGAGTTGAACACAGTCTTGTCAAGATGATTTCTTTTAGTCCTAATGTTGTTCTCCATCTGATACACTTTATTATAAAGATACTGCCTTCTGTGTTTCCTGATGGAAATCTGCATTCTGTTTTGATCACTTTGTTTAACCATATGCCTTAAACAGAATAAATTACATTTAGATTTGGATGTGTGGTATTGCATTGGAGATTTTGCATACTTCTTAACTGTAAGGAAAGGTTGTGTATTATTAATACACAATTATTAATAGCAACGTGTTCATTTGCATATGGCTTTTAATGTAGTATTTAATACATTCAGGTTTTAGTATTAGTCTCAACTATACTTGATTTTAACATGTGTATCATAAGATGTGGACTCTGCAATTTTTTGGAACCACTTTAATTTGTAACCAATGTTTTTCAGCTTCCTTGGAAGTCGCTGACTAGCATCATTGAGTATTACTACATGTGGAAAACCACTGACAGATATGTGCAGCAGGTAATTTAATGACTATTTCAGCATGAACCACTCTAAGACATTCTTAAAAAATGTGATAATGTTAAAGCATAAAAATCTGTTTGTGATCTTAGAAAGAAATATGGTTGGAGGCCTGTGGTAATATTTTGGGGTATAGACCAGTGGTTCTATGCTGCTCACAGGGTACTTTATCAAATTTTCTGGTGCCTGCTGTATTTCACACACCTATGAAGAGCTTTTTAAGCCATTTATATTGTATGCTGGTTTGAGGCAATAGGATTCTTGGTTCCTATTGCAGTGTGGGATAAGAAGGAAATGGGCTGCAGAGTAAATGCTTTAGTCTGGGAAGCTGTGCCATGGAGTGAAGGAAAAGGAAAATACAGTGTGTTAAAGTGACTGTTAGTGTGATGATGAACACTTTACTGGTACTCCCTGACAAATATTACTTTGGCATTACCAGCATTTAAAACCAAAGTTGATACCATTCTGCATACAGTGGATGTGTTCATCCCTCCGATTGAATGTTCAACTGCTTGGATTGCTCTGGAGCACAGTAATAATATTGCATTGGATACCAATACAAGGATATGTTTAGCAGGCTTAGGCAAAATTTCAGTGTTGGTGCTTTTTATATTGTACTCTTTTTAGTCCTGGGTTTAGACATACAAAATACTTTAATATAATTCATTTTAATTTCTGATTAAATATTTAAGTTTGTGGCTCCTTTACTTGTTGCATAATTAGTGGCAATGTTATGTACAGCATGTTGAAAATATTTTACTATAATAACTACAGCTGTACTGTTAGATGGATCTTTGGACTTGTTAAGTGTGTCAGAAGAATTATTGCTTCAGGTTGTTCTGTTTTATTTGAATGGTGCTTCTAAATCATCTTGCTAAGGTATGGAAAGCAGGGGAAATGTCTTTCACCGTGTTAGAAGAATCTAGGACCTTTTAGTTCTATTGTTAATACAAATAGAAAATAATATTTCCTGTACAAAGACATGTTTTTCTGTGTTTGTCACCATTCACTTCACTTGTAACACTTTTTTTGCACTGTTAATTTTAATCCTAGAAAGGTACTGCCAGCACAGATTTGCTGTGCTTTTTGTCAACTCTTAAGGATTGGGCAACAGATTATCTTTAAGAATCAGATAAAAAAGATTTTATCCATACTGTGTGCCATGGAGTAAGGATAAAATGAAGTGCAAATTATCTTATGTTGCTCCGAGACTGATCTTGTTTCCTGTCAATTTTTTTCTGACATATTTGCTCTGGAGTTGTTGGCAAAAAGTCTGACTAAGATTCCCTTTTTAGTTCTCTAGGGCTCTGTTACGATTCTGTTACTACAATGATTCAGTTTTGGGATGTGTTGAGATTGCATATCCGTTCGCAGGATTAGGTTGGATACAAGAAAAAACACACAGGCTTTATTGTTATCTCCTTGATAATGGAATGCTCTTGTGAATGCCTGTGTTTTACTTGTAACTAAGTGAATGTCCAACATCCTACCTCAGAACATGGCAATATAGCAGAGGATTGAATGCTTTAGACATGCTCTTTCAGGGTCACATATATGATCATCAGTAACAAAACCAGTGTGGGCCAAATACATGATTTTTATCCTGGATAACATTTCTCTAATCCTTCTTAGCAAGGGATCAGAACTTCATCTTGTACTTACTTGGTTTGTTGTGGAACGGTAAAAATTGATAACAGTCAGTAAAAACTGTAGACTTGTTGGGTTGGTGGTGTTTTGTTTTGTTTTTTCGACTCCCAAAAGCACAATAAGAAGGTGGCAATTTCAGAGTCATCTCCTAATCTCATGCTTGAGGGGTAGGGTGATGTGTGGGAATGGGAAGACAAAAAAAGTTGATGTACCTATTTGAATTTTATGCATAAAATACACTCTCTGAATCCTAGATTGGTGTGATTTGATATGAAAATTTGCTTTTAATGATCTTTATTTCTTTGGATGAATTAGATTCATTGTGTCAAGCATAAGAAAGATTTCTTTATCATAACTGCTACTAAATGTTATTCTTGATAGGTAGCTAAAGGTGGTGATGGCAGTGGAGGTACTGCTACGAGCTTGCTTTCAGAGAGTGTTCCCTTCAAGTCAAGGTGAAAGGAAGATATGTTAAAGTTCTCTGAACTTGTCTAGCAAAACTAATGCAGGCCTTAGGTAAATATTCTTGGTGATATGGCACTTCTCGTGACCACTACAATATATATATATATATAGTGTTTGAGAAAGGCCAAGAGATTGATTTCACTGAATGAAAAGTATTATAATTATTTGTGGTGTACTTCTTGAAATCTGATTCAATACAAAGTCTTTTACTGACAGCTTGGTAAGAAGAAAAGGGAAAACATATTTAATGGTAACTAAATTACTGTTCTGCAACAATATATTACTTGTCTCTCATTAATTTGTTTCCACTGTTGAAAACAGTACTAATTTAGGGAAATAGTCATTTCTTGGGATATTTGTAAGTTGAAATTCATAACAAAAGTTCTTAAAAAACATTCAATTTCAGTGCTAGTTGATTAAAAGTAGTAGACCTCGGGTGAAAAGCTGGGGTAGTGTAGTTTGACCTCCCCTAAAATGCAGTCTGTAAGACCTGTTTGAAATACTGTTAAAGATATAATCTTTTTTTATTATAATTTTTATTTTTCCTTGTAAAGCAGCAGCTCTCTTTGTGACATTGTTCCAGTGATTTGTTACAAACTAGTGTTTTGTTTCATGTCTAAATGTTTTCAGTTTCAAACTCCAATGGTTACCCCAACTTTCATTCTCTAAATTTCAACAGGCAGAGGTTTCATTTCAGAAACTGCAACTATTGATAGTTTTCTTTATGCATCCTTTCTTCTCTCTTGGTACTTAAAAGTTGCTAGGTCAGTGTGAATTCAAGTTGTGACATGTTCTGTTGCTTTTAGAGAGCAATGTTGGCCATAGTTTTAATGTAAAAAAAATATAGTTTATACTGAAATGGCATTGTATGATTATTTTTTTAGAAGGCATTGTATCACTTGCTTTTGTAAATAAAGGAGGAAAGCAGTTGTTAAATTGCATGCCTTACAACACCCATGCCAGTACTAGAAGAAGTATGCTAAAATTTAATTAATGTGTATATAATCACTTCTCACTGACACTGGCATCAGGACTTAGTATAGCTTTAAAACATTAATGCCTTTATGTTTTGACAGAACTTCAGGGCTACTTTCCATATTTCTTGCCATTTATTGTGTTTTTCTCTTTTGCTCCTGTTTGGTGTGCAGTGAGATTTCCCTGTTCTTTTTGTAGAATGGAACCAGTTTAGTAGGACCCTCTGTGGAATGTGTGTTACCTGCTCTCTGGCAGCTTCGCATGCTTTTTCAGGATGAAAACAAATTTTGTGCTGTTGAGTTTAGTATCAGAAGGAAGGAGAGACAGCTGTGGAAAGCCAGTGGCCTGCTGTAAAGCAGAGAGAGAGTTCACCACTGAGACCTTCTCCGCAGGCAGAGCAGGCTGTGTTTGCATGTTTGCTCTGGGCCTGTTGAAGGCAGAGCAGTGTTGCCAAGCCTGGCACTGGGGAAAGCTGCAACTGCACCAGTGCTATCAATGGAATTTGCTTCTGTAGTTCCAAACACAACTAGGCACCTGTGGAGGGCAAAAAATAACATTAAAAATAAAAAAAAAAAGCTGGGTATGGGGAGAAGATTATTTTGGAGATAGATAAAAAGGGTTCTCATATTGAATGGGAATTAATTAATGGTAGTGTGGACTACTTAGAAGTCTATTTGTCATACATTACTCCTTAAAGGTGCAGTTTTTAGAAATGAGAGTTTTGTCAATGGGCAGCAGAGAGACAGCTTTCCAAAATGGAGAAGAACAGCAGTTTACATGAGGAGGCTTACTCAGACTACTGGACCAGTAAAGCTGATTAACCCTGTAACTGGCTCAGGCAAGAGACTTTCAGAGCAGAGTTTTCTGATGATACTGTTCTCAAGGTGGGAAATATCTTCCTGGTTTATAAGCCTTGCAAAGATTGGATATCAGAAAAGAGGAGTATAGCAAAGAGGAGAATTGGCTGTTGTAGGAGAAATGAAGGACTGAATTTTAATCACCTGATAAAGAAAGGCCAGTAGTGTTGATTTATTTTTGCTGGATATCATTGTGTCTCCCCATTTTTTCATCCTCTGTAATATACTTGACCATGTTTCAACTCCTTTTATCTCTCTCTTTTTGTTTTTCCCCCAAGGGAACATCAGTAATGCCTGAGTGCAGGGAAATAATATTTTTTCTTCATCTTTTATGTACAGACAAAACCTGTAGACATCTGAACTCTGTATTTCTTGTGCCATTGCTGAAAACAAATGCCATCTTGTGTAATATATGGTAGTAACTAAAGCTTATCAACATTTCTGAAGTTAGTAAGACTACTTGCAAGATTGAGTTTGTTGCAAGTAACAAGAAATTAACAATTTAGTAAATTCACAGGCTGTCTTGGCATTAGTGTAGCTGTCCTGCTACTATGATGTTCCTGTGCCACAGTTTTAATGACATTTAATGAAAGTAGGTATTTAGCTATTTCTTACAATCAGTGGACATTAGTTTTCCTTATACTGCTTAAAAAATACCAGAGTGCACAGGAAGTGTTGAGGCACATGACTGATGAGGAACTCATCACATACAATTTCATTCATTTATTTTATACTTAATTCTGCAATGAGAGTTAGCCACAATGTCATACATATTTATGTAGATGTAATTTATGGAAATTGTAATTCTTGTTTTTACATTTTTATTTTTATATGTGGGGACTGTGAACTTTATTGGGAAGGACAGTATAGTATACTTTCAAACTAATAATAACAATAGAGAACGTTGTTTTTCATGATTTTCATCTTATAGATATCTACACTTGTTTTGGAGGCTCTTGTGAAATCACAAAACAGAAATAATTTAAAGATGGATTGTGTGCAGTTTTGTGAAATCTCATGCAACAATATAATAAAATATTTTAATGTGTTAATTTTTCATCTAGAAACGTCTGAAAGCAGCTGAAGCAGAAAGTAAACTGAAACAAGTATACATCCCCACCTAGTGAGTATAAAAACAGTGTCAATTTTTTTGAATAATGTACAGGTAAAGTCAAAATTGTAACATGTAGTTATGTGCATTGTAGTGTCATAGTCATCTTTATAATAGTTACTTTCATAGTGTTTGTTGTATACAGAGATATAATGGTAGAAACTTGTTTTAAGTGAAATTTTCATATCTAACCAAGCTGGTTTTGGCCTGCAAACTGCCTGTCTAGAATGCTGGGAAGTTTTACAGAAGGTGATCAAGTGCTACCTGTGGACTGCTCACAAGCAAGAAGAATTTAAAAAAGCAGTTTTTCCATAATAATCTCTTCCAAATCCCTGTAGCAGAACACTCCATATTAGTAGAAATGCAATATTTCAAAATAGAAGCAGTTGTTAATATAGTTACATAAAATAAAATCAGATAATTTCCAATTACAGTTTTATCTTACGGATAAAGTCTGCTCTTCAGCTAGAGATAAGAGATGTCCTGGCTGTAAGTTAAAGGTAGCACACAGCCCAAAACTTTTACCTTTGAGCAAGTCCTATTAATGCAATCTTGCTTTTTTTCCGAGGGGTTTTTAATCTCTTTTTTAAAAGATTTAAACTTGATGGTCTACCTATCTTTGTTAACGTAGTTTACAGAAACCAGATATAATCCCTCTTTCCTATTTATAGTTTTCTCAGGATTATGAGAAAGTATTATAGTTGACATTTTTTTAAACTTTGTGTTCAGTTTTACATATATGTCAAGTTTCTGTTGTTATGTTTGTATAACAGATGACTGCAATACTAAAGGAAATACTTTGTAAGCCTTTTTGATGACTTATATGAATTGCATACAGTTGAGCTTCATTTCCGTATTTCATACAGATTTTCTCTTTGAAAAAAGATGTAAGAATGCAAACAGCAGACTGTTAAATTCATTATTTTAGACTCAAGTCTAAAGAAATTTCATGAGTTTTGAAGCTCACATCTGTAATCAATGGCACTTTAGAAGACCCCCACAAAAAACAAACAAACACCAAAAAAAGCTGAAAACTCTAGTATGAGTGTTCCATAACCCTCTCAGAGAAGTGGCTGCTTTAGGAAAACCATAAGTTGCTCAGTCTTTAGAGAATGCTTTTTCGATTTAATTTCCTTGGTCCATGTGGACAATTCAGGATTTTCACCAGTATATTCCCTCTAGGGGCTAGCTGTATTGGAGGACAAAGCATGTTTTGAAACTTTGCATTTTTGAGTTTTTCTCTTACTGCCTGTCTTTTGCCACCATTTCAAGATAAAATCCCTGGTCAAGAGTAAGAGGGTGGTAGGATTTCTCATGTGTTTGGTAACTGTGCAATCTGGGGTGGCCATAGGCAGAGGGATCACTAACACTCTTTCAAGAGTGATTTGTTGCATTTGAAATCTGGGTAGAATTGATTCTCAGAGCTGAGTACTTTTTTGAACTTGATCATAAGGTATTTCCTGTACAAACAAGGTTCTGTCCTCAATAGCAGAGTCCCTTTCAATTCATGGCTTTTCTGGAAGGTAACTAAGCAACATAATGTGGGACACTTAATTGTCTTTCCATCCCTTCTCTTTTACCTCAAGTACCTCGAGGTACTTGATAAAGAGTACGTGGAAATTGTAAAAGTGTATCTTGCTGGATATTGTGAAAAAAGAGAAGGCAAGAGATAGACTTGTTGGCATTTGACATAGAGGATTGATAGAGCAAAGGTTTCTTCAGTTAGTAATTTTAACTAATCTTGAATATGTTTTATGCTACCTAAAGTAACAATTAGTCATTTTAGGAATCAGTGTATCCAGCTTTGCATTGTATTGAGGGTACTTAACACTCCCAAAGCAGAAGCTTTGGAAATATTGTACTTACCCTAGGGAGGAGCATATTAACCGTTTCTGAATTAACTGACCTGCAAAGTCCTACTTCACTGAAGTATTAGTAGTTACAATAATTACAAGAAAAATAAAATATAATAACATTTTAAAAGCCAAACAATAATCCCCAAGACCAGTTATTGAGCCATCTCAGAGAGAAAGCAGTTTAGAACAGAACCCAGACAAAACAACCTGATATTATATGGGAAGCTTTGCCAGGATTATAAAACATTCACTTTTACTGCAATTAGTGGGAAGGTGTTTACTTCTGCTTGAGACAGGAGGCTGTTTGACTGTCTTCTAGGGCAGACAACCTTGTACTATTATAGGCAGTGCTACTACTCTTACTTGTTATACTTTGTCCAAAGTCTGGCCTCAACTTGTAAAGTTTTACCTGTTGACTAGAACCACCTACTTAAATTCTGTGCTGGGTCAGACTCTTGTTAATGCTTTGACCCTGAGACTTGGTCTTTTATGAGCTTGCCAAGTAGCTCAGAACATGTGAGCACACTGAAGATCTGTAAATTGGAGCATCAGAGCAGCTCTTATATATCAAGTCTCTTACAATGCTGAAAATACTAGAGAGCACAAAAATTAGTCTTGTTTAAAGCAGATTTTGTAGTATTATCAATATACATCAGAATTACAGAATTATATTGCTTGTTTTCATGTTGACTAACCAGATAATAAAATCCCTTTTTTTTTTTTAAATATTTAAAGCAATAAACCAAATCCCAATCAAATATCCAGCAACAATGGGAAACCTGCTGCAGTCAACGGAGCAATGGGGGCCTCTTATCAGGCACAGGCCTCAGTAATAGGTCGGGCTTGTGAAAGCTGCTATAGTAAGTAATTTTTATATTTTTTTTTAAATAATCCAAGCGTTTGCATTAACTTTTAACATGTGCTGTATTTTAAAAACACATGTATGTACTTTTGTTTGCATGCTATAGATGAGGTTATCTATTATTTGTGTGACAGAAATAACTTTAAAGTTAGAGCTGCCCTTGATATACTAATTAAATGTCAACATTCAAATTCAATTTATATTTTTTTCTTATAACAATTCAGAAAGTACAGAAGGATTAAGTTGTATCATGTGATGGCACTGATACGTTATTCCTTTACCCTCAGAATGCTAGATTCAAGTTTGTTTCCTATGGCTGCCCATGTCCTAATCAACAATTAAATTAAAAACATATTTTGTATATAGAACATTTCACTTCTATACTTGCTTGTTTTTCAAGTCATATTTTTTAAAGAATAGTTTTCTTGTGAAAAAGAAAAGGAAAAAGGTTAAATTAGTGTGTCCTTCTGGGTTTCCACCTGCACAAGATAAAAATACATACACACCTTCAAGGTCACAAAAAGATGTGCTTGTCCTTTGAATGTGGATCTTGATTTATAGGTACTCACTTTGCATGACTTGATCAAAAAGCCCTCCAGATCTCAAGTAATTCTAATAAGTAACAAGTAACTTAATAAACTTGTTTTCCAGGGTAAGATTAGAAATAGTGGGGAGGTCTTTTGATAGTCCCCTGGAAGAAAATCTCTTTTTTGTATACAAAGTCCCTGGTTTGACCTTTATTAGGAATGCATTTCCAAAATTTCCATTTGGAGTTGGCTTCTGTGTTGCTTCTGTAAAAAATAAAGCAAATAACAATTCACAGTATTATTCTCCATGTCTAATGAATTAAACACGTATGCATACAGTGCTCTTTTATTGTCATATATTATGGCCTTATGTAGCCATCTATTACATCATTTGGATTTATTGTAATGAATGTAGCATGCACCAGTTCACCTGTGCTATTTTCTCCTCCTCAGCTCCACAGTCTCACCAATGGTATTCTTGGGGCCCTCCTAATATGCAATGTAGGTTGTGTGCATCCTGCTGGATTTATTGGAAGAAATATGGTGGCCTGAAAATGCCCACACAGACAGATGAAGATAAACTGTCTTCCAGCCAACCTACAGAGGTAGGATTGTGTAGATAAACTTTCCTAAAATGGTGCTTTCACAAGGCTGCTGTGATTTGAATGTTTAATTGAATGTTTTTGCAATGTATGTGTTCAACTTTCGCATTACAAAACTCAATTTGTCAGTCTTTTTCCTGTGTTAAGTGGAACTGTAAAGTGTGTTAAGTAGAACTGTAAAGTGTGTAGGTCTTGCCATGTCTTTCTTTGACTAAGCCTTAAGTAAACAAATATCCACTTCGTGCATTTTTGGTGGAAAAATGTAGTTTTGTCAATCAAATGGTGTGTTATCTATGAAATGTTAAATGGACTATGAAATATCTCTTCTAGAATGGCATTATATATCCATTTTTAACAGAGTTCTCTACTCTGTGTTTTATAGCTTCCTATATAGGCTCCAATTTTTTTGTTTAGTGCTTATGCATATATTTGATTAACCTTGAGAGTTTATCCAAATTGTGGATATTTTAGTGCCATCATTCAGATGTATGTGTTATGATACTTTTGTTTCTTTTTTAGGAATTGCATGTCAGAACTCACATGTCCCGGCAGGCCACACAGGGAATTCCAGTTCGTAACACTGGAAGTCCAAAGTCGGCAGTGAAAACACGTCAAGCTTTCTTTCTTCATACGACGTGTTGGACAAAACTGGCCCGTCAGGTCTGCAAAAATACCCTCCGGCTGCGGCAGGCAGCAAGACGTCCCTTTGTCCCTATTAACTGTGCTGCCATTAAGGCAGAATGTAAGATGTTTTTTTAATTCTTAGTTCTGTGTGCTGTGCTTTCCACCCATTTTTGTCTTTTAATTTTATTTTCTTTTTCAATAAACATTTCTTGTCTATACGCTTTTGCTTTTCATTTTTTTTTTCATTTGTCTAGCATATCACCAACACATTGGACTTCTGGCTGCCTTGAACAGATTTTTGTTTGGGGAAACATTTCAAATTAATTAAAAAGGGGATAACTGTTACCTCATTGACTTAAAAATATTGCCATTTACAAAAATGGGCTCAGGAAGGGGAAATCAATGCCATGACATAAAAAGCCATGCTACCCACTAGGCAGTGTGAAAGACATTTGCTTTTATATTGTTCCTTTTTTCTTCTGCTGAAAAAGTATAGATATGAGAAAGTATAGATATGTAGATGTACTTTTCCTCAGTGGGTTGGTCAAAGAATGAGGAGCTGGGGGTTATCTCAGTTGGTCAGAGCATGGTCCAGATAACACCAAGGTTGTGGGTTCAGTTCCTGTATGGGCCATTCACTTAGGAATTGGAAGGGATCCTTGTCGCTCCCTTCCAACTCAGAATATTCCATGAAATCTATGAAGAATTTAAATGTGGTGTGTAACACAGCCCTTCGTCACTGTGATGATTAGTTGGTGGTGATAGCCATGTTTATTACTGCATCATAATTGCATCATTTTGGTTTTGTCTGTTCCAGTTTTAAATTTTAATTTTAAATAAAATTTTGTATTATACTTGCTCTGTTTACAGCCAAAATATAAAGAACTGATGAATTTGATAATAAATAGTATGACAAAAGGTTGTGAGTTATTGTAGATAGCAACAGCAAGTCTCTTCACCTGTATATGTGTGTAAGTTCTGCTGCAAATTCACTGAATATTGCAACAGCTTTTGTGTCTGTGCTCAGCACATTGTTTTGCTGTTCATGCTGTCTGGCTCTGTTTCTCAGTCTTCCGTAGATATGGTTCTTGGAGCAGATGCTTGGCATTCCAAGATGAGCTGTGCTGGCTCATCTTACTGTCAATTGTATTAGAATTGAAGAGACCTGTTTAGAATATCAGATGTCAGTTTTATAACCATGCTTACTAGATTAACGCTAAATGTTTTCCCAACATATTTAGCTGAGATGCTGATGATGTCAGTGTTGATTATAAGAAATTTTCTCCATGGAGGCTTAAAATCTGATTTTGAGAAATTATTTTCTTTTATGTGCTTTAACATGCAAAGTCTTCACCTGCTTCTACAGGCATCCAAAACTTGGTGAATATTTCTATTGTCTAATTTTTCAGTTGTCCTTCTGGCCATTTTCTTTCTTTTTTTAAATCTAGGCAACTCAGGAGCAACTTTCAGATTTAAGGAAACCATGTGTCCACTATGTGTCCACATAATAAAATGAGTAATACTTCATGGAAGAAGTCTGTCTAAGGCTGGACAAGGCCTTAGATTTTTAATTCTTAGTCCAAAATAAGAGTTACTTTCTGAGAGGAAAGCATTATACTTTTAAATTTCTATTTATTGTGAATCATGGAGGAAAATCTAGAAGTTCACTTGAACCTTGAACCATTTTGTCCATATCCCAGTTTCTTCTCACTTACTGTAGTAACAAAATTCAAAAGAAGAAGAAACCTTAGGTTATGGAAGACAAAAAAAATAGAAGAAAAAACTTCCTACAACTGTTAATAGTCAGACTAGACTGAGTGTCATATACACAGTTCAACTCCTAAAGAGAGGAGTGAAAAACTGAGCTTTTCAGCAGGAAACAGTCATTTTTGTATCAGACTTGCGGTGCTGTGTGTGCTTCTCTTTGTTTCTTTGAGTGAAAAATTGCCACATCAAATTAACAGCAAGAGCAGAAAGATTTATTTTTTCCTATAGTCTCTGTCTTTCATTATTCTTTTTGCTTAAAGCAGATTTTGGACATTGCAATTTTGTCTTTTTGAATTCTAATCCTTCCTGATCAGACCTAACGTAGATTGAAGAAAAAAAAAAATCAGTGCTTTTTGAACACAACATTGAAATAGTTTTCTAATGGTAGAAACCAGATTATAACTCACTTTTCTCTGTGCACACACATACTGTGTCTGGCACTGTCCCTCTCTGGAATAATTACAATGCTCTTACCTGCATTGTTGTTGTCATATTCTTGCTCTAGTAAAGCTTAATAAGTAAATTTTTTTAAAAAAAATTTTTGGAGTTTTATTCCTGTACTTTTATCTGGTAACCTGTTCTCGGTGCACTCTGTAGATTTTAATGTTAGAATAGATTTTAGTGTTAGAACTAAATAGTCTCTCTTTTCCTTAGAATGCCCTGAATCCTTTTTTTTAAGGTTATCTTAAAGCAAGTAATTTAAATTTTTGAGAGAGTAAATTAACAGAAATTATGTCCTATGCTGAGTCTGCTGAGTAATTATAATATTGAATGAATGTGTTGGTATTAGAAAAGTTACAGTCATACTTAGATAATAACCTGACCAGGGTCATCACCCATGATGTGATATGGCATGAGGTGCCTAGGACATCCAAGAACTGATTTGGAATTTGTTTTCCAAATTGTTCGTGTCCTGAAACTCGAATCTAATGACTGCTTAGATGCTATGTCAGACTCACCTGACTCTGTGTATGCCAAACCAGTTCTTGAAACTGTAACTGAAACTGTGTTTCACAACTTTATTGCATTAGGCACTATAACAACACTAAGAAACCATAAAATCTAAAACCAGAAGGATTGGTAGGGCACTTCCCCAGCAGCGTACCAAGTTTTATGCCCCCTTAGTCTTGTGTAATTTGTTGAAGTGCCAGGCTGTAAATAAAACAAATTGCCAGTTCTGAGAAAGACTGTCTGAACAAGCATATCAGTGCTTACTCATTAAATAGATTTTTGCTTTCCACCTGATTGCATCTGCAGGTACTTCTGTTGCCTCAGAGGAGCGTGGAAGCCTCTGAGAATGCTAACCTCAGGCCCAACCATCTTTTAAGTGAAACCAGAGTTTGACAAGCATTTTCTATTATTGTAATTCCACCCACATCATCTCCCTCAGCCAATTATATCCACTGGCAGAAAACAAGGTCCTTTATTCCTCCAGTTAGTGCAGAGAGTTAGATTTTTCTCATTAATGAACCCGATGGCATGACCCCTGCTCAGATGCCAGCAGGGGATAGTGGAGATGGTGCATTTACATCCCAGTTCAATCTAGGGATGGCCACCAAGAGGTTGAGAAGGCATGGCACCTCCTACTAGGAGCACAACCAGTCATGGAAACTTCAAACTTTGTTCTTCCTGAACATAATAGATTCTCTGTAGTTGTTGACAATGAACTTGTTTGATGGATTTTCAGGAATAATTAGAATTGGTGAACTGCTTTGGTAAGAGGAAATTCTCAAGCTCTAAATCTCATGCACTACCTCTCTTTTAGTTTGACAATATTACATGTTTTTTAGAAAGCTAAGCAAAATTATCCTTTTCATGGAAGGTCTCTTAATTAGAGGAAAGCAAAGTGGGCATTCTTCTCAACAGTCACTGACAAGATTGGGTCTGTTTCCAGCTTACAAGCAGGTTGATATATGCCTGGCAGTGAGCCATGCATCTGTGAATGTTAGTACTTCAGCACAGGGAGATTTTGATGGATTTTTTTTTTTTTTATTCATTGCTTGGATATAGCTTTATCAATATAGATATATGTATTATAGTAATTTAAATATGGATAAATACATGCTGTGTGTGTAGACATGACTGTCAAGACTTTTCAGTGCGTGGTAATATATTATCTGTATAATATGTATATAGTTATCTGAAAATGGGTATACTGTTCGTGACAAAAACTGATCATACCTTTAAATCTTCAGATTTATTAACAAGCTTGGTACATAGTACTTGCTTCTTGATCTAGTTTGATGAAAAAAAGCCAAGTCAAAACTAAGTAGAATATGCAAAATGGTACTGATTTGTCTTTGTAAGCATAGAGCTTATATTTCACTGACATAAAACTACCCATTCATCTGAAGTGAGTAACATTTATGGGTCGTGTTTCACAAACTGTTTTTCATCCTTGATTTTGATAGCTGCGGAAGAGCTTTTGGCTGCATCTAGGATAAAAATATTTTCTCTGTTTTCTTTGAATACAATTTATGCCAGATTTTAGTAGGCAGGAAAATAATGGAAAGAGCACACCAATTTTCCCCAAAAGTTTCTAAGAAGAATACAATTCAGGGAATACAGAGAGCCCAGTATATTCATTAGATAATCAGAATTTTTATAGAGGTATAATGGAATGCCAGATTAGTTTTAAAAAGGAAATCATTAAAAAATACTTTCAGATCTAAAAGCACAACCTCATTTGTTACCATCTTCTTCACAGCATTCATGATTTTATTCACCTCTGTAACACCCACAACAGTCATCACTATTCTAGGTTAAGAACTTGATCTGTTTAAAACCTCATAATGAATCCGTTTCACACTGTGGTTCATAATGTTGTTTCCTGGAGTTTTTCTAATAGTACTGTATCCTCTCTAGGGTTATGGTGCCCCAAATTATGTGCACTTCAAGACACAGGTTTCCTATAATTTTAGAATCATGTGGTTTCCATTTTCCTACCATCATAATTTCTAAAATTCTAGTTTTTATTTCTTTTTAAGTTATCACTCTTTAGTATTGTCTAAATAGTTTATTACAGTTATTTTACCCCTTAAGAATTAATTTACATGTGCTGTTTGATGCTGATGATATCCTTTGCAATCAGTTTTAGCTTTGATTTTGTTCAGAAATTTCTCATCAGGAAATTTTAACTCTCTAATCTCCTCTTTTCCTGATCTTTTATGTGTTGAACAGCAGAGATCCTTTGGGGATTTCATAGAAAATTAATTTTAATAAGGTCCTAATCCCTGAAAAAATTCTTTTACCCGGTAACATCTGGCCAGCAAAGGTCTTTTGTGGCACAGTTTATTAAAAGCTTGTTGAAGTGCCAAGTTTGGTGCTGGATGAGCTGCATGTGTACATGTCATGATCCCTTCAGAGAATCCTGGCAGACCTATGGCACCGGCTTTATATGACATATTAGTGAGAGGGAACCCCTGGAGGTATCTAATCCCACCTCTTGCATAAAGTTCATGTGCTTGTGGGCCTTTTGTCCTGATGAGCTCTTTGTATCTCCAAGGACAGAGACTGCACAACTTCTCCGGCCACCTGTTCTAGCGTTTGATCAACCAAAGAGTAAATGATGTTTTCCTTAAATCTGACACTGTCTCCCAGCTTGTGGCTGTTGCCACAGAGAGCAGAGACTGTCCTATCCCTGCTTTCCACTGAGAAGAGCCTGGCTTGGTGTCCATGCTGTGGTGCTACGAGGTTGCAGGGGGCAGTCAGGTCTCCCCTGTCCTTCTTGTCTTAGGGCTGACCAGACCAAGTCACCCAGATGCTGTATATGTCCTGTACTCCAGCCAGTTTGGTGACTCTCCAGTAGCTGGATGTGCTCCAGTGTGTCCATATCTCTTCTGTAATGGGGATACCAGAACTCAGCATGGAGTCTGGCTGTTGTTTCACACGGTCTGATGGGACGGGTGACCTCCCTGGCCCTGCCGTGGGCACGTGTGCTCATAAGGCCCAGTGTGCCATCGTCCTTGTTGCAAGGACACACCACTGAGTAATGTGAGCACATTAAATGTGTTTTCCTTAACAAGGTCTTTGTTGGCTCGCTTGATGTTTCCATATTTAACTGTGTGCCCCTATTAATAGTGCAACCCTTTTGCCACTCTGCAGACCGACTTGCTAAAGAATGTTATCACATTTGCCTTGTTTTTGTTCTCTTGAACCAAGACTTGGCATTGATTAAACACTAGTACTGTATTGCTCAGCAGTTTGTTTGGATGAATTCCACCTGGTCCTGGTAACTTTTTTCATTCATTACCAGTTTGTTTAGAAATATTTCCTATGGATGCTTTGATGTGATACCCTTCTCATACTTCCCTCATAAAATTTTTTTGGAAGTGAACTTTAAGTGCTTCTGCAGTGAATGCAGATGCAAGGAATGCATTCAGCTTTTCTGCTGTGCCTTTATCTAATTTTCCTCACACCTCCATCATCTCCATCTATTGCTACAGACACGAGCACACTTTTTGCTTTTGCCGTGTTTGAAAAATATAGTATAAAATATAATACTCCTTTTTAATAAATAAATTTTTTATCATAGCTTCCACTATTTCCCTGTTTTTACTAAGATTTTTATTTTTCATGTGGAAGCTAATATTTGGTGTTAGGACTTGGTTTTAATTTTGTTTTTTGACAACTTCCTACATAACTTTTATCCCATGGTTTTACACTTGAGAGTAATGTACAGTCTAACTTCCGTGTTTCTCTGTGTGTTGTGCATAAAGCTCATAAACTTTATTGTACTTTTTATTGGAGTAGCATGTTATGGATCAAAGTTTGCTGCTGTTAAAGGTACTTAACAGCTTCAATAGATACGTGTACTTTGTAATACTTGCTTTGGTGAACATGTTTTACCTCAAGCATGGAAACTGTGCTCTCTTTGCAGTCTGTATTCACAGTTAGCATACCTCTCCATGATTCTTTTTGTCTATTTTTACAGTGAAGACACATAGATGGAAAATTTTCTTGATAATTAATTCTTAGGCAATGCTTTGGTGTTCTCAAAGTAACTATAAAATACTGTATAGCCTGTGCTTATTTTACTGAAGGAGTCAGTGGAGACACATTGTTCTATTCTGTCACTTAAAATATTTCCGTTGTTGCAGAATATTAAAAATATTCCAGGCACCAGGTCTGTGCATTCCCCCTCCTCCCTCCCCCCTCCTCCCCATAACAGTATATGTTGTTATTAAGAGAATATAATAAAGTGCCTTGTGTACTCAGCATTAAGGCTCTGGAACCTTTGGGCTGCCCAAATACCAGTTGGCATTTTCAGAATTTCAAGTACTTTCCTTAATATATTGAAGTAAATTATACATTGTCTGCTGCACTGCAAACTTCTCTTTGGACATCTGAAATATTTATTTTAGTCATTGCTGTGGATTCACAACCTTCATGGTTTTTGCACAGAGCTAGATAGGATATATATGGAGATTGTAAATTGTTCTATATAGTGTCTTATCGTATTCTGTGATTATGGACTCCATCTCAAGTGCTGGAATGAAGCAAACATAGTTTGATAAAACACAAAGTGGATTTACAGTTATAATCTATCTATAATTTGTATCTCCTTAAAACTTGGTGGAGTATGCAGATCTGCATGTGTGAAACCTATACAGAGAAAGAAGTACATGTAGGTAGGTATTTGTGGGAAGTAATTTCATGTGAGAGAATTGTTGATCTACACAATCATATGAATGCAGTTTTGTATAGAACAGAATGCCTGTGTTCTGGGGATTCTGGAAACTCTATATGGGGATTTCTTATGTGCTCTTGGAAGAGAGATAACTCAGTCATTCTGAATAATTAAAAAAAAAAAAGTATATTTCCAGTAGTCTTGTAACTATTTACTGAAACCTAGTACCTTGTGAATTTTTGCCTTAAGTTGATTGAATCCATTAGCTAAGCATGAACCTCTTCATAGTAGCGCTTCATGTTTGGGACAAACATGGAGTGTCTGCTTGTGTATTCGCAGTGCCTTTAGAGATGGGAGTTCACAGTGGCACGAAATTTAAGGCAGTCACTGCACTGCTAGTTTTCATGTACTTAGCAGAAAGTTACAATCTTTGAGACCTTTGAGCTCTGTAATAATTGGTTACAACTGACCACTTTGTTCAAAAGTTTGCAGTGAAGGAATTGCTTTGGTTGGTTTATTTTCTTTGGTTTTCCCAAGCCATGATAATCCCTGTGGTCAGTTTTACTTATTAAATGCTATATGATATATTATGCAAGTAAGACATGACAAAATCATCAGTGCCAACTTTAAATCTTTACCTCTGTATTAGCCCATTTAGAGACAAAGAGCCTTGTAAAAACAGTAAAGAACTCAATGCAAATTATTCTTAATAGCCAGAGCTGCATTTCTCATGTTTTCATCTGTGTTTCATTTGCCTAGCTGACTGTCTCCCAAAAGGCTTTGTAAGGAAAAAATACAATCAAAATGGTGTCAAACTTACATTAACTCTAAAAAAAACAAAACTGAATAACCATAACATCACTTGCATAAAAGACAGGACATTCCTGCCTTTAACTATCTGTCATTATAAGTATTGATGAAAAAAAGGAGAACGTGGGCTGGAAAGAAAAAACGAAATATGCATCAAAAATGCAAGATGGAAACTGGTTGGTGCGTCCTAATTCTATTTGTAATGGTAAAATATTTAAACTGAGTTTTATTCTTTAAAATTCTTAGATGCAGATCGACATTGTGAACTTGTTGGAAATCCTCTGAAGATAAAAAGCACCAGAAAACCCCTGTCATGTATCATTGGGTATTTAGGTGCGTATCTGCCTCTGGAAAATAACAAACCAAATGAACATTCAGTGTGTACTGATGCTTTATAATCCTATATGCATAGAAAAAGGGATTTATGCTTTCAGTAACAAGAGAAAACTCCAAAGTTAATAGATTAATAATAAAGGTTGTCCACTGTCAATTGCCCAACTGCATGATTGAACTTGCAGGATGTAGGCAGAAGTCCTTCTGTTACTGGTTTAAAGTGTCAGAGTGAAACCTGATCTAATTTGGCATGTGAAAAAAAGTCTGGTAGTCTAAATGAAAAAAAGTAACTGCTTAAAGGGGAGATACTCAATACGCTCAGTGCTGCTCTGCTGTGCTCCTTGAATCTACTTGCAGTACTAAATACTTCAAAGAAGGGGACCTCAGCCACACCAAGACACTGATCTTGTAATTTGGTGACCTAAGTTTAAAAGGTGCAATAAAATCTGTACTGAGGTCACAGCCAAGTGGACAATGAACCCATAAGTAAATGGGGAGATGAAAAATTCTAGTAATAGTGATTCCTTGTTAAAAAAAAAAAGCTCACTTTTCATGGAACTGTCACTGACTATTAAATATTTACACAGTCATATAAGAGTTGTGGCAACCCAGAAGCTGTTAATCCTCAAATGACTACAGGAATCAATCCTGTGATCAGAGGAGCAGTGAATAATTCTGCTGTATATTAATTCCATTCTGCAGAAGCTAAGCTGAGTGTAGAGCTCAGTCTAGATGTTTTCTTCAAAATTTCATTCAACAGGAGAGTTTTTTTTTTTTTGTACTAGAACAAAGTAACCAGTAACAGTCTCTGCCTTACTGAAATAGAAATAATCTATTAATGGAGTTACATCTGTTCTTCCAGAATATCAATTTTATCAAAATCCTAACTTCAGAAAACTGGATAACGAAGTATTAATGCCACTTTCACTGAATTTTGATTCCTCCTGCCCTGGAGTTTAAGAAAAAAGCCAGTGACAATTTCCTACAGATATCCTGGCTGTGTGTGTTACCTGTGTCGAAAGGACTGCTTTGGTTGACTTGGTGGAACTGTGGTTGTTAAGGGGGGAAGCTGGACAGAAGGTGGTTCATCTCGCTGACCTGCCTGTGCAGTCAAAAATTAAAAATGGTAACGTGGGTGAACTTAGAAGACACTGCATGTTTTCGGTGCCACTTATTTAGTCTTTGAGGGAGCAAAAGTCTGTAGGTTTGATGGAAGTAAGTGGATGAACAATGCCAGAAAGCATTTTGTGTACTTAGGTGAATGTCTGGTAGAAGATGAGCAGTGCTAAAGTATACCAGGTATCTGCAGAGTCTGCTTAGCATTTGAGTGTATGGAAAGTGAAGGAATCCCACTACAGCTGAAGGCAAATAGCGTGTTGCAGGGATATGAAATGTACCTAATGCAGTTGAATGCATGCATCTGAATTAGCTCTGTAAGAATGGCTTTTTGTTTGCCATTTAGCTTGGTGGGTTTGTTTTGAGTTTTGAGTTATTTTCAGTTTTGTTTTGTGGGGGCGGTTTTTGTTCATTTGTAATCTTTTTTGTTTATCTGGGGTTTTTGCATGGTTCAGCAAACAAGTAATGTTTGCAATATTTTTCTCATAAAAATTAGCATTAAATATCATGTCACAGCTTGTGCAGGAGGCAGTTTTTTCTTTTAAAAATCCTCCTGCGCGTTTCCCACAGACAGTTACAGGTATGCAGCTGTGTGTCTCAGGGCACCACTGTTTTCAACCTTTCTGGTAAGGCAGAGAGGATTTCAATGCCCTGGACATCCCGGGTCATCACTTACCTTTATCGTTGTTCTGCTTCTTGGCTGCCAGTTCCATAGGTGAGGCAGGTTAAGCATTAAAATTAGGCCCTGTCCTCTACAGAACTGGGGCTAATCCCCTCTAGTCCCTTCAATCATCACTGTGCTTACTAAAACAAAGCCCCTCAAGTGAACCCCTGGTTAATTAAATGTCTTATATTACCTCCTAGTTATGAGGAAATCAGGCTGGGACACATGTTGAGGAGATGAGAGAGAGGAACAGCTGCCTAAGCACCTCTGGAATCCAGGATGCTTATTTTAGTGACTCAGTAGGAGACTTCAACTTCTCTTTGTTTGCTTTGGCTTTTTTATTTTTTTAACCTACTGACATGAATGGAAATGGGAGAAGTTTTTAGTGTTGTTATTATTCACTTGTTTGAGGCTGAAATCTGGTCCTGTTGAATGGCTTTCTAATATGTTGTTGAAACATTGTTTCTTACTCCTGTCTTATTTTTATTTCAAATGTGTCCAATTGATTATTTATTATGTGGGTAAAGGGATAATTTGGGTAATTTGGATTCTATAGTCAGCTCTCTGAGTTAGCAAAAGGTTCAGGTAGCTAAGAGATTTTCAGTGAATTACTAGGCAACAGAACAAGGGAAAGAGCAGCAGGAATTAAAAGATTGATAATTACTATTATTCCATAATGCAATTATATGATAGGAAAATATAATTCAGATGAAACCACTGAATTGCTTCATTTGCCTTCTCAGGTCTGATGAAGCAGCTGGTTAGAAAGTGCTGATTTAAAGCATGAAAATACCTGAATCAAATCTATGTGTAGAGGAGCAGTGAGTGTAAGGTATAAAATGTCCAGAGGAGGGATTCAGTCCATTGGGAAGCAGTCTTGGCTGTCTAATTAAGTTCCTTTCTAGAGCTTACATGTAGAGCTTGTTCTTTCTACCTTTGTCTACTGCAGAAAGAGAGGAGACAGCCTTTGTGGTAAACTAATGGAGGATGAGTGACTTCTGAACTAAGGAAAGTCAAATGCTCCTTTCTCAACTGTCTGCTTACCCTGAAAATATAAAAATGCTTCTCTGATACACTGTAGATGGAAGGAGTTTATGAGTTCTCATATGTTGACACAGCTGCTTGGGATTATTGTGGCTGCTGCTGGAGCTCTTTGACAAATAAAAGAATGTTTTAATGGTGTTACCTGTGAAAATTTACCATTTCCTTCAGAAAATTGCAAAAGATTGCCAAACGAACATTTTAGAATTCAAATTCCAATCATCTTCAGCAAATGGCACAAGTGTTTCTACTTCAGTTTAAACTTCTATCTTAGCAATCAGTAATGTTCATAACATTAAGCACGCCTCAGTTCCCATTTTAGTAAAAAAGCAAAATACAAGATGCTTGTTCCCTATAGCAAGAAAAATGGGACATGCCATGAAATCTGCTGGGTGCTTGGTGTTCCTAAACTTTTTTATATGAGAAGCAGATGAATACTGCAGTGAAATGCAGTTAGAAGCTTTCATCTAATTAAGTGATGAGAAACTTGATGATACTAAACTAGCCTTTAGCTGCACACCCAAACCTACAGGACTGCCCTGAAGCAATTACCTGTACCCTCTCTCTCTGCTGTTCTAATATTTGCCTGTGGATGCTGGACTTCCTTGGCATTTCCAAAGAAAGAAAAACGTGCTATTGCAGCGGACTTTGTCTTTATGCAATGGTTTCTGTTTCTCCTGAATGACAGTTCTGAATGGCAGAGTCTGGAGGGTCTGCAGAGTCAGAAATGCCATTCAGAAATTCAGAACGCTGGAGAGCATTTTTGGATACCTGGCCTCACTGCAGATTTTGCATATTCCCATCTTCTGTGCTTTATTTTATATACAGTAAAGCAGAAAGAAGCACTTTTCAGGAGGCATAAACCTGGGCAGCAAATGAGAAAGCACTTAATTTTTGTCTTCTGATCTTACTGCCCTTAGGCAGCTGACTCTCCTGTCTCCCAGCCCCTTCACCCTCACCTTCTCAGCCCAGAGGTGTCTTCTGCTGCGGGCGTGGGGGGACATCAGATGGCTGCTGTAATTGAGCTGCAAGTACTGGCAGCTGGTGCCCTGAGGCTGTGTCAGAAGGACAAGACCTGCCCTCAGGCATCTGGCTTCACACACAAATTTTGAGTCTGCCCAAGGTCGTACACAGTGGTGGCATTTTGAACCCAAATATGTGATGGGAATAAGTTAATTGGTTCAGCAAATTCCCAATAAAGTTCTAACAGACTCTGCTGACGCTTCTGCCACTTTTATCTGGCAGATAACAGATTTCCATATAGCTGTATCAGCTCTTGGCAAACACAAGCAGCTGCCACCCTGAAGTGTACTGGCCAGATACACTTTGCTGCCTCCTGCCCCATTTATTCATCCTTCTTCAAAATAATCCTGCTCTATGAAACAAATACTCTGGGATGTTTGGAGCTCCCAAGTAGTGACTCTGTATGGAAGTGTTCCTGCTGCAGTTTTGGGGTAGTTTTAGCTGCGGAGCCCTACAGTGGCTGGCCCTCTGACTCCTACACTTTCTGACTCTTCTGTGGGAAGTTCCCTTAAAGCTTGTTACTGCGGCGGAAAAATATTGAATATCTTGAGGTGGTTTCATTATAGGAAAATGCTATTATTGCCTTGCTAAAAAAAATCTGTAGGTGTGTAGCTTCAGTACAAATCTCAAAAGGGTAGGAAAATATAAGCGTAGACCTAATTCAGATTGTTTTATATTTGTGAGCTCTTCAACCTCTCAAATCCTTACACATCTACACCATAGTAATGAACTTGGGTAATCTAAAGTGGTGTAGATTTTTGTTACTTGGAGGACCTGTGGGTACAAAGACTTGCATTTGAAGTGTTGTTCAAGGTCCTGCACACAAGTGCACAAAAAAAAAATTCTTTCCTTTCCTTGAAAATCAAAAGTAAATTTAATATGTGGAATAGACTGCTTTTTTTTAAATTTTAAAATTAAGTATATATAATTTCTCTCTTTTTTTTTTTTTTCCTCAGAGATACATCCTTCTGTGAAACCCAATGTAATCAAGTCAACACCAAGCCTTCAAAGTCCAAGTGCAAAACGATTGCTTGCACCCTCCAATCACTCTTCATTAAGCATTTTGGGAAAAAGAAACTACAGCCATCATAATGGTTTTGATGGTATGTGTATGAATATAAAAGAAATACTCTTTAAGTCTCTGAATTGTAAAACTTTCTATGAACCTCAGATGACATTGAATAGGATGGTACAGAGGTAAAAAATGTAAGATATGGATAGTATGTTTATAGCGTTGATGCAGTGAATGGTGGTGCTTATTCACAGAACAAGGATTAATGCCCTCTCTTACAAAAACTTCATTTACTATTTTTCTTACTAATCTTGATTAAAAAAAAAAAAAAGAAAAAAAGGACAAGAAAAGACTAAAACAAATTTGGTGAAGGCAGAGATGCAGCATGTTTTGGTTTGATAACTCAACCACTTCCCTGGGTGTCCTGTTCCAGTGATGAAATGTTCTCTAATATCCAGTATAAACCCCCTCTGGCATAACTTGAGACCATTTCACCTTGTTCTATCATTTGTTATCTGGGAGAAGAGACTGACCCCCATCTTGAGACAACCTGCACATTGCTACTTTAGAGAAGGCTGTAGCAATAAGATCAAGGTAAACTTTATTGTGATTAAGTCCCTCCTTATGTCCCTGTAAGGAGACATGGTTGGAAGTCTGTAAAATTTTTCTTCTATTTGGTTCTCTTCAAAATAAAGAGTGTATAAAATCAGTCATTAGCCACAGAAATTAGTTTATATCAAACAGTAGTTAACTGTGTTAAGGCAATTTACAAAAAATAACACCTAATTTGAAAAACTAGTACTGAGAACTGTAAGTCATTGCTTTAGGAGGTAATTCTGGCTTATCTACTTTCCATGAAAACATAACATACCAGAAAGCATATACCCTAAATAACTGAAATCTGGGAATTTTTTAGTGGAAAACCCCCTATTTTAATACTTAAAAATGGCTATTTTGTTCTTATCCTTGCCCATTTCTTTAATTAAAGATGGTGAAGTATAAATAAAATGCAACAGAAAAATAACAAACTGATAGTAAAGATACTCAACAGCACAGGTCCTCTGTTCCTTTTGACTTAAATTTTGTTACCTTTAATATTTACCATTTACCTATTTACCTACTCCTCTGCCTCTTGGTAAATATAAAATATATTTTTTTGGTTATAATTCATCCAGCTTCTCTTCAGTACACAGAAAACACTCAGTGACCAGACCAACTTGGGAACTGGCAGTTTCTGTGTAATTTCCCTGACCACAGCGTACTGTTTGTGCATGGAAAGGTTTTGCCAGCCCCCAGAGTTTTTGTGTAAATATAAATATACTAAAAAGCTTTTTTCTTCATTCCAAAATGCTGCTGATTCCTTCAGGGTTTGTTGCATTGTATCAGTTAGCAGTATCCAAAAAGCCTGCTATAGAGATAATGATAGATTGTGTCTTTCAGTGAATGCTTTGATGAAATGAGCAAACAAAAAGGAGCACGGGAGACTTATGCCATCTCATTTCTTGCTATTTTCTTAATGTTATTGGCATATAAATGTCTGCATGTTCAAGTTTACTTTTTTCCCAACAGTATTAGAAATTTGTTGTAAGAAAGCCATATAAATATGTTTAGTTAAGATATAAAATAATTTACAGCATTCAAGTTAATGTCACTTAGACTTGTATAAATATATATTTAGATTAGCATAATTTAAGTCAGTCTTACTGCCCAGGTGAGTACTATATTTTGACAGGATTTGTTATTAGGCAAATTAATAATTATTGGCTTAGAATATAGCAGTACATTATGGAAATGACACTTCTTTATGCCTCTGTGGAGAAGTGGGGGAAGATTATGAGAAACATCATTAATATTTAGTTAAATGCTTTTAAGAATAATAAACACAAATATGATTAGCATTTCTTCTAGGATTCTTATGTTGGCTCGAGTTTTGCTTTTAGCTAAAGCAGCACAAGATTCTGTGATGAGGGGGCCTGGCATTTCTGACTGCTATTGCTCCATCTTTATCAAGAATGATGAGGGAGCTCATTTATCTCTTCATAAATGGGAGTGTTGTGCCCTGATATCTTGCTATTGAGTGTCAGTCGCTGGTGGCTGAGAGATATAGTTGTAGTTATCTGCATGGATGTGAGTGAGATTGAACTGCTTAAACCTGTGTATTGTAGCTAAATAGAGGATCTTGTAGGTTTTCGTGTCCCTTATTGTAGGAGGAAGACTTTTGCTGGATAATATTAGAAAAGTGTTTTTTTATTTTCAAACAGCATGAAATCTTGCATTCTGTAGGATGCAATGAAAGATGCCATTGAGTGGTATTGTTTTGTTTGTTGGTTTGTTTGTGGATTTTTGCTGTTCTGGAAAAAAGTGTCAGTGCTTCAGGAAGTTTTGTGCAATAAGCTGGTGCTTTTAACTACTCTGAAATGCAGTATTTCAATTGCTGCTGAAATTAAAGTCAGCATAAGATATATAAGTGGTTGTCTGCAGTGACGGCAGCCTCTTTAAAATGGGAAAATTCCATCTTCAGAAAAATCACGATGTTGCAGAATTTACGTGTATCAAGTTTTATGACTGGAGTTGATGATGGGAAGATTTAGGTGTGACTGTAAAGTGCTTTGTAGATATTTTGAATCCGATTTTTAAATTACAGTGTCTGAAATTATTCTGAACCATTACTTTCACCCACAAGCTGTTTAACTGTGAGCAACAGTACGTCCAAGTAGTCAAGTCCCACGTCAGCCTATTGTTTTGGCAGGGTGAGTAATGATAATTTTGCTTATAGTATTTGGAAACATCAGGTAGAGATATTTTATGTGAGAATAATCTCTGTCATCTGGCACCTATTTCCATAACTTTACATGCATCAGAACCAGAATATCCACAGGATGTCCAAGATATCAACGTCACTGATGAGGTAGAGAAATTAGCCTGTGCCTGGTGATACCAATTACATGATTTGTGGGCAGAAATAAGAGAACTGATTGTTCATAGCTGAAGAGAATTGAATCAACAGCCCTTATCCTCCTCTCTTCCCTGTCCAGACCTTGATTGCTGTATTTCAGGCTGAGATGTCCTGGTGTCTTCAAGAGGATTCTTTCAACAGTCAGATTTCTGTTCCTGCATATACTGAAGTTTGCAGCAGACCCAGGAAGTATCTAGGAGTGACACAACAATTTTGGGGTCTGTTTTACTAGGAATCCACACATACCCAGCCCAGCAAGATGAAAAGATGATACGAGCAATTGGCAAAGGGAGATAGATCTCAAAAAAAAAAAAAATGTACCTTCTCTTACATGTTCTTTTGGTCAATTCTTCTCTCTCTGCTTATGGCTGATAGTATTGGCTCTTCAGGAAATAAGCAAGGAAGAAAGGCTTATTTTTCAGTCCTATTTTTCCATGCAGAATTTGAGACTCTCCTTTGACAAACACATAAAATATAAGCAGCTTAACAGACAAGAAGGGAGACTGGAGCCTTTCCTGTCCCAAGTTGTCTTGGAACAGACAAAACAATTCTAATATGTGCTTCATCATAATCAAGTTCATGTAACTTTATGTGAAAGTACATTATGGAGAAGGAATTTTCACTGTAGGATCGATTTTTTTTTTTCATTGGTGTGTTGTTTCTCTCAAAGAGGTCTCATTGTTTTTGTCATAATAGTACATTTCAGTAGAGATGGAGATGTTTGTCTGTGGGGGCAGGCTATAAGCATGGATTGCATACCAAAAAACATCTGGCACTCCATTACTTTAAAAAAGAAAAGCTTAAATTTTCTTTGACACGTTAATAAGCTATAAACATACCAGAATTGTTAACATTTAAAATACCAGTGATTTCCAACTGAAAGAGAGGAAATGAGTCGTGATAAACAAGAGAGTGTGCATTCACTTTTGCCATTTCTTCCATGCTGAAACACAAACTATGATTGATGTTGAATTGTGTGTACTCACTCTTCCCAAAAGAGAGGAACAAAGGTTATATATTGTTCCACAGTCAGTTTTTCTTCTGAAGTTTACTTAGGACATGTGCTTTTTAGCCTTGGTCCTTGGTATAGCCAGAAATTCTTCTGAAATATTTAGCTACAGATCACTTTGTCTAATGTATGCGCAGGTATTGATGGAAATGTGAGCATGGAAAATAGATCTCTCAGGAAAACTTGATGTGTTACTCTCATTTATTGGAGAAGAAAAGGACTATGAAAAGGGTGTTTATGATTCTTAGTTACTCCCCTAAATACATTACTACTATTCTTATCATTATATGAAATATTAATGTTAAGAGCCTTGTCCTGCTTTTCTCTACAAAGTCATTTAAACAATCTCTGACCCTCAAGAAACTGACCTAACAACTTTCTTACCTTTCATTTTTGCAGCTTGTCAAGAGTAGCCAATTTCCATCTGTTTTCACCATCCACTTGGAAAAAATAATTTTAAACATTTGTTGGAAAAACTAAAATACTCTAAAACTTACATTTCTGTGGTCAATATATTTGCTTGCTTTTGCAGAGTACCTCAGAGGTACTGAGGACGATGAATTAGTGACAACTTCAAGAGCCCAAATAATGTGCCTGGAAAATGTTACAGGCCTTAATTACCCCAGGGTGTTACTGCTGACATTGTCAATCATTTGTAGAACTTGTCTTCTGCATCCCATGTTTGCATGGTCTAAAGTAATTTCTTTTCTCCTTATTTACATTTTTGTATTCTAAACCAGCAAGTTGATGATTCCCCACTTCCTGCTTCGGTCTTCATTCCTCTGACCCCAGTGATGCAAATGGTATTGTGACTTAACCTGAAAAATAATCAACTAGGAGGAAAGTATTTTTGTCAAAAAAAAAAGAAAAAAGAAAGAAAAGAGAAATATCTTTTTCCCCTTAGAATTTCTTAAAGCTGAGAAAATCGTTTATTGTCTTATAATGACAAATGTGTAGTAATTATTTGCCTATGCTGAATTCACATTGAAGTTATCTCTCAGGTATTTCATCTTCTTTGTTTGCAAATAAAAGGACTGTCTTCCATTCTGAACTGTCTGAGGACTGCTCCAACTGCAGGGTATTTTTCAGTGGGAAAAGGTAAGCAGTGTCATTTGGTCAAAGGAGCGCTTGGGAGAAACTAAACCATTTCTGCAAACCCATGTTTCCTTGAATTGCCTTGGAAAAAGAACAGTTTCTAAGCATTAGAACAGCACTGTATTGTGTTATTGTAAATATATAGAGAGTTTTTTGCTTTGCCAGATTTTCCATTCAACTGAAAAGCTCAGCTTTTCTGTATCCTGAGAACTGGGAGTTATTTCCCAGGGTGCAAGTACACTAGGAATTGAATAAGGAACTATTATTATATTTTTTTCTGCTTATTTCTTTTCTTTCAAAAATCTTTTGTATGGCTTCTTTGCCTACAGTTGATTCATAAAAAAAATAAAGCACAAAACTAGAATCACATTCAGGCTTTAATGCACTACTTTGAGTGTGCCATCGATAACTTTCTTTTTGTTGTACAAAGGAAATGAATGCTTTTGAGAAGATTAGAGTCTGGTGTCTGAATTCACCAGTGCAACGTGTGCTTCTGATAACACTGCTGACAGCATGGATTAGAAGGCAAGGTACATGGGATGGCAGGTGGAGGAAAGGGTGACCTGCCCCATTTCTACTGTTGAATCGGTGTTTCTTTTTTTTAAGACAGGTAATGTGTAGACATGAGACTGCAGTAATGCTGGCTTTTCTAATTGGCACAATAAATCAGCTCTTAAAACAGCAAACAACAACAAGAAGACTAAAATTAAGTTCGCATTTAAAACATAATGCAGAAAGCCAGAAATTAATTCCTGGAATCACTACTTTCCCCTAGTATTTTTTAAAAGAATTACTGTTGCAGAAGAGAATCCTGTCTGGTGAACAACAGGATTACCAGCACATTACCTCATGAACTACGTGTTCTGGATTCAAGATCTGGAGTTCAGACTCAAAGTGCTTCAGTGTATGACTACTCTTAAGTAGCTTGATTATTTTTTGTAAGTTGTCATTGCAGAGCAATAGTTCTTGACAATTTTAGTACATAATGCAATAGGGAAGGCACCTTCAGAAAGTGTTTAGGCTGTGGATACTGGAAAGTTCCTGTGTCTGGGGAAAGCACTTTGTGATCATTTTGTACGGTTTTTCTTTTTCATCTCTATATTGTTTCTCCAGTGTTTAAAATTTCTGTCTTGAGAGAATAAGGGTCTTCCTCAAACTCATTCTTGGTATGCTTAGAAGACTTTTATTTATTTATTTATTTATTGTTAATAATGCTTTTGAAGTAAAAATATCATTTGTTCCATTGCAACAAGGTGGTAGGAAAAAATATGTATGTTTGGTTACTTCAAGTATTCATACTCAAATGGAGAAGAAATAACAAAGCAGTTCTTCCTTTCTCAGCTTCTTTCACCAGGTGGTCCATCCTGGATGAAAAGAACCTTTACAGGCTGCACCATGATAAGATGAGATTTTATTAGGATTCAACAGCTCTGCTATAACCAGTCTGCCTTTATTGTCCACTTTTCAATATCACATTATCTTCAATCATATTTATTCTGGAAGGTTTAGAAATAGGAGACCTTTTACCCATGCATATTGTTGACAAACCCATTAATATAAAAGGGAAAGAGAAATATCAGATAATTAAGTTGTCTATGAGCAGAAATAAACAATAGCACGTATACAAATAACACATGAACAGCTGGAAAAGGATTGGAGTGGCATTAAGGATATGAGTTCTGTCCTGGCTTGAAGAACTATTAGGAAATAAAAAATAACATGCTGCTGGGGAATAATATGTAAACTTGAAATAATTCTGTAGCTGACACCATCCTTTAGCACTGCACTTTTTCTGATTTAGCCTTAAATGATTTCACAGTGGGAAATTTTATGGTCTCCTAGTGCCTGTAAACAGCGAGAAACACTTGACTGATCAGAATGGTTGGTAAATCACGTTTTAATGTGAGGAAATTTCTTCTACAACTTACTCATTTCTATTTGAGTTCATATAAATAAATGTGTTGTAGAAAGAGCATAGGAGCGTCTTAGGCAGTTTCTGCTTTTGGTGCATCAATTTCTCCACAATAATACATAAACATTCTGTCAGCATTGAAGTTGCATTTACTGTAATTCACTCACATCACCAAAAGCCCTTCTTAGTGATGATGACATCTGACCATTTCTGTTTAAAGTGGAGCAGTCCACTTCACTGGCACTTCTTTGGCCATAAGGTGGGAACAATTTTGTACCGTGGAGTTCACTTTCTACTGAAGTGGTGCAAGTACAGGTCATAGTTTTGCATAAAATCATTTGCTGTAAGAACTCATTTATAAGCCAAGTGTCCACTGGTTCCAGTTTCACTGAAATTCACGCCCAATTAATTAAATTCCCTATGGCATTCTGAAACTTGGCATATAAAACTGAAAATCAAAAGTTTAGTTTTCTGTTCTGTTGAACGCCAAGATATTTGTGGGTTTTAAATAAGCCCTGATGCCCTTAGGCTGCATTGGAGTTTGCACTGATGTGCAGGCCTTTTGTAAAGGTTTCAAATGCTGTGTGATTGCCTTTTTAAGCAAGGGCTTTCTTCCTTACTTGCCTTAATTAAAAGTTGTCCATAGTATTGGCTGGTGTGTGTTCATGCATAATGTTTTTCAGAGCCTTGCCAAGTCAGGATGTAATTATTTTCTGAAAGAAATCAGTATCTCCTCAATTCTAAAATCTGAATGTTTGTGTATCAGAGAACGCAAGAGTTTAAATTGTGTAACAATGGCACCTTAATTAGCAGTCTCTGCTAGACCCTAGAACGTTTTGACTATGTCTACATATTAAACAGTTCTTTTCCTACTTTTTTATTTATGGATATACTCAGGTCTTCAATGTTTGGCAACTTAGACGGTATTTCAGTACCTACTGTGAGAAAAATATACGCTAAAACCAGAGGATGATTTTTATTGTGTGATATAACACAGGGATATTTACAAATATAACAGATCTTTCTTCACTTCTTTGCTGGCTTTCATTAATAGGTTATCAGTATGGTAATATCCTGAAGTTAACAGCTGCTGGGATTACATTACAGTGTCTGTCAGGTTTTCTTCAAAAATGCACTGCTTACTTTCTTCCAGGTACATTCAGCTGCTCCTCAGTTCATTTTAGGGAGATACTCTCCCTCAGTTGTCTGTGGAACTGAGACAGTGTCTGAGCATTTTGGGACAATCATGGGTTTTTATAGATTTGGCATAGAAAGCTATGCCAAAAGTAGAGCACCTCTGAGAAGGCTTCATTATTAGTATCTGAATATGAAAAGTATGGGGTTTGGTTTATTTGCTGTGTTCATTTTTGGGGTGACTGAAAGTGCTGTGTAATGTATCTTTTCTATATTTCAAGAGTAAAGACGCCCCTTTCTTTTTGTTTAACCTCATAATTCTGCCTAAGCTGAGGATTCCTTGGGAAATGCAGGTGTGCTCTTGGAGATAGGTTGGTTAGCATTTCTTTCTGGGTATTTAGGCTTATAAATGGAATGAGTCTTTGTCTCAAGAGTTATTCATGTGGTTATACCTCCATGAAAGCAGTCTCTGGGTTTTCTCTGGGTCCTGAAATGTTACTTTACTCATGTGTCAAAAAAAAAAAATGAAGTTGTAATAGCAAAAATTTACTGTGAAGATAAAAGCAGATTATAGAGTTCTTCACTCTAAGATTTTATCTTACTTCATATGACTGCCAAATACCTTCAGATAACAGGAAACAATAGACTGTCACAGTACTTAATTTTTTGTACCAGTTTAAAAATCATCTGGAAGACTGGTGACCAAAATGTATTTTTATATATAGTTATTTTTGTGTGGAAAAAGAGGAAAAGAAGGCTGGTAGAGGAGCACACAACTAAAATATTGCTGGCTTTAGGTAGGTATTCACATTACAGTGCTTTTATCAGTGTAACATTAGTGATATATATGTTTTTTAATTAGAGTTGATTAAGGATGAAGACTTGTACAAATGTAACTATAAGCTAGATTCAGGAATTTCTGTTGAATATTTGAGTTTCTAAATAGTTTGAGATGATTCAAATGACTTATCTTTTTTCCTATCAGTGTTTGAACGGTATCTTCAGACTGGTTAAGATGACTCCTCAAAATGAAAGAAAAATGCCTGTTTGACAGTGAAATTACCATTTTATTTTTTCCGAAAAGGATTTGCAACAGTTCTTTCTCATGTCCTTTTAATCTCTGTAATACTATTTTTAACAGTAGCAAAATCCTTGGAGAATTCTTTGTGTAAGTGATGGGAGTCAAAACCCCTATAAGAGTGGTGATTTGAAACCAAGGCGAGAATAACACCCTGATTGTATTTATTGTGCATTTATCTCATTGCAGAACTGAGACTCTGCCGATCCAATTCATGTAGAATTGTGTGCATTTTATGCAAAACAGCACATAGGGTTGATATCTCTGCCTTAAGAACTGTCTGCTAGAGCCAATAAGATGTCTTACCCAATTTTTTGAGCAAGTCTGTGAGACAGTAACATCACCTTGCACCTTCTAGATCAGCAGTGAATTTTCTTGCAGGTTTTTTGTTTATGAGGATGTTTAGTTGCTGAAGTTGCACTGCTTTGAAAAAGAACAATGTCTGTAACAAACTGTAGTGATTTAAAGCCAAAGAGAGTGAGATTTCTGTTCTCAGGGAAAGAAAAAGGCAGAAGTAATTTCAGTTAAACAGCAGGATGAAATCTATCTTATCTATTGGTCTAGTAGTAATTCCTCTTCAATTTATATAAATATAACCATAAGTTGAGTTTACTGACTCCTGATTTATCATGTAGGAGAGAATAGTTAACATTTTTGGTTGTTATATTTCTCAGTATACTGTCAGTTTCAAACTGAGCATCCATCTCAAAATTCTCAGAAAAATGGTTGTCTGGTTTTGCAAAACTTTTTCAAATGAGAACAGTAATGGAATTATGCTGATACCATCTATTTTTTTTTTCTGTGCAGCTAATCCTCCATGTTAAATGATGCCATATGTTAAAAGCAAAATGAAAAAAAACCCACTTCATGAAACATGAATTATGAATTAGTTCCATTTTTATATTTTCTTGCAGAAAAGGATAATTAAGCAAAGGGAATGGAGTGCAGTTAACAGCATATTACAGCGTGCCATATATATTCAGGACCAGTGATGATTCCCATGCTCATTTCATGAGAAATCTTTCCAATCTCTGCATTTTTGATGTGTTCATTGTTGTAGCTGAACAGCAGCATCTTAGCCTTCAGGGTGAGCATCAGAAAACAGGGCTTTTATGGATAAAGACAATAATCTAATATGCGGTGGTTCTTTTGTTTTCCAGAATCATCCAGCCATACAACAAGAACAATAATGGTAAGTATAGAGGAGTTTGCATGCATTGATCTGTCTATATTTACGATTTTTCCTTTGAAAATGAAGTGGATATAGTAGTATGCTAAGACTTTGGAATGTTTCATCTTTTTCCATAAGTCTGATATCACTGTAGAGGTAAAATGGGTCTGTCTTTACTTCATGAGAAATCTTGAATAGCTTAAGAGGTACCAGTGCTGTCAGCTTGAGCAGGTGAAAAATCCAGTTACAGGTCTGTGTTGTGTGTTTAAGTGATTTTTTTAGCATGTCAAGTTAATGTTGATAAAATCTCTTGCGTTCTATCTGTATCACATGTGTCAGAGCACATTTAAAGCTCAAAACAATAACTGAGTAATTTCTTGCATCACATTCCTGGGACGCCAGTTTCTGACTTTACCCTGAGTTTGATAGTTCAGGATTCGGGAAACAGAGAAATGTTTAAGCAGACAGATAACCTTCAAAAATGAGATTAGAATGTTTCATGTATAGAAATGTTGTGCATTTAGTGACTATATTAGAGTTTTTAGGGTGAGAAATGTTATTGGTCTCCTTTTGTTTCAAACTCCTCATAAAAGTTAGGTAAGGACAGAACAATAATTTGCATAAAGAAAACCTTTCTCTGACAATGATTGATGCCTGTCCTGTGGGTGTTTGGGGAGAGTGCTCTCTGTATTTGAAAAAAGACCAATTTTTGAGCTGAATTTTGGAATTTTAAAATAAACACGATGTGAGCTTCTATTTTTGTCATTCCTACAGTTTTTAGAGTGTCCCTCCAAGTTTATTTACCTCTTCTATATGTACAACATTTGTGAGACATGTAAATTCCCACATGGATTACTCGATTCTACAGGAGATAAAAGGTTAATATAGTTTGTTGCCCTCATCATCAACAGTCATTAATAATCCAGTACAAATGGATTATAAATACATAAGGACTACAGATCACAAATTTTCAAAATAATAGAGATGTCTGGGAAAAGCCATGTTTCTGTTTTTTCCTGGCTGTGATATAACTCTTGTTTGTCATGAATTCATTTTAAGTAGACCTATTTAAAAATAAGATGCCTAGTTATTCAGGTGTGTTCCTCTGTTATAAAATTTTTGGAAAGGATTGAAAAATTTTTCAATGATTTTTCAATTCTGCATTGGTGTCAGGAGAAGAGCAGGGCATTAATGCTGAAGCTGGTGAAACCTTCACTCATTGTTTCCCTTTACTTTGTTTTTCACTTAATTGTACTCTGAGGATAATCAATCTCTCTTTTCTACTAAGTATCAAAACACTTCCAAAAACTGATCTGACGGAGTGAGGGGTTTGCCTATATAAATTTTTCCTCACACCAAAACAGGCCCAAACTCTTAAAGACTTAAGCAAAAGGTTTTCAAATGGCCTGAGTTCTCGAGTGTCCTGTGTTCAGAATCTCCTCAGACCTCTCTGCTGACAACTCACATCACTCAGACTAATGGTCTGCAGACAGTGTGCAGTAATTGTCCATTGCACTTATATAAAAGTACAAATAAGAATAAGTATTCTGTTTAGTGTGAAATGGTTATAGCAATATAATAATTTAAATCTTCTCTGCAATTAAAGCATAACTGAATGGGTAAAGGAAAATATCTTACTGCCCAATGAGTAGGTAGAAATTGTCAATAAAGCTGAAAATAGGCTATTTCTTGCATTAGAAACAGTATGAGATTATATATATCAAATACAAATGTCCCTCTTTTTTTTTTCAGATTTTTTTTTCAAAATTAAAAAAAATAGATTTTTTTTAAGCATCTGTGTGAGAGGAGGGAGAGACAATATGCTCTGGTTTAACTATAAAATAGATTTCCTCTTGTTCTTTGGATAGTTGCCTAGGTTAGTCTTTCATTACTAATTTACTGATCTACATAAATAAGAATTTACTTCAAAGTCATGCCTTTAAGGACATAATTTATTCAGAGGTTATATAGCTTTTATGTAATTTTTATGATATACAGAGTCTATAAACATTGTAGTATTTTAACCCAGATGCTTTGGCAAGTCAGCTATCATCTTTTGAGGGCAGTTGTTTCCTTTTGCCCTTTTTTTTTTTTTTTTTTTTTGGGTGTGTGTTTTTTCCTCTTGCAATTGAAGAAACATAAGGGACTTGGATTTTCAGCATTACAACTATTCTAGGTGTTTTGTGAAAGGTTTCATAGCAAATCCAGAAATTCCAAAGTTCTACTTATGTTGACTGGTTATTTTGTTGTATGTGATCTGTTGTTTGAAAATATTTTATTTTTAAAAGCCTTGGGTTTTTAAATGAAATTCTGTACCCAAAGTGAACATGTGTCTGCATGCTACTATCAACATTTGTGACTTCATGCTGTGTAGAACCTGGTTTTTAATTTTTGCATTCATCTCACATCTCTGTGAATAAATAAACCAGCCCCAAACCTTGATGTTTATTAAAGGAATAGTGCTAATGCCTTTGCAAAGAGGAATAATTCAAGTGTGGCAAAACAGAATCAATACCTGATTTAAACTTAGGATAATTCTAAACTTGTTTTAAACTATATCCTCTGTAATTAGGTCAATGCAAAATATAGTGAACCAATTAATGTAGATTATTACCAGTCATCTGAGCATATCTGGTTTCTTCAAGTGATTTTTTTTTTTTTGGCATGTAGTGAGCTTCTTTTTCTCTGCTTAAACTAATTCATTGTTTAAAGATGTAACAAAAAATAATTAAAAATGTTAATTTAAGGCAGTGGGATTTTTTTCCTTTTAGAAACAATGTGGGAAAATGTAAGATGCCAAAAATTCAAGTCCTCTTAGGAATTTGTGGTAACCCAGTTAAACATTCTTTCAGCCACAGCATAAACTTTCACTGTTAATTTTTATGCTTTAAACAACTGTTGCTGTTATGTATTTATTTCAAAGCTGGATGTCTTTTCAGAGTTCAGTGTCTTTTCAGAATCTTTAGAGGCTCTCAATGAATAAATGCTCAGCCACTTACATACAAGTTGAGAAACTTACAGATAGATCCCAAATCACAGTTGAGGTTTCTGAGTTCCATTTCTGAATTTGTACAAGATTTTTCTCTTGACTTAAACAGATGTATCTTAATATCCTTATGCTTGAAGTTCCTTCGGGAGCTAATGAGGGCAGATGATTTACCCTCCTTATTAAAAATGCTATCAGATGGTGCCAGTTTAATATAAAGTGTATGTGGACTATCTTTGTAGGTGTCTGTGGAATGGTGTCCAAACTTTGTTGGACTTGTAGCTGCCACTACAGTACATATCACATGTATAGTGATTCTATACAGCCAATTCCTTGGTTTTCCTGACACAGAAAAGCCTTATACTTAGTGCACCTAATGAAAAACCTGGATTTTGTGTGAAGCAGCTAATTGAATTAGTAACTCTTTGCTGATGCTTCTGTAAGGTTTGACAGGGAGAAAGACATTGTAGCTTCTTTATGAAGGGATCTATTGCCTTCCTTGAATATTGGAGATGTCTCAGTTGCCCACTGTGAAGTGAATGTGTATGCAGATGGGAAATCCATGCCCCTGCCAGCTGAGTTTTGATGAGCAGCATTTGCGAGCAAATGTTTTAACAGGGCACAGGTGAAGCTGCATAACAAACAGTCTTCACATAAACTCCTCCTGGTTGAAAACCTTGAAAAGATTGCCTTTGGCTTCTGAGGATGCATTCACTCTGCAGCATGGAGACCCTCCATTTGGCAAGTAAAACTCTTCCCTGTGATGACTTAAATATTTGTGTTCTTCGCTGCATATAATTTTCCCTGATCAGAGATCCCTTCATCTTAAGAAGTTTTCTTTCATGTGCCCTCAAAGAGGTTTTTCTCATGATGTCTCTTGAGCACGTAGCAATTTTGTCCTAGAGGTACAAGAGATCTCAATGATTGAGAAGAAAACTCGAGACAAGGGAGTCACTCGACAGGGAGGAAGATTTGTCCAACATATAGCTAGCAAACCCTGGGTAAAGCTCTTGCTGCTCTGGTACTGCTCTGTGATGTGCCCCTGGTATGCAGACCCTTGATGTCAGTGGCTCTCTTGCAAACTTACAGCACAGCTTATTAGTGATGTACATGATGTTCCCAGTCAAAATCAAAACACCAGTGGCTGATTGCACATGGCAGTGTTACGATGAAATTACTGAAGCTTTCTGCATGTAGGGTTTTGAATGAGTCGGGCTTCTGTGGCAGCACATGTGAGTATTCCTGAGGCTTTCAGAATCTTTTTAGCATGACTGTCTTCTAGAGGGAGAAAATTGGAAAGCATAACAATAATTTAAAAAAGCATTTAATGAGTACTTTGTATGAAAGTTCATTTTGTTCTTGGTGTTGATATTAGTATGACAGGGGCATTGAATGCTCATTTTTTATACACACTGGTGAATATATTTTTTATAACTAATTAACTGATTGCTTGGTCAAGAACTTCAATTGTTTTGATTAACCTGAAATTAAAGATAATGTGCTCCCTAGCACTGACTGGAGAACAACGATCTTATTTTCTCTTATCCTTACGTGAAAAGTAATTAATGTTTTTCAAATAGCTTGAAAGGGCCACGGGAGAAAGGAAATAAAAGAGAAAATTCTAAACAATTTGATGCAACAGAAATGAGATTATATTGTAACCCTTGCGTCATTTTCTCTAATGTTATCTGTTGCCTGGAATGAGAGTTAGGGGCTCATAAAAGCAGAAAAAACCAGAAGTTCAGAACATCTGTCTCTGCCAGGGCAAAAAGGATTATGACAAACCATATCCTTTTTCCATCAGCCTTCACTGTGCTTCAGAATTTATGCCATAGGAAATACACTTTTTGTACATTTCCTGAACACTTTTTGACTGCAACTTTTGTCTTTTGCAAAGGAAATATTCAGTGGTGTATTAGGAAGGAGCCTGAGAAAAGATATGAGCTATTCTATGTGGTAGCCTAAACCCATTTCTGATGAGCAAAGCACAACAGAACAATTTCCATTTGAGCCCTTGAATGTTCCTCTGGAATGTATGGCATTAGCAATTGCTGGATACAAGTATTAGTGGGAAATCCGATGCATGGCAGTGTTTTCCATGCATGAATTCTTACTCTCTTTTTGAGCATTACCCTCTTTGTATGCTAAGAAATGGGCAGTTAAATACCTTCATGAATTTCTAATTTCATTCCACCTATGTATTTTATCCTGAATTTATTCTAAATAACAGTGGAATTACTTCTAGTAGCATGTCCTTTAGTTCTTCATCTCCACCAGAGAAAATGCAAAAAAAATAGGTGAAAGCCAAACTACAGTTTAGACACTGAATGAAAAAAAAAAACCAGAAAAAAAAGATTAGGTAAATATTTCGAAGAACTACAAAGATAGATTTATAACCCTTTGTGCAAAAACAACTAAATTCGCCATAATCCTTGTTGGTTTCTAAGACAAAGGAAAATAGTTTAGCTCTAAGATTTATATGTGACTCACTCAAATTTGATGTCATGTTTCTCCTCTTGTTGTTTGGCATTGTTGCACTAGACCTAAGAAATCATAGAGGAGATGGCTTTTGCTGTAGCATAATGAAATTGCAGTAGCATAATGAACAATGAATTTATTTGTTTTGAATGCATAAAATTTGCCCTACTGAAGGGAGCAAATGGTGTGGAACGGGGTGAGGTGAAAGTTGTGTCATAAAGTGAATATAATGCATTGAATATAAGGGTAAGAATTGTTCAGAGGAATTGAGGCCCTTGTTTTTCTTTTTTGGCTCTTATGTTTTTATGATGTGATTTCAGGGATCAGTTTCATGTTCTGTTCTGCTGGTCTTTCTGGGTGCTACCAGTCCCTTTCTTATTCAGTGGCTGTGGTAGTGGTTGCCTGATTAGAGAATACTCCCATGAATGTGCAGCACTGTGTGCATTTTAGGAATATTGCAAAAATGCTATCAGTAATGTGGAATACTGGCATTATTTTGCCAAGAAAATAGTGCTTCTTCCTAAGAAAAGAACAAGATGTTTAATCTATATGAGATAAAGGAAGCAAATTTTCATTTTTGTATAATGTTTCTTCTCTCATATATTTTAATCAAAGTTGGTTATTCCTGCTGGTAGTCAATTTTGTGGAAAACAAGATTCAGATCTCCAAGATTAACATATTTGTCATGATATATTCATGGTATATTCTTCCAAAAAGTTACCTATGATTATACAGAAAACATTTTCATTCTCTTCTAATTTATCAGAAGGCAGATTCTCTTGTTAGATCTCACTACTCACTCTCATTGCACAATTACTCCAGGTTAAGTTTTAATGGAGAATTAATGCATTGTTTATTGTTATCAATTATAAAATGAAAGCAGGTGTATTGCAGTAGCTCTAACAGATAGTGACTGGTGAGTAAACCTAAGAATCATGGCAGGGGTGTGGTGATATAAACCTTTGCTTTCCTGCTTTTGTTTAGGTTAGAAGTAGGTCCGAACCACTTATTTAGTGATTTTTATTTAAAAAGAATGACAGGCAGAGTAAGGACCTGTGAAGTGAGAAGTATGGATTTTTTGAAATGAGTTTAATGCCATACTTGGATGACAAGAAGGTCTTGTACCTCATTGCTTGGGATGTTAGTTTTTTGCTCAGAAAATGTTCATTCTCTCCTAAAACCAACGGGTTTCTGCTTCTGAACTACTCAGTTCATAGCACTGATTTATGTCTCAGCATCACTTTGTATAAAATGGCATTAGAGTTAGCTAATGTAGTTATTAAAGACCTTTAAGACCTGTGAATAAAACATGTCAATGGGCACAGGTTGTTTGCTGTCTGACCCTCAGGTACTGGTTGAGGAAGATAAGCTTGTTTCTGAGATGTGTGTAGGCTGTCCCTTACAGTTGAATTAGTTCACAGAATTATGCTTATTCTCAGGCAAATACCTTTCCCTTTTATTGTGATTTCAGCATGCAGCTCCTCATATCCACATGACTAACGGTAAGGCCTTGCAAGCCAGTGCAAGTGCCATTAAGACAAGCACCATTCCAGTGATCAAGAGACAGAGGCAAAATTGGCTTGATGCTTCCGAAGATGGTTTCTTTATAGCTACAGAAGAGACCAGGTAAGAAAAATGAAATCTTGGCAGGGAATGAGGCTTCATTACACACTACTTGACTAACAGTTTTCACATTATTATTTGAGGTTGTGTTACAGCAAAGAGTAATGTTGTGTCAAAGCATATGCCAAACTTTGATCTTCTATCTATTAACATTATCAGTATTTCATTAATAAGACTTAGGGCTGCTTCTCTGTGCAAAGGTTAGAACTTTAAAATTATCATTAATTGTAGTTCCTGTGCAATGAGGTTAAAGGCACCTCTGATCATTCAGTAAAATGAAAATGCATTCACAGTGTAGGTTATATGCTTCAATTTTCAGAACTGGAAAAATAGCACACGGTAGAGAAATATACAGCCAATAGCATCTTTTCCAGGCTGGAAATTGATTTCCTTTAAAAGCAACCAAGATGATAATCTTCTTCAGCTTTTAATTTACAGATTAATTGGTAAAATTTAATGAGCTTTTGCTTTTCCCAGTAGAGCTTGGTATCATGGAAGAATCACTAGTTTTCTGGAGGTTGCTGTTTTTTTCTTTCCCTGTTACGATCTGGCCATTTCCTGATTTAATTCAGACTAAGACAAGAAGTTATAGTCTGTTTTTGTAAGCTGTGCTTGCTGAGCCTGTTGTTTAAAAACCTTTAATATCTTGCTTAAGCAAGGGGATTATTACAGCAAGTAACATCAGACTGCTCCTCACTTCTGTAATTATTTCACAAGCCCAGAAAAGCTGGTAGTTGAAAGAAAATGGAAGTAATAAAATGAGGGAAGAGAAAGAATTTACGCAGATATAGAGCTAATGAAGGAAAATGTACACATTTAGTTCCATTAATGATAGATTCATCTAGGAAAAGTAACATGCTGACATGTAATAATTTGATGGTTATTTTAAGATCAATTCAATATGGCACCTTTTTTCTTTTGTATGAGGAATGCAACAATTCAGAGAGAGTGGTAGGAGCCTGGTGAGCTATTAGGCTTCTGATTCCAGCCCAGACTGATGGCATTCACTATTTTGAGAGTTGTTTGAGGCAAAGAGCTTAGTAGTATCAGACTAATCTCTAGTGATTATATTCTGAAAGTGACACTGGTAACCTTTTGAAGTTTTAGAATTTTCAATTTAATTTTTTCCCAGTCATTGTAGAGAAGTGTCTATCAAAGGGTTAGATGAGTCTTACGCTGACAGTGACTCCCCAGTGATCTTGGAGGCAGCCCAGACAACTTATCTAGAGTAGGTGTTTAAATACTAGGTGGTCAAAGTACGGTGAGGTGAGTCCTGCCTTTGCAAACCACTTATCCATGATAGCTCTGCCTGTTCCCATCCTAAGGTAGGATATCCATACCCAGGCCAGGAAGCAAGACTGTCCCTCTACACTTCTGCTTGTGTGTAGGGAACAGGCTTAGTCCTCAGAGCTCTGCATCTGCTGCTCTTCTCCAAATAGTGAAAACTTTAAAGAGTAACGTTTTAAATCTCCTGGTATGGAAAGCATAGGGCAGTTATGTAGATCTCACTGACACTCTTCAGACAAGGAATTGCCTGAACATATGCTGCTGCATCACATGTGCTGTGAGCAACACAGCAGGGAATGCTCAGGGACTGGCGTGGGTTGAGCCCTCCCAGCACAGCTGTTCCTGGTCTGACAAGAGCTGACCCCACAGTTTGATGCCAGTACATGTGCATGTACCTTCCTACTGTGATAGCAATGCACCAAGAGCCTCTCTCACATTCATCTTCAACACTATAATTAATGGGAGGGAACAACTTTTTATCCCTTGAAACTCTTCACTCTCATAGGGTTTTTCCATTATATTTTTCTTTTCCTGTCCTAATCCCATCCCATCCCCATTGATTCTGCTCCTACCTCAGGTGTGCTTTCTTCTTTCTAAGTTTTTCCTTTGATTCTTTTCACCTTTACTCCAAGATTATTTAGAAGAGACAATGTAGGTTGTTGTTGTCTGGGCTCTCAGTTGTCACCAGCCTCTAAAGCTCCAAGTGAAAAGCACTGCCTGGTTCTGCTGCTAGGAATGCACTGATGTCTAAGATAGCAATTAAATGCTCTGCTCTTTGGGAGAAAGTGGATGATGACATTAGTCCCTGACAGCCAGCCTGTCCTGTGATAGGAGATGCCATAGCACTGCCATGATGAGTTGAATGCAATATAATTACAATGGGAAGAGATATCTAGAGAGGAAATATTTGAAAAAGCAGAACACAATTTACCCAGTCCTAACACAATGAAAAAAGAGTGAAAAATAAAAATCAGTTGCCGGGATGCAGCTATTGGGTTCTGACCATATTCTGAACACTCATCTCAGAAATAATCACCCCATTTGAGTTAACAACTTGGTCTGTTTTATTGTGTGAATTTGTTCATTAAAAAATTACATATAATTACAAAAATTCCATAAAATTACACACATGCTAACTATTGCAAAAGGAAAAATTATGTTTTAGTATAATTGAAGCCTGAAAAAGGGAAAATATTTTTCAGTATAATGTTTAGTTTGAAGTAGTCCGTAACAATTTTTATTTTTCTATCCTAAAATAGTTTTGTTTGTTTAGTGAATTAAGGTTTGTTGCACATTTCTACAAAACAGCAAGTAAGGTGTCTAGAGGGCAAATTTTCACAGAGATTTAGCTAAAAAAAATTATACTGTAACAGACTTGATATCATCTGAGACAGAAAGAATAGTATTATTGCTCCTAAACTAAATGAGGTACCAGTCTATTTCCTGTTAATCAAACCAAAGATGCATATGAGTATTCTAAACATTATTATTCAACAATAGTTAAGGTAAATATATCTATTTATGACTAAAGCTCTATTTTGGAAGGTAGTTGTAAAGAAATTGTCATCCTTTCGCTCTCTGAATTCAAACAACAATCTTGTTTCTGTAAAGTTAACTCTTGTGTACCTAATTGCTCACAGATTCAAGATATTTGTAGCAATGGATGAGTAGGGGCTAAATATTCAGAGCAATGAAAATAATTATGGAAATTATACATAATCTACACTTTGCAAGGCAATCTTTGGAATTACCCTAGGATTTTATGGCAGTGCCCTTCACTCAAGCCGCAGTTCAACAGTGCCTGCAGATATACTTAAAATGTAGTGTAAGAATATGTGTCATTGAAACACAAAGACTGGTATTTGCATCTGAAGTTCAACATATTTTTAGGTGCTAATCTGGCCTTCAGAGTAGAAGAAGAATGTATTTTATATCAGTTGTAATATGCATCCTCATACAATTCAGCTATTTTTTTTTTTTTTTTAAAAAAATGGTAGCTGTTTGAATGCAGTTTCCTCCCCCGTTGTTTTGTTGTTTATCAGTATCTGCACATCTGGGGAGAAGTGCCAGCATAATTCTCATTTGTATTCCACTCTTTCCCAGCCCAGTTGCCTCTGCGAAGCCAGGCTGCACATTAGGACAGTGCCGAGCCCCATCATTACAGTCCAGGGCCAGTCTGGGGAATAGGCAGAGTTTTTTCATCTGCCTATATATTAGAAGCATGAAGGAATCACCCCTATGAATTTTTCTATATGTATATGTCAATCCACTTCCTGAACACCTGTCAGCATGCTCAGTGAATTTTGCCAGGAAACACAGAGGTTCCCAGTTTTCCTGTTTCATCCCCAGTGACAAGCTGCTCTCTCCATTCCATAAGCTCCCTGATGCCTGTGTGCATCCAACTCACATGGGATTTCCATGCCTCTGTTCAGTCACAGGCTCACAGCAGGGATTAGTCTAGGCAGAAAACCAGGTGACAGTTCTAGAACACTTACCTTTTGACATTACATCGTAATTTTATGTTGACCTTTTCTGGATTTAACATTTTTGTATTTTTTCTTTTCTTTTTGAATAAAAAAAGGATTTCTCATTCCCTTTTTCAAAATATTTTTGAAATATATCAAGATTTTGTTCTAAAGTGTAAATCTGTTTACACGATTCATTGAAAAATCACTCTTTTAAAGAGCCTCACATTAATCACTGCTCACCAAGACAATCTCCTTATTTCTTTTTAATGTATTTAGATATTAGTTGCTAGGATTCTCCTAGCACTAAATGCATGCTCTAGGATCAACCAAAAGTCTCACTACTATAAATTAATTTTATTCAGGACACTGTACTAAATCACCTTCACTCTAAGGAAGCATTTTGGGTAACTAGCTGTGAAGTGGATTCTATTGTAGGTCTGGTTAAACATTCACACAGCAAAATTACCATGTTCTGTGGAGTTAAATTCTTTATACAGAATCACTATTCTGGGAGCTAAATAATGGTTGAAAAAAACCCGAACAGTTCATATTATGGTCTTCAAAATTTTAATGAAAATAATATATCAGCTTAATACCTCTTTAATTATATAAGGCATAACTATAATCTATAAGTAAAATTATTAATATAGCTGTTGAACTGTTGGCTGTCAAGAGGAATTTATCTGTTGGTTAAAACTTTTCTTACCAATTCTAGGTATGCAGTGTGCATACAGTTCCTATACTTGTGCTCTGTCCATAACAGAGCCCATGTGCATGCTAATGATCATATCGGTATAGGGACAGCTAAAACATGGGTTGGTAAATGAATGAATTTTTTTTTCAGCATTTACATTATAAGAAATGTGTGGAAATGTTTGGCTGAATGCATTACAGTAGCAGATTCTATATGCTTTCCCTTCATGGGCCAAAAAGCATATTTGCATATAGATCTGCAGTTGAATGACTCGATGCTTGTTTCCTTTCAGTGCTGAAGCAGTTAGAAACCTTCTCACGGTAAGTGCAACTCCATTGGGAATGAGTTAACTGCAACTTCTAAAATTAGAAAGTGATCTTTAGCTGTTACCAGCAGACATAGCTTCCTTTTTTGCTGATAAAATGATTTGAGAGGCATCCCCCTGGCAGCATTTTATAGGCAAGTTTTCATATTCCTCACTTCATGTTCTGTCTCCTAAAGGAAAAGCTTCCCTTGATTTGTTGAGATACTACGTAAGGATGTCACAATTGCTGTGATAATTACCTGATACCACTCATTTTTATTTATGCATGTCTCATAGCACACACCAAAAAACTTAAACCCCAAAGTTGCATGTTGAGAAAGAAGAGAATGTGAGGCTGACAACCAGCTTCTGCAAAATTGTTGTCTTGTTGTGCTGTCAGTAGTCTAGTCCTCCTGGAGAAGTGGGGGAGAGCCAAGCTAGTGCTCACAGCCCTTTTTGCTCCTGTGCCTACTGCTATCACTCTGCAGGGTAGCTTTATCAGTGTAAACCCTAACCTGTACCTTTAAAAGCAAACTGAAAACAACTCTGGTGAACACAACACAAAGTTAAGAGTTGCAAACAATCTGCCACTGCCCTTCTCGCTCCTGTGTGTGTTTCAATCAATGCTTGGACAAGGTCATGCACTGTGTTGGAGTTATCACTTGTAGCACATTGCTTGGAGAAAAGGGAAAACTGGAGGACTAAGGCTGCAGTGTCTGGGGTCTGATACACAGTGCATATCTATATCCAAGTCAGAGTTCCAGTGCTAACCGCTCTACTCCTTCCTCTTCACATGTGCAATTCCTATCACAGAAATGTGCATGGGTATGTTTACTCTTTATTTTCCAGTTGTTCCCAGCTGTGCAGAAAAAAAAAATTGTGCACCAGAGAAAGTATTTTTAATACACATGCAGGGCTGACCTCTGCTTTTCATAAAAATGAGGCACGTTGATTTGAATTGGGATCCTGGTTTTGAACTACACAATAATTGGATCTGGGGCATAGTGCATTTTCATTTCTTTCCTGCTTGGCACCATGGCCATTAGACCCTAGTTCTGGCTTCAAGAAGATGCCTGGCTGCACTCTTGGACCATCAGCTGCAAGCCTGAGAATGTGATGCACCAGTCTCTAACAAAAATGGGAAAAAACGACCTCAGCCTCTAAGCATGTAATTTTCTGGTTCCTTTACTTCTGTTATATTACATAGTTGTCATACATCTTGAAAAGTAGGGATTACAGAATGTAACCCTTAGAATTATGTCTAATCCTCACTGATAGGATTGCAAATATCTTACTGATTGGCCACAGCTGAGTGAGTACAGGTGAACTGACAACTAACTCCAGTCACCATGACAAAACTGCATATGGGGATTTTGGGGAGGAACTGCCCTTCCTATAGTTTAGGAGCCGTCCTACTTGGCTAGTTGCAGTTCAAAATTGTTATATAGTCATGAGAGAAAATAATAATTTCTGAGAGTTATTTTAATTTTATTTAGCATGGATTGTTCATGAAGGCTGCACACTGTTCTCACCTTATAAATCATAATTTTCTGAGCCCTAGCTGAGGTACAGTGATAAGCAAGAAGCAGTGTAGAAAGTAGATCATAATGTCTTGACATTTCTCACTGAGCAGTTTTCATGGGTATACAGACGTTTTCTTTCAATATTTACCTACATGAGTTTCTCCTCTTGGACCTTCTATAGTACCTGCTAAATCAAAGTAACACTATTGCGATAATGCAAATATTTCTTTTTAAAAGCACAACCATCACATGACACTAAAATCAACTCATTTGAAGAATGTGAATATTTTTTTGATGTAAGGAATCATAGCTATTTACAAGGAAAATGTACTTAAACTAATCTCGGAGCTCAGTGTGAATTGTGCCATTAAACAGAACTGGTAGGCTTGAAGAGCATATATAGTGTTATGAGTTTTGCTTTATCAGTCTTCAGAACAAATAAAATACAATCATTCTGGTTTGATGCTATGTATTAATCTTCTCACAGTTTAAAATGGAGTTTCAGAGGCATCATAGTAAACCTCCTATTTAAAGGTACATGGTAGAGGAGGGATGTTGCCATGGTTGGAAATGCTTGCCTACGATGTGGGAAAACATGATTCCATTCCCTGCTTCCTCACGGACTTCCCATGAGACCTCAAGCAGGTCTTTTAAGTCTGTAACTCCAAACAATTACATACCTAACTCATATAAAACTTAAGAAGGTGCCTCAATACTTTGTTGAAGATTTGGAGGCAGTTGTCACTGTACCTCCTGTTCTTTGCCCGAAGAATCAGATGAAGCATTTTTCATTCTTTCACAGGGCTGTTGTACCCAGAGCAGGTCAGAAGCCTTACAGGGGATCTTCTTTCAGAGAAAACCCTTTACCTTTGCTGGTAGTAAAGTCTCACTGAAATGCCACCCACAAGAGTCCAGAAACTGTTGACTGAAACAGGTTGATTTGTTAGTTTCAGAGCTGTCTCCACTGATTAGCAGGTGAAAATTAATTAGCACACAGCTTCAGTGATGACTGCAGGGAGGCTGAGGCTGGGAACAGATGGTTGTTGTAAACGACCTAGTTACTTCTGCCTGAAAAGTCACACTGTTAGCTCTTATAAAATGATCTTGTCTGATCCTACCCTGTTGTGAGCAGAAATCCAAATATGCTACCTCTCTAGGGTGGCTTAGATACCAAAGTATACTTTGCAATTGCATCTTAGATAGGAGCTTCAGTGTGGTTAATTCACATGACTCAGCTAGAAAGCAATGGCACATTTAGAGGTGTTACTCAACCACTTGCAATCTTCTCCACTGCCTTTGACAAAAGTCATCTCACATTCAGATGGTAACTGCCGGAATATTTTATATTTGGGAAGGGAAATACAATTTCTGAAATGAGCCAAATTTTATTGTCGTGGGAAACTTGTGAGGAGGAAAAACAATACCAATTGAAACACAGGGATGATAATAAGTGCATTAAGAATTGTCTGAAACACAGATGTTGGCAGAGAAGCTCCTGTATAAGCACTTGACTTTTCCATGAACTTTGCTTTGATAGACCTTCCAGACCCAATTCTGCAAAGCTCTTAAATCCATTCCTGACTCCCACTGAGCAAAGTCCATCTGCTTGAGTAGATCACATAGTCCATAATGCACCTTATATGTCAATTGTTAAACTGGGATGACATGCAATTTTTTAACCTGTTTTCTTATAGTTCTTGACAAATTTTTGAGTTTCCTGCAGTATTGCTGGCCATTTCAAAAGGTTTTGCTTCAGAAGCTGTCTTTTGTGTTTGCACAGAGGATTTGACATAGCTGAACCCAATCCTCTTTACCAGATGTTTTAACTGAAAGTCTTAGGGCTTAGCTTTTTGTTAGCCTGCTGCTTAGCTTTTTCCTAAATCCACATCCCCAGTGGGAATGTGTCATCTTGTAATATTTGGACATCTTCTATTGTGGGAGTTAAAACCAATTTGGTTTGGAACAAGAGAATTTTTTCTCTAAAGACTTATCTTTGTCAAGCCAATTTCTCTTTCAAAGATTTAGGAAACACAAAATAACAATAAAAATTGTGAACTTGTCAGACCAACATAGCCATCTGCATCCTCAAGCATCAAAAAAAAGATAAAGCCAACGTTAATTATACAATTGCTACCTATAGCAAGGCTAGAGTAACACTAGCTTATGGCTAGAATTAGTCTTCTCTCACCATTCCTATGCCTAAACCACACAGATTTATCACATTAAATCTTAGCTGTTGAGGATTGTAATCCTCAAAGACTGAACAGTATCAGTCTTCAGAGATGTTTTTCACTTTTGACAATTTCTGTGCTGTGTGAGCCATAGTAACTAGTAGAAGCTGGACACATGGTTAAGAGTTATTTCATCTAAAGGCAGAGAAATACAGAGCAATGATGTGCATATAGACAGAGAAACTAGGTAAGTCCTGTGATGAACACATTGTTGCTAAAGTTAAATAGCAAAAGAGATGATAAAACTGTATTGCTGTGAAGATGTTCAAAAATATGGTGTCAGTGATCCTCACAGGCTTAAAATTCACACAGAACTGCCCACTAAATTTCATTTATAAGCTGTCCTTAATTGGAGTCTTCATTTAAAGTTACAGATAAAGGACTTAATTCTGAGCTAGTACCTATTTTAGTGTATGTAATCAGTTATTCTTAATATTTTCCCTGTTAGTTTTCTTTTTTTTTAAACTCATGACTCTTTGACATAAATGTAAGCAAGGCCATGTAAAAATAAATATTAGTTGGTCTCTTTTTATGAAAAAGCTTGCCTAAGTAGCTTCATGGACATTTTAAGTATAAAATACCAAATAGAACATAATGAATGTGACTGTGAAAGTCAATCACAGAGATAGCTAACAGTTCTTGTCAAACATCTGAGGGCATTTGGCTGGCTGTTTTCATAAGCTGTGCTATGGATAGAGCCTGAAAGAGTTACCTGACAAAATACAATAGAAGTGTTGTTCTCGTGGAGAAAGCACAGATCCAAACTTTAAAATTCCTCTGTTCTTTTATGTGAGACACCAGGCAAGTAATTTAAACTCTGGGCAGCTCCACCTTTTTGTCATTAAGCTTGAATAAAATTGGTGTATACCTAATCTTTAGGATGCTGTGCAGTTTTTAATTAAGCAGTCCAGAAAACACCAGAAAAGTTCACCATAAGGGTGGAGAGCAGGATGAGTGCCAGAAAATGAATTCAAATAGACCTTTGATCACATGAATATTACAAAGAAAACCCAAAAAACTCCCAAACTTAAACAAAAATATGCAATCTTTGACATGAAAATTACTTTAGAAATTAACATCAAAACTTTCTGTGGCAAAGCTTTCCTCTGTCAATGCCACAGTACAGGTTTCTGGTCCGTATTCTGTATTGGTGCTTCTGTGTGTAGAGAACTGCTGATCATGTAAGAGATAGATGGTGTGGAGCAGAGACCTAGGGGAGAGTTTTGTGAGCAAACTTTTGTTCTCCAACTCTTTATGGTAAGACTGATTAATTTTTATTTTTCAGCCCTAGCTTAAGAGCAACTAGCCAGGATGCCAAGAAGCTCCTCCAAATATACTCCATTTGTACATGTTATTCCAGGAAAAGTATATGCATAATTGATGAAAAGGGAAACATATTGTCAACCTTTATAAGCCTCAGGTGATATTATAAGCTCTAATACTGTAAACACAGAGTTCAGGTCAAAAACCTCAAATGAAACCTATCCTAAAATAATCAAACAAGATAAGGAAAAAAAGGAAGAAAAATATGAATAAAAATGTAGAAGTAACTCTTTTTCCCCCTATGGAATATATCATAGAAAGTTTTCCCTCATCTTGGACTTAAATAAGCCAGTTTATTTCACACAAAATTTTTGAAAATTTTCAATTAGTATTTAATGTTGTCAGGGAAATGGCACTTAATTCTTGTAGCCCAAGGCCAGAAACAGATGAATGTTTTGTCATTCTTATTATGTTCTGAATGTTTTTGTCATCTTAGAGTCTGGGATAAGGCTGCAATTGTGAATTGCAAGGTATTTGGGGTGTAGTTGAAAGCAACATTACATTCTTCTGTTAGCCAGCTCTAATGAGTCTTCTCTCCAGGCAAGAGCCTGTCTCTGGAAAAATTATATGCTGCCAAGTGGGTAATTTTTTCATCTCATAGTGGGTAATATTTAATCAATACATAGAATGGCCAGCCTTCTGCAGAATAAATAGATGGTTTTGAAAATTCCTGTTGGTAGGGTATAAAGTTGTGTAATGTAGAAATTCATCCACATCCTGCTAATATTGTTAGGAAGAATAAAGGAATTGCTTTGAAAACTGATGGCGTTTGTTCCTGTGAGCTGTAGAACAGGCTTTCTGTCTCCTTGGATTCACAGGGTGCCTGTGTATTGACAAATCTGCAGTGATCTTGTGTGTTCCTTCACAGAGAAGAGAGGTTAAGCAACTCTTTATTGAATAGAGCAGACTTCTTGCCCTGTAGCCTTTGCAGTGTAAGGTAACTAAGGAGAGGCTAATGAATTTCAGATAAGGTGCAGAGCAGCTGTCTGGTGGCTCAGGTTACAAGTCTGTTGAAGCCTGAGCCATTGTTTTGTTTTAAGCAGCATGAATATACTTTTTTTACCCATTCCATCAAACTACCTTTTCTAGGACTTGGTGGTTCTACTTCACTCCACAAAGTTGGGCACTGTCATGAAATGCTGTGAATCCAAAGGCAGGTTTTTCTCCCTTCCGTGGGGGAAGGACTGTCTGAGGAACATGGCTCAGCACATGGGTCTGCCATCATCACTGCTGCATGATGATGAGGTACCATCTCTGCTGAGCTCACAAAGCTCCACCCAACACGCAGGGCAAGTCCATGCTGAGCTCTGTGGTGTCCATCGTTCTTAACAACTAGTCAAGGGTTTGGGTTTTTCAGCTGTTCCTACCACAAATGGTAGGACCTCCATGCTTTTGGCTTCTGTGAGAAGTCAGTCTTGTCCCAAGATCAATGCATAATCATCACTGTCTCAGCAGTAGGTAACCTTAGTCTCTTGGTGGTAAGTACTGAGCTCACAGATGAACTGGGAGGATAATTTCATTGCTGATTGTTAAGATTTCACTTTAGTCATCATGTGACAACTGGTGTATGACAGCATCTCTATAATGTTTCTTAGGGGTTAAAAGTTTTTCTCAATTCCAGCATTTGACTGAAAAACGAATAATGATGCTGAAAATAAGCCGGCATTTCTTAAATTCCTTCTCTTCTAGAATCTAAACCACTTAAAATATTAATGAAATGTGCTATTTTCAGAGGAAATGGAAAAATCTATTGAATTAAGTGATTATTCCAAAAGCCATGACAGTTGTTTGCAGTAAAACTGCATAGAAGTCATTTCAATAGTGGATGAGGTTCCTGTTGTTCTAGGCACTCTAAAAAAGCATGCAGAGATCATTTCTGCTCTGAGGAGATTTTGATCTGAGTAGATTTTAAATCAGAAGTAGGTTGAAAGAGACAGAGAGGTGGCTTGTGCCATACAGTAGGTCAGGCATGACACAGTTGTAGAAGTCTGTGCTTTAAACACTTGACCTGGATTTTTTTCTCACATTAAAGAAAATGCTTAAATGCCTTTATTTATGGCTTTCTATATATACATAGTAGGTATAGGCTGTTGCTCTGAAACATAAAACAGAAGAGAAGTCCTCAAGGTGGTGCAATTCTTGAAACAGGGCTCTGTTTTGTGGCTTAGGATGATCTGACACCATAATTTGTAACTGGTGCATCTAAAAATTGTTGTTCATAGAGAACAGTCTTGCTCCGTAAATATTGATAACAAATTGGAAGATAAACACCAGCAAAGGAAAACATTTCCTTGCTAGCAGGAGAAAAATAAGATAAGCTCTTAAAACATTTAAATGATGTTGGCATGCCTGCAGCAGCACCTCTTTAATCTTATAAAGGTTGTATCACTCTATCTGCCGTCTGTATGAGTTTTGTAAGGCAACTGCATGGCTCATGGCAACAGCTTTCCGGTACCCCCATGCTTATTAAAACCTTTCAATTTGTTTTTATAAATTAATCTTTCCCAGGGACCTTACTTTTAAAAGTTGTGTCAGTGTCAACATACTTCTGCCTTCCAAATCTATTTTTAACTAGTTTCTGTCATTTTGGGGTTAGATTAAAATTTTAATGGAATATGCGAGAGGTTTACCCTGAAAGTGCTGAGGACAAAAAAAAGTCTAAACCAGCAAGGCAAAATAGTTAAATGAAATACTGCTCATTTCCAAACAGGTAGAAATGTAGGAAGTGCTGTGACTCAGTCTCTGTATCCTGCCAAGTTTCTAAGGATCTGTGGCTCCAGCTTCATCCCTGTTAAATTCTCTTTGAGTAGACTGCAGTAAGTACATTTTGGCCTTTTGCTTTTTTAAAAAGCTTATTGAAATTAATAAAAAGCCTATCAGCTTCCTAAGATAGTGCCCCGTCCTGTAATTTAATCCACTGGATAGTCATAATATACCTCTGGATACAAGAAGCCCTCAGAGAACTGAGTAATAATTTCATCTAATAACTCCCAAGGAATGATGATTGTTTTTTAAATAGTTGATTTTATTAACTGGCCTTGAGCTTGCACTGAAAATTTACATTGCACAAAATTTACATTTCCTTGAAGCAGCAGCAAATCCAGAAGCCTTTTTCTTTTCTTTTCTTTTTCTTTTTTTAAGTTTAGTTTTTCTCTCTGAATGGTTTGATGATGCTAGAATGATTACAAGTTTCACATAAAATTTGTACCAGAATGCAAAATCCTGCCTTCCAATGTTGGCAGTATTTTATTCATGAGGCACATTTAAGTTGCTGTTTGCAGTTGGCAAGTCATAGCAGAATACTTTACCCCAGCTGAGAGATTAGGTGGGATTTCAACTATGATTGTCCAGGGAATCAGTTTTCTTACTCCTGTTACCAGCCTATGTATGCTTCTTGTGCTACCAGCAAGAATTGAATAATAATACTTTTCCCCAGCACCGGGTCTTATGTAGAAGGATGTTGCTCAAATGGCATCAGTCTGAGAAAGACTCGGGCGAAAATATCAAACTAATTTAAGCAGAGTTTGAAGAATAATACTATGTCCTTCAGCTTCAAACTCTATAGCCCGGTTTGTGTTAGGTCATTAATATATTTATAGTGGAAACAGCATCAAAAGCAATTCTGGACCTTGGCATTTAAGAAGGGTTATGGACATGTTACAAGTTCGTATGTGTTGAGGACAATTTCTCTTCATAGGAAAATGTTTGTTTCTTTCAAAACAAGGTTTGTCATCTGCTAAAATGTCAGTAGGTCTCTACATGCAATTAATT
>JAWWMO010000121.1:24372498-24441723 GCA_035047845.1 Dendrocincla fuliginosa
ACGCTCTTCCGATCTAACTTCTGCCATAAATTGTATTTATTTGGTATTACTTCTTGAATACTGTTGGTCGAGTCATCACAACTCTGAGTCTAATGCAGAGGAGGTGAGACTGATGCACAATTTATATATGTAGTAGCAGATAGATAAGCTCGATATCAACAAAGCTAAAGCAAGTAATGCCTGTAACTCCTACTGGAAAAGGCTTGAAAAACACATTCTTTACTAACATCAATTGGAAGTCACCTCTCTTTATTTTGTTCAATTTTAAAAATTGATAAGGTTTTAGTGCGTGGCACAATTAGAGATGGGAACTTTGAGTCAGCTTTCACAAATGTGGAATTTTGTCACCAGCTATCTTCCTGAGAAATCTGGACATAATAGATTATATAGGATTGTGTTTAACTTCTCCAGATGGTTAGTTACATGGAACGCACTCAGATCCTGAGAAACAGTTGGTTAATTGAAATGATTCACCTGCTTTAATTTAAGTGTGGCATAAGTGTCCTATACAGCCTATTAGTTCTACCCAATGGGCTTCAGTCTGTGTATGGAACTTGCAAAGAGATGATAGGTCTTCATCAAGACCTTTATTAAGACTTATGTACATTTCCATATTTCCGTGAAAAAGTGTTAAGGTCTTGTGTACCTTTATCTGCAGTCACTAATTGAAGTATCATACAGACAATAAAGAATTTATCTCAATTCTACATTAGCAGCAGTGCATCACATTTGACATAAAATTGAGCACAGTGGGCTTTATATATTGATCACCTTTTAAGAGTTTTCTCGATTCTCATACCTTTGGTCTCAGGAGGGCTAGAAATAGAACACAGAGGCTTTAAAACACTTTTGAATTTGCATTTCAAGTCTATAAAGCATCATACTTCAAGCACTGGTACAAAAGTCAAAAGAAAAAAAGGCAGGGGAAATGGCAATTACTCTTTCATAACAACTGCAAAGGATGTTACCCACGAAACAGATATTAAAGCCATTTACTTGCCATCACCAAATAAAAGCTTTATGTAATTAAAACATATGGCTGGTATTGAGTGAAAAAGAGACAGGAAATTGAACATTAAAGGTGACTCTGCCCTTAGTTCAACGTATCCTGGTGGGAGGGAGAAGTGTTCTGAGTGAAAGGGTGAAAACAACTTTATCTTTCAATTTCCTGCCTTCCATCAGCTACTATTACAACCTGCATGTTTAAGTATTAAAAAACCAAACTCTGAAGAATTATAAAACCTGATAAGTGCTTCTCAAAAATCTTGACTGTATTTAGGTGCTAAATTCTTCAGTGTAAAAAATTGGTTCCCTCCACCTTCTCTATTTCTTTTTTTTTCCCAGTTAAAAGAACAGTTTTGGCTCTCAGTGAAATGGTTGTTTAAATGCAATGTTTAATGAAGTCAGTGAGAATTTCCATTTATGCAGTTTTATTGCTGAAAGGCTGTATCCCAGAAAGCTAATTTCTGGAAGCATTTTACACGATCCTGTTTAAATAGAAGTGCTGGATTGTCTTTGCAGAGGGCATCCGAGATTAGCTCTTCCGGCAGTCTACATAGAGCTCCTTTATACTAAGTGAGGAGTTTACCCTCTTTGTGGTTTACTTGATGTAATGATGGGATGACTTCTTTGTTCTGCTTTTCTTTGTGCTGGTTTTGAACCAGTATTTAATGCCAATGACTACATCTTTTACTGTCCTTACAAAATAATCACAAATTGTAATCCAAAATACTTTACTGCCCTTACATTTAATGTCTGCTGCAAATTGCTTTCATAAGTAAGAACTTCTTGGGAGTTTATAAAGTTGCCTTATTAAAAATTCAGAAGGGCAAACACTTATCTGATATATTTCTAAAGCATGGGCTTTACAAATGATGAGTAACCAGATTCGCTCTGTAAATAAATACAAAGGTTTTCAAACATATATATCAAAAGGGATCTAGGTCTGTAACCTTTTACTGGAATAATCCCCTTTTATAATCAGTGTGGATATTCTCTATTCACATGAGTATATAAAACCTAGCATCCCATTATTTTAAAAATACATGTTTCTGCCAGTCTCAGATTACATTTCTATGATCTTACAGTTCTGGAAGGTATGTGGTATCTTGCCAATCAGCTTAATATCTTCTTAGGGCCTAATTTAAGATGACCATGTAAAGTAAGTGCTTAAACAGTAAGTTTTTTCTCTGTGGGACTGTGTGAAAAGCCTAAACTTAACTTTCTAGTGATTCCTTTTATTCTGTTGTGCTTGTTGCTGAATGATGCTAAATCGTAATTTGGTATTCCAGGCCATGAAGACATCCTTCTGTCAGATAATTAAATGAAATACATCTCTGAACCTTCAAAATATATTAGCCAAAACAGATGTATTTTTCAGGCTTCCTTTAACTTCTAATGACAGACTTTATTCTCCTGTTTTTTGCCTTGTTCTTATTTAATTTATGTTCTCTTTTGTGGCCCAGTCACTAGGCTGGAAGCTTACATCCCTGGGGAATACTCAACATGTAACCAAATATGATTTTGAAATTTAATATTCAAATTGTTCTTTTAGAATTCAATAGAATTTATTTAAAACTGATCCTGTATTTTCAATGTCATGTGCCACCATTTTTCAGTTTCAGAGGTAACAGCTCATTTAGATGAAAGGGAAAAATCCTTCTTGAGTTACCACTTCACAACCTTGATGCAGGTAGGCACCTCATCACCCTCTAGTTTGTAGGTCACACTCTCAAACCAGAAAGCTTGAATTAGAAAGCTTTGTCTCGTCTAGTATTAGAGCCTCCTGTTTGCTTTAATTCATTTCTGGAAGCTCAAAGTCCCTATAATTTATACCTAAATGAAAGCTGGGATTCTTGACTTGAGGGAATTCAGAAAATAGATAGGTTTCCAGTAGCATTTCATATTCAGGACTCTGCCAATGAAGATGGTTCCTGGCATGCTTTGTGTGTCTTGTTCCTGTGTTTTCTGATACTCTACCCTGGATACACTTGGTGTTCTGGTTATGGATTTATAATACTACCGAGAAAGAGCAGTCAAAACATAGCAAGACTTTATGCTTCTTGGTTGTATAAGATTACAATAGAAACAACATGGCCACCTGTAGTCAATATGTTTGATTTATCATCTGAAATTCTAAAAAGAAAGTGAATTTACTGCACTTGAATGGCACTAGTGAAAAAGCCCAGAGATCTGGGCCATGTGCTGTCTGCAGAAGTGGTACAGTGCAAAGAACAGTTGCTCCCAGTCCACCACTTTTACAGAGGTACCCCATTCCCTTGGGTGCTAATGAGGATCGTTCTTCTGTGTTCTTTCATTCCTGCATTAATATCACATGTGAAGATTCACCATTTGAGCATTCTGGCCCAAGATTTCACATAATTAAATAGTACTGTCCAAATATTGTCCAACACTAACCCACTTTTCACTGACTCATTATCAGACAACTGTGAATCATCAGTTGAGGGACAGGGCTCACTCTTGACTGCCAGTCTTTTTCCATGAACTAGCCTTCCTGCTCTGGTAAGAGTATTTGTTATGTTTGTTATTGGCTCTTAAGCAGTCTTCTGTTAAAGACTGAGATTTATCTCTTCTGTTGTCTCTTTCTTCTTTCTCTCCTTTTCTCCTTCCCTCCTTACAGAAAAATCCGTAAGAAGTTCACCAGATCACAGCTGAAAAGAGCTTCCAGAACACCTTGTTCTTCGATCATTGCAAAGACAAAGCCCCTCATGAACAATAGGCAGGCACGAACAGAGCCAGGAGGCATCATGCACTGAAGATATAACAGCATCAGCACCATACTAATGTCAAAATCATGTTTAATTGTGAATGCAGATACAACAGGACTTCCCACATCTTTGAGACAGAAACAGTTTAAGAACATATTGCGGCTGAGTTGTGTGTTCTGGGCAGGATCCAACAGGAGCCCTTGTTTTCACTCGCCTCTGCAAGGGCTACTTCTGGTTCGCTGTACAGGCCTATCCCGGATTCCCTCCATTCCCAGTCATCAGTGTTAGCTGGTCAGGGAGGAACTGTTTGCACTGACCACACTGAATGAGCATGGATGCAGAGTCCACCCACTACATTTGTCTATGCCTTCTAGTGGCTCGATACAAAAATATGCAGCTTTCAAAACTATTGCAGTGTCTTTAAAGCATGATTTAGCCTTGATGAAGGGTTGCATTTTCAAAAACAACTGCAAACTTCAAGTGTTCGTATCTTTCAATATTGGCTTGAGTCACTTTGGATTTGATTTTCTGAGCTGCTGAGCATCCAGGCCCTGAAACAAGAACAAAAGGTGTTTAGCAGCTTTGAAATGTAGACTGAATTAGAAAGTGCCCATAACTAGTGGCCCGTTTTCAAAAACATTGGCCATATTAGTTTTGGTTAAAATCCTGGAAATTATTATGTGTGGCAGTGAACATCCAGCTGGACTAGTTGCATGTGTAAGAGCTGGAACCATTGTCTATATATTGCAAGCATCCACTTATTTCTTTGGGTATTTTTTGCATTTCTTGAAGCCTATTCTGAATAGTGAAAACCAGCAGAACACCATTCCCAAAAAACATGAAGAAATAAATCATTTCCTGTTAGAAATATCTCTCCACAAAATGATTTCTACATTTTGATATGTCTGGATAAAAAGATGTCTTGCAGAATGCTTGGAAGTTTATAAATGTAAGGCTACAGGTGGATACTTACCATGGAGAGACGATGTGCCTTTTGGAACTACTTGTAGGAAACTGTCAGTCTCCCTGAAAATGGGAATGGCAAAAGAGGCAGGTCTTTTTTTCTACTCAGGTACTTACAGGTGAACAATCTCTGCCCTACTTTGCAAATCAGCGTGTAGCACTGCTGTGTAAACCTAGTTGGGATATGTCAATTACCTGAGGCAAGTTGTCCTTCAATAGGTTTGGATTCCATATGGCTTTTTAAGATGTGGTCAGACACTGAACATGTCACAGTAAACTGAGATGAGCTTCAAGACCTTTTTTACTCTCTCTTTACTAGTTAGCTCTAACAGTATAGTAATAATTGTGAGGTTTTCATCCAGTTGTGGACATGCACTCAACTTTGGGGTTAGAAAGACAAAAATGTAAGTGGTGTGTCTTATCACTGGGTGATTCCTCCAAAATTATTTGCCCCCGTGCATTTTATGGTTTCAGTCTGGAAGAGCATCTGTGATCTCAGCCTATACCTAGCCATATTCTCTGTGTTGGATTTTGAGCTCTCAAGACAGTGACCCAGATGCTTCTTCAAAGAAGAAAGCACCCTGACCTCTTGAGGGGACTTGCTGATGGTTTTCTGGAGTGATGGATCCAGGTCTTGTCCACTGTCCTTCACCAGCAAGAAAAGGGTGATGGAGAGATTCATGGCATGAAGTGCTTGCTCCTAGTGCCCTGAACACCTTAGTGAATGTCACTGATTTGGACTCAGTTGGAGAAGACCTGTGATTCATCTATTTACAGTACTTTCCAGTAGCTGCTGAAGTGTACAACCCTAGGAGTCTCTTCTAGGCACAGGATCTGCGTCTTCCTCTCAACAGGAGGGCTTTTCATCAGATAGCTGAGCGGAGACAACCTACTCTTATTAGTAAGGATTGCCTTTATTAACTGCAACATATGGAAACCCCCTCTGTATAATAGCTTCCTCACCCATTAAAATAAAGAAAACTTGATTACTCAGCAATCTGTTTGACTGAAAGTATGAAAAACATTAACAGAACAAGCTTTGTCTCCCTCAGACATCACTGAAATCGCACACAGCAGACTCATTTTCAAAGTGTCATTAGCTGTAAGGTGGTAGATTTTTTTACCCTGCCTTATTAAGCTTGTACTCAAATTATTTCTTTTAGTCAGTGTGCTCCAGTGTCTAGAAAATGTTTTGTAAAATCTCTGTGTGTTTCTGCTTTTGACAATAGTATTAGTATCTGTAACAGTCTAACGTGAAGTCATTTTTTCTTCTTTCCCTCTGAGGGGAGAGAGATTGCTAACCCAGCTCCGTGTTATGCAGCCAGCTGCCTGATACCATTATTTTTTGCAACAAATAGCCAAGGTAAGGAAGAATCCTTTGCAGCTTCGAGCTGAGGTGCTTCATCTGGATACGCTGGAAAGAGTTTCACCTCTGCCCAGCAAGGTAATTTCACAGGTTGCAATAACCAGCCCTTGGGGTGGGTAAGGCACGGAGGAGACCGATTGCTGGAATAACTTCTGCTCTGTCTTTAAACTGATCTGCATGCAGCTGCACAGAGACTTTCTCTCCTCTAAACTGCACACAGTACACAGAGAAACTGCACGCCATGTATTGCACCTTTGTCTTTACCTGCTTTCTCTCCATTCCTGCAAGACGTTCTCCAGAGATGGATACAGGATTTACCTGTGAATTTCAACTGAAGTTGTTGATAGAAGACCTACTGAAGACATGTTCCTGCATTTAGGCATAAAGTTTTAAACTTTTGTAGAAATTGTGACATTCCTTATCACAAAATCATGCAATTCCATGCTTTCTGTTGAGTTAAAAAATGTTTCACTGACTGTGAGCAAAGATGACACATTCCTGTATAAACTGTAACAGTATATCCACAACAAATCAGAGATCCGTACTTTTTTAATCAAGCTTCCCAAGTTAGTTATTTTAAAACTAGCTAACATAGATCAGTCATCAACAATGACACTGAGTATAAACATAAACCTTGTAAGCAAGAACAAGAGGTTTGCTACTTACCATGGATATGAGCAAGAGAATCTAGGCAACATCAGTGCTGCATTTACCATACGATTTTTTTTCCTGTTAGCTAAATAAAAAAGTCTGTCTGAAAATTTGCCTCTCCTTTTTCAAATGTGGGGCTTGAAAACCATGCAAAATGCACAATATTTTTGTGTTCAGAGGCCTCATATAGGAAGTAAGAAGATTGTTTAAACATTTAGAATGTCTATGCTGCCATTTTCATCTATATATCTACTCTGCTCTCTTGAAATATTGTGTTTTCAGATTATTTTTAAAGGCCCCTACTTAGCGATTGGAGTTTTGAATCTGTAGGATGGAAAAAGGAGGTTTTGAAATACTTGAGATTGCTTGAGATGTGTTTGTGATATGAAAACAACATCTTTTAAACCACTGTTTTGATTAAGGGCAAATATAGCCTTCTTTTCTGCAGTCCAAACCTTGCAGCATGTTATGAAAAACTTAGAATTGGAACTGAAATTAAGAACAAACAAGCAGTAGAAATGGTGAAATGGAGCCTGCACTTACAGAATGTGCACTTTTTCTAGTAATCTAAAGTAAGATTTGGTTTTCTTTTTAAAATAATTTCAACAGAGATACTTTCCTAACTGTGAAGGCTGAAATAAAATGGAATGGCTGTGCAGTGGTTTTCAATGTAATCACAGCATAACATGCTACAGCCTTTCTCAGAGAACAATTGTAGTCCTCCGGAAATACTATATTGCATAGTGTGATATACTGGACACAGTGTCTTTATATATGTGTACTGCTATGATCATGGAGTTGTTAGAAACATTTGGAAATGTCAGAAAAATAATATTCATCTTTCATTTTCTTTTGAAGGTCCTTTATATAAACCTGTGTCTTCATAAGCCAGAGGGGGTGTCAAGAGATCTGAGTTTATATAACTGCACAGTGGAATTTTTTTGAGTAAGTCAGGACTTTTTTATTCAAATGTTGCATGTTGAAGGAGAAAGCCTAATTTTGGATATGTTGGGGTTTGGATAAGAGTTTTGAGGTTGTACTATATAGTGATAAACAAATTTGCAGAATATGCTCCTGTTGCTCATAAAGATTTAACAGTTGGTATTGAAATACAGTATTGATAAAATAAAAAACAAGAAGCATTAAAGAGTTGTCTTTTTACAATTCTGTTGTTTAGACTAAAAATTAATTTCTCAGTGGAATGGTAAAACTTGGAAGCTCCGTGCTGGGCGTTTGAGGATATGTGGAGCACCTTGGAATGAAACAGTACTATTTGATTTGCATTAAAGTGTCTTTGTGTACAAACTCTGTGACTCCTGGCCCTTTTTGCAGGAACCCAAATTTCTACATTGATATGGTCATCTCATTTTACAGTAGGCTATTGAATTGTCAAGAGACTGAAAACTGATGAACTGCATGACAGATAAAAACAGCAGTAGATAAGACGGGAATGAGGAAAGAAGACTCAAAAGTTGGGGAAAGAGAGCCATGAGGTATTGGTCCTCGCATTGGAAGACTTCTCAGGATTGAACTGAACTCTAGGCAAAAGGGCTCAGTCCACCAAAAAATACTAGAAGCTAGAAATATAGTTCCTTGGGGTCTCCAGTGCATTGTGCTATTTAAACTTTGCAGGTCTGTATTGGTGTCAAAAACTTTGCATGTTGTTCATCTGGTAACACCTGGAACCTGGTGGCTTCTATGTAAATATGAAATATTATCTGAATCTGCCTCATTACTAACATCTAAAGTAACTTCTGCAAATTAATCGAGTGTGTTTTTCAGAGAAGGAAAATCATATAAAGGGCTGCTGAACAGGAGTAATGGCTGCTGCTTCACAGGTTTGTTCAAGGCAACTCTTTCCATCTCCTAATTCTGTGGTCTGTCTTGGGGAACGCAGGGTACTTAGTCCGCACCCTAAATATTGTTTTAAATGTTTGAGTTAGAATGGATTATCTTTTTCTTCCCCGTCCCCTCCCCCGCCCCCAAGAGACCTGCGCACATTCCAAGTAGCCAAACTCAAGTTCTGTGGTGTTTGAATTTCATTGGCAAGATGAGTTATATTTACTAGTGCTTCTGGGTGAGTTGCATTGGTAGCAAGGAGAGGATAATCTCTGGAAGCAGTCCTTTGCTGGCAGAAATGAGGAACTGAGCATCTCTTTAAACAGGCTTACAAGGAATCTCAGTCAAAAAGGAGGCGGTCCAAGGTACTTCTTGCTTTCAAAGTATGAATGTAAAGCCTTTCCCTTGTTTAGCTGAAATAGGTACTTAATGGATCACTTTAGCCTCTCAATTTTTTAGTTCACTGTGAAGGTACTGATCACATACAAAGCCTCAGCAATGAAAGGACATAAAGAGTTTTTCTTTCCTTTGCAGTAGAAGTCAGAAAAGAATAAAAAGATAAAAAAACCCAAACCAACTAACCACCCAAAAAAAACCCAACCAACCAACCAAACATGGCTGTGCTGCCTACTTGAAAGCAGAAATTATTAGAGAGGGCGTTTTACTAAGAGCTGAGTTTTGATTTGGTCCTTGGTATATGCAGAACTTTCATAAAACACTGTAAATACAGAATGAACTTTCTGTGGGACCTGTCTGACACCATGACTTTTTTCCATGAATTCAGATGCTCAATGGCTGCTTTATAAAACAGAAAAGTAGTAGGTGCATGAGTATTACCAATTCTGTTTAACATGAAACTCCTACATGGTCTTTAGGACCCTGTTATATTTCAGCCACTTGTCACCACTGTGAGAAGACCAAAGGTTCTTCAAACATACATTATTTGTGTACACATTGAACTGTGTTCCTTATAAGTTGAGCAGAGTGATCTTTATAGAAATTAAAACTCTTGATTACTCATTTAAATTATGATAAAACCTAGATGCCAGGCCAAAGAACTGTCTGCATGCAATAATATTTAAGATATACACTCAAGTCAAAGTCTGCTTTGTGCAGCTGGGGCGTTCTTTATGCATTAGAATTGGCACAGATATTATGTGATAAGGACATTTGTTTTTAAATGGCTTAATAGAGTGTTATAAGGAAGAAATTCTCCTGCAGAAATAAGTCTTAATCTGTACTGCTTTGGGCAGCAGAATGGGATGAGAAGGATTAGAGCCAGATTTTGGTGCCGATTCTCTTCCTACCAAGTTATCAATTCATGGCCGCAGAATTTCATCACCAAGACTAAGCCCCAGTGAGCCTGGAGGAGCATGACAACTTCCACATTTATTTGTAGGGATTTTTTTTCCCTGCTTGCTAGCTATGTTATTACTTTCAGAGATTTGCTCCTCAGTAATCTGAATCAATAGTTTCATTAATGTGAATGAGGCAGATTATATCTCCTTTGGGCTGAAAGTAGCTCTTTCCCTAGTTCTTTTGCTTAGGCACATTCTGTATGATAGAAAAAAAAAATTCACAAGGATTTATGTGAAACTGAAAAATAAGTAAAGAGTATACAAACTTAAACTAGCAGGATATAGCAGAATAGGATACTGAACGTGATTTTCTTGTGTTACATGGGTATAACTGTCCATGACTGAAGGATCTTTCCTTCCAGCAGCGCTTTCTGTTCCAGTTCACTGGACACTGCACTTGCTTTTCCTGTATTCATCAAACTCCTCCATTTGTGCTGTTTGCACTGCCCAGTAATCACATATTGGGGAAATGAGCTACTCATACTTTAACTTTTCAATAAGATAAGTTATTGAGGCAGATGCAAAGGACATTTAGAGACTCTAATATTGATGAATGGTTCCATCTTTGCTTTCTTTACTTCAGCCTAGATTCTACTGGAATTTAATCTTTTTTTCAGGCAGTGAATCCAAGAAAAGTGACGCTGAATGCCTTTGATCCTTAGGATATAGATTTAATCCATAATAAGGTAGTTGTGTTGCCCAGTCTGCTTGCAGGAACCTGACTCTATCCTAGCTGTTTGATAATCCTGCCCCATTGTTTATTTTCTGTATTAGGAACAGTAAGTGCAGTATTGATTGGCTTTTTCAAGCAGACTAGACTCCATCCTGCAATTTGTACATGCACAGTTAAAGCATATTTAAATATTTTCTTCTTTTTTATGTTGTCTGCTTGCTCTCCTGCTTCTTGTACATGTTCAGAAGAAAGGAGCAGCACCCATTGTGTGTGGGGTTGGCTCAGTTGCTGCTGAAAACCAGGGAAAAAGGAAAGATTGGATCATTAGTGAGTGATCCCTTTGTGTGCAGACTGTGCACTGTGCGCTACAAGCTACCCAATACTTCTTACTCTGAAATTCTAAGTATGGGCACAGCCTGCCCAGCTGTCACCCATAGAATGAGAATGTCTTGCTGTGTGGCTAAAGCAGGCTCCATGGCACTGCTGTAGTTTGGAGTGTAATAAACCAGAGTTGCTGAGCTCTCTGGAGATGCCCCCGTTCCACTGCTGCATAACTGGAATACCCTCTCATTTAATGACATACTTGGATCCTAATGATATGTTTGGATCCACTCCCCTTCTGAGTTGCTTCATCAATGTTCAGGCACCCTAATCCTACCATATTATGTTTTGTTTGCTTTGTTTAACCCTAGTCTCTATGAATTTTAACTCAGTTTTCAGCATGTTGTCAAAGAAGGTTGTAATTAGGATCCTATAAGCGTCCAGAAGCATTTGCTCTCTCACCCATTCTTCATTTTGCAGTTTAAGGCCATTTTAATTCCATTACACTTTGCTTTTCCCCTTCCTTTCCATTGGTCTTTCATTTACTGATAAAGATCCAGGTAATGTTCTCAGACCTTATTTGAAATATGACAGTCTTCAAAATTAAAAAATTTGTACCTATTGGGGTGAGGGCAGCAAACATCTGACATGGCTTTATAGCTCAATAAGCCTAAATAGTGTATGGGCTAAATCGTCTGAATTCGAATCCAGAATCATATTTTAAACATGCTGAGTTTCTGAGCTATTTGAAGCCAGTGGTTTTGTACTGTCCCTTCCAAAGACTGGGGCTTGCTGCAGATTTACGACCTCAACATGTCTGTCTTTCTTTTACCATTCTTTAAAGTTTAGAGGAGTTCTGCTCTAGGGTTTGGCTTGACTGTGCCTGTTACACATGCCTTGCCAGACCTGTAATTAGACCTGCTACTTAAATGCTGAGTAGCTTTCTTCTGTTTACTGGTTGTATGGATTAAATTTGAAAGATTTCAATAGAAGAATAGAAATGAAGTGACTGCCTAGCTCTGGATTTTCTCCATCTTCCCTTGATTCACTAATGAGAATCAATTGCAGTTGCTTATTATTTTTAAATAGCAGTTAATTTGAGAAAATCTGATTCACTAGCTCTTTTCATTTTGCTGATTCGATTTCAGCCTTCTGCCCATCTGGGCCAAGCTAAAAACACTGTTCTAAAACCAGTGCATAAACTTACTGCAGCACATAACCAAAGTCAAAGACACTCAGACAACTCAGGCTGTCTCTCAGCAAAGTGCAACAGTGGGTTCCAACCCTGTTTTCTTGTTGGTAAAATCCTCAGTGAAAGAGGAGGTTTTACTTTGCAATTAATTCTCTCTTGTGCCTGAAAGAGAATCAGAGAGATTATAGAAAAAACTTGCTGTTTATCCATTCAGTTGTCTGAGTGTTCAGATCTGATGACAGTATATTAGACTATGGAGTTGCATAGTCAGAGAAATTGTTTCCTGGGCAGATCAGTTTATTCTGCCTGGGGATGTTCCAATAGAATCCCACACTCACCATAAAAACTGTAGAATTAATCTCTGTGAAATCACGTGACGCTTCTGGAAATGGCCTTCTGGTCAAACTGCTGCATCTGTGCAAATCCCCTTGACAGCAATAAAGAATCCTGAAGTAGGATTGAAGGCTAAGCTGTAAGCTCTTTAGGTTAGGGCTAATATCCTCCTGTAATTATTTAAAAATGCTTTTTAGATTTATAGCTTTGTGGCAATGTCTGTGATAAAAAAAAGACTATTCAGGAGCCAGCAGTATACACAGTGTCTTTAGCAACAGACACAGCAGTGGATGTCATTAGTTTCTACAGAAGAGGTGTGCTGTTATCTGATGTGAGGAAGAAAAAAATGTATTCTTTTTCTCTGAATAAAGGGCCGGGTGAGGGTTACTGTCTCCTAATGGTCTCCCCACATTTAAACCCATGGTGATTTCCATTCACAGCTTGTTAAATGCTTTTCTCTTCATGGCAAAAAAAGACAGGATAATACATTGAAAGTACAGTATGGTTATATGTGATGAAACATTGCTTTTTTTCCCCCCATTATATATGCACAGGGAAGTTGAAATGTTATTTGTAGAGGATAAAGGTGAACTTTGCTCATGATTTTATGAACTTCTTTATTGCACAGTCCTCTTTGTGCAAACAGCACTTGACACTCTCTTGCCTTTTGTTATTTCCAGTAGATTGGAGTCATTTGTTTTTTAATGTTGAACTGTGACAGAGGAGCAGGTGTTTGGTAAAAAGAATCAAGATCAGTTTTGGGTTTTGTGCAAATATTTAGGGGGACTTGTGAAGCACTGTAAAATGCAATTAGTTTTGCTTGCTATCTCCTTTTCCCTTGATCATTGATTTGCAATTCTGGAATAATTTGTCACTGTTTTTCCAAAAGTGGAGCTGGTAGCTGCTCTGGGCTAAGGCTCTTAGCCCAGTTGATGTTTCTGGGGTTTGTGTCCACTTTGTAAACAGCCACGCTGGCTGAAGATGTCACCCTGAACAGCTGCTTCCTACTAGTCCTCTGCTGGGCATTTCTGTCGTCTCTCAGCAGAGAGAATAGCCTGGACTCTGCTGTATTCTGCTTCAAAGTTAGACCGAAAATTAAGCTTGACTGTATAATGTTTTCTGAAATGAAAGAAGAAGATTCAAATGAATCCACTAACAAAGAGGGAGGGGAGTAGAGAAGAACCTGCGATGGCCATGGAAGACAAATAGCTCAGATCAGTAGCATCTGCAGCTGCACAGCCAGATCTGGAAGTGGCCATCTGTCGACAGCCCAGGTTAGCCTCTGGATTTGTCTAAGGAATTATTAACTCTGCAGAAATAAATAACTCTACATGAGGAGCTATTAGGTATTGAAAAAGTAGAAAAGATCTCAAATTAATCAATGCAATGTCATCAGCCAGATACAAGCATTTATATATTTCTGTCTAGTTATCTCCAAGTACCTCTGTCTGTGACCAGTCCAGCATTACTGTCAGTGCCCACTTCTCACCAGTTTTGTCCTCATCTGTGTCTGTGACTCCTTGTGTCAGGAGGTCAGGAGGATGTATCTTCAGCTGGGACTGGACACATACTGAACAGTGTCAGACTCTGACTAGCTTAGTCCTTTCTCTCTGTGCTGCTTGAAAAGAGCCTGATTTGCTCAAAATTCAGACTCTGGCTAGGATAAAGGTCAGTGACATACTTGGTACAGTTTGTTTGAAATGTCAAGTAATACGATAAATTCTCCATAAACTAATAAGTTAATCCAATATGATCACTGAGAAAGAAATTCTATTTTCAAATGTTTTCACAACCCAGCATTGTCATGAACACAGGTACTGAATTTCTGATGGCTGATGAAATGTATTCCCATGTTGTTTATAGCTGTGTGCTTATATTCAGGTAATTCGTTCAGCTTTCAATAATTCAGGATGCTATAAGTGACTGCAAAAATTTCATAAATATGCAACTTCAAATCAAAAGTGATTATGAGCAAAGCCAGTGAAAAGACAGTTTTAGTAAAATGATCAGCAGTCAGGAGGAGTCAGTTTTCCCTGATTTCTTGTAAAAAGTACTGAGAAGGAAGAATATGTATTTTACTAATCTCATAAAAAGTCCATCGAAGTTGCCATTCATTTTTTACCTTGAGCACCATCTAGTGTGCATGATAAAAATAATTTAAAAAATAAATATCGGGCCAGCTCATTATGACACTTAGCAGTGGAAGTGCTGGCATGTTTTCAAAGTAAAAAGCAAAAATCACATCAGAGCTCATGTCCTGTTAACTTTTAGTAAAACAAGCTTCAAGTGACAAACATTCTTCTGAGCCCATTCCCCCTTTTATTTTGTGCTTCACTTAATCACTTGCTTGCCCTTAAAATAAATGCAAGAAATGAAATACACAAAAATAAATGCATTTATTGACAAGTAGATTAAAAAAATAAAAAACCAGACAAACTGGTTTTCTTTTTCTAAATGCGAGTACATATTTGTATACTCATGCAAATATAAATACAGAATGCTGCATGTTGCTAAAAATTGATACCTTCTCCACCAAACCCCTAGCTTTCACCTAAAAGTGTCTTGGCAGATGTTCTCTAGATCTCCCCAGACTTGGAATACAGTCAGAGATGAATTTCTTTCCTGTGTGCCTAGATCAGAGTGAGTGCATTTATGAGAAGCTCAGCATGCTGCTATTTCTCCTATTAGCGTGTGCCCCATGACATGCTATGGGAGCAGCCCATCTGTTATTACCATTGCTGACGAAGTTCATACTGCTCTTTTCAATATGTTTTGTTTGCACCTCTGCTGCAACGTCCCTCTGGAAGTAACTTCTGCCCTCTTTCTGGTCACCTCATATGCCTCCATATAGAAGATTTAGAGGTGCTGCTGGGGGGCGTTACTCATGCATCCATCACCAGTCAGGGTTCTGCCCCTTGCTACAGGAGTTCCTGAGATGGCGGAAAGATTTCCTGCTCCCATGTGTACTTCTGGCTTCTGAGTAGTTTTAAAATCAGAGGATATTAAAATCTACCCTTAGATTTTTAAAAAAAGAAACCTATGATGTGTACATCAAGTGAATGATTCTTTTGGGGATTGGGATATAAAGGAAGGGGACGTTACCAAGATTTTTTAAAACTTTCAGCTTGAGAGTCTACTTACTTTTGCTGCCATTGCTTAATTATAGAGGGGCTGCTTAGGCAGAGAAACCAGTATTAATTTAAGCCCAGAAACGAAAGCCAAAGCTGGTAGAACTACACCCAGAGAATCAAGTTTTTACAAGACTAAGAATGGAAAAAAAGCTTATTTGGGGCTTAATAGGCCCTAATAGGCCCATGTGCTCTGGCAAACTTAAGAGCTCCTTGTTTCTGCAGTGTTTCTCTGTGACCTGGCTCTAAACTGAAATGATTCTGATCAATATCTACATTTTTTAGCGCTTAATAGCTGTATCTGGATAAAGCTTTTGAACTTGGCCTATAATTTGCTGACTTGCTGCCCAGACATAGTTTCTAGTGCAGGAAAACCTGCAAACTTTTCACCAAAGCCACACATCAAATGCATTTTCAGAATGTATTGTCCAGATAATAAGTGATAAAAGCTCCTTTATGGTGAGTCACGCTGTTGCACTCTGGGGTTGAAAGCTGGTAATCACCTTGCGTGTGTGAGAGTGGTACACCCTGTGATCTAGGGAACAGATTTAGTAAACTCTTGTTTCAGAGGAATCCTCTGGTAGGATTTGCCTTCTCCATCCAAAACCACTTTTTTTTTGAACTGTGCTAAGACTCTGCAGTATGAGGTAACCTTGTTAGACAGAGGAAGTTATCCCTTTCTCAACTTTCGGTGTACTCTAGGAGTGAGATACCAAATGGAAAATATACTGGCCTAGAAAGAAAGGGATGGCTCAGTGTAAGTTCAGGTGAGATGGCAGAAAATTGAGAACACCAAACATTCATGAAAATAACTTTAAAAAAATGTTAAAGTTAGATCCCCTACTGTTGTTAGTGTTGTGTTTACTGCCTGGTAATTTTATGACATTTATTTCAGCTGAGATTGTAATATCAATACTGTTGAATGATTCATAATAGTCTAATTCAGTTTTTCTTTGGGAAAGGAAAACATTGCTGCAAACCAGATGTTGTCTGATCTGAATATGTAAACTGATTACAAAAGCACACACAAATGTGTACTCTGTCAGAGTCTTGAAAGTGAACAGGAACTGCTTATTTCCCCTTTAGTGGAAATATGTTGAAGAAAGCCACAGTAAAGTGATTTATAAGGACTGTGAAATTAGAAGCCCTTGACATTACTGTCCTTACCTCTCCCCACAAACACATATCAAAAGGCTTATAGTCTTCTACATCACTAAGGCATGATTTCCATTCTGATCTCACCAAAGTTCAGGCAGAATTGTTGCTTTCTGGTATGCAGCAAAAAATACATCACCAACTTAAGAATTAAGCATGTGGTTCTAACACTACTGGAATTGGTTTGCTCACCTGAAGCACACAGCACAGAGAATTTGGTGGCACTGTCTCTTAGAAAGTTGTTTCAGTAGTTCTTCATTTCTCTGTGTAATTTCTGAAAAGTTTAGCATTTAATTCCTAGGTGTTTTAATTCTTCTTGCACAGTCAGCTATTAGAGTTATTTGCATGGGGAAAACCCACTTCCCATTAGTGCTTTACTGTCACTGCAGGATTTCAGTATCTCACAGAGGATTTGATTTTATCATTTGGAACATGGTTCAAGAACTTTGCCATTCTGCCTTTTCACTGAAGTTGTAATTTTTGATGGGATTGTTAATGGAGAATTTGGAAGCAGAGATATGGGTTTTTTTCAAGGATATTTTTTTAAAAGCACTTTGATTTAGCTTAAGTCCATTCTTCTCCAACAGGAGTTTTGTAATACTTAAAGACTGTTAAGTCAACTTGCAAACATTCTTCAGTCCCCATCCCCTCCAAGAGTTTCTTTAAGAGATGAAATCTAATGGATGGGGGAAGGAGTTTGGGCAATCATATCACATGGGGTGAGAAAGGGACAACCCAGCATGAATTGCAGCCTGATGCCAGGCAAAGTTAACACCACAGAGCTCGCAGTCTATGCAGCTACTTTCAGCTGGGGCAAGCAAGGGACTATGCTTGAATCCTTGTGACAGGCCCATACAGAATGTTAAAATGGAAACAATTAGTTCTTAAAGACATGAATGAAGAGGAGAGAGCTGCTGGTGTGATGCCAATGAAGAGGGAAGTCTGAACATCAGCATTCCAAGCTACCTGCTGGAAGAACTGAAATGGCTTTGAAAGAGATATCCTGAGAGGCACACTATAATTCTCTCAAAATGTTGTCTTTTTTCTGTCATTTAATTTGTGGAAAAAGTGGCCACTGGTCCTATTCCCTTACCCAGTCATCTGTCTATGTGCTATGGGAACACTGTTTGTGAAGTTAATTAGTATGAGTTCAGTGAATTCCTGTCTTAACAGATGTTCATTAGTTGTTGATATCTCATGAAAGAAGACAGACTGCCTGATGAACAAATGGGTTATCTGCATTTTTGTTTTGGTTTTTGTCTGTCTGTTTGGAGTTGTTTTATTTTTTTATTTATTATTTTCTTTGCAAGTGCAGGGACCTGAAATCTTCAACTATTTCTTTTTCATTATAAGTCAATACTTCTTTGTGCCAGAGTCTGAAGGCTGTATGCCTGCATGTTCCCCTTTCCTCACCCTCTAATTAACTCCTGAAAGCAGCTCTCAGTAATACTTAAAATCTTGTTGATTTTATAAAAATGAAGCAGCTAGCCCTAGGAGAATTGTTTTGTTTAACAGGCAGCGTTTATAAAATGACTCTGAACAGGGAAATTAAGAAACAATGAGAAGCAGACTAACATTTGGTTATGGTTATATCAAAGAGCATCCTTTATGACTGTTTTTTTCATATGGATCTATTGCCTATTGTTCTTTCAGGAGCAATTGGATAAGATCATGTTAATAATTTCCTTGCTTATGTCTGGAAATTAATGTGACCTATAATTGTTTTAGTCTGTATGTTTTATTCCTGAAGATAATAACCTTGTGTATCCGTGAGATAAAAGAAAACAGAAATAGACAACAAAATATATTCAAATATATATATTGCTCATTTTTCTGTTTAGGCTCTTTACCATCAGTGATTCTGTAACTCAGTGAAATTGTGCCTTATAGCATCTTCCTTGCCAGCAAGCTTATCAGGGTATTTTACACTTGTACAAACTCATCTAGAGATCTCCAGTGCATGCTTTAACATTCTTCTCCATCATGCTCCAAGATTCTTCTCAGGCAGAAGTGTAGCCTGAGATAGCCTAAGTAGTTTGTTTCAGAGTGTATTTACTATCTGAATCCTTCTGCTGAAACACCAGAATTAAAACCCAGCTTATAAAAGTAATTTGACTGTAGTGTCTATCCTTCTAAATATTTTGCACAAATAGCTATGGTTCAGTATCTGCTGCATCAGCAGTGCAGTTGCTCCTGCTGCAGGAGCCATCGTGTTGCAGCAATGACTATTTTGCTTGAAGGAACTTTACATTACTTCAGTTGGCAGCAGGGGAACTGGAAATTGTCCTTATGCCAGGTCACATTTTCCTCAAGTGACCTTTTCTTCTATTAACTCAATGGATCTCTTTAAATATTGTGCCACAGGCATTAAGGATGGTTTCTGGTCTGGATGTGAAAAACAGGATAGTTGCTGGAAATCATCATCTGTCAGGGAAAGTTGTGCAAGGAAATCCCACACAGACATCTGCTTTGGTCTGCTTGTATTTGTAGTTTGAGTGGTCATTTAATGCATGTATAAGAGTTTCCCACAAACTGTCCCCAGACAACACAGCTCATAGGAAGGGTGTAACCCTTGATCAGGACAAAGCTCCCAGTGATTACACTGGGGATCAGGAACATGTGTTTCTTTGTATCCATAAGGAATTTGTCAATGACAAGTAGACCGAAGGGACCCACATGGAATGATACCTGAGGTGTTCTGCACAGTGCCAGGAGTTGGACTTGATGATCCTGATGGGTCCGTTTCAGCTCAGCATATTCTATGATTCTATGACTCCAAGCTGTTACCTGGGAATGAGGCTTCTCTAGAACCCACAGTAACATATCCATTAATTGTGATATTCTACTAAGAATATTTCTCCTTAAAAGACTACTTTTATAAACAATCAAACAAAATAAAACTAGCTAAAGAAATGCAGGAATAAACAGCTACCATGTTTCAAGAGATAATTCTCTGGTCCAATTTTAAGTGTTCCAAGGCCTATATTCTTTGTCATGAACTAGGTACAATCAGTCTGGGTTTTGCTGTTTAAAACAACTCCTGTCTTTGTAGATTTATAACCGCTGAGTTCTGACTCTGTTTTACATCATCTCATCAGACTTGTCTGTCATGTCAGATCCATAGCTGACTCTCAGCAGCTGTAAATCAATGCATCTTTTTTTATTTCAATGTTAATTTGTTTCCTATTCACCAGCTGAAAATCAGATCAAGAATTTGTTGACTGACTTTTCCATTTGTGTTGTGATCTGTATTTCTAGTTAGATACTCACACCGATAGTAGTTTTTCTTCTGGATTTAATTTTGCTGTGGGTTTATTTGCTATATTAGAGTTGTATTTTAATGCACCTCTCCTATTCCAGCAAGTTACCTTGAAGAAGGTTATTGAATGAAAAAACAAGAGTACATTTTTAAACTATAAAAAAAAAATGTGGAATCTCAATTGTAAAATTCCCTGTCTTCAAAATCATTGCCTGTAAGTAGTTGGCACCTTTCTGAGCTGTCCTTTACTCCAAACTTTACCTGGGTTTTATGTCATCTATCATTTCCAGACTGTAGCAGACATGAGGCTGTGTAACTTTGTCTCTTAGGTTCCTTTTGACAGGTATAGCTAAAAATCTGGAGCAAATCCTCATATTTCCATAAAGCAAATAATCGCAATGTATTAAATTCAAGCTCTCTAGTTTGTCACATCCTGTAGAAAAAGAAAAATATGCCAGGTGTCTTTTCTCTGTGACCTTGTGTTTCTCCCTAAATTTTTTAAAAATCCTGAGATTAGGTATGACTCAAATACGTTTTCCTTGTGTTTGAATCATATTCAGATTTCTATTTTCTTGTATTTTGTGTTAGGAAAACAGTATCTCGGTAAGTGTTTGAATATTCAGGTACCATTCCAGGTGTGTTACTAAAAAGGAACATTCCCTTTGTGCTCTTATGTTACAGCATTGAGCACGTAGTCCTCCTTATGAAGAGACAGGTCTTCTGAAGAGGCTCGCCTCATCCAGAAATCAGTGTGTCTCCAAATTCTCTCTCCTGTTTAGAGCTTTCAGAGATGGTGATGCCAGCTGGAAAGGGTTTTGTCTTCCTTTCCCAGGTGCTTATTCAAAGTATGCTCTCGGCACTCACCATTAGGAATGGCAAGTGTTACTTAAAATAACTAGTGTAGCTGCAGGTAGCTATCAGTTCTCTTCAGACCTGGATTATAGGTACTCCTACTGAGGAACATTCTGGTAGAGGTTAAGAGAAGTTTTTTGAGAAATATGGTTTAAACATCTTCCACAGGTTTCTTTTATCATGAATAGTTGCTGTGCTGTGCATGGTCAAGAAGAGACCATTAGGAGCTCTGCTTTTATTGTTTTGTCTTTAGGACAAACTCCCTGGAAGCAGAGCAGGGAAGTCTCACTTGCTAACAGTAACTTCTAAACTTCTGAATGAGGTATGAGGCCACTGGCAATATTTGAGTCACTATGCAATGCTCATTGGGCAATGTGATGTGCAATGTCATGGTTTGGCTGTCATGTTCATGGAAGAGGAAACAAGGGAACTTTGTTTTCAATGGGGGAAGGGGACTGAACCTCCAACTCTCTGAAAGTAACCCTTTTTAGCTATCCATTTTAATTTAAAATTAAGGAGGTTGGCTTACTGTTGTGAAAATCATGCTTCTTAAAATGATATATCTCCTTGGATGAGCAGAAAGAAACCCGGGTATTTGCAATGCCAGTCATCTTGAAGAATGCACAAGCATGCTGTTAAAAATGTCATCACAGCATAGAGTGCATGGCAGAAACATTCTCAAGGACTGAAATACAGCTGGATATGAGAACCTATTGTAAAGCCATCTCATGGCAGCTTGTGAATAGTTGGCAATGGGTGGAGTAGAACCTCATTCTCAGTTGGCTCTTGCTTGGTTTCAAAATCAGAATTTTGATGAGGTTCAAATATGCATAATATTTCCATCTCCATAAAACTGGTGACCTTCCTTCATAAAATGAGGATTAAATGGTAATGACTGGTTAAGCTTTGCACAAAAATACAGCTTTGGGTCTCTGCACAGAGAAGTGGTGTCAGCTGCTTGTAAAGGCCTCTCTTTAGGTCTAAGTGGGCTTATTATGGTCTTAATTATTTTTTCTTTCTGACAGCATGAAGATTAGTAGGAATGACTGTTGCAGTTGATTATGGTTTACCTCTTTTTGATGCTTGGATATGGCACAGGAGAGTGGTAAGGGAATTAACGAACCCCTAGAGCTGGGAAGTTAGCACAGATTGGCTGTGGTTCTAACTGGAGAGTAGGTGGAGTTTTCTGCTGTAATTCCAAGGGACAGCTTGGATAAACTGCTCCTTTCCCTAGAGATGACAATTCGTCAGGATTTCCTGTATTAGGGAAGGGAGGGCAATATCTCTACTGTACTGAAGACAGTAAATGTTGTGTCTGTCTAGATTGCATGAGTAATCTAATAACTGAATAGGACAGAAATACCAGTTTTATTGACAAATAAACCAAAGCTGAACTGACAAACTGTTTTGGTACACCAATCAGTAAAATAGCTATGGTTTGAATTGATACTTTATATTAGCATTTTTTAGCATGTATCACAGGATCACAGTAAGGTTGAGATTGGAAGGGACTTCTGAAGGTCGTCTTGACCAGTCCTCTACTCAGGCAAGGCCACCCAGAGCCAGTTGCCCATGTTCAGTGGCTTTTCAATATCTTCAAGGAGGGAAGCTCTGTAACCTCTCTGGGCAACCTGTGCCAGTGCGCAGTCACCCTCACAGTACAAAAGTGTTTCTTAATGTTCACAGGGAACCTCTTGTGTTTCAGTTTGTGCCCATGGCCTCCTGTCCTTAACTGGGCACCACTGAAAAAGTGCCTGTCTTCATCTTCTTGACATTCTCACTTCAGGTATTTATATATACATTGATAAGATCCAGCCTGAGCATTCTCTTCTCTAGGCTAAATAGTCCTGGTGCAGTTGTTGAGTCTGCTTCCCCCTTTAAGAGCATTATTAGCTTTTAGACAGTTCCTAGCTGCTCAGTCATTAGCTGTGAGCAATAGGAATGAAAAATCTTTTTCCAGGTCTTGGTTTTGCTGTAATTACAGTAATGGCAATGTAATGACATTCAATCTGTTTGTTCTGATTTCTGCAACACACTTTGCTTTGCTTCGCAGGGTGATATGGAAAAAACCCACAACACAGTGAGATCAAATACTACATTTTGGCCATGGCCTTCCTTGCTGTGGGATGTACCACAGCACTTTGCTCTTAGCCGGCAACTGCTTGGCCATGCAAGCTGATGTAGGACTATCTCCCACAGTCCCTTGAAGACTTGAACATTGTTGATGTGGCAAATTTGAATTGACATGGCAGGTAGGGCATGGGGCAAGCATTTGTGACCTTTCTTAGTGAATGGAAAGCAGTCACCTGAAATTACTTTTGTGTGTAATTACAAAAATTTTACCGAGAGAGAGTCTGAGAACCAGGTGTGCTCTGTATAGGAAGAACATGATGGAGACCTGCTGCGGAGAGAAATCTTAATGTGGTAATCACCAAAGATTGGTTATAGAATATCCAATTTAGTCTTGAGTATGTGGGAAACTTAAATACATTTCTCATTTTTTTACTAGTGTCTTCTTATCTTTCAGGATGAGCAGGGTTGGAGTAGTGGTGCATTTTGTGAGTATAACTTGTGTTACTTGTTAGGTCACAACAATAAATTCCTAGCAGCTGGGATCCCTATGCTTCTTTGGACTCTGTCAGTGCTGGTATGTCTTCTAGAGAGCAACGCTTCTGCCTCAGCTGTCAGAGGGAAGCCCAATCAGGAAATTTCACACTGCCCATTTAGGGTGTATGGAGCAGCTGCTCATCCCATAGCCCATCTGCCAGTGACACATCTGTGCAGTCCCAGAGAGCTGCCTCGGGAAAGAGCCTCTGTGCCTTCCAGCTAAAGCTGACTTTGGCAGCCCCTAAGACTTCAGCATGAATTTTGACTGTGCCTTTGCAACAGAATATTCTGAATTCCAGTGGAATTGTACTGGTGTCATATAAGGGAGAACAGCATCTGCTTTCCACTTGCTTTCCAATGGGTTTTAAATGTAGATGTCAGGTTGGGTACATTGCAGACTGTTCCATGCAGATATAATAAGCCTCATGTGTAAGTACCATTCCATACAGTGAATTAAAGGGCAACACTTTCATGAACTTCTTTCAGTATTTTCCAGGAGCTAACTTTTATGTCACATATATCCCAAACTAATGAAGAAATTCTGTAGTAAAAAGAAATTGGACAAATTGATATGTAGCTTTTTTTATTTTTTCCCCCCAGGGTATTCTTACTTGACTGTTGTTTAAAACTAGCAGATATAATTGAAATAAAATTATAGAATAGCAATGAATCTATTATATGATACATTAAATGCAATTTCTAAAGGGACATTTTTCCATGGCATCTCAGTGGCAAAAAAAACCCATTAGGGTTAATATGCAAAATTAGATAACTATACTCAAGACTATATTCTACATTTGTCACTGCCCTTGAATTTGCTGCAAGTGATTTGGATTGCTGGTTTTAAATTAAATTTGGAATTTATTTAATTTTTAGAAAATTCTACAACAAAAGTCTGAGAAGAAAGCAATGAGGATGCTCATAGGCTATGTACAAGCCACATCAGAAAAAAAATAAAAATCTTGTCAGCACCTGAGATAGTACAGAAATGAATGAATTAATAGGTACTCTGAAAATCACCTTCAGCAAGAGGCTATCCTTGCTTCAGATGTGTAAGGCCAAGCTGTGTAACTTCAAGGGTGCAACACACAACAACACAAGCTGCTTGGCATGTCCTTTTCCACTTCTTATGCCTTGCACGGAAAAATTGGAAGGAAGGAGTAGAGATCAGGCTAAGCTCTCCTACAGGTATTCAGCCATTTTCCTAGCTAGGTGAAACCAACTCCAGTTTTTTAGTGATTTCAGAGGACTTCCGTATCACAAATAGTAAAAAAACAGCTTCCAAAACCAAACCAAAATGTAGCAGGGGGGAAAAGAGTTTTCTGAAACATAGGAAAATGGTAAAAATATTCTTGTGAAATTCAAAGAAAAGAATGCTTTTAATATGAGTAATTTTCACCCACTACTAAGATTCTGTTGGTAAAAGCATAGCTTTAGATATTTTTATATTGCATAAAATTATTTTTCCAGGAGTTTACAAACTTGATCTCAAGCAAGTCCTTAGAAATACAGTTGTCACAATATGCAAAATTTCATAATCTCTTATTGGTAATTTGCCTCAAAACATAAAAGTAAACAAAAAGCTAATGAGAGAAAAATATGAAATTAAATAATCCCATAAAATTTTCTACATTTCTAAGTTTTTAATCCAGCAATCTTACATGGTGTAAACTTAGTCCATGGAAATACCACACAACTCCAAGTGGATGGAAGCACTTAATTTCATATGGTTAGACTCTGATATTGAATATTTGAATTTCTAATCCCTTTTGATATACAAGGAATATAATTATGTTTCTTGATTAAGACTGTGAGGTCCTTGAGGCAAACGCTCTTGCAAAAATTGCTTTTTAAATATTCTTTAAAGACTCATTGTAGTATTAAATGCATAAGAACAACAAATGCATATAGTAGATTCCAGAATTTCTTTAAGTAATGATTTTGTGAATATCTTTGTATTAGTGTAACAAACTTGTTTTTTTTCCTCTGTTATTTGCTACAGTAAAATGGCTAAGCACTTCTAAGAAAAAGTTTAAACCTCTGAAAATCAATGCTCATGAAATACTTTGGAGGTAAAATATTTGAAGCCAAGCTGATAATGTTTCTCATTAGTAAGTACCAATAAATGTTTCCATTTTAACCACGAGGAACAGTATTCTACCAGTAACGTAGACACATGAGTAAATGCCATTGCTCTAAGGCAAAGACTATTTCTTTTCAGTCCTGTAGATCTCTCCCCACACCACGTGTTTGTATCTGACCAGCTCAATTATTTCATGTAATGACAGTAAAGGCCTGGTAATGGTTCTGTCACAGTCAGAGCATTTACCCCTCTGAAAATTAATACCTTGTGTTTGCCATGTTTGTTCACAATGTGAGGGAGACCATTTGTTATTGAATAGCACAATTGAAATACCTCTTTGCTAAATTTCAGGAACCTTTTTTAAAGACAGTTTTAGTTCAGCAGTTTGTTTGGTAGGCAAGGAATAATGCCTTGTCCTAGCAAAGTGCTGTTTTGCATACACAGGCTACTCTCCTGCCATTGTGCACTATTTTTTTGCAAGATTCTATAGGTGTCTCCTACCTTATTTCAAGAAAACAGTAATTTTAAAGACATGAACTAGTAAAAAAAAAGCTTTTTATTTAATATTTATTGCAAACAAAATTTCAAATCCTGAGCGGGTTGTTATGTTTTTGTCTGAGCTCCCTTTCAACCTGAATTATCCATTGATATCCTATAATTTTACAGTCTTCAAAGTCATATATATATAAAAGTAGAATAAAGCCCCCTTCCACTCAGTTACTCAAAGGTTGCTTTATTTTGAAAAATAGTTGCAGTTGCCTTATTGGTGAAATGCTGCTGATTTTTAAAAGTATATGCTGTCCTGGCAGTGTTCAAGGCCAGGCTTGAGCAACCTTGTCTAGTGGAATCTGATCCTGCCCACGGCAGGGGAATTGGAACTACATGATCTTTAAGGTCTCTTCCAACCCAAATCATTAAGTGATTCTATGATCTGCAGGCTGCTATGCAAATCAGTTCCTGTATCCTGAAATAACCAACTGCAGATTCAGGTGTGCAATCTGAAGGTATTGATCATGGAAAAATTGAAAGTATTCTGTTGCTGTAAGAAATACAGGTTTGGTAAGAGCTGTGCATCACTGAATTCTTCACCTGCAGAGGTATTCAGGAGAACTTAGAGCTGATTCCCCTGGTCCAGACTGCCATGCCCCATGGCACATATTGTGGGGCATGTCAGTACACCAGATTGGAAAGGGAAGGCAGCAGGAACGAAAGGGAGCTACTCTGGGAGTAGCTCTGTCAGCAGGGAGCCCTGAAGTGGCCATCCTCCAGGGGAGCTGCTGTGGAGGCCAGTGATGGAGTGTGCCTCAGGGGGGTCACTTGGGATGGGTCCTGTCAGCTGCTCTTTATAACACTGTGCTCAGGGAGAAGCAGGTGAATCAGCACTGCAGTAAAACCTCCGGAGCTGGTGATTGATGTTTTCCGGGTGTACTGCAGGTAGACATGATTTGCAGCGGGGTTTTCGGGAACTCTCATAGCCCCTCCTGGCCTCCTGCTTTAGGAGGATGCTTTAAAAAACTGGTGCACTTTCAATCACTTATAGAGTTTTGGCCTGGCTGTTCCTGCACGAGGTAGTCCTCATAGACCCTGTGGGCTGCTAATGGAAGTGGGCAGCACTTTATGCCTGCCTTATGTCCTGGCCCATAATGAATCGCTCTCCAAAGTCCATTACAGACCAGTCAAGGAGGGGCTGTTGCTTCAGCAGAACGTTCTGTAATGCAGACAATTTCATTCCTTTGTCTGGAATGGAAAAAGTGCCTTTCCAGCACATAACACCACAAGAGCTGGGCTCTGCACCACAATAGAGACTTGTCCTGCACCATATTAAATAGCTGACTGCTTTTGTATGAAGAACTGCTAATCAAACTCCTCTAATAAAAAACTGTCAAAATGGACTTACACTTCTGCAAAGCCCTCCAGGGTCGGTCAAAATCATTATTTTTTTCTTTCAAAAAGCATTCAGCTCTCTAAAACATGAGGAAATGTGTGAAGCTTATTCTCAAGCCTCTTGACTCTCCATTTATCTCAAAGTTTGTTAAATTTTTCATATAGTCCCTGAACTCTGGGAACTTGGGCATCAAAAATTTACTCACTGTAGTAATCAAGATGTGAGAATGGACACTGTGCAGATATTTTCTTCCTGCATAGTACTACTGTAGCTTTGGATCAAGTATGGAAAATACAGTTAGGAGAAAGGAGGTGGATACGTAATGTAAAAGAAGCAAGGAAAAACATTTTTTCTAGCTACTGCATAATTATGGAATGTGCTGTTTTCTGTGGCTGACTTATGACAAAACTTTGAATCAATAATTTGGTAAACCCATTATAAGAACCATTTTATGACTAGTAATGTTGTTCAAACACATTTCAAATGCAATGAACATTCCAGAGAAACAATAATAATTATGGTAGATGACAAGCAGAGAAAAAACTTGCTCTGAATGCAAAATTGCAGTTCAGGCAGCCATTTCAGTTTGCTCAGAGATTGTCTGTCTGAGGATCTTGCAAGCCAGATGTATGCAGTTAATCTCACAGAAATCAACGAAATTGTATGCAGGAGTGTGAGAGAAAAAAGTTCTTTTTGAAGAAGGTAACTATTCTATTTAACAAAATTCCCTGTTTATGTTTATCTTGCTTGACTTCTATGGTCAGCCCTTGTGTCCCTTATTCTGTCTGCCCGGTGCCAGAGGAAGCTGCAGCACAGCTTCTTTCTCTGCCACTGTACTGCTGGGGCAATATACTGCTGCAAAATCCAGCCTTGTCCACAGAAATAGAAATGCTTTAGCATCACAAATGCAAAATTAAATGTTTAGAGAATTTCTCTGACCAGTGTAGCTATTTGTATTTACCTCCATTTGCTCCAAATAGTCAGGGTGATTGCCTTTTTTTTATAGTTAATATTGCTATTTTGTACAAAAAATGTGGGGTTTTGACAAAAAGTATTTTCACAAGTATCTGACTTGGGTCTATAATTTTCCTTCAAAAATTCAAATAGTTGAATACGTCAATATTTGGCTGATAACAAGACATTTCATTCAAAAATTCTGCTACAGTTCATTGTGGGAATTATGGTTGCCTTTTCTTACATGATAAGACTGAGATCTGAAGCTCCACTGAATTGTTCTTGATGTGCTCTGACCACAAAATTCTGTGATATACCTGGCTTCTCTCATGATGCTAAAGATTATGTTGCAACAGTGAAAAAGTGCAACCTGGAAGAAAAATTTGTGAGGGAGATTAATAATATGAAATACTAGAACTACAGTTACTCTGGATCTCCCATTTGGCAATGTTTCTGAAGTGAAATATTTTCTTTTCTTCTGAAATAATTTTTGCTGTTAGGTTTCCTTTGGTGGGAGGGGTGTGGATATGGTCGTGGGGAACAGAAATTATTCCTTGCAAAAATGCTGATAGCTCTTTTTCATTGTTTTTCATTTTTGTTAGCATTTTCCTGGGAAAAGTCCTTTTTTTTTCTATCAGCTCGTCAGATATTTAGTATTCGTTATTAATAATGAAACTGTAGACAGGTTATATTATGAATGTACATTACTGGTTTTGACTTAAAAATGAAGCTTTAAAAATGTCTTACACTTGAAACAAAAAATTTCATGTTCTTATGTATGTCAGCTATGGATACAGTATTCATTTTTATTCATTTCTGTTCATCTTTGTTTGTAGTCCTATGAACAAAATGTCAAACATATGGATGTTTTAAAAAGGAAACAAACAAAAAAAAGAGCTAAAATATTAAGTCACATTTCTAATTAGAAGCCAATTGAATATATTTGGTGATGTTAATGATACTCACACAGTTGCACTGGCAACTCTTGGCAATTTTTTTTTTTTTTAAATGGTGACTGGTCTGTAGTCCTTCCCAGGAACTGGCTTGCAAGTTTGTATTTAATGCTGGTAAAAAGGATACCACTCTAAACAGCAATTGAGAACATCAGGTTCAGATGCGTGTGCTGGACTTTTGCCTTGGTTCTTTCTTCCATGTGTGAAAGAAACCTGGTAATGGGAAATGGAAAGACCACGTGGTTCAGGCCACCAGGCTGAACATCCCATGGGAAATATTTGGGTTTGCTGAGTCAGAAGTGTCAATTAGATACCATGGCAGCTGCATAGCTGCAATAAGCATAAATGGTGAATGCTTAAATGATATGTAAAATGATATGATAAGTATTTTGCAGGGAATCTCTGGTCTATGTTCCTATTTTATATATATATATATATATCAAAAAAAAAGCAGAAAGTTGGCAATTAATAGAAAATATGTAAATGGATCATTTGCATGAAGGAACAATTGTTAAGAAGTGCTTCAATCACTGTAATGTTTCACTGGTATTGATGAGGAAGGCCAGCAATCAGCTGAAAGGTAATCTATTGAACTGAAATAATGAAGTATTGGTTTCTTATCCCAGCAGGATTCCCAGCTGTGACTTGGTAGTCTCTTTAGGTTGCATTTCTGATGTTACGTGAGCTGTAGATGGCAAATGTGTGAACAATACACTGTAAGTACTCAACCCGCATAGCACTGTGAAGGATATGTCACAATAACACCTGGAAGGAGAAAGCTGGAAATATGTACCAGTGGAAAAGAAAAAACTCCAAAACCTAGAGTTCAACAATAAAGACTGTCTGTAGAATAGCAATAGCATGGTTTAGTAACACCTGTAACAGCCATCATTTCCAGATTAAAGAGAAAAAGTTATTTGTTGGATGTCAGGATGATCAGTAGATTGGTTTTGGATTACATCAGCACTGCTTTTTTTTTTCCAATGTGTTACAGAGTTGAATCAACATGTTATAGTTACTGAAGGCAACCCGAAAGAGGAAAAGGGTTGTTAGGCCAGTAGGAAGAACCAGTATTTTTATTATCTATGACACCTTCAATTATTAAAACTAAGATGTGCCCTGAAAACATATTTTCCAAAATCTTGCTTCTATCCTGTACTGTGAGGAGATATTGAAAACTCTCCAGATGCCTGTTCCAGATGAGGATTTGTCTGTCTTCTTGGTACATGCAAATTGCCTCAGGGCTGCTTCAGGGTTTCATTGTTGAAAAGATGCAAGTGGCAAAGTCAACAGCAAACAGCTTATATTGAAGGGCGATCATGTCAGAGGATCATTGAAAAACAGTTTGAAAAGGACTTTTTAAATTGGAAGGACCTCTGGAGAACATCTGGTTCAATCCCCACTCAAAACAGGGCTAAATTAGAAAAGCTTTCCTGGGGCATTGTCTGGTCAGGTTCACACAGGGACTGGCTTTAAGAACTGGTGGATCATATGCTTTTTGACTGTTTGCTTAGGCACTCTGAGTCTGGATGTTTAAGTTTGAGTCTGGATCTAGACAGAACGATTCAAGATATGTCCGGAGCATGGTGCAAAAACATCTTTGTTCAGATTTTTTGGTTTGGTTCTATGAGTGATTCCAGCATGGGACAGAGAGACTGTTAAAGTGAAGATCAAGAGGAAAAAGGGACCAAGATCGTTGTCACTGTGCCTTCATGACCATGCTTTGATTCACAGTAAGTATAGTGAATAACAGCTGACAAGAAAATGCAAACAAGAATGGAGCATATTGAGCCTTGGTACGGGTCACGGATCAACATGTAATGCAAGTGCATTATTTGAAACTGCTGGCAAGATAGACAGTGATATTCCTGGGTACTGATGTGGTTGGCAGCCTGTGCCGAATAGTGGCTATAAACCCCTCAAATAACTGACATCGAGGGAAGCATTGTCATGCAGACATCTAACATTGGATGAGAAGGAGGACACACAGGGAAACCATTGGTTCTATGCCACTGAACAGAGCCTGACGCTAGGTCTGGTCATAGTAGAGCATTATGCTTCCTCCAGGCAAGACTGAGCCCACTTGCTCAGGTGGTAACTGGAGTGGGTCCTGGCTTGGGTCTGTGAGCGTAAAGCTTTTTCAGCCAAAGCTTATCCCTCACTTGGTCCACCTAGTAAGTTGTGCTTAGCAGTGTCACATTGCCTGGTGTTCCTTTTCCCAGCCACACAAATATGCACCTGAATCACAGGATCACAAGGAGTCCAGATGTGACTGGCTCACATGCAGACAGGCTCAGAAACTGAAAAGTGCCTTTTGGCCCTAAATCTCATGTTTCAAATGTTGAGACTTTCTCTATAGAGACTTGCCTTTGCTGAAAACTACTGGTCCTTTTCTCCACCCTTCTTCTGTGGATCATTTGCTCCCAGTATAGCTTTTTGGGTGCCATAACATTTAACTAGGCTGGTGCAGAGTGGTCACAGATGCAGATGGGGATTAGCTAAAAACTTTTGCATGCAATGCAAATACACATCTACACCCCCTGGTCAGAGAAGCACACTGTTTGTGAAGATGTAATTTTAACAGTGGTTCAGCTTGCATCCCAGAAATCTTTCTTCCTTTCTTAGTTAAGTATAAAGCTTATAATTAATTCAAAACTCTGAAGAATGTGCTGCAGATATAAGTCTTTCCTTTTCTCTGGCTTTTGAGTATTGCATTCATAGCATTAGGTCAAAAGAAGGCAGAGCAAATGTAAATGACTTCCAAAACAGATTGCTAGCTGGACAGAAATATTTTCCATTAATGTTTTAGACTAAGAAATGTTGCAGAAAAAAACCAACCCCCCCCCCCAAATAAACTAAAACAAACAAACAAAAAACCCAAACAGATATGCAAATTTCCAAATTTATTATCAGGACCAATTAATTTTGCTCATCTGTCCCCTTGCAGGAAAAAATGCAGGAAGTGTAAGCATATTCTGAAGCTGTTGTGACAGTCTTCATTCGAAATGTATGGTAGTAATCTGTACGCTTAGGAAAACCACTTCATGCCAAATAGGTTGAATGATTTTTAATTTTACAGTTATGTCAAACTACAGGGAAGAAACACTCTTAGCACATTAAGAATAAATACCCCTTTTAGTGAGAAAAATATCTATGGGCAGGTGTTTGGCAGAGAAGCCTCATAGCATACAAGAATTGCCATAAATCAGATCAGGGGTTACCAAACTTCTTGGAATGACATTCACGGCTTCTTACTCTGTATCAGCCAACATCCAAAAATACAGGGATGGCATGCTGGAGGAATTCTTAACAGTTTAAAACACTTCTTGAAATATCGGAATATTCCATGCCATCAGTTGCACTTTGGTTATCTTCATGCCTCTGTTTAGTGTATAAGATAACAGCAAATGAAAACAGTCCTTGGTTCTCTCTCTTGAGTGTCTGTCTACCAAAATTACCATGAGATGAAATTTCATATTACAGTGCTTTAGCCCAAAAGGAAGCAGATAATTCCACATACAAATGAAGGGCTTAAGGAACTCAGCTGTGGCTCTGAACATGTGCAGGGAATGAAACTAACCATAAAGCCCTAATGTGCTTTAATCAGGACCTTTAAACAGCTTCTCCCTTTAAAGCATTGGGCCTGACTCTAATGTCGTGACAGCAGCATAACAGAGATTTCATTCAACAGGAAGAAGGCCAGATCAACCTTTTGTAATAATATGACACAGCCTTTCCTTCTGGAATTTTTAGATGAAAATTGAAGCTGAATGATTCTGTATATATCCACAATAAGGTTTTCTCATAAGAATTACTGGTGATCTGGTATCACTTTCTAGCAGAATATCAAGGAATTAATTTTGCAACAATGCCTTAAGGCAGAAGTGCTTATTAAAAAAAAAAAAAAAAAAAGAGCTGAGTGATTTTTCCATGATTGTTTGAAGAAGAATGCCTAGAAGTTTGAGATTGTTCTTACAATCCCCGGTCATTAAGTGCACTTATTCAGGTCTGGAATAAGTAGGTGAAGTTAATTATTTGTCTCCTGGTGTTTTTTGTGGTAATGCTTTCAGCTGCACAACTGTTGCCTGCTCTGTGATAACTTAGAAATTTTAAATTACCTTTGAATCTTGGCCAGCTTCATAACTGATATAATCTGACATTGCTCCATTGACTTTGCAATGTCGACAGTCACTAAAGGAAGAGCTGATGAATGATTTCTAATGTCTATGAAGGTAGGAAGAATTCAGTCATATGAAAAATTTAAACACTGTGATCTTTAAAGATATGAGAATTCTCATTTAATGCCAGTTAAATACCCACTTACACCAGGTTAATCAATGCTAACAGAACTGAGTGCTGCTTTAGGAAAATACCGTGAAACTTTCACTGGATCAGCTAGTCACATCAGCAAAAACATACTCCCATGTTATCTTCTGCATGATTCAAAGCCAGTAACTCATAGAGTGACATATGCTTCTTTAGAGAAACTGCTACTGCTATTTAGCCATTTTCTAGAGATTAGGTAATAATGTAAACAATGGACTCAGACCGGGCTTCTCACAATCTGTTATTTAACATGTGGTTTGTGCATTGTTCATCCTACACTAGATATGAAGTGGAGCAAATTTGGATTAAGAAAATTGACTTGATTATAGATTGTGATAATCAAGTAATGGAAAACAGATTTTTTTCTTCTCTTTTCTGGTAAACAAGGCAGAATTTACAGTATGAGAAGCCAGTTTCTGATCTTGAGTGTCAGTTTGGAGTAATCCCATGACTTCAAACCCCTGCTCCTCTTTTTTCTGCCAGTGCTCCATCTGTTCACATATGCTCTCACTTTATTATTCTGTCTTGTGCTTCATACCTTAGTGCCTCTTTTAATATATGTCTGTGCTTGGACCAGCCTTTCATTTTGTATGTCAACCACAGAATCAGAATCATAGAGTGGTTTAGGTTGGAAGACACCTTAAAGATCATCTAGTTCCAACATCCCTGCCCTGGGCAAGGAAGATCCCACTAGACCAGGTTGCACAAAGCCTTGTCCAACATGGCCACTTCATTGAGAAGGCTTCTCAAAACCCATTTATAATACCTTTGTTTTTATCTCACAGTTCACTTTCCTAAATGAAATTCTGAATTAATTGAAGATAATTGCAACATTCCTGTTGGCTTCCTGAGAGACAGATTTAATTTTCTGCACGTGGATTTGTCAAAGAAAGATTGAAAAGTATTTGGGACAGAGACAATTGGATAGATTTCCCTTACCTACAGTGGTATACTGGCAATAATTCTAATTTTTTATAGTGCTTAGCTCTTCTAAAAAGATGTTTCCACCTCTGTGTAACACTCTGGTCCTGGAACTGCAGGCTCATGGGCTCATCCAGTTCTACTTTAAAAAATATATATATTTATGGTTCTTTAATACCTCAAGAGAGCATCAAGAGAATAAGCCACAGACAGGTTCCCAAGAGGTATTTATTGACAATTTAGGGGAGCAAATAAGCCAGCTTGGCAAAAGGGCACCACACAAGCTAGACAAAACATTCCACCATAGTACTGACCCAGCATGAATTAATCCACAACACTTCAGTCAAAATCCAATCCATCCAGCTCCAAGCCACCCAAAGCATCAAGAAAGGAGCAAAGAAAGAGAAGCAGAGGGAGCAAGAAGAGAGAGAGAAAGAGGGAGAGGCAGATCATACAGCTGCCACTGAACGTTGTGGCAGACCAGCCCTCACAGGTCCAGATTGGCAGGGCTGCAACATATGGCACCCCCCTGCCTCTGGTTTTATCTGCTCTGGTCCCTGTGGCCAAACCCCCCAGGTGGGGCCTCTGACCCACCGGCCACTCTGGGGTCCCAGACCAGGGTGAGGGGCTGTGTTATCACTGTCCCTGCCAATCTGAGCTGGGTCAGGGGCTCCAGGAGCTGTGGGGTGTTATATTTTTCCTGAGCTGTTTGTGTCTAGCAGCTGCTCCAGTGCTTCCCCATGTGGGCTCCAGGGACCGCCATGAGGGATGAGATTCCATCCCACCTCCGTGAGTTTTGACCAATCCCTTCCTCCTGCACACACACACAGCATCCCCCAAAAGGTGGTTCTGACCCAACAATTACTGATCTGGTGTCTAGTACCCTACTAAATGAAACCTGAGTCCGTCCGAGCCTGGGACTTCAAAGGTAATAACATTTACACTCTCATCAGCCTACTTACTATCAGAAATGTAGCTAAGGTCTCTGTGTCAAGAACTGAGTCATACTAGATTTCCTCTGTAATCAGTAGGTGGACAGAAGCAGTCTGAGGAGACAGATCTACTTTTCTCTGATATATACCACCCTTTGAATGTGCTGCTGTCTCTCTCTAGTGACTACAGTGTTGTTTGTGCTGACCTGACTCCAAGTTTGGGCAACTCAGATTTCATCTGAAACCTTAATGTCACACCAAATCAAACAAAGCATTAACTGAGTACATACTAAATTAAGTGAAGCTTATTTCAAATTCTGAGAATAGATGTAGCTTTTTTCTTTCTTTCTTTCTTTTTTTTTTTTTTTTTTTTTTTCATCTCTTTCCAAACCCTTGACTTTCAAAGCAGTGTGCTTGAAAGCAAAGTTCAGGCACATTGTTACATTGTTTAGGTGTGTAAAGGCAATTGAAGCATATAAAAAATGACTACAATGCCAAGTTTTTGTACTATTTTCCCCAGTGCCAATCAGAATGAAGAAAAGAAGAGAAAAGAAGCAGACAAAGTGTGTAACAATGAACAAAGAACAGTGCCTATTAGCACTTTATAGCTCTTTGGACTCTGTTCCTTCCAGCCAGTGGCTGCAGTTGAAGACAATGCAGAAAATACTGAAGAAAATGCCTAAAACCAGAGAAGTAATCAAGAACAAAACAAACTGAAATTTCATGCTGTTGTATCTTACTGGTTCGATACGTAATTTTGACAAGATTTATCATAATGAAAAGCTTTCATGGCAATGACATGGAAGTTCAGTGTATTGATATTTTATTCAACTGTTGGTGCAGATGAACCACTTTAAAAATCCAATTTAATGTGATGACAGCAAAATGTACAATAGTCCCTCACCTGTTCAAAGGCAACATGAACAGATGAAAACTGATGAGAAGTTCTTTGGAAATCCAATGTTTTCTCTTCAAATCAGCAACAATTATGCTGAACAGGTATGTGATGCTTCATCTCCAGCTATTCCTATAAAAGCACAACAGGTGCTCAGAGCAATTCCACTGGAAAGCACAGGGTCAAGAATTATCAGAACTGCATAATATCCACTTGTCCTTTTAGTCATTCTTTAGTCAGTTCTGGAGTTTTCCTGGCTTCAAAGGCATCCTTAATGCTGTTGCTGTTGCTCAAAGACTACTACCCACATCTGTTGGTAAGTTCAGCTGTTTTCTAGCCAGGAGTCTGTGAGATAAGCTGTAGAGGATGTGTGGTGAAGTTTCAAGATGTGATACGTTTATGCGCCAATTATCAGTTATAGTGAATATGACAGACCCCTTCAAACTGTTGGGAGAAGTGACTAGCGAAATATCTGCTCAGTAAAGCATTGCCATAGAATGCAAAGCCTGGGTGTACTGTTTTTTAGGTCTCTGGCAAAACCACAGGTACAGTAAAACGATAAATTTTGTTGTTATTTTCATTCAGCCTCATCCAGTGAGAGTTGACCCAAAATCAACAAATGCTTTCCTTTGTTTGGGATCAGTGTTTGTTAGTCAACAAGTGCAGTGTAGTCATCAGAGTCCCACTTGGCAAAGCATTTAGGCACCTGACTTGCTCCTCAAGTGCTCTGACATCCATTAGCCTGTATGTCTCTGTTCAGAACTTTCTTTCTGAAAGTGACATCAACAGCTGTATCAAAGGGAAGGAACTCTGTAGCTAAGAAGGCACATAAGAGAGAAAGACTCCTCCAGCTCTTTCATCAGATGTACCAGTATGTTCCCAGAGATAAAATGCTCAGTGTTGCAATATCTTTTTAAGTTGCTGCTAATTAAATCTATTTTTTTTTTTTTTTTGCATTTAAATATTTCATTGCCTGGGAACCTTCTTAAACTGTTTACTTTTTTAATTTATTTCTTTTATAATTTTTTTTCTATTGGGTAGCAGATACTGTTTGCCTGGATGTGGTCTTGCCTCCAACTGTTTCAATTTAACTATGAGCCTCCAACTGTTTCAATTTAACTATGAACTAGGGCATGGACTTAAGTTCTCTAGGAAGTCTAGACATGTCTAGAAGCCGCATCTAGTGGAAATGAGTTTTAGAGGCATGTCTGTACCTTGTAAAATAATGTGTTCTTATGCATAAATTTCAGGTATGTTCTACTGGAATATCCCCTTTTTCTTGAGTTGCCAGATGAAATAAGAAAAACATTCTTTATTTTCAAGGTATTTATCACAGTATTTCTTATTAATTTCATCTTTGATGTGAAGAATTATGGATTTGTAATTACATATCACAGCTGTTAGGAAACCAGAAGAAATTCTTCAATAGAAAAAATAATTTTTGAATAGAAAATATTTTTACATTTTGACATTTTTCATATAATGTGATTGAAGACCCAGCTTTGAAGAAGAGAATAAAAAAATTATGATTTTGTCTTTACAAAACTTGTCTATAGTTCTCTAGTTTGGAACCCCCAGAGCCTGTTAGTTTTGTAGTTTAACAGCTCTGAAAAGCCAGGGACAGAGGTTCTTTTGTTTCTTCGTCTTAGGGAGTACCCCATGTTTTATCCTCCTTGCTGCCCATTCTGGGAGTCCAAAGGGTCTATATACAAAGACTCATGAAACGGCACATGAGATGAGCCACAATCTTCAGGCTACTGACCACATGTAAACAGTGCTGCACCCCTGTCACTTGGCTCTTAACATCCACCTTCACGTGGGAAAGCAGCATGTAGAAGTCAACAATTTGCCTGCCCTTTCTTCCTGGACCTACATTTTATTTGTGCTCTGGTCCATTCTGTTTTGCATCTTTCAATAGTCAACTATTTAAGAGTCGTGATAAAGTTTTGTGAAGAACCTTTATAAATTACAGTCTAGGAACCCTTATAAATTACAGTCTTTTTCCAGCTTCTTGCCTCTGATATTCTGCACATGGGAATTAGCTCTCTGTGATCTTTGTTGTACAGTGTTAACTGTGCAGGGTTCATGCTGTGTCCCTAAGCAAGTTTGGGCTCATTATGTTTTTAATTCTTGAGACTTTTTGAGATTCAGCAAAATGAAATTGCAGTAAATTTGAGCTAACAGCAAAGAAAGATTAGACCAAATGGTTTCTTAGCATAATCTGTACCTAAAATATACAGCAGCATTTGCTTTTCACGGAGTGTTGCAGAGGTTGGTTGCTGATGGACAACTTTGGATCATTCTGCATAAACTTTATCAAGGTTAAGAGAATGGAGTTTTGACTTTTTGTGAACTGTTGTCTCCTTATGTTTTAGATACAAAGTGTTATGGTAATTCTGGATGCAACTTCCATGCATGCAAGAAGTTACAGCTTACACAAAATTTCTCAAACATGTAAAAAAAAATCTTTTCCAATTTACTCACAGCTCTCTTTGGATAACATCAGGCTAGATGAAGCACATTTACAATCCAACTGAAATGTGTGATTGGCAAACGAAAATCCTGGATGCTAAAAAGCAACAAGAACTTCAGAATTAGGCTCATCTTATATTTATATTTACAGATCAACCATATCAAATTAATCTTGGAAAAAAAATAGATGCAAAGTTACATTCTCAACAGTTTTGGACAGTCATTGCAGAAGCATGTGCTTGTGTTTTTATAGAAGATATAAAAGTATCTATGGGATAGCACTCAGGAAAAGAAGTATTCTTAATGTTCTTTTTTCTAACAATACTGCTGAGTTAGAAGTAGTGGTGTAGAAATATATTACTTTGGAGTATTAGGAAGAGCAAGTGTTAAGATGTGTGAAAACCAACTAATTTTGTCAAATTATTCCCCTTCTTTCAGTGTTGACAATAAAAGTGACCCTAATTAACACAGGAAGTTACTAAAGGGCCATATGGCACAAATTGATAAGAATAATTTTTGCATATAAATCCCAGCGAAAGTTTTTGAATGTCAAATTGTCCTCTTAATTGAAATATGTTTGGTTGTGAGAAATGGGGTGACAGTGGCCCAAGTGACTTCTGTTATGATTCAAGTTTCATTGAAAAGTTGCAACGCATAAGGAAATTAAATTATAAGAATGTAAATATCATAGAAAGCAAATGATAATTCAGTGGGTTTGGACTCCTTTTTAAGCTTCTGTTTTTCTTTCTCCTTCTTAATACGTGCCTGGATGAGGGAGAAGACAGGGAGACAACCTTTTCCTTCCTACCCTAGGAATCCTTGAAGCAGTAAGCACCAATTTTAGGCTGCAGTAAGGCTGCCTCCCACAGGCCCTAAATAAATTGTCCTGTCTTCATGGGCTCTGGAAAGGGCATCAGGGCCAAGCACTATGAAATTCATCCTGATTTTCTGGAAGCTCTACCTGCAGGACTGGCTTTGGAGGTACTGGCAGTGGGGCTTTGCCTCATGAGCCTGTTTGGCCTTTAAATCAACAAAATGAGTTTAAGCTTCTATGAGAGATACTAAGACATTATGTATTTATTTATTTATTTGTTATTTAAAGGAGCTTGTGAATTGGGGCAGAAGCCATAGTGAGAAGTAAAAATAATGCTTATGTCTTGTGCTTATGTCTTTTAGGGCATGGGTGATTTTTGATCATATTTTCTATTGGAGACTTTATTTGGGACAACATATAAATTGAAAAATGCTGCTCCCAGTTTTGTACTGTTTTTTCATTATTATATGGGTGGGTTTTTTTCTTCAATCATACCTGCATAAGCCCTTGTAAACTTAACTCCAAACAACACTAAGAGCTGTGAACATGAAGAACTCTACCTGTTTTGCTTTATTTTGCATTTTAATTGCTTCTCTGCCTTGAATTAGTTTGCTTAGATGATGAATGTGAAAGGTCTTTTTTTTTTTTTGACAACTATGCATTGCAACCAGAAACTAATATTTATAGTTTTGCAAAAAAACCCTAAACTCAAAAACATTATGGGTAGCTTGAAATCTTCACAGATTTTTCTTCTAGAACCTTCTTGCACTGTTCTGATCTCCTTCTATGGCTGGGCAACACAATATGGCAGATGTCTGACATGTTAGTTGGTTAGATGAGTCTGGTACATTCCTCCTCCTCTGCTCATGCCCAAAGTTAGGTTAGGTTTCAAACTATTTGTTTGCATGTATTTTGTGGAGAGAGCAAAGAGGAGCTTGTATTTTTCTTGGAGCTTAGGGAGTGAGCTTTTTTGTTTTTTTTAAAAAAAAAAAAATCCCTTTTTTACCCAAAGTTTACTTTATAAAGTAAACCACATCACTTTATCTTGTGACAGTTTCCTCTGTGACATTTCTGCCTCCTCTGACATCCTGTTTCAGACCACAAAGGAAAGGGGTTGTTTCAGGAAGATCTGTCTCAGCTGAATATCAGCAGAGAAGGAGAGAAATTCAAGAATGTGAATAAAGGTAGAGATGCATTGCCTGCCTCTTCCATTAAGGACCTAACAGAAGAGGCTGGGCCCTTGCTGCAGTCTAGGACATCTGCAGCTGCCTGCTGCCAAAACACACTGAATACTGTGGTAGCTAGGTATCGTGGGAGTCTAGGACACACAACTGTGCTCAACTGTGTTTCAGTACCAAATTGCCTCAGAGGGAGAGGTGGCTTTTTGTTCATGTGTGTGTTTTTTGGACGGGACATGGGCTTGGAGCCTGTGGCTTCCAAATGCAGTGACCAAGCACTTGCACGCCCTGTCTTGCTTTGCTACATCCTGAGCCCTTCCTGTCCAAGCAGGCTTTGTTGGTTTTATTAGGCTTTTGCATGAGAAAGGAAACAGGGTTTTTTGGACTGTGTCTTGACTCTACATAACCACTATTGAGTTTGTGTTCCATTATTACTACTGTTTACATTAATTGAATTTTTAATAAAAGCCTAAGCAATTCACACAGCAGGTGCTCCCTGAGGCTAGTCACAGTCTAAGGTCATCATGACTTTCACAGGTAATTTTGCATCTTTTTTTATTTGTTCCCTGCTGTTCTGTTTAACTTTGGTTTTTACAGGTGCCCAAGAGAGAAATAATTGTGTGTTTTCTTGCTCATTTGCTGTGTTTGTGGAGGGACTGTACACCCTTCTGACCATTCTAGCACTTCTGTGGCGAGCCTTTCCTCAGATGACTTTGGTGAAAGTAGCATAATGTGCTTTTCTAATTGCTGCCCCAGTGCTTGCTTGTTGCAGTCTATTTTCTGTTTTCTGCTATTTATTCCACCCATACTTCCATTGATTTTTCTAGCTCACCTTTCTAAATTAGATGTTGACTAATGCAGACTTCTTAGGCCTCTTTTCTTCTGCCCTGTGAGACTCTGAGCACTAATCAGTGTAAGAGACTTGAAAGGTTGGGTTTTCTTCTTTAGAGTGCTCCTTCCTGCCAGAGCACCACATAATAGCCATTAGACAAAATGCCATATTCCCTCTTCCTCCTTTTTGGAGGAGAGAGAAACAAGGGTGAGGCATTGGCGAGTCTCTGGAATTGTCAGAACACAAAGTGGTCCCTAGGGCACAAGACCTTTGCCAGCATTTGGTTCCATGGATTTACACCCTACTGAGCCCTGTGTGTGTTTCTGGGCTGTGACATGTGCACTCCCACATTTGTTTCTCTGCTTCCTGAGGATCTCTGAAAGTTCACCTTGATTCCTTGAAGGCCTTCAGCTGGTCTGGATCTGTGTGTGTGAGCTTCCTGGCCCTATATATTGCAGCAAACTACATGTGTCCTTAAGTTTGCTTTCCCATTATCTATCAGATACTTACTTTTAATTACCCCTACATCAGTTTCAGAAAACTCAGTGATACTACTTGAATTTCCCTAATTATTTATGTATTTAGCTGTGCTACCTTGTCTCTGGAGATACCAGCAGACTCCAAAGCATGTGCTTCAGAATTGAAGCTGCCAAATAGTGATAGATCGTAGGCAGGCAATATTAAAGCACAATCCTCTAACAGTCCTGATACTGACAGCATATAACCCCTCACTGAAAATAATTGTTCTGCTTTGACAGTATCTTTACATATCAGTGAGGTTTGAAGATGGCCTTCTCAAAGATGAGGGTGACTTTTAGGACCAAGATCATATTTCAGGTGCATTTTCTTCCATTTATTGAAAAAAAAAAAAGGAAAATTAAACCCCAACTGTTTCATAAGTACTATATACCAAGGGTTTGATCTACCCACAGCTTCTCTCCTGGCATGAAAGGTTTTCCTGGTTATGATTTTTTAATCTTCTCCTCTAACTCAGTTATTCCTGATGAAGTATCATTTGAATGAAATTGCACTGGTATAATTTAATTTGTTTCTCATCTTGTAATTAGTCTACAATAGCGCTGTGGTCGCATCAATACTAACAGATGTGAATAAAGCAATTTTTCTATGCACAGACAAGCCCTAATATATATATGCCTAAACACTTAATACCATTGAAGATTCTATTAATGCTCTGAGAATATTAAAAGAAGTTAGATAATTATTTTAACTTTAGCGTAAAGTTTCCTTGTGTGCCATGACACAGGCCAGCTGATGTTAATAGAATCAATCTATATCAACTTTTAAATTACTTTTTTTCTTTTTCACTTTAAGTCCTGAATATGTGAAAAACTTCGAGGTCGTCTAAAATTCCAGTTAATTCCACTCTAAAGGAGCTGAGCTTCTTCAGTACTATAAAATAAAAAATACTATTGTAGGGGTAGAAGTGAGTGAAATAATCTGAATTTTACAAATAGACTCCCAACTCCTTATTTTCTGATAAAATTAATTTTTTAAGTCGTCCCCTTACTTAGTGGACTGTATGCAGACAGAAGGGCTCATGAGAAATACATTTTCTGCACATCAAGGTTATGCCTGAACTACCTTTTTTTGCATTCAGAGAGAATTTGAAATCTGATATTATCTGAACTGTGACCTCACTGTAATCCTTTGACAAGAGCAGTATTTCAACAAAACAGACCATGGACTTCATTTATTCTTTTTTAAAGAATAATTGAAACTCTTTATGAACAACCTAATTGGTATTCCTATCTCTTCTCTCAGGATTTATGCCTCACAGAGCTTTTATTTAATACTTAATATTGTCTTCACAGTGTAAGTGTGAGAGGTGCTCTTTAGCAGCTGACAAGACTTGGTAATGTTTAGCTGGTCACAGGATGTCTGTGCTGAAGATAGCAAAGGAAGTGAGCCCTTCTGATCTCTATGAACACCATATTCTTGCTCATAGGAGCCTTCTTTCTAAGGGACATTGGCATCTGTCGTATGGTTTAGCATGTCTGGATGCAATACTGGACATTTGAATATTAGTATTATGTATAACCATCCTCAGAGCAAATCTGTGCAGAGTTTGAAAGTAAAGAAATATATTCTAATATACCACAGAGTAAGCAACTAGGTAAGTTAGGTGGAAGGTGCCCATAGTTTCATGCAGATTGATTCAAATGTTTCCTTACAATGTTTTCCAGTGATATGGGGCCTTACTTTCTTTGCTGCTAATGCATGATTCATACTGGTATGGTTTCAGCTGCTGCTTGAGGCAGCATATAGATCTGTAGGTCTTTCAACCTCAGTTGTGGTTTTGCTTTCCATTTCTGTTGAATCAAACACTTTAAGGGGCCTGCAGTTCAGAAAAAGACTGCACAGCCAAAAAAAGAACTACAGTGTAGGCTGGCTTTTTAATTTTTTTTTTATTATTTATTAATTGCTTTGTTTTTAATTTTTCAAATGCAGTTTTTTGTCATGTGGTTAATCTGTATCCTCACACTGCACCTTGTAAGCCGATAACTCACCCGCCTGCACCAGTTGCCCTCCCACACACCTTTGCGTTCTGGTTCCTCCACTGCTCCATCTGGCAATGCTCCCCGTAATAAAAATTGATAACTACCTAACAAAAATGAGAAGGGAAAATTATATTTTAGTAAAGGTGGGTTATTGAATGTATAATGGTGTCATGAACTTTCAGTTTCTGATGCTGGATTTTTGTGCCATATGGGAAAAACAGCAGAGCAACATAACTGCTACTCCTAATTATATAGTATAAATGTCAAGCTTGTTCAAAATTCAAGGATTACACACTGCCAGAAGAAACTCTCTCTTCTGTAGACTGAAGCTTTTTGGAAACAGGGCCTGAAGGGAGAAGCACTTACTGTCTGTGATCTCATCAGCCTATTTCTCAAACAGCAGGGAGATGGACAGAAAAAGGCATTTTTACAATGTCTCTGCCAAGAGATGAAAAAATTTCTGGTTTTCAGCCCTGAAAAACTTCCAAGATACAAAAAATTTCAGCTATACACAAATTTAAATATTAAGTTTAGAAAAGTTAACAAATACTGATTGGAGGTTTAAGCATTAAAAATGTTATAAAGAACATTCAGTTTCATGGATGGGTATAACCAGCTGACTTTGGGGTTGCAGTAATGTAAAAAAAGACTTAGAAATTATTCTCTGAGCATTTAGCAAACGGTTATAAATTACTGCTGGATATATTTTATTTTTATAATTTTACTATCATTCCTACTGAAAGCAATGAAAAAATACTATACTCCAAGGATCTTATGAGACACAAAACAGTGTGTTAGAAAGGAAATAATCTTATCTCTGTTGCGCAGCAGAGAATTGCAAGTGGGATTTATGCCAGTTATTTGGTAAATGCTTGGCAAAGCTGATCACCTGTTAAGTGAGGTCCTGGAGAACTTCAGAACTGCTTCATGTAGAATAGATAATAGATGAGAAGCCAGGTAAGTGTTTGTGTCGATCCATATTGATTCTGAATAGCTTTTAAGTTATTCATTATCAACTTAGTCATGTCCAAAGTGGCTGTTTTTTAAGGCACTTAAGTAATATTTTTCTTTATATATAAATGGTTGAGGAAATTCCTACAGGGCTTTTGTATTTATTACCTTTTATGGCTTGATTTAAAGCCAGCAAAGCATATAAGTCAAATTTCTGATTTGGCCAAGTGGCAGAGAAACACACATATGATGTATTTAGAATTGGCAAAGGCTCATCTTGGTGAAGAGTACTGTAAATTACTTTTGATTAAAAAAAATCAGCAGAGGAAGGGAAAAATCATTACTACCAGAACAAGAACAATAAAACATTAATGCTCTGTGTAAAGATTGATGGGTAGTGGAGAAGTGGATTTGTAAAAGTCGCCAGTACCACAGGGCATGAGTTTATTAAGAGTATGAAAGAGGCAGAGCAAAAAATGAGCTCATACTTTAATCAAGAGAAATGGAAAATAAACAGTTCAATATTTGTAGCGTTCTTAGAAAGGAAATTTATTTTAAGAGTAATTGCCTGTGCAAAAAAGCCCTAAGAATCTGACCATGCGAAAACCAAACTCCCCCAGCCCTGATTTGTTCAAAGAGCTGCAGACATTTATTGATGGGTAGAAAGGTAGATGGAGAAGGCTGACACTTCACCTTCTTTATGATAATTTAAACATATGCGTGCTGGTTTTGACTGGGATAGAGTTAATTTTCTTCACAGTAGCTGGTGTGGACCTGAGTTTTGGATTTTTACTGAAGACAGTGTTGATAACACAGGGATGTTTTCATTACTCACAGAATCAAGGCCTTTTCTGCTCTTCACCCCACCTCACCAGCAAGGGGGCCAGGGAGGGGATGGGGCACAGAGTTGGAAGGGGGACACAGCCAGGATAGCTGACCCCAACAGACCAAAGGCATCATGCTCAGCATATAATGCTGGGGGAAGAAGAAGGAAAAGGGGATGTTTACAATGATGGCATTTTGTCTTCTCAAGTAACTGCTATACGTGCCGAAGGCATGCTTTCCTGGATATGGTTGAACTCCTGCCTTCCCATGGGAAGTGAATTAATTCCTTGTTTTGCTTTGCTTGTGCGTGGGGCCTTTGCTTTACCTCTTACACTGTCTTTATCTCCCCTACCTATTAAACTGTTTGAATCTCAAGCAGTGAGTTTTCTCGTATTTCTGATTCTCTCCCCCATTCCACTTGGAGGAAGTGAGGAAGTGCCTGTGTGGTGCTTAATTGCTGGCTGGGGCCAAACCATGACAATGAGGAAATGGATGGAAGAGCTGTGTGATTTTCCTGTGTGATTTGTCATTTTCATATACTTATGTGTAGTACCTTACAGAAACAAATAAATCATCAACTCCAGAGTGGGATGAGCTATGATTCATGCAAACATAGAAGAAAATTAGGACCCTAGATTTGGAAATTCTTCGTGGCTTTGATCATGCCTTCACATCTCTTTCTACACAGACACCCTATAAATTGTGCTGCGTCACTGAGGGTCCTGATCATGTCTGTGTTACACAAGCTGGTAATAGCTTTATCTGCTCAGGAAAGACATAAAAAACACAACTCCAGTGAAAACAATTGGCTACAAGTTAGTGATCAGTTGACTGGACCTTCATGGCCTCAGAAACAGCCATCATATGTTTGACTCTAATTGTATTTGGCATCCTAGATAAAAATTCAGAGTAGAAAGTCCAAGGATCTCACAGGCATAAAATATCTTCTATTTTGAGAGATGAGTCACACAGATAAGAAAGTACAGAGATGCTGGTGACTACATGTATTTCTGTGTAATGTTTCTCCTGTTCATCTAGAATATAAAAATTTTCTTGATAAAAGTTCATGTACAAAAATATTACACTTGGTTGCTGCCAAACTGACAGTCTTCATACCACTGGCAGAGGTAACATGTATTTCTTATTCCATCTAGCCAGTATGGCTATATTTAGCTGATCTAAAAGCACTGAAATGCAGTGTAAGGAAGATATTTTATCCTCTTGCTCATTTACAGTTTACTGCAAGATGCTGAGCTTTTCTTGGGGCTGGTGGGAGTCTTTAACTCCCACTAGTTTTGATCAAAATTTGGCATAAATAGTTCACAAGAGTGTCTGCCATTTTGTGGAGACAAACTGAGTCCTTCACCTCTCGTCAGGTTTTATTATAGATTTTTTTTAATCACTTTAAGATTATAAAATACATCAATATATCTATCAAACAGAGGCTTGCAGGTATCTAATTGTTTAGCTAACTTCCCTCACAGTAGGCTTATGTCTGTGCCTTTTTGTTTCTGGGATGGGATTTCATCACAAAGTAGAGCTAAATCTAAAAAAGACTTTCTGTGCCTGATAGGGAAAAAATAAATCACTTAGCCTTGGAAAAACCTCAAATTCAGAAGCCAGTTCCCTCTTTGGCCTAAGAACAAGTAGAAATTATCACTCTTTTCTAAGAATGTATGGCAAGGCTGTCTCTGCCTGTCATATATGCAATAATTATATAAGACTAATTCAGTTCATACTTCAATATATTTATAGTTCATATTAGTGGGTTTATGTGTTTGTATTGAGGGGTATTCACTACTGTCTTTTATCTGCCAAGGATATTTATATTGAGCATACAGCAAGCTTTTACACCTTGTGGATTATCTGCTTCTCTTTCTAGTATTTTAAAAGTGTAAACGTGTGGTAAATGTCTCAACTTGAAGAATAATGTAATAATCATCATGCTTACCAGACAGTAAACCAAATAAAATGAGACTCAGGGGAAACAGGTACAGTGCTCTTATGAACTCTAAAAAATATAAGAAAGTAAATATAAGCAGTAGAAACATAAGAAACAAATTAGTTGTGTTAGGTCTCTAGAAATTCACTTTCTCTGTATGTTGTAAATGAAACTTTACTATAGTGAAGAAAACAACTACTACATAGTACAAAGTTTTCAAACCCTCTAAACAGTAGGAAAAATGTAGAAGGATTTCCTCTGGCTCAATACAGTGTTCTTCTGTAGTAAAATTATTAATACAGACCACTTTTTTTGTTGCTTATAACTATAGTTGTAAGATATAGCTGCCTTGCTGTTGTAAACATGATTACCTGAAGATCCAGGGGATATAAAGCTTGTAAGGGACGTGCCCTTGGACCTCCCTTCTTGAACCTGTATGTCAGGTGGACAGGTAACAAAAATGCACAAGGGCCCAGACTGTTTTGCTTATACGCTGGTATGCTACAGCAGTCTGGGTCCAGACACAATTTTTACTGGGATTTTGCTTGTAATTTATAAAATCAATAAAATTCAACAGGGAGTTTAAATGTTCTTATCATGGACTAAGTAAAACTGATGTTTCTACTTCTAACCTTTTTTTCCTAAGAAACCCCACATCTCTAATGCCTCGCTTGTCCTTCCCTGCTTATGGCTTAAAATCATAGAATTGTTTAGGTTTGAAAAGATTATCAAGGCCAATCTTTAACCCAACACTGCCAAGTCCACCATTAAATGATGTCCCCAAGTGCCACAATACAGAGCTTTTAAGTACCTCCAGAGGTGATGACTCCACCACTTCCCTGGGCAGCCTGTTCCAATGCTTGGCTACCCTTTTGGTGAAGAAATTTTTTATATTATCTTATCTAAACCTCCCCTGGCACAATCTGAGGCTATATCCTCTTGTCCTATTGCTTGTTACTTGTGCCTTTGTATCCCATTCATAGCAATCAGAGACCTGACTAAATTTTTATATCTCTTTATTGATGTAGGATGGGTAGGTAAGAAAGAAAAAAGAGAAGGTAGTATACCTTCTTTTAAACAAATGGTTGCTTTGGTGTTACTGTCAGCTGTGAGTTGCTGTTTCCTTACAGGACTGATGGACATCATTGCAAAGAGAGATGACAAAAGGTATATCTATGCTGTCATTTAACACAGCTTCCTGACCTGGTTGCTGGTTCTCTGACTATACACACTTGTGGATATGTTAATTCACTCCCCATCTCTCGTCTGAAGGGAACTAATTAGTTCCCCTGGGCTCTGTCTACATTTGTAATTCAGCGCACAAGAGTGGAACGGTAGATGAAAACAGATGGTGCTGAGGATCCTCTTCTCTCTTATATTTGGTGTTGTGAAGGATGTCATGGGATGCTGCCCTCCTGTGATGAGCTAGTTGGGATTTCCTCTGACAAGAAAGCTTGTCTCTCTCTCATCTTGCGTTATGCTGTGCTGTGCCCCTCATGTGCCTTTAGAAGCCATGGCATGCCAGCATGGCCTCCACTGCTGCTCCCAAGAAATTGATGTTCTAGGGTCACAGGCATATAACATGGACACCAGGTAAGAGCTGTGCCTGGCACACCTGGCAGATTTTTTACGTGACTAGTCAAATAGAATGTGGACAGAAGGAAGTGAGAGAAGGATCCTACATTTATTCTGAGGACAGGAAATCACTACCTTGAATGTGTGACTTTGAAAAGTATGCCAAATTTATCTGTGTTACTCTAATAAAAGATACTCTCTCTTTCTATAAAGTTCTTATTGAAAGAAAGGACATTTTTTATGGGATAGTGTAAAATTGTCATGCACTGAAGGTAAGTCTGAAGATTTATTTCTAAAATCCTATTCTCAAGTTCCCTGGGTCTTTCTGACAACTCTCTGTTTCAAAAGTCAGTCTTTTGCAAGTTTGGCTATCTTATCTGTGGAGTAATCTGATATCCTGTCAGCTGTTTTCTCTCACTTAGGAGGGAACTCTCTGCCCATCCAGGAAGTACAGTGCATCTTTACAGGACTACACAAAATTACCTGCAGCACATTGTATGGCAAGATAAAGTCCCTCGATGGTAGTTCTTGCTGAAGGAACAGCTACTGTCTGCTTGGAATCCAGAACAGTAACTTCCAACACCTGCAAAATATGCCACACACACTGAAACAATCTATAGCCTATGATGCTGGCAGTGGAAGGAGTGTTGTGGTAAAATGATTAATGTTTAAGATTGAGAGGGCTGGCTAAGAAGCAACTTTGACTTAAAGAACATTCCTTTCAACTAAAAGCCACCAGTCTGTCATTGTTTGCAGCCCCTTGCTTCCGAGCTAAGCTAACACTGGGTGTGCCAATCCTACAGACTCCACCAAGAGACATCTCTCCATATGGTCATGTTATTTACTGTTTGATTCCTTAGAAACATGACAATCAGCAAGTGACTTACAGAGTTCATCCCTCCCAGGGATGGATAACCAGCTTTGTTAACACCAAAAAGATGGGTTTTCCTCACCTCCTTTTTGTTGGTTTTTTTTGTTGGTTTTTTTTTTTGTTGTTGTTGTTGTTGGGTTTTTGTTGGTTTTTTTTCCCTGAAACAATGTGGTAGTGCATCCCCTGCACCACTTCCCCTCCCCCGTAGGGCTGCACTATGATCTGACAATGCTTTAAGTGGCCCTAAAACACTTATTTGTGACAAACTATATAGATTGGGTCTCTACAAACACTTGGCAGACAACTTGGGAGCAGAGCAACATGCTGTCCCAGTGACCATAGTTAATAAATCTTCTGTCTGACCTGTCCTATATTGTACCTGTTTATTACACCTTTGGAGTCTCCAGATTCTCCAGCAGAAGTTATTTTCCCCTTTTGAGTCAGATAGGTTGACTAAAATATCAGGTTGAGGCTATTCGTGCACATTTATGCAGGCACATGCTAACGAGTGCTGCAAACATACAGTGCTTTCAGGAAGAAGCATTTTCAGAAATGGTGTGCCCAGATACTCAGAACCTTAACTTAATTTCTTTTCAGACATCAGCTGGAAAAAAAAAGGCTGGGTGGATATCAGGGAAGGCACTCATGTTGCAGACAGTGGTTCTTTCAGGATTGTGCTATTTTTCTAGGAGACACTTGGATGCTACACAAGTCTGGCATACCTGCTATTCCCCAAACATTAGCAATAATGAATGTCTTGCTATGAAAGCCAAAGAAAGAAGTGTCAGGTAGAACAACAGTACAAAACGTGGGCCCATCTGTCTGTGTGATTAATGGAATGAGCCCATTCCAGAAAATGAATGGAGTTAAGGAGACTTTTCCAGACTTTGTGGAATGTGCCCAGTTTAGCATTACACAGATGTACAGAAAGACTAAGAATTCATGTAGCTGTTGATGTTACCTGGAAAATATCTATAGAAAGTGCTGGGTTGATTGAAGAGGAGATCTAATCCATGTACCTTTTTCCATGAACAAAACTAAAAGCCAAAGAACCAAATAAGTACAGCCATGTCAAACTCTTTGAAGAGGAATTGGGGGTAAAATATTAGTAACAAACTGTGTGATAAAATTTTTTGTAGAAAGTATGAGTCACTCAGTTTTCACTTAACAAATTTAATTACAGAGTAAAATAAAACCGTAATTTGTGTGGTCATCCAAGAGGAGGCAGATGAGTAATTTTGCAAATGGTTCGTGTCTCAAATTTTATTTACAAATTAGTTGCACTCTGAAGCCAGAAGACCCAGGCCCACAAACCTGATCATCTGCCATGACTATTCAATCATAGCTTACCCTAAAAATTGTTTCCATTTACAAATATGGGAAAATTCTCAATCCGTTTTAATCTGATCTTTGTTCAATAATACTGAGACACTTTCCTCAAAGACCTCGATGGGAATGAAGCACCTAGCTCTTCTGGCCCTTTTCAAAAGATGTTTTATTTCATTTATGATGATAGAGACCATCAGCAAGCTGAAATCAGTGAGTTGTGTCCAATGACAATATTGACAGACCTCGTATCTGAAGCTCTCTTTTGGCATGTAGACACAGATATTGTGGGGGCAAAGCACACCCCTCCCAGTGTCCTCAAGGCTGAATCACAAGTTCTCTTACTTTATCGTTCCTTGCTGAACACAAAACATGCTATCAAAACCAAAGTTCTTCATCACCCAAATCCATGATCCTGAATCACAGGTGAACTGCTGGATTTATTAGCGCATGTTGCTCTGGCACATGGGGTTGAACAACTCTTTCTATGGCTTTAAGGAGTCTCTTTAGTCTTAGACTATTTTAAAACATTCTATCTAATTTAAAATAAGATATATTTGGCTGATTTTTGTACCATGTTGTCATCTGTTTCTGAAACTTCCCTAGAAGACTGTAGAGGAAATGTGTTCTCTCTGATGCTGTTAATTTGGGTACATGCTGAACATGGCTACCAGAATAGCACAGTCACTTACCTGCTGGGATGCCACTAGGGTATCCCACGCTCGTGTCTAGGGCTTGGAAACTTACACCTCTCTTAAACATCTAGCTGCACTTTTCAAGTTACTGGAAAGGGAACATCTATTCATAGTGTTGGCAGTATGATATTTTTCCATATTTACCAGTAACAATTGCTCTCTTCAATGTTATGCCTTTTGGCCCTGTAAGAACCAGTAGTGAAGCCTTTGTTACACAAATGTAATTATTTGCAGTATGGGGTTTTTTTGTCCCTCTTTCTTCATCACTGTTACTTTTTAAAATTCCCTTCCTCACACATTATCTTCAGTCTGTGCTTGTTCTTTTTCTTCTGTCCAAACTATCATGAACTATTTCCACTGATAATGGTTCTGGTTTCCTTTCATAAATAAGCAACAAGCAGGAGTCCTATGAAAGGCAAGACTTGCCTCACAATGACCTCAGTGATCTTTTCTGCCCAAGACTGAAGACGGTTTGTATGACTTGAAGAAGCAGGTCTGTCGAGAGAAGGCAGAGGTATATTTAATTGGGAGAAGGCAGGGTGAGGATGGGAGAAACGGGAGAGTTTTGCCTTTAACCTAAATTTAGAGCTGTTTTCAATTTCTTGCCTTGTTACAAATTTCTTATTTTCTTTCTTTCAGAGATCGCAGTCTTTTCCTGCCTGAGAATAAAAGATAATTTATGAAAGATAGGAGTAAAGTTGGCTTGGAAAGCCTAACTTATCAATGATAGAAAAATTCCTGTAAGATCTGGACAGCAGTGCTGGATATCTGTTGTTTCTATGATAGTTCATCATGATAGTACAGGAATTTTGATCCAGCCTTGAAGGCTGCCTAGTCCGTATTATGCTACCTTTTATCTCTGTTGTAAGAAAAATATTATATGGTTAAATTTATTTATTTATTTTTAAGTAGAGAGGAAAAACTGTCCTTTAGAAATTCTGCAGAAGGTGTATGTCATTTTGATGTCTTTTAAGCTTTGGTTTGAAAACTTTTGGTGCTCTACACAGTAATTACTTCCACTGAGGAAGTGCACACATTCTGCTACTCATGCTAATTACTGATAAGGAAAAGGTAGAAGGGCTCTATGATGAAATGTTTCATGCATTTGTCTTTCTTCTACTAAGCCAATTCTTGCAAAGCTGGCACCAGCTAGAAAGAGTGCCTTCTGTAATCATCCCCTTTCAGTGCAATTTGAAAATTTCTTCTCTTATTTCATTGAAAAAACCAAGGTAGTGGCTCATGTCTTGTCAAAATGGGCTTCACATGCTACATGTACTGAGCAGCAGGAGGGCAGTTAGACAAGAGGCCATGCAGATGAGTAGAAGAAGGGAAAAAATTACCTCATTTCTTCACCTTTGCTACTCACTCTGCAGACTGAGGGTACAGATGCCGTTATAATGATGAGGCAAAGGAAAGAGCAACAGCTTGGTTAGATTACAGTCCTGAACCCCAGACACTCAGTTTGTCATTTTAATTCTGATAACTAGGATTGCCAGCTCTTCTTCAGTCATATACTACTTGGCAGACAGACAGGGAGGAAGGGAGGAATGATTGCAGCATATTTCCTGGTTTCTAGATGTCTCTAGCTCTTGACATAATGCTGTAAAGTTTGTAAATGGAAGTTAAACATTAAAGTAGATGAGTAACAATGAAACTAAAATACCTTTTAATTTTGTTCAAAATAGGATTTTAAAATCAGTTTTGTCATAAGATTTTTAATATATGAAAGTGGCAATATTGACAGTTAAAGGGTAAATCCTTAAGTTTTTGCAGAAGGTAACTGATTCCATCCGACATCAAAACTACTATGCCAGATACAACCAAACTTTGTAAATATGTCCTTTGTTTCAGAATTGCTTTTTGATACAACTTCCTGCTATTGAAATTAGTACCAACTTCTCTAAACTTACCTGGCATTACTTTAGATTTATTTAAACAAAAAGTGAGGCCAAAATTAGATAATTTACATCTTCCTCTATGATAAATTAACACGACCAAAAATATTTTAAAATCTCGGCACCATTAATATTGGCATAGCAGTGGCCAAATGTGAAGAGTCTTCTTTAGAGTTTAAAAGGTTCTAGAAATCCTTTAAGAAGAAAGCTAAATGTCCCTCTGGGGAAGAAACAGTTTGTCTTCTGGATCTGCAGTACCAGAACTAGAAAACTTTTACAGAAAATTTATTATAATTCAGCATTAACACTGGTGGTCCTTTGGCCACTCTGAGGTAATTTTAATTTTTGATTCTTGATTTTTGTTTGGAAGCGTTGGGTAGAAACAGCTTTCTTCTTGGCTGTTATGACTTCCTTCGTATCTTTATCAGGGGATGAGTAGGTCACGTCTTTCTATTTTGAGGTCTCGTTTCAAGAATGACAAAAGGAATAAGCACCTGAAACAGAGAGACTGCTTGACTAATCACAGCCTTTCAAATTTTGACAGTTGTACTTAAAAGCAACGTTCATGTGGAGAATTAGCCTGTGTTTAATTATTTTTTTTCTCCCCAAACTGACATTGACAAGTTTTTAAAATCTAAAAATAAATTTTTAAGTTTAAAAAACAATGTACAAGATAATACAGTGAGAGTCTTTGGAAGGTGCTCTGCTTTATATGAAGACTCATGAGTCAGAATCTCTTCCATCTTAGTAGAAAATATGTTCAGATGTTGCATATTAATCAAAAACCCTAGACTGCCTTGGTGGCCACTTGGCAGGGGTGGGGAGGGAGAGTGATGTATTACCTACCTCCCTGCTGAGATGTGGTACTTACGGCTGGAAGCAACTATTTACTTGCAGCCTTGTGAGTCTCCCACAGACTGAAAGGAATTCCTTCAGGATTTAGTTTGTGCATCTTGGTACAGTGTATTCTTTCCTTTCTGACCCCCTGCTGATAATCGGTTTTCATTTTGTGATCTACAGTATTCTCCAAATGTTTTTCAGCAGAACATTCGCATCGCTAGCTGTTTTCCTGCAGTTGATTTGTTTGCGCTCAAGTGTATTCCTTGCTGTTCAGTTGTCCTCACTGAATTTCACTCTATTACTTTTAGAACTTTCTGCAAAAGTATCAGGAAAGTATTGAATTCTAAGCCTGACCTCCAGGATACTGGAATTCTATGTGTTTTGGGATTGTGTGTGCTCTGTATCATCCAGGTTACTGTGATTTATACAGCACTGCCTGCAAGACCATTTCGCCAGTCTGTGGCTAACAATTCTCTGCAGTATTCAACTAGTTTTGCCCATTGCTTGAATACTGAGAGTATTTTCAGCTAGTCAGTACTTTCTTTCTTTGCTTCTCTCCCGTGTGAAACAGTGTCTAGGGCCCTAGTAGTGTTAAAATATGACAGTTACTGCATCTCCTCTATTTGCCCTGTTTCTACAGTGAAATTAGATTGCTTTGACCCAATGTTAGTAGTTGTTAATCCACTCAAGTAAATGTAGACTTATACACTACATGTATTTTTGTAGAAAAATTACTGGTTTGGTACACTGTTCTGTGTTGGGTAATGAGAAGACTAATGATATAAAAAAATCCTTTGAGAAAAACAATGATTTTCATATACTGTACATAGCATTAGTAAGGCCTAAAGATCAAAGAAGGTGTACTGTTCCTGGTCAAAGTAGAGCAATGTTAAAGACATTTACTAAAAATACAAAACAACTGGATCATTTTTGTTATTTTTATTGAAATATTCTTTAGAATTGTTAATGAGTTCTAATAAAAACTGAAAATCAGATACTTTCAGGAAACTCAGCAGAGGTTTTTCAAAATCACAAAATATCTGGAAGTTACAAATTTAAATTGTGATGAAACAATTTCATATTTAAGTGGATTCAGAAGCAAAGACGACTATACAAGTGTTTTGATATAGTCTGAGGTGAGCAGGGTAGCACACTAGATGCATATATTCTAATTTTTTTGTTTATATGGTTTATTAATTTTAGGAGAAATAATATAAAGTACAGCAGAACAAATCCACAGTAAAAAATTGGATCTGAAGTTGTCCCTGGAGAAGACAGCAAGGTAAAATGATGTGGTAGTGCAATTGCAGTACTTTACCATAGAAAAGCTGAAGTATCAACAGGTTTTCAAGAAGACTTTGCAGTATAAAAATGTCTATCAGATCTCAAAACAACTAGTGTTTTCCTGAATTCCAGCAGAAATTAACTGTTTAAAGATATGAAAGCTTTTCATAAAGGAGGGAGGTGAGGGGGAGAAAAGTACTCTCACCCTTGTCATTGTTGGGAAAAATGGATGTAACCTTACTCCAGAGTAAGGCCTGAGAACACAGGATAATAAAATGACACTCTAAGACACTGGCACAGAAACCAAGATGGTGCTTGATCTACTATCTGAGTGTATAGGGAGTTATCATACTGAAATGTGCTGCTAAACCTAAACATGCTGAATAATGGTAGCAGCGCAAAGACCAGACCATAAAAAGCCATATAGCAAACAGATGATATGTATAGGATGATTAAAGAGAAGGGTAATGTGGTATCAATCACTAAAAATGCTGTCCAATAAATCTAACTCAATCCCTCTTAAAGACATAAATATTAAGGAGAAAAAAAATCCAGTGTATAATGATAACAGGTCAAGACGAAATAAGCATTATGAGCTGATGATGGAGGAAAAATCATGTCAGATAAACCTGATTAATATTTTTGAGATTGAATTACAGATAGTTGCAATGGAACAGATGTAATTTGTATGGCTGTCACATCCTGCTCCTACTTTTACAGATGAAAATTGAGACTGACTGTTGACATCCATCAAGGAGTTTTTGCTGACTGAACTCAGAGAACAGGGAATAACAGAACCCCTGAGACAACATTTTCATTGTAAATATCCACTCAAACGTTGCTATGCATATTTGCATAATCAGGTAGAAAGTGGATAGATGTATAGAATTATGGTTCTGGAGGAAGTAGGAAATGAGCTGTGGATAATATTGCGATATTGTTTTGAAGTGAAAACAAGATCTAAATGTGAAGTTTCAACTAGTGTGTTTACTGAGAGTACACAGTGCACTCGAGGAGCTTGTACCACATGTTTTACGCTCTGGGATGCGGTATGATGGTATGATATGGCAGGGTAATGCCAGAGGATTGCAAAGCTGGAGGGAGACAAGTCTGTAAGCTCATTCATCCTGCAGGAAGCGATCCTTGGAGTGATCTTCTCCCAAAGTACTCTCCAATTTTAAAGGGCACCTCAGAACAGAGCTGTGGCATGAGACTTAGAACTGCTCTCAGGCTTGCTTCCAGCACCTGCCTGTTCAGCACCAGAGATGCACCCTGAACCACAGAGTAATACAAGATAACTTACTGAACAAACTTGTGTCACACTCAGTTCCAAAGTGTGTGTAGTTTCCTCTTTGCAGTGGGAATTAAGATCCCCAGACAATGTCTAAACTGCTGACAAAGTACATACACAGACTATGAAGGATATTAAAGTGTGAGGTAGTGACAAGATAGAAATACTGTGGAAACTGACCTGATTCCAGTAGAAATATGGCAAAAAAATAAAACTGCTTTATCTAAAAGTAATTTTTTAATGCTAAGAAATATTAGGATTATTTTGAAACTGGTTTGGATAATGCTGGATTTCAATTGCAGATTCCAGTGGAATGTGTGAGTGAGCCATCAGCATATAAACACAGGTCTTAGAGTAAGATTTTGCCTCACTGACTTTCCATGTTGCTGTTGCCAGCCATGGCATACATTTACAAAATGGAAACACAAGTGCTGATAAGTTTTGAAGTTATGAAGTTAGTACAATGGGATTCCAAGAACACTTGGAATTTAATAGAGTCTATGGCATGGGAATAATTTTAAGTATACTCGATGTGCAGTGTGACAAATATTGAGGAAAACGTAGTAGGATGGAGAGAACATAATTGTTGCCGGAAGGAATTGCTTGATTGCTGTATTACTGCTTACCCTGAAAATATTGCTAATTTGATGTTTACATATCAAGAGGTAATATTTTGGTACAAAAGCAATTAAAGTGGCAGGGATCTTTTGCTTAGTCATCTCTGTTCTACTCTAGATGTCTTTTCTCAGTCAGGCACTTAAATGTTCACATCATATAGTGATTAGAGAAGCCAAGTTTTAACACAATAACTCAGAGGACTATGCAGCCTTTGTTTCTCACTGCTGGATACTTATCCTAAGTACTGAGCACACAGACCTTTGGAGAAGAAACAAACATGCTGCGGGTGAAGGAAGTGGAGGGCTGATGAGGCTTTTGTCAGATGCCTTGCTCTGCTTGTTGTGCAGCTCCCTTTCTCTAGCTTACTGTTTAGCCTACAAGCCTCAGGGAAACAGACTGTCACAATCTAAGTTTTTACAGTGCCTTCCTGATCATGGGAGCCTACATCACAGAGTATTTGCTTTACTGAAGACTCAGATATAGAGGGATTTGCTTTCTGTGCAACTTTTCTTTTCCTTTCTGGTCTCCAGCAATAGCAGAACAAGGATGGTCTATCCAAGCCACAAGGGACCATACTGTGTCTTATCCACATGCTTTCTACCTGTATGTGTTAGTGAATGCAGAGAAAAACTTACACACAGCATATCCAGGAACTCAATATTTTCATCCTTGATCAGAAAAGGCACTTATTGAACTCAGTTGGAACAAACAAAGACAGGGAGAACATGTCATTCTCCATTGCCCAGGTTGAGAGACAGTGAGAATAGATATCCCTTCCCCACTCAGCTCTGGCAATGGAGTTGTTTTCATGGCCAGTTCCTGCTTTCAAGACAGGAGCTGATCAGAAGGTATAGGAATCTGGGCATTAACTGCTTTTGCTCTTCTGTAGCTTAGCTCATCCTTCTTTTCATCCCATTGGAAGGGCACCCATAGCAAGGGGTTTGCTGCCTATTGCTATAGTCCCAGGACAGTTTAGTTTAAGGTTTTAAGTCCCTTTGAATGTTGCCATCTGCCTTTTTTGAGAGAGAGTAAAAGTTAAAGTGTCTTTCAGTGCTAAAAATGAGCAGAGTAGAATTGTAAAGGGAGTTCATGTGGAGCCTGGTTGTATGTGGCTTCTTCTATGACTCATTGCTCTTCTTTGATATGTGTCTCCACCACTGTTATGGCTTTCACAAATGAGTCCTTAAATGTCCTTTAAAATGAACAATACCATTCTATCGTTGTTTGACCAGTCAGAAGATAAGAAGATGAGATGTTGTATCACAGAGAACATTTGTTTCCAGGGACTTTTACTGTAGGAAACTGCTTCTGCAAGCATAGCTTTGAATAATAACCCTTATAGGAAAAAATAGACATCTGTTCAGGTCTTCCAAAAGTGACAGTAATATCCACTTAATGAACAAAATTTTCAAACGGAGGTTATGAAGCATTCTTGAGTAAATTAATGTTATGCAGTTTTAACGGAGGTCTGAAATAGATATGAGAATTAAAGAAAATATAAAAAACTACATGTTCTGTAGAGTTTTACTTGAGTTGATATAAAATTCTCTCAGATGATTGCATAAAGTAAACTGTATTTTTCAAGCTGTCTTTAATGTTCTATGTCAACTGCACTATATTGCAGTAGGAGAGTTTTAAATTGTGACCTTAACTGATGAGTGAAAATATCAGCCATCATCTCCATGAGTTGCATACATTCAGCTGGATCACCCTAAAGACCAGGGCTAAAAAGAGTTAGTTGGGGCCAAGTAGTTTTACAACTTGCTCCCGACTTGCCCCATCCCATTATAAATTAACCTTGGATTACATTTATGCTGGCTGCTTGCGGTCTCTAATGGGCCTGCAGGATGGGATTGGATGCAGGTGCTTACTTCCTGCCCCTGACTCCTGCCTGGCAAAATCAAGCACACCTGTAGGGAAGGCAAACAGGTATAAAGGATCTGGCTGCTCCCGCTCTGTGTTTGCTAAGGTAGATACTAGATTGTTTTTCTTCCTTCTCCCTCTGGAGTGATGCTTATTAATTTAGGTTTTCTTTTTTGGTACTCCATCGTGCCAAAACTTCAGTTTGTTGTGGAACCTTCAAAATGCTGGTGAGTACTTACTTTTAAGATCTTTTGATGACTGTTGAATGTTTGTCATCTCTGTGGAATGCCTTTCCAAGTGCATTTCAAGAGACTTGGAAATGTACTACAAAATCTGGCTTTGCACCTCTTTGGGTTTACCCTGGTATAATCTTTTTCATCTACATTTACTATGAACTACCTGATGTATTGTATACTAGGTAATTTAAGGAAGCGACTATTTCAACAATATGTGCATATGTAATTGCATTATTTTTGTCATGTAAAAAATTTGAGAGAAAACATAAGTGTTTTGTTTTTTAATTTAGGGAAGCTGCTTTCTCCAGAGGAAAAAGGAAGTTACTTTGCTTGGTCCTGAATGAAAGATCTCTGTTTAGGTGGTTTATGTGGTATTATTACTGTAGCTAATTGTGTCTCTGGGCTTTTGATTTCAAAAGCAAACACTTATGTCACTTTAAGCAGTTGCCATAGAAATCCTCACAGCATGAACCTCTTCAGTGAACACCTTATGGCAGATAAATTATGCTTATTATTTCCCTCAATACATCAGAATGTAGAGTGAAAGGGGATTTGTGTGTCTCTAAAGCACAGGCACAAGAACTGATACTAGTTTGTTCTAGCATATGTTTTCCAACCTCACTTCAAGTTAGATAAATCAATGTCAGATTCTAATAGCATGCATTTATTTGAGGAAAGCAAGACAGTGAATTGAAGCAATCTTTTTTTGGCTCCTAGTTCCCTAAAATATGAAGCATTAAAAAAACCCAAAACAACAAAACAAACAAAAAAAGCCCCCACAAAAACAAAAAAGCCAAAAAATCTCTGTATATAAGGTTTTTAGGAATACCAATACTGGAGACATTACTGGCTTTTGAATGATTTCCGTTGCTCTCCTGTAGAGTCTGCTCTGAGCAGCTGTAATCTTTGCTAGAGCAGGGTGAAATCTAAATAACAGAAAATAATAATGATCTTTCAGTTTGAAAGAATAACTCTTGTGAGGCAGGGTTTTTTGGGTTTTGGGGGTTTTTTTGTTTGTTTTTAGGTGATTAACAAGCTAATTTTACAGATGTCTTTGGATTACACTTAATTTTTAGTAGAACTTCAAAATAATTGAATGAAAAACAAGTTGCTTAACTGACTTTTTTTTCTTTTCCTTTGGTTGTTTGTTTTTTATATGTTATTGCTTTCAATCGCTGTCTTCTCCAGGTATATAGATACTGACACAAACAGGAAACTGTTCCTTTTCATCAGACTGCAGCTAATAATTTCTGGGGTTTTAGCATTTCTGTAAAGTCTAACTCATCTGTAATAAGGGTGTTTAAACAAAAAAAGTTTTGTACTATTATCTTGAATAAGGTACATTATTAGAGTTAATCTATAACCTGCAGATTAGAAGTGTAACATTAGAGTGTACTGTGTGTTAAGCAATCTCCATGTGCTGATGCAGCTGCACTACCAGTGTCAGGCTTTAGGTATAATGCCTGTGTAGACATGGGGCCAAATTGTACTCTACTGCAGTGCTGTGAGATCAGGGTAATTCCTTTAGCTGTATATTTGCACAAGTATTGCTGAGCATAGCATTTCTTCCACTGTAGACATATAAGGAAATTAATAAAATGAGTTCACTGCAAAATGTTAAGAAATAAAAATGGAAAATAGCATTTTAATGACAAAAAAACCCACAGGCTGTGTAAAGAAATCAGTACCATAGGTTTTAAAAGAATACTTTTCTACTGTTCCTATGTGCCCTGTATTTAAGCAAGATGGGTATTAGTACCTTTCACAAAGATGATTTTTATTAGTCCTGCAGGGCGAGGAACTTGAAGATGACTGTTCATGTGTTCATACAAACTGTATTTATCTCTGTCCAGTTCCCACTGACCTGATGTTAGTATCCTGGAAGTAGCATCTGTGACTAGTTTGGTGCCAGCTGCAGCAAGGGTCAGTCTCAAATACGGGGGGAGATGGCACTTAAAGTGAGCCAAAGTACACAGATGAGTAAAAACAGCAAAGAAGTTTGCTTTGCCACTTAACAGCTCTCCCCTGTAGATAAAATGAGTACTTCGTTCTCCTGAGCTTTCAGTCTCTCCCTCCATTCACTATGTTCCCTTTTAAAATTGAGTCTGTTTAGCTTCCAGTGCCAGACACTCTGGCACAGTTCCTCAGGCACTTAAATATCATTGCGGATTTGGGCTTCTGAGCCTACATCTTATTTCCCTCTGAGGGGGAGGAAGCTTTGCAAGTAGAGTTAATTTTGCTATAGAGGAAATAAATGCCATGAAACCTTTCTATTAGATTAGAACAGATAATAAAGAACAGCCTTTGGCCCTCTATGAGGAACGTCTGTGAGCTGCACGGCCCTACTGCCTGGGATGCTGTGAAAAGGCTGGGTTAGGTGGAGCATTTAGTGTAGTTGGCTTCCAATGAAGCCCAGGATAGTGCTTCCTTCTTTTATGATCTGCTTTTTCTGTCCTCTAGCAGTAGGTATGGAGTGGATCCAACCCACAGAGAGCACAGATGTAGCTGCTCCATAAAAGCTTCTGAAACATCCTGTGTCTGACATAAACAAAAATGACCTTTAGTACCTATCTCTGACTGCCAATAATGGGCTAGTCGTGTTACAAACCTCCGAGCGCATGGTATGCCTGGCACAAATTTTACCAGTATGGGCAAGATACAACTAATTACTGCATGGAAATACTCAGATGGCATATCTATATGTGTTTGTGTATAATGTGTGTGCATATATGCAATTTAAATTATGCAGCTATGCAATGGTATTTGGGGCAATGCACTATGCAGCAAAGCAACATTTGCAATGTTGTACCAGCCAGATTCTGTTAACAAACTGGCATAAATCATGGCAGCTGCATCTAGAATGGCAAGGATGTAAGTACTGACATTATTTCAGTGAAGTGTTGGGTGTAAATAGCCTTGCTTATATCCAAAAAAGGGAACAAATAGCTTTAGGCAGCTGAACATTGTCATCCATACTGGAAATAGAAGCCAGAGTTGGTTGATTTTCATTTTAAACTCAAGGCCTGATGGTTTATTGCAAACTGATTCCTGATTTCAGTACTTGAATACAGTTTTATGTATTGGTTTACAAATAAGCTAATCTAGTAGATTTTGGTAGATAAATAATTAAACACATTCTTATACTTTTTGTGAAGCTTTTACTTGGTTTCATTCAGTATTTGTCATTTTCCTCTTGGAGACAATGACAAGCAACTGTCTGATGAGCAGACTTGCCCACTGAATGTTTATTTGCTACTCAATAATAAAACATAAAAGGTTTGAACCACGTGGGTTTTTAGTCACCAATATCAGAAAACAATGAGTAACTGTTAACATTTTCCTCAGGTTGTCATAAACAAAGCTGATCTATTTGTGGTTCAACAATCTGGTGCTGGATTTTTTCCCTAGTCCAAGTGTGTTGTTCACCTTCATTCTGTAATGTATGTCAAGGTGTTGTTGACAGCACAGGTCACAAATGTGTTCGGGTAAATAACTACCACGGGAACAGTGACCTGGTAATGATATGTGCAGTCAGTACTTGCTTCTCCTTTACAGGATAATGCTATCTGTATTCGGGGAGTAGGAATTGCCCTCTGGCTCACTAGAAAAACTGTGGTGCTTCTTGCATGGCTCAGTAGAGCTGTACTAATTGGGGGTGGAAATGCTTCTAACAGCAGACCCTGTAACTGGGATGTTCCTGCAGGACAGCAAAGATTTGAGTTTGACTTCCTTCCTCTGTGCAGAGGTGGAAGCTGTTCCTGGGGCTTCTGCTTCTTAGAAATCTTTGCATTTCCTGGGACTAACTGGGTAAAATGAGGCTATAGATCTCTGGGTGTGATTTACATAGACAGAATGAGCTTTGTTTGGCTTTTGGAAAAAGTACAGGGTCCTGTGGCTCTTTGAGCACCCCGAGTGCATCAGGGTGGCATGCAGATAACCCTTCAGGCATTTTCTTGTGGTTCAGCTGCGGTCAGCTGTACTGTGTGTGCAGCTGTCTGCTCAGCCCAGCAGTTATTGTGGAGCCTATTTGGAGGTGCCCAAATTTCTGCATGGCATCCAGATGCTGCCCTGAGGTCTTCTTGGAAGAAGAGAGAATTACCAAAAAGCTAGGTAAGATGCAATGACTGTATTTCAGTATCTCGAAATATTAAAATTTGGAAATGACATGCTGAAGATTTCAACCTTCAGTTCTACACATTGGCATGTGTGTAGTTGCTTTACACATCTGAGTTGTTGAATTTGTTTTCAAACCATAAAGTGTAGGGTTTGAACTTATGGGCAGCATCATATAGAAAAGTTTGTCTGTTATGAATCAAACACAAATTTCACCTATGTACCTTCTGAACAAGCTAGTCTTCTTCAAGAGGAAAAGCATTAAAACATGTTTAAATAATATTTTTGCTGTAGTTGTACAGCACTGCAGAAGTTTTGTTTTTCTCTGACATAATAAAGATGAAATTCCTCACTGAAGCTCCAAATGTGCTTATGCTTAGTTTACTTTGTCATAGTCATGATATCTTTTTCTGGGGCTTATAAGATTATATAGTGAAATGCTTTTAGAACCCAAATATTTTTGTTCCAGTTTCAGTGTAATTTTTCTGCAAAACAAGGGACATAATTTTTTTATTTAGCACTGTAATGGCCATGTGCATGTGCTTATTTCAAATCTAAAAGCACAAAGTGGTGATCAAACCTTTCAGTATGTGGTTCTGATGCAACCTATAATGAATTACTAGGCCCAAGATCTTGGAGATATATTTAACCTAGAGCAACAGCAGTTTAGAAAGAATTGTTCTGATTTCTAGACCTCCAACAGGAGCTGCCTGCAGAAGGGAATCTCATTCCTGTTGGGATTGATTACCAGCATGAAAGCTTTCTGTGGCAGACAGTGCTAAGACCTGTAGATCAGGTATTTACTTTGAGCTGATGGGCACGTATTAACATTGTCTTCTTCATTATTACCTTAAAATCAACAATTTTACTTTAGGTCCAATCAGGTGTTATTCTACATACTTGGATATTGAAGAGCAGCACTACAAGTATGTGTATATTCAATCAGAGGCAGACTAGGAGGTGACCTTCATAAGTCTGAACTGTTCCTCCAAGTGCACACTGGATTATTAGCTGAAAATAAAAAACTCCAAAGCCCTGAAATGTGTCCATTATGAACACAAGCTGGTTATGTAGGAATTTGTTGAATTGCTTAAATAATTTTTCTTCCTTTCCTTATATGCAATGATGGTGGGAAGGTTGATTTCTCTGCCTCTGTTCTATTAGATGTGTTTGGAGAGCTGAAATCAGTACAACAAATGTTTTTAACAACACAGAATATTCTGAGTTGGAAAGGAGCCACAATGGTCATTGAGTCCAACTCTTAAGTGACTGGCTCATACAGGGGTTTGAACCTGTGACCTCGGTGTGATTAACACCAAATTTTAACTGAGTGAATCTCAGGGTCAGAGTGCAAGCATTTGTCACCTTCGTGCAATAAGACAAGGTTGGTTTACAGGAGTGGGTAAAAGCTGTGTGAGTCTGAGGAAAAAGTTTACCACAACAGAAGAAGGGTTCCTCTGTTGACTTTTACAAGCTGTCCGTTTTTGTATTGTTAGCTGAAATATAATTGGCATTAGATCATTATGTTGCCTTAACTGTTCTGTGTTGTTTATTTTGTGTTCTTGTTTTTTAATTGGACAATCTTGAGCTCTGCTGTTGATCTGATGTTTGCTAAATGATCTGTAAGGGTCACTGTTTTCTAGTTCTCTCATAACCATAAACATACATGTTTTGCATGAATGTGCTTTTTGTAGGTCTTATTTCAGGATAATAGAAAGGGCTGGTGAAGACTGAAGCTTTATTTACTGTACCAGGAGTATTTAATATCTAAGTTACTTCAAGCAATACTATTTGTTTTGAATGTTGCTGATGTAACCTTGCTAATCAACTTAGTTTTAAGTGTTGAAATGTGAGACCATAATAAGGACGAATACAGTGAGACATACCAATTTATTTCCACAATTCATGTAAGATGTCAGCATAGCCCAAAATTAGAGCCTAAGTGCCTCAACAGGTCAAGCCTGCCTAATGGCAATAGGAGACTTTTTAAATATCTTTCATCTATATTGCTAATTTACTGAGCTGAAAGACTGACTACAAGATGTAAATTACTTGCTTAATTTGAAATATTTATAATAATGTTTATATCACTCTTCTGTATTATTTAAATGCTGTAATACTAGAAATCAAAATATATAGCTAAAAATGAGTGGTTTAGCTTTCTCTTTACAAAGGCTTCCATATCTCATCAGGATTAAACATTTTAAAGGCACTGAGAAACCACAGTATCTCTTGTTTTAATTAACAACTGGCAGGGTTGGGCTGTGTCACATTTTCCCATTTGAAGTGAAGGGGAAAACTCCTGCTGAGTTCTGGGTTCAGTGACATTTAGCCTTGCAATAACTGTGTGGATGTCTGTAGGTAGACTCAAACTCCTTTGTGTGCATTTCTAAGCTTTCAAGTCAGCTCAAGCTTGTGACTCTGGATAATACTGATTATGTTTAAAGGTAATAATTAACTTACAAAGTATGTTGCAGGTATGGCTTCATATCTGTGTAGGCTTTATTGTAATTTACTTAGAATATATATTTGTATAAAGGTTTAGCTTTTGAGTCTTGGAGAAACATTCAGCAGCAGATGGACTGTCTATGCAATACTATACTAGTAAGGTTAGCACAATCCTGACAAAATGTACTATTAAGTTTATTAAGTATGAGGTGTTCAGATATCTGTATGACTCAGATAGAAAATGAGTATCCAAATCAGGGTGCAGATGTACCTTATATGGGAAGAGCTGTGAAGAAAAGCTGTCATTTATATGTGTAAATCAAGTCAAGTGTGTCATATGTAAGTCATATGAGGAGCAGCTGGCGTTGGGGGAGAAAAGGAGGCTCAGGGGAGACCTTATCACATTCCACAACTGCCTGAAAGGAGGTCAGCCTCTTCTCCCAGGCAACTAGCAATAGAACAAGAGGACAAGCTGTGCTGGGGAGATTCAGGTTGGACATTAGGAAGAATTTCTTCACAGAAAGGCTTGTTAAGCATTGGAATGGACTGCCTGGGGAGGTGGTGGAGTCATTGTTCCTAGAGGTGTTAAAAAAATGATTTTGGATGTGGCACTCAGTGCCATGGTCTAGTTGATTTGTCAAATGTTGGACTTGATGATCTTGGAAGTCTTTTTTAACCCAAATAATTCTGTGATTCTGTAGGACATGATTTTGTGCAGGTGTGTTTCACAGACAGGCGTGAACAAGCACAATGTCAGTAGGAGTTCATTAGGGTACTCTGCACCAACATGTTTAACTATGCCTTTGCCACTGACTTTAGCATGAAATCCTTTTCCACGAGACAAGATTAGCATTGGAGTCTCCAGACCTTGATCCCAACAACTTTGGTGCCAAAGTATCTACTGGCCTGACTGCACGTACACAGAAAGGGCACTTAACAGCTAAAGGATTCCAGGAACCAAACCTGCATGTGGCCAACTTCCCAGTAAGCATGGATACATCTAATTATAAATGTACTGTTGTTGGAGCAGTTTACAACAGCTATAATGTGGAGGAAGAGTAAAGTACCTGAAAAAGATTCACTGACTGATGAGGAGCCCTCTGGACCTACTTGAAGCCTTGGAAAAGAGAAGTTGCAGCTTTCTGAATCACAATGGTTAAGCACCTTTAAAGGAATAAATAAGTTCACTTTATGCTTTCATTTGTGCTCTGGCTACAAATAACTTTTGAATTGGAGAAGTGAGGGTAGGGAGAGAGGAAATGGAACACCAAAGCAGCTGAAGTAATTATCAAAAGAGATGCTAGAAGATAAAATTCTCTTCATCATGTGGGTTTGATCCTGATTCTTTAGCATACTTATGGGACTTAACAGCTCTTACCTAGTTTTTAGATGACAGCAGGTCCTCAATAGAAGTTAATTTGTGACCTGCTCAGTCCTGGTTTCTGATTGCAGGCTGTGGCAAAACTGGGGGTGATGGAGCTCTTGCTTTTGATGCTTCTGGTCTGGTTCTTACTATGATTTGGAGCACCTAGTATGGGACTGGGATAGAATTTAGGTATTCAAGCACAAGCTGTTATAAAAGGCCTTCATCACAAATACAGTTTGAGTGGAGCCTTCATTTTATATCATGGGAGGTATCTAATCTAGAGGCACCTTATTTTTTATTCTGGAAGTTCTATGGTGCTCAATACTTCTGGGTGGATGAAGAGCTGTTGATTATACTGGATGTTTTTCTACATGCTGCTGTGTTTTATTCATTTATAACTCAGCGTGAAATATGGAAGTATTTCTGTGGTTATGCTCAAACTGGCAGGCTAAAAATACAACACTCTGGTACCCTAGGTCCCTCAATCACAGACATTCACTTGAGGAGTAGTCAGTTCTTCAGACACTTGGACACACCAATACCAAAGGTAATCAGAAAAATTACTCTCTTGTTCAAAGGGAATGTTATAGTTCCTTTCTGTGTGTGACAGCTCACACCTATAATAGCCTTAAGACAAGGTTCAGTTTCCCAAATTAGGTCCCCTGTTACTGGAAGGATGTAGCAAAGTTTTGCTGTGTGCTTTGCTAGGAAAAGCTACTGATATTAACTATAAGTTAGACTCAGATGGCTTGGCTTTAATCTATTTCTCATCAGAAGAATGAACATTTGAATAAAACACATATTACATGTCAGTTTAATGAGCTTTATAGGTGAGAGAATAAAGAACCATTTTTCTGAACTTAATTAGAATTAAAAAATAAGATCGGAAGAGCGTCT
>JAWWMO010000121.1:24441823-24480741 GCA_035047845.1 Dendrocincla fuliginosa
TTCTGAACTTAATTAGAATTAAAAAATAAATCAAGAAATGGTAACTTTTTGCTTTCTCAAATGTGTAATTGATAAGCAACCTGTTTTCTGATCTTGATAGCATGAAGGACAATTTAAAAAAATCCCCAAACCAAACAAATTCCTCTGGAGGCTCCTTGGAATAAAAGCAGGAGAAGATAATTTGACATTTATTTTTTTTGCAAGAAACCTCATTGTTCAAAAAGAAGAAGCAGTTAATAGAAACTGATTACAATATTTTTTCTGCTCTCTTAACCCCTAACACACTTCTTAAGGCTACTTTTATTTGAGATTTCTGCTGCACAGGAACACACCCCTGACCCAGATGCTTCTGTTAGTCCTACTGCAGTGTACACACAGCCCCCTTCACTAATGCACTTTCCTCTTTCCCAAAGCATTGAGATGCTCCAGCAGTGCAACAGACAGGGCCTTTACAAAAAACAAACCAAACTTTTAGTCAAAGAGCTCGGAAGATCTGTGAGCTTCTTCCAATTAGAGCTCCCCTACTGTGGGCTGGGTAACTAATTTTGTTGTTCATTTTTTACAAATGGCAAAACCTATGCATAGAAATGCAGACTGTTATCTGTAGGTTTAACAGTATTTGTCCCATCTCCTTTTCTACATCTTGTGGCAGAGACCTGCATTTGAAAAGCCTTTAACATCTTCTAGATAATATCAGAAACGTTATTAGATAAGTAATCCTGCTACTTGGATCTGTTTTCACTTCCGTTCAGATAAAACCAAACAGTAGTTCCTAAAAAATTAGCAACTAATTTTTGCTAAAACTGTAAGTACTTGAGGGAAAAGATTTTACCTGGGCACAGCACTTGACTCAATTCAATGTCATGATTGTGTTAGACTATTTGAATTTTCAGGTGTTCTGGCCAAAAGATCATTAAGATAAGGCAAGTAGGTTAATCAACTGACACAGGAGCTAGGTGTAAGGCTGCTTGCGTTTTGGATCCTGAGCGATGTAGAGAGCAATACATTCTTCTGTTCTTTTCCAGCAATACCTGGAAAAATGGAAAGAGAGATGATCCACTGTGAATAAAGGGGAACGACACACTCAAGTCAACAACTGAAACATTGATGCTACTGAAAAGGAGGAGAAAACAAAGAGGTTCCATTCTGATTACATTGGTTCTCTTTCCATATTAGTATAATCTTGTGATATTTCAGGGAATTACTCTTCACCATCACTAATGTAAGCCGAGTATCATGACATGATGGGGAAAAATGTTTATCTACTTATGGATGAATCAAAGAGGAAAACATCTACTCTGATCTCAGTGACTTGACTGGAACAGAATCACCTCAGTACCATTATTATTTTAATGAGATTAGTGCCTACAAATTCAATGTACTTTTTTTCTTGTGGTCATCACTTTTGTATTAGTTGAACCTGTGCCAGTTGCAGAGATGAATAGAGATCAATCCATGTGTGTGTGGTAAAATGTCTGCTGTACAGGTCTGATAAACATCTTAATGCAATATGAACTGTGCACGTGCATTGTGCCATGACTTTGAAAACATATGCCCATTGAATGGACTGCAGGGCTGGGAATTAAGTGATTTTACAGAAGTAATGGTGAAGGGAAGAGATGGTTGCATACTGGAATCACAGGTGCAGAGAACAGTTCTGTGTACAGCTGGATGGTGTCAGCTCTTTCAGCAAATGATTTCAGGGTTGTACAAAAGGTGCACAAGTCAGCACTACTATTTATTAGATTTTTCCCGTAGGAAAGAAGGCGATTTTTATCATCTGCCTATGACCTGCTGCAGTGAGTGTTCATCATCCTCCATCATCTTCACGGTGGGCACTTTATCAGCTTCTGCCTCAGTCCACATTTTCCTTTCCATTCTCACTGGAAGATATTTTCACTGTCTTTTTCCTTTGTGTTTCATGATTATGAAACAGCCATATGCATCCTGCTCCAGGAAGAGAGCTGTGTTCTTAGCCTGAATGCCAAATCTTCCTGCATTGATGTTGATTAAGCTTGGTCTGGTGCTGAGAAAATTTGCTGTGAGTGCCAATTGGTGTATTCATGCCATCTCTACTTATGCATGTCTTTTCTATGTTGCTTTTTCTTGGTTGTGCTTATCTTTATTTTCTCTGGCTTTAATCGTAATAGGTGAGCCAGAATGACTGTTTTGCTTTTCCTCCTAAAAATGCTGTTGCCCTTAGGAAGAATGGGTGCTATTGCAAATCCTGCATTCACAGATGCTGTGTTTCTGCACCAGTGATGTCCAACCCACTGTGGACTGAATACGTAGAACTTATTTTGCTGGAAGCTGGGAAATCATGCATGGAACCACCATTCATCTCTACTCACGTAGACTGGGCAGGGACAAGCAGACTGTCACCAGCAGAGAGAGTCAGGGTTTTACCATCCATGGTAACAGTCGATGTGCCCTCCTGAAGGGAAAGAACAAGTAACCAGCTTTTAATTTTCTGTGGAGACGCAATGCTGCAAGTATGGAAATTTTTCCCATTTAAAGAACACCTCAAACCTGCTCTGTTTCATGAGGCCTAGCTAAATATTCAGTTGATCTTCCCTTTCCAACACTATTAGCATCAATAAAAACTATGCGTCATGGTTCACTGATCCCATCATAAAGCAGCAACCTCTTGCCTGACTCTTGGGATACCCTATTACCTATCTAACCTAGCAGCCTGGAAGTTGGTACAGCTCCAGGAATCACAGAATTTTCTGGAGTACTTCAAGTTCCTCTTCTACTTTTCTGATTCCTGATATCTTTTTAAGTTGTAAAAAGCAGAGACCTGACTGAAATTGCTAATAGGAGTGCATCCACAATGGAATGAAATCATTGTTATCTTGTCAGGCAGAGGACCCATGTTCTTGCCAGCCACAAGATCTTGACTGCATAGGCTGCTGTAATCTGAAGTATAAACAAATGTTGTTCAAGATTATTATGTCTTTAATTAGTATTTGATAGTCCCTGTGAATTCCAACAGAAGAGGAACTGATAGAAATACCTGCCTCTCAAGTCAGTTTTTGCTTACACAAGTCAGGCTATCTTGTCTTTGTTTTTCCCTTGGGCTGCAAAAGTTTCCTAGAAGCTAGTTGAATAAATGATGTCTGGATCACCTACCACTGTGGTTTAGTATAAACAAATTCTCAGACTTTATTAGCTTATTCTACTTGATTCCAGTTTGACTTCAGTATGAGGACAAAGGCTTCAAGGCAGAACTAAGAGGTTGTGTTGTTTTATTGCTTAGAGGTATTCTGGTATCTTTACAGGATGTATCCTAGGTAGGGTTTATCAAAATCCCCAGCAAAGACAGGTGCCTGTATCTCTGTCATCAACATACAAGATGAGGAAAAAGAGTTTCTATGGTGGCAGTACTTTGCAGTTATTTTTCCTTACAATTTAAAGCTGAAGGGTGGTGCCTACGGGTGATCTTTTCTACAAGAAGGGAGGTAATCATTCCAGTTTTTGTTGCTAGAAGGTTTTACTACTGCTCAATCTGAACTGAAACATGAACTCATCAGTTAACAAGTGTGAATTGCCACATACCAGCTGCCATATCCAGATATCTGAAGTCTTCTTACTTTTCTCAGTTGTTCCTGGTCCATAAGCTATAACCTTTTTAAAAAAAAAATTAAAAAGGGAAGTAATGGATTCATTCCAGTGACCAAAGTGTCCATATTCATCTTCCAACAGCATTTAAAACATTCTATTTTTACAGGAGAATATTCATAGAAGATGACGTTATTTTTACAGACATTAAAATTCACATTATGTTTGGTATTCTCATATTGATTCCTACTGATAAAAAGGGAACTGATCACACCTGCCACTCCTTATGCTTCTGTGCATCCTCGCTTATCTATTCCTTCTGCCTCCTCCTACTCTCAGTTTTGCATCTATATGGTTCCTGCTTCTGTTCTTGGAACAGGCACTTCCTCCTCATGAACTCTGGGCCCTGTCAAGAGCCTGTTGAAGTAGAAAAGTTTCTTCTGTTAAATTAAAAAAGCTGAAGACTAGACTTCATCTTTCTCATTATGTGCCCTTTCTGTGTTCTTCCTGACAGTCCCACACTCTGTCACTTTGCTGTCATATGTATTGGATTCTTTAGAGTGTGACTCCAAGTAATTAAGGGGAAGAGTATATTTTGTAAACATCATGCATACAGCACAGATATCCAATGATGACAGCTTCATTTACACCCAAACTAGACTGTGTTTGACTAAAGTGAGAAGTGCAATGTTTTAGCACAGCTCAGGTTCTCTGGTGCTGTCCAGTTTTCCTTTTCTACTTTATGTAGATTGAGGGGGAGAAAAACCAGTCTATTTAAACACCCATATTAGACCTGACACCATGAATGCTGTTCAAACACACAGGGAAGCTGAACATGCTTGAGTAGTATTTGAATCATGCTGGTGCTTCTGATTTGGGAAATATGGGGGATGGGGAGGAGGGAGAGAGGGGGCCAAGGGAATGGAGTAAAGGACCTGTTTTAATCCCAAAGGAAATGAAGGGAAATAAGGTTTGGGTTGATTCTGTGAATGGAACTAATGAGTTAGGAAGTCTCTGCCCTAAGATAATCAAAGCAATGGACAAAGACTGGTACTTCTGAAGGGCAGGGCAGACTAGGACTGAGTTTCTGTGAGGATGCATAACTTTCTCAGCTGACTATATATTGTTTTCAGGCCTGGATTCACTTGGTCTGAACAGCAGGCACCTATTATCTGTATCTTTAAAAATATTTGTCTCTTTTAAAGAGATTAAATCCCCCTACCTCTGTTTCAAAATTATCTCCAAACATACTCAGGGATTTCTTCTGTTTTATTTCATCACGATGTTCCTTTAACCAGCCTGGGAAGGAAAATGGCTTCATAACAGAGGTGGAATTTAGTGGGAAAGGTGTTTCTTTCAGGAGTTCATCTGTAAGCAAGATAGAGAGATATCGGTGATACTTGTTTCCCCTGATCTTTGCAAACATTTTACTTGTAAATTGTTCAATTTACAGATACTATCTAGTAAAAAGTCAGTTGTAACAGCAAGCAGGTCTTTATCAGGACTTCTTGAGATTGTAAGATGCCTGTGTTATTTGTGTATCTTTATGGAGTGGTTTCTTCAAAGATGTCTGAACGGTGTAGTCAAACAGTTGCAATAGACTGGTTCTGCCCAGCATATTCTTCATTCTCTTTCAGACCAGCTTTTGAACTGGTGAAATATGGTGTATCATCTCTGAGCCTTTGCTTGTACCATGTCCCTATATAAGTGGAGTTAGGCCTGTAGAACCATCTTACTCTACATCTCTCACGTAGTTTGTACTGGCTTTTACACTTCTTCTCCCCTATGTGTTTTTAAATACATTGACTACAGTGAAGCAAACAGGTTATTACAACATAAAATTCAATAAAATGTACTTTTTGTGGTGTTTCTGGAGTTGTAGCTGGATTTAATTTCCAGTAATTCTCCTTCATAAATGATTTGATTTAAAATAGCTGGAGGACTTAAATGCATTTCAGTGTAACTGGTAAAATTCAAAATTTGTGCTCCACATTGCTGCTATGTGAAATGAGCTTTAATTATTTACCAGCTCACAATGAAGAGCAGAGACAGTGTAATTGCCTTGGTGGTCCTAAGTAGTTCATTCTGAGATACCATGGGGGAGCACCCATAGAGTAATTTCAAGTAGTAATGTCAACTAGATGCCAGAAAAACTCACTAGACGGTTTTCTTCCAAATGTATTGAGGTTATAAACTCACAGCAAAATCTTAGTCTTGGTGCTAGTAATAGCATATGCCTTTTTTAAGTATTAGTGTATTCAACATGCAATATCTTTTTGGTTTGGTTCTAAAGAACACTACTCTGCTGTGCCTTGAATGTATCATGTCAGTTTTTCTTTGAAGACTTTTTTGTATGCAGTCTTTGAACAATGTGTGGGAAGGTCAGTTTATCCCACCAGGTTAGCAGTGTACTGAAGACACTTGTTTTTTATGGGATCACAGTAAGTACTGGGTACACCAATCTCCAGATAATCTGAGTGGAATGCTAACCCTTTTGTTGTAGAAACAGTTTTTGCCATCCAAGTGTCTTCTCCATTATATTGGAAGGTTGGACCAGATGAACCACTGTGGTTCTATCCAGCCTCACCCATTCTGTGATATTAAAATAATTGGGAGAAGTCAATATGTTTCTTCAAATAATTTCTCTTGGCAATGCCTCTTTCAGGAAATACTGAAAGCCATCTGAAGAAATCAGCTGCAAAAGAACACATTTTTTGTTTGAAAGTGTTTTGTTTTGTTGGGTTTTTTTTTGATTTGGGGCCTTTTCTCCCCCAGGCTTATAATGTTAACAAGATCTAGTCTTGAACATCCTGTATTTATTGTTTGATAACATTAAAATGTAGTGTCAAGGTAATTGGTGACTTATTTTCTACACTGCAATATGTCTGGTTGCCTTTGGTTTTTTTTCTTAATTTTCACAATTTCATCAAACATGCTTTGGAGGTCATTCGGAACAATTACACACCTTGCCCTTAAATTATGGATGTGGTCAACTGAAGCTGCATTGGAAAATTGTGGGGCTTTATAGGGAGAAATACAAAATAAAGGACAAAATGTTATGATATATATTCACACACAGTAAAGGAGGATAAGAAAATTTATCGGAAATTTTATCAGAAGGTATTCAGTGCAATTATTATTCAAAAAAAATTTAAAATCTTTTGTTCCATTAATACTAGAAATCTTTACCAGTTGGGTTTTTTTGGTTGGTTCGTTTTGTTTTCAGAATAAAACTCATTGCTCTTGAATTTAGAAAAGCTTCTTGTAGTTTTGGAGTACATGAAAGTTACCCATTGGTAACATTCGGACAGGCCTTTCTCCTAAAAATATGTGTCCTAGTTGAGATGATGTGGGGGGTTTTGGTGGGTTCTTTTTTTTTTTTCCATTTGACAAATATTGAGGTGTTATGAGTATCCTGCTCAGCTCAGAGGGGATATGTCTTCTCCACACGTCAAGAATTCCAGCATCAAGCTAACAAGTAAGTTGAGATTTCATAAGCTGGAGAATAGATGGCAAAAAGATGAGTCTCTTGGAATGGCGCTGTGGTGTTTTAGGCAAGCAGAACTATGAATGCTCCCAGTGAATTGCAAGGAATTTGGGCTCCGAAAAAACTGAAGTACTTGTTTGTGGTCTGACCAAGAAGCAACACAAATTTAACAATGAGAAGTAACTATAAACTTCTCAGTTTGCGGATTAACGTCTGCCACTATTTCTCCATAAAAATATTTTTGCTAGTTTTCTTCTTTCTAGTGATCTCTGACTTCAGTTGCCTTGATGAACAGGGACAACATCATACAGTGGCCTGTTCATACTTGGGGCCAATGTAGAGTGTTATACATGTTGCAATTACTATCGTGTACTGTCCTTCCTTGTTTGTGATACACAGGCAATTTCTATCAGTTTCATATACTTCCAAGTAAAGGTGGACTTCTGACTTTAAGTTCCTCAATTCAGGAGCTGGTTTTTTGACACTTGCCCTGTCAGCAGACCATGGCCTGTGATGGGGTTTTGGCTTAATACTACTTTTGATATTAATGACACTTTTCCCAGCACAATAGCCTTTGAAAACTGTGTCTGCATGAAATGGACCATTAGTGCAATCCAATATGATGATTTGATTACCCATTACTGCAGACCAAATGAGAGAGTGATGCAGTGATGAGGTATGTGACATATGTGTGACATTATCTTGGCTACTTGACTGAGTCCTTATTTAACCCTAACGCTGATTCCTTGCATGATGCTTAAAGCTGCAGGTGTCCTAGGGGAGGCCTGGAGCTTCCAAAGGAACTGAGTGTTTCCTATCAGGCAAATGGCTTATATTTAGGTACTGTTGCATATATTTCTGCTTAGCATCTACATTAGCTTTCAACAGTATCTCAGGAAGTGTAAATCGGTTTCTAGAGTTCTGTTCTATGCGATGCTGCGAGACAAGGAGACAACATGTTTAATGATGGTAAAAGTAAAAATATACCAGTAAAATGCAAGAAGACTGCAATTCTAAGCTGATCAGCTAAAGTATTGTACATGTTTTTCCAAGTATTATAACACTAAGTGGAAGATCAAATCTAACATTTTCTTACATGTTCTGGACATCCATTTAAATAGTTCAATACTGAAGTCCATTTTTGTAGATCATTACAATTAAAAATTCATATCAGAGTGATGTATTCTTTCTGGGGTTTATAGCTCTTTTCTGGCTTAAATTAGAATGTGATGGTATCATGCGAAGCTGAAAAACACATCATGTTTACCAAATGAGTTTGTAAATATTTTAAAGAAGGAAATTACAGGTTTTAGAGGAAGTTGAATTCAGTTAAACAATAGAGACTGTACTGAGACTGAGAATATTTAAAGGAGAGAACTACTTGCAAGAAAACAGCAAGTGAATGTACAGGTAGTTCTAGCCTCAACAGAGACCATTTAAGGAAGAATCTGAGCTTGCTGGGAGTACCGTACTTCTGACAGTAAAAGAGAGGACAGGTAAAAGAGAACTGACCTTGACCTATCAGGTACATGTGGCTGTATTTGCTTGCCCCAAACTCACGTGTTACATGGAAGGTGCTTCTGTCCAACTCCTGTGATGTGCCTAAGCTTTCTTGTAAAAGAATCAGACCCTCTCATTCTCCGAGTCTTTCTTGAGCCCTACTATTCCCAAGATCTTCCTTAGCTCTCTTGCAAACCTTGTTTCTTCAGGATTTGTGCAAAGGAAAAGAACAATAAAGCACATGCAATATATTAAAATAAGGTCAACTGTCAAAGTGATTAAGTTGGCTTTATGAAAAATTACATTTTCCATTGATGTGCCATCCTCTGCTTCTAGACAGCACATTCTAGATGGAACAATCTTCAAATCTTTAAATTGGCTTATATATTCTTAATTATGTAAGCCCCTCCATCCTAAGACACTGTGCTGCCTCAGAAACAATGTGTCCCTGCAGGCTGTGGCCCCACCTCTTTGCAAGGATGGTGTCTCCCTCCGTAAATGCAGAATATATCCTTATCCAAAATGGAGACATTCTTTTGTTTTCCTGGTGGTCCAGACTAGGGATAAAGAGCTTATGGGTTATTTTTAAATTGTGTATTAATTTTTTTTGTTCACTTTATAATTTCCATCTCTTAAACACTATATCATAATGAGTAATTCTAATGTGAGAGTTTTATAGCCTTTTGCATTTAATTGCCAATGCCAGCAATAATACATACCCTGGGATGTTTTTCCTGTAGGTACCTACCTAATTTCTGTGAAAAAAAAAAAAAAAATCTGCTTTATTCTCCATGTTAACAGAAATGCCCATGAGACTAGTAGGGCTTTAATACCTCTGCAAATAAAACCTGTGAAATAAGGGATGTAATTTAAGACAACTGGGATTGAAAAACCATATAAAAATCCAAAGTGAAAGCACTGACAGTAACTGATTACTTTGGGGGTCACTGGTTCATTTCACTGTTGCTGAGTATAGATGCAAAAACATTTAGCTGAAAATACAGCACTCACTTGGTGTAATTATACATTTCCCTGTGTAACTGTATTTGTTTTTGTAGCATGCCCTGAGAATTGGTGTGACTGCTAATTTATGACTTGTCCCTGTAATTATTTCTAGGCACATTTTTCTTCGTGTCATTAAATCCATGCTGGAAACTGAACAACAATTTTTTTTGCCTCATTGAAACTAAGAAGTTTGATGAGGAAAGCCTTGAAAAATATTTTTGTAATAAAGCAATACAGCCTTTTCAAAAGGAGATATCAGCCAGGAGGAAGGAAATAAATTAGAACAAAAAAAAATAAATTGCAATATTTAAGCCATAATTCTGTTTAAAGGTTCTTCATGATCTAGCTGGGTTATCGAAAAACTGTATTGAGAAATACTGACCATTTTTCCAATCCTGAAGTCAGAAATCTTCATTTTGTTTCTGAATCTGCCTCCCATAATTGTGGACACTTCAATAATTCTCTTTGAATGTAACTTCAGTTTTCATGGAGGAAGAATAGGATGTTTCATTATAACAAGTGTTGAGATATTTGTGAGAGAAGGATTTGTACATGCATGAGCTAATACTACTAAACAGCCTTAGAAACACTGGTGAAAATGCCAGACTGACTCCATTAGTGAGTCTGCTGTTTCACCTATTGCTGTCTGGGGAGCATTTAAGAGGGTAAGGAAGAAAGAAGCTACTTTATTAGAGAAGACATGCTGAGCTTTAGAGCTCTTAAATATTCCCCCCCACCCCCCAACTCTGAACAAAAAGGAAAAAACTTTATAAGGCATTTCTTCCTATATCCTTGTTAGGTTTGTTACATTATGCACTAAAGGTGCATAGTGGCTTGGTTCACATGGTGAAGCATTAGGACAGTTCCCAGAGAGTAGAGTTTATGATCTGCATGTCTTTGAGGAGGCTCAGCTGAGAATATTGTGGGAGAAGCAGACTTCTCATGGGGGACTTTCTTGGGGTTTTGTTTGGTGACTGTCTTTAGCAGTTCTGGGCTCCGGGAGCCTAACAAACTTCTTGGAGCATTCCTGGCTCCAGAGAATGTGCAGCCTGCAGTCCTGGGTTTTGGGTGATACGTTGTATTTTGGGATTAAAAAGTTTAGTAGAAGTTTTCATATGGGAAATTATAGCAGCCATACTCAACACTGTAATCCTGCTTTGTGTATCAAATATTGCTGGCTTAGGCTGGTCTCTCTGAACAGTTCATCCTCAGTATGAACTCTGTACTGATTAGGGACTAGTGTGGAGTGAAGAGGTGTTAACAATGAGGAGAGGGAAAATGGATGAAGCCACAGAGAGGTGGCATGTTTATAAGCATTGGGGGGTTATATTAGATGATTCTATTCCCTTCTTCCACCTACAATACCCTTTGTGGTTTAGGGTTTCAGAAGAGACATAAATATGACTTACAGGATATGGGTATGACAAGATAAAGCTGAATAGTGTATTTATGTGGGCACCTTTGCTAGAAGAGAGTAATGAGGATGAAATATATGGGGGGAAAAAAGAGCAGATTCAAATTGTGGAAAAAGCTGCAGAAATAGTGTTTTGGAGAATTGTACAATTATGATGGGTCTAGATAGTTTAAAGTGATTGATTATCTGTTTGAACACTGTCCTGTCCTGCAGACCTCCCGGTGGCTGTTTGCAAAATAAATTCCCTAGAGGAATAGTCCTTAATATTGAAAAGCTTATATGCTGTTTCTTTTAATACAAGTACTCAAACAGAAAGAAGTAACCTATTATAGAAAAGGAGTAATCTATTTAGGTATTGTATTCGGGTAGAATTCAATGTGGGTATTTTTAGTCTGTGTTTGGCCCAACCACCTGTGAGAAGCTGGGTTTTCTCATGCCAACTTATGGGAAATAGATAAAGACGGTCTGTAGCCTTGAGAGAGAGATTTCTGTGTAAACTAAAATTAATTGGTCTCTCATGATTGGCTGATGGCCCTCCAAGGGCATTTGAAAGAGAAACAGAGGAGGAGGAGAATGAAGTAAACCCCCAGACTCAATTAAGGGAGGCCCTCTGGAACGGACTGTGCAGGTGCGGAGAGACTCACACAAGTGCAGAGAAGGACCAATTATGTAACATTAGGGGCCGTGCCAAATACCTTTGCCTAGGCGGTGCTGGCCACATCGCTCAGGTAAATGTCATTTGGCCAAGTAGATAAAAGGCAGATGGCTCATGTTTTGGGGGGCTCGCTTCACATGACAGGACAACATTGCCTATGGCAGGGACGCCCGCCGTCATCTGTGAGCTAGCTGACCCTTGAGGATGCAGCCACTGATAGGGGAGGTCTGGGCATTCCAGAGGTCGGTGAGACAACTCCATGAGGGACACCTGGGCAATCTGGGTGTTTACACCTGTGGGCTCATTTTCTTCTCTCTATTGGGTTTCTTTCCTGTTTACTTGGCCACCTTTGGTAATAAAACTGCTGTTTAGGTTAAGCTTTCTGCGGTGTCTCAGTTTCGGCTTCCACATCCCTTTGGACCCCTATTTTCCCTGGAACAGGTATGTTAGACGTCCTCAAAAGATGAAATAAAAGAGAATCAAATAGTTAACTTTCTAAACAGAAATATAGCAAATAAAACTTTTTTCCAAAATTATCATTCTTATTTAACAAAAAAACCCTACAGTGACAGTACCTTTAGAATTATTTCAATGCTATTAAAACAAAAATGCACAAATATTTACACACTTATTTTAACTTCAAAAGCATACCCCTATATTTGCTCTAGTGTAAATGAAGATAGAATTTATTTTCCATATTTTTAATTTTCTGGGGTAGTTTTAATTGAATTAAAGTTTTCCCACATTAAAAATAAGAAAAGTTTGAAGAATAAAGATCTGCTTGTTTTTATATACCAGTGAAACAAGACTATCTAGAGAGGTTGCCCTGGATTAGCTAAAGAGGATGATGGTACAGAAGTTGATTTTTATTTTGTTTTTAATCTGCTGAGCTCACCCTTATAACTGGCTTAATTAGCACTACTGAAACCACAAAACATTTACAGGCCCTGCCCTAGGTTGTACGGTATCCCTGCTCCACTGACTGAAGAAAACACCCAATTTTTCATACTCCTTCACTTTCTTAGGGTTTGTTTGCTCTGAATCACAAGCATAAAACTATGTTGTATTCTAACAGTACTGACTAGATTCGAAGACCAGATTGTCAATTACGCTGGGTACACTGAAAAACAATGAAAATGTTGCTAGTGAAGTCACTACAGAACTGTTTTTTGTATTATATATATATATTTATGTTCACTGACAATAAAGCTTTTATGTGAAATAAAACTTCATTGATAATTAGAAGTAGATTAATTTGGATAAACATAAACTTGGCATTTTACCTATACCATCAGTGTTCATAAAGTTCATTTTTAAACAAGTCTAACTTTGGAAAATTTTTTTCTTGCACCTTTTTTTACCCCATCAAGTTTCATTTAAAAGAAGCCAGGACTACTTCAGTGAGTATGGCAGGACAGGCTTTTGAGCTTCTGGTTACTTTTACAAAGATTATTCAGCCATCAGTGTTTATGAGAACTGAGTTTTCTCTGTCTGAACTGTCTCTTGTCCTCTTGACTAGAAAGTAGGGATAAGACACTGAAAGAATCTTGCTTTCAGTTTGATTCAACTCAAAGCAGCAAGAGTTGTTTTGAGAACTGTGATTCTTTATGTCAAAAACCATGTAAAGTAAACCAAAGCTACCCATCTTGAGTGTTCCATGCACAGACTACACCCTAAATATTCACTCTTATTGATAAAAGTCTTGAGAGTGCTCTCAAATTTTATTTCTACACATGGAAACTAAAGAGGCACAAAACAGTTTCAGGGAAGATGCCTCAAGTAATGATTGTATGTACTATATATTTCTGTTTGTATTTTACCTGATGGTACTTGAGTCCCTCTTCTGCTGTCTTTTCATACATGCTGATTACCCTGCTTTCAGAAGGATTTTCCCTGCTATTGGCTAAGCCAGAAATCACAAGTAAATGAGGAAAAAGTCTGGACTTAGGTTTGGGGTTTTTCATGTGGTGTTTTTTAAAAAGCAATTGGAGCTTGATTGATTCCATTTATAGCTTTCCTCTAGAGTGAGCTGCAATCAAGGATTTCTTTCAAGTTTGGGTTTGTTTTTCTTTTTTCCCAATTTTATTTCATTTGTATCTAAGAAGGTGAGGCACTAGTTCAGGCTTACTTAGAGAGGAACCTGAGAGCACTTCAGCTGGCGCTTTTAAACTGAGGGGATTGTGGATTTTCAGAAGAGAAAGTGGCAGAAAAGCTGAATCTCAGTCCTCTGCACAGGCTAGTTGAAACAATGTTAAATGTGTCTTGAGTGAAGCATCATGAGAAAGTGGTGGTAGCTTGTCATATGTTACAAGAATCATGTTTGCTGAACTCTACTTCTTGGGGGGGGGGGGGGAAGGAAAAAGATGTATTTTAATTTTTATTTTTTAACATAAGTCTCACTGACAGTTACAGGAGTTACATGTTAAAACTTCTGTAACTAAAAATGTGGGGGTTTTTCCTCATGCATAAGATATCACTGAGATGTTGAGCTGCTTGTTGTCCATGAGACCTGAAAATTGCAAAAAGGGAGCTGTCCCCCTGGCCAAAAGCCTGCCAGGTAACTTTGCTGACTGCCTTTACTTACAGTAAGAATTAAGATGAGAATTTAAAGTATTTCTTTTCTTGACATAGCAGCAAATCCAAGGGGAAAATCTATTCTCCTCTGAGAATGATGTACTGAGCTATGAATTAAATAACTTTTTTCTTTTTTTTTTTTTTTGGAAAAAATTTCTCTTCAGTTTCATGGAAGTCTCATGCTATTTTGCCTTTTTGCAGTTTTTGAACAAATTATAAGCAAAGAGCTTCTGGACTGTCTATCGATAATCAGTGTCTCAGAATTCTGTATTTAAAAAAAGGTGTCAAGATGTAGCATAGCTTCTGATTGATTGTTGGGTTTTTTTTTCAATCTTCTGCAAAAATATTAACAATATAAGTCTTTGATGTTATTTTGTTTATGCAATGATATAATTAATTTGTTAGTGATATAAACTCTTAGCCTGGTGAGGGATGCTTATTGGAAATCACTGTATTAAACAAGGATAGTATGTGTGATATGATATTTTTTTTATTACAGCAGCATCTAGAGGATTCATCTGAAATTATATTTCCTCTGTTAAACACTGTATGAACACCCAGTGATAGGCAATACTTGCCCTGCCTAACCTCTCCACCCCATTGTGTAAAAAAAAACCCCACAAAAAAAACCACAAAAAACCAAACCCAACAAAAAACAAACCTCCAACTCTTGAATACAGGTGAGATGCTCAAATTAAAATAAACACATTTTGATAGTGCATAAAAATAAAAGTAAGATCTTGCAGACAACAGTATTTTATTTATAGGAAACATGGAGCCTTTTTCTGAAAAGTACATTCACTAATCAGTCAAAGAACCAATGTCAAAAGCTGGTTCAGCTGCAAAGTTTTCAGGAAGGGTTTCTGACTGGTTTACGATATCCTAATTGCAAGGGTTTTAAGGTTGCTATCCCGTACAGAGGACTAGTCTGTGAACCTTTCATTTTAGCCACAATGTTTTAGTTAACTATTTTTAAGAAGGGTAATGTTCATACAAAAAACAGCTTTTCCCCATATTAGGATTTGAGTGAGAGCTTTGTTACTGATTGAGATGGCAGGCAGTGACTATCAAACTGAGAAATGGAATAAATGTTCTATTAGGATAATTCATAAGAATCATCTTACTTAAAACATTTAGGAATTAATGTGGAGATTAAGGACAGCTGGTTCTAAAATGCTCTTAGAGAGGGAAACTAAAATTTATCTTTATCTTGTAACAAGAACTATGGAATTTAAATTATGGGTGCGACTGGAGGATGACATTCAAGTTGATCATGTGGTTTTAAAAGTAGCATAGCTGGGTATTAGAGCTGAGCATTTGTGCACATTCAGTGCACCTAAATCATCAGTTTCTTGGTTAGTGCAGGATGTCCCTCAGCCATCTGTCTGCATAGATGAGACAGCAGACAGATTTGAAAGAACAAACCTAGTTGAGCGATGAGATTGACTGAACTGGTTAGCATTTGGAAAACTGCTGTAGGAACTCTCCAGGTGGGAACCTCAGGCTCTCCTGGAGATCCCACAGGCAGCTTCTGCTGCTCTTATGCTGATTTTTCCATGTGTCAATTAAGAACCTGGCAATGTCACAGAGACTTTCCAGGTAGTTCTTGCAGCAGAACTGACTAGGTTGCACCTACCTAAAACACTTACAAATAATCCACAAAAACTGTTCCTGCAGGTATAGAAAATTGCATTGTGTAGTCTTCAGTACATAGAGAAGACATGAGGGTACTATTTTGTGCATGGTTTGTTAATCAGTAGCAATGGATTGTGTACATTCTGTGGGCCAGAAGGATTGTAAGATTTCAGCAAAACAGGTTTCCCACTGAAGGTGCTGTTGCAAGTATCCTTGCAATAGAGACCTCGTTTGCCAGGCAGAAAGCAACCATCATGTTTGAGAGATCCAATTCCTAAAGCCAAAACTATTAGATTAGTTTTCTTGAACAGTCACTCTCTCTGTTCTATGTCTCTGTCCAACTGAATCAAGTGGAGCTACAACTGGAGTCCAGTGTGCAAGCTGCAATCACTATCCACAGAGACAAAATAAAAAACGGGACAGCACAGAAATCAAATGTTAAATGGATCAAACCCTACAGGAACTACAAGCTTTTATCTTTCTCTAGGTTTCCCGAGAGTAGGTCGCAGTGTGTAGCCATAGGTAATGTGCAAGTAGGTATAGAGTGTATAGATTCAACTTGCAAAAATCTCCCTAAGCATAGTCAGAAATGACATTTTCTTAGTGTAGGACTAGAAAGGCATGCAAGGATAGAGATGCTAAGACTTCACATTGTATAGTTACCTGATAGGTTGCTATGATAGCATCACATGAGCAACCAAGATGCTGTAGATAATCATGTAGATGGATCTTATTTGTGGTTGGGATAATGAAAGGATTTACTTCCCAAAGTAACTTTAATTTACACAATCAGAAAGAAAAATAGAGACTTAATCACTTCATGTGGTGAGAAACATTGCTGTTCAATTGGCAGTTCTAATTCTGAAATTAATTTGCATTACCTGGATTTGGTTTTCCAGTTTGATATTGCCTTGAATTGAAAAACCTGGAATAACAAACATTTAAACACAAGTAAAAAGGTCGTGCTCTGCAGGTTAACAAAGACCAGGAAGTAATCTGGCCATCAGGTTTTGTGCTGAGAATGCGTGTGCCAGATCCTCAGCTATTATCACATGTCTGTGTGATAGGCAGGACTATACCTCCTCTGAAAGTCCTACAAAATTCATGTCACTAAACAGTTCCCTTGTTCACCTTTAGCAACCATTTAACAAATTGATTAGTTAATTAATGACATTCGCACGTTTCCTAGAAAGGAGGTCTCAACCAAATTTACCACAGTCCTGGCTATTCACAAAATCAATTAAAAGTACTTAGGTTAAAGAAAGAGTGAAAGAAGCCCTAAGGCAATTTAGCGTTTTACCTACTTAACCTGGCATCAATCAGTGTTAATTTTTCATTCAATTCTTTTTGCACTTGGGAGCAGTGTGCTTTTACTGGTTCAAAAAAGTATGTTCCAGATCAAAATAAGATTTATTTTTTTTTTTAAATCTGATTTGATGAGTTTGGGGCATACAAGATATGATTAAAAGTTTGTAGAACAGCAATTAGCTTTTAACAAGTCTATGTAAAATGCAGCATGAATAGAAAATTAACTATCTAAATCACAGACTGATGAAGATCTACAAGATCATTTTAACCATTTTTTTAATTTGCAAAGAGAAAAACTTACTCTTGAATTATTGGTATGAGTTGAGTGCCGAGATCTTCACAGTGAAACCATTTCTCAAAGAGGACATTAGTTGACTCTCCAATGTAGTATCTGCCAAAGTAAACAGATTAGTCAATCCTTTTATTAACTTACTGATCAGGCAGTTTCAGTCTTTTGAAGAAAATAGCTACTTGATGTTGTGTCCGAGTGTGCTGTTCTCAAACCCAGTGTGCTTTATTCTGTAGAATGATTACTTAGGGAAGCTTTCTGATTCCCTTGCTAGGTGACTTGGTGGGTGAGGTGCTCAGACTTCTATGGAGTGCCTTGTAGTTCTGTTGAGGAATTAGAGATAAGTCACCAAATTGCTTCAGCAAACTTTCCAGCTTTAATCCTGGAGATGATTGGTGCCTTAATCTCTTGGGATCAGTAACTTTCACCCTGTTATTACAAAAATAATTGGCCCCAAATACCACTTCTAGTAATTGCTTCCATGCAGCTATTAGATAAGTGCTCATATTTAAGAGAGTCAGCTTGCTTAGTGCTTATGCATGGGCTGGTAAGAAAACAAAATGGCTTACAGACTTATTTGTGAAAAAATAGAGGATTTTCAGCTGCATAGATTTGGGTAGTATTTAGCTTACTTCCCTGAAGAGGAATTTAGTGTTTCACTTGCATTATTTTATGTCTTAATAAATAATTTTTGGTGAGATCAACAGGTCATCAGGTGTAATCTATGGAATGACAAATAGAGAATTTATATTCAGATTTTAAAAAGACTGCGTGGGTTGGCAAGGAATGATGGGCTCTGGTACTGTCACTTATTGTCACTGTATTGTGACTGGTTTTAAAGAGATCCTGTGTGTCTTTTAGGGTGAAAGTTACTGGAATGTATTTCAGAAGAGGGGAAAAAGTGCTTACGGAATGATTCTGTGCATATTTTTATGTTCATGTCTGTCCTGTGCATTTATTGTCCAGAAATTCTCTCAGAGCCACCTGGCTCCTCGAGTTTTGCAAGAACAGGGAATACTGAAGAGAGTAACATTATCTATGACTCCAATATGGAAAATAACTGTGCTACAAGCACAAGTTTTGAACACAGAGAATCTACAGAGAAGGGAGATGCTACAAATGTCTTTTTGGTAAAAAGCTTTGCACCTGGGAAGGTGCAAAGTATCCAACAACATGACTAACATAAAACTTAGGGGTTTTTTTGTATTTGTTTGCCATAGGATTAAGATTAGCTAGATCATTTTTCTTGTAGTACAAGGCATGTAATCATTATTTAGACTGAAATACTGGGGCAGGCTACTTATTCTTCACTTGTACAGTAATCAGCATGCTGGGGGCTCTGATTTATGATTAAGTCTTGTAAGCATGATAAATAATGGAACAGTAATGTAATATTAGACCTTGAGTCAGCATACTTCAAGTTCATTATGAGTTTCTCATCTACAGTCTTTGCTGCAGGTGGCTGGGAGTAAAAAACGTTTGAGAAAATTAGAGGTTCTGGTTTTAAATTCCCATCTCTCCCAGGAGCACACAGAGACACAATGTAGGTTCAAAAGCATGACAAGATTGTTCACTTCCAAAACTTCAGGTGTCTTTTTTTTTTTTTCCCCATCATATCAGTGGGAAAACACAGGCACCAAAAACCTCTAAGTCATTCTTTTTTCAGACACCTGATTGATACTTTCAGTTGAGAATGTGCTTTGTAATTTCCACCTGCAAACCATATGGTAGCTTTTAATTTAATTCCTCCACATGAGCATGGCTACATTAGAGTGCAAATCTCTAGATCTGCCTGGAATCCCTAAAAAGGTATTCAGCATTTCTGTAACTCATACCATTCACAGAGTTCATGTACATGGTAGATTGTTTTATTTGAAGTTACTTCAAGATACTTATGTTCCTTTATTACATTAATAATAAACATTGTTATCTGAATCACTGGCCAATTGTTTCTAGCTCAAAATATCATCTTGTAAGTCCTCACAATCCACAGACCCACGATGAAAGGAAAAAAGGGACAACTGCATAGATAAACAATGTTTTAAATGAACTGGACTTGTCTTTAGCTTGGAATTTAATAGGCTGGGGGTTTTGGAATGGTCTCTTTTTTAGTTTCTTTTTTCTTTCTGTAGGGTTTTTTTTTTTGTTGTTTGAATGAAAACCTATGTCTTTCTATCTCTGCATATTTGCAATCTTCCTGCTGTGACACTACCCATACAACAATCAAAACTGCAGGTGAAAGGACAGAAACAGTATATTACAGGTATCACCACCGTTTAAAACCTTTCAAGTTACATGAACTGATGTAAACTCTATTTGGTCAGTCATATCTGGTTAATACTGAAACAGCTTTTCTAGATGGGCTAATGTTACTGCTGTGACTTGCCTTCTTAGACTTGTGAACTCTGTACAACCACAAGACAAAACTTAATCCTGCTCTCACTAGACTACAAAGTAAACCACTCCCTTCCATGAAGATGATGTTCTCATAAGGCAATAAAAGCTAGGCAGAGGTGTGTACAATGTACAGGGTCTAGTGTTAAGAAAACTGATTTTTGTTTCCAGCTTTCCACACACTTGCCAAGAAAGCTGCTCTTCATCTTTTTGCTTTCAGTGCTTACAAAGTAATTAATATTCTGCTTGCCAGAATTAATAAAAAAATCTTTATTGATTTTGGGTTGTTAGAGAGCTCTGAGATTTTTTTATTTTAATCTTAAGGTGATAGCAGTAGGCGGTACCTAAATAGTTAGCTATAACCAGAACATGCAATAAAGATATTTCAACATGTTCCTTGTTTAACTAAATCAAATGCTAAATGAGATCTCTGCGTGTATAAATAAATAGATGTATGGATAGAATTAGTCCAAAATTGCCAGGGTGAATCTGATAAATTGTCAGGAAAGTAAAATACAGTATTTTATTGACATAAGAAATTAGTTTATATTATGAATTCTAACATATTAGTCAACAGTTCATACTTCACCTTAGCCCATCAATTTCTGTTTTTAATCTTTCCCTTTCAATCACGAGACCCACAGTGTTTGCATATCTCTGAGGAGAATGAGGTATCCTGGCAGGTAGGAGGAACATCTGTTCAAAGAAATGGGAAAGAATCAGTGGAGGAAGTCTTTGTTTTTTGCATTGTCCTTCCCCTGCCCCCCAACCTTCAAATGCCTCAGCTCCTTGCCCCACTTTTCCTTCTCCCCTGCTCTTTGTTGAGTTTTATTGCTCCGTTGTGGCTTCACCCACTTTGGTACCCAAACCCTGCAGACACTCCTGCTTTCTCTGTGAATGATGACACAGTGACTTGCAATCAGCACTGCCTTTATGTAGTAATCAGGTTCTCTCCTCCTGATTTGATCATCACTTCTGGATGCAATTGAAATTAAATTCTAACCAATTACTCATCTGGAATTTATAAATTTGGTGCAATTCCTGACTAACTGAAATGGAAATAAAAAGCAAGTTTTTTGCCAGCTCAAAAAAATGTCTAAACTGGTAAGACATGTGTATCCTTCCAACACAGTGAACACCTGTGATTGCATGATGAGGGGTGTTACTCTCTCCAGAAATAATAAACAAACATGAGAGACTATTTACTCATGTAAGTGACAAAGTGAATAGACAACATGTGGTTAGGAGAAGTCTATTACTGAAGCTTGAGAAGAAGCCCTTTTTTAGCAGCTATCTGACTGCGTAGGAGGGTGGTAAGCCTGTGTTCTTCAGCACTAAAGATGCCTTTGCCAAGGTTGGGCAAACCATTACGGTTTCTCTGTCTATAAAACAGAGCTAATGACAGTGCCTCACCAGTGCTAGTGTCAGTCCTTCCACCAAGGATATTGTGTGCTCCTTTTCATTAATGCTTGTGGTACATGCCAAGATCTCAGCTGGGTGTGCTTCTTCAGTGTGAGTTGTATTATCAGAATGTCACAGTTTGAAAATGTAGCTCTGTTTCTTCACTGAAAAAGTTGCAATACTTTTAATGACCTCAAGCTGTTGAGTTTGATGCATGTGTTCCATTTTAAAGGCTGACCCACTAGACCTAATAATCCTTTCAAGGATTTGAGTGCAGTTCAAGCTTGTGTTAATAGCAGTGAGGGGCAATTGTAGTATGTGTAGCCGGTAGTAACACCAAGTAAAGCATCTAGACATGCTCTTAGCGAAAAAGCACTGTTATCTATGCTTTAGCAAGTTTACTATAAGGAAAACTTGGATACATTTTATCCAGAAATGTCTCTTGTAAAACTGTCCTATTGTGATGATTGTAAAGGAGGACTAAAGAAAACTAAAAATAGCTGAATTGCTTAAATTTTGAAGTTTAGGCAGCTTGTTCGTTGGTGTGGGTGTGTGTGAGCAGTGTGTACCTGGCTACGTGTAAATAAAAGACTGATCCACTTGAATTCACATGGCAGATTCCATGGCATGCAGGGGAATAAGGACTTCTCTAAGTATATTCCTGACTGATATTGAAATAGTGAAATGTTGAACATGGTGTATTGTAGTTTGCTGTTAATTACATGGCATTTTTGATACTCTATTCAAGTTTGTTCATTAAATTCTGATGACATTTCTTGCACAGCAGGGATAAACTGATTTCCAAATACTACATAAAACATTCATTTAACATACTTATGGACAACTATAACAGAAACACCACCCTGTTTTACCTCCCCTTCACGAATGACAACATCCTTTTGTTTCCCATTTTCAATTATCTTCAAACACATATCTCCTTGAACCTGGTAAAAAAGCTGAAGGAATAGAAAAATAACATTAAGGCAGCTACTCCAAAACATTCTGTACTTCATATTATATATATAAAGGATACATGTATAAATACATTCAATCTATAATTGCAAATATTTGCAGATTTTATCTAACAATAAATAACAGACTATCAACATTTGTTGCTTTTTCAAATGTTACTAAATATGTATTAATACTCTTATCTTACTAGGAACTGACAATCTATCCAAGAGGTCTGTGGCTGCATGTGGCTTTTCTGTGAACCTAGTGGAATTCTACTGCAGTGATTTTACCCTTGGAATTACTTTTTGTAGGGCTCAATGTCTTGGTTCAGGCATCTATTAATTACAGGACACATAAAGCTTAATTTCAGATGTAGCAGGTTCTTCATTTAGCCAAATTAAATGTCAGTTTTCCAAATAAGCTCCAGATATGCATGCACAGGTTTTTTGGTATGCTTTTTCAATTTTTTTAATGGAGCTTTCTCATTTGGGAAGAATTGCCCATTTGGACAGTTGTTCTGCTTTATTTTTGTGGGTATCTTTGAAGCCCAGCAACAGCTGCTGCTCTTCCTACTGTGTAGGCAAAAGGGTTAAATTCAATGAATAAGGACAGAACCACTGAACCCATAAATTTGTCTTCAGTGACCTTTTCATAGCTGTTTTGTGGGGGCTCTGCTCAGATCTATCCTGATGTTTCATGACAGAACTGTGCTATGATCTGTAAGCAGGTATCTTTGACCTGAAATAACGGCCACATTTTCCCTCATTTTTATATAGTACAGAGGAACAATGTTTCAAAAAGTCAACTTTTTTGACATGTTTTTATATGCTTTCCATGTCCGGTTTACCAAATCTAGAAACCAAACAGATTAAGTCATATAATTGCTAGTGCAGCTGAAGAAGTCTGAAACCTGTTAGAACTATAATGAAACCCCCCCTTATTTATAGTAATTCACTATGATTTTAGCAAAATATAAATAGGGGAAAGAAGAAACAGCTGAGCTATACAACTGGCCTGAACTGAACCTTTTCCAACACTAGAAAAACTTAAATCAATTTTTTAATCGAGTTTACTTCCAAGAGAGTTTTGAGGTGTTAATACATGGCCCCTGGAATTGAAGAAGCACCTCTGTGAACATGAGAAATAATAAATATGCTGCCAAGGGAACGAAACAATAGGGAGAATTGAAGAGCTACTGGAAAAGAGCTCATGCTGAGAGCTTTTACAAGAGTGAAAAGTTCACCTTGTGCCAGGGACATCATCACAGATAAATTATGAGTCTTGTCTAGATGGCCACGGTGCCAGGCTATTTACCCTCCTTGCACTCCATTTCCCTGTGTTCTTTTCCTGTCAATTTTTTGGTGTTACCAAATAACAGTACAAAATCCTACAGCAGCCCTCGTTAACAGACCACATCAAGCAGGGCTTTACTGCTCATTTCAGTGATTGCAGTGGGGAAATGACCTCTCCTTCATTTTAAAAAAGACTCTTCTAAGACTCTATGATCTTGATGGGTTATCACACCAGCCATGGGTAATATGGCACTGGTTAATGCTGAAACTGAAAACGGCATTTTGGAAATCTTGAGCTGTGGAGTGTTATCTTCCTTATAACAACTGAGGGAGCTCTTACTGAACACATGCATAGGATGTGCAGATGAGGGAAAGGATGACAGATGCAGAGTTTGTTCTGCTTGTGACATGAATCACACAGCTGAGCAACTTTTCTGGAACTAAAGTACTTGAGAGGGGATAGGGGCTGTCCAGTTCACAGGTCAGGCATCACAGTTATATTATGAACATTAAATTATGAATTAAAAGAATTGCTTTGCAGTGGGAAAAGAGGAATGACGTGGGCTACACATTGTCAATGAAAGTGTTTTTCTGACTGAATTTAAATAGTACTTTCACTGTAAATTATGGTCTATTCTTCAAAATTATTTTTTTTTTTTTAAAATTGCCTGAGTGCTTCAGTCATCCATAAATCATTGATGTAACTGTGCTTAGTACAAGTGGCAGTAATTACTGAGTCTACTGCTTTGCTTATAATATAACCTGAAATTTTTACCAAGAAAACTCTCAACTATTTAATATTCAGTTACAGTCCATGCCTTTTCACAGGACAGTTTGGCAATACAGTAGTTTGGTTTTTTGGTTTTTTTTTTTTGTTTTGTTTTCTGGAAAGTTATGGTTTTTAAATTCTGACAGCTTTGTCTTTTGGGCAAATCTAATGTTTTTCTAAGTCTCTCCTGGAAAAAATATCAAGACCTGAGTAAAAATGTTCTGGTGTATATGTATGTATAGACACAAATATATATGCCTATATAGATAGGATAGTAAATCAATAGGTTCAAAGCTTTCCCTATTAGTCTGTTCTTACTGGAATAATCTAGTATCCATTCTCCATGGCAGTAATAAAAAGTGAGGAAAAGTGCAATATTTCCACTTCATAAACATTAATGACACTTTCTTGTTACATGAAATATATATACATCCTTGTAGAAAAGCGTAATTTGTACATTGCTACTTTATATGGGTCACAATTGGGCATGAATTTGTCTTTCTGAGTGAAAAACATATCTCAAGGAAAAAAAAAAAGATTGCTCATCAGTCTTTTTATCCTTTTTCTTCTTAAGTGGGCTTATTTGTTTATGATTACATCTGGCTTCCTTCCTTTCATTTTCCAAGACTTTTGCCTTGTGTTTACTTTGCCTGCTTATTATGTGGCATCTTCTCATTATGATTACACTAAAAGCACCTTCTCTTATTAATTCTTACCTTACCTCTAGAATTTATGAGCCACATAGAAGTGTATCTTTACCCTAAATATAACATTATTTCTTAACATTGCTAAGTATGATCATTAAAGCTGCAGATATACCTATGGAAACTAAACTGAAAAGGCTGAGAGTTTATTTTTTCACTCATTTAATTTTCCTTAACTTCTCTTCCTTAGCCTGCCTTCAAACCTGATAGTATTGTGTTAAACTGAAGGAGAAGGCAGTATGACCAGTGCTGAATCCCTCTCAAGTCTGTGCAGGGATATTTCATTCAAATATGAATACGCATAAAATAAATTATGCTGGCATTTCTGGAGACAATAAAGGGAGATGCACAGAGGTAGGAGTTCACTGTGTCCTTCAGTGGAAGCATCACTGAAGCTGCTTGTCTTGGTAAGAATTCATTTCAACAGGGTAGTAGAATGTGTGGATACTCTCTTATAAAGAGCACTATTGCCCCCACAATATTAACATTGTGAGAATTGCCCCTTCATCCAGGTATATCCTAGCAGAGTAAAGAACGAAGCATCCAGCAGGGAAAGAATATAGTATTTATGGTTGGTCTTTGCTTGCTAATTTTTCTGAAAAACGAGTCTATTTTATGTACAGCAATATATGTAAATTAATTTAGGTACACCTTTGATGTCAAAATCTGCCTAAGCATAGAAGCCCAGAGATCTCTTAGGGCTTCTATAGCTGACAGCTTATTTACAGACCTGTAAAGAGACCTGCAATTTGCAGTGTACTTTGAGAACTGACTGCTTCTGAAAGCGAAATTTGGGATTGCTCAGCCACTTCTGGGATTAGGCTCTGACGTGGCATATCCTGGCTTGTATTGCTTGTCATATTGCTAAGTACTAAATTAATTTGCAGAGCAAATCAAATTCTGATGTGGGAGTAGAGCCTGGGTGTTCTACAGACTTCAGTGGTGACTGATCTATTTAAGTGCAGAAAAACAATTTCCTCCATCTCTCATCACACGGGTTTTTCAGCCACCAGAAGTCTGGAAGGAAAACAGACGAAGAAGGTAGAGAAAACTATGCTGAGAGGTTTTGGTGTGGGGCTTTTTCCCCCTCTACTCATTTACACGTCATCTGTGAAAGCTGAATACTAGCCAAAACTCATCCCAAAAATCTTATGCAGCAAATTTATTTCTGAAGACACAATCTTCTCCTGATGCAAAAGGATCATCACTCTTACTACTTTGTAATAGGAACTTTGTTTCTTATTAAAGTATTCCAAGACTCTTCACCGGATAAATGTGGGGGGTTTTTAAACCTAAAGAGGCAAAAATATTTTTCTTGCTTTGTTGTGAATCATGTTCTCAGATTTATCTGGGATATAAGCACCACAAAGGTGCCTACTAGAATGCTCACCTAGCCCCTCCTCCCCTCGTTTTCAGACATCTACTATCCTCATAAAATGCAAAGGGCAAATTGATCTGATAGTGAAGAGTTTCTCAAAAGCATTCTGATTAGATAGCAGCATAGAAGGGGTCAGGCTTCATTTAAGCAGATAATTTGCCAGAAACTGGAGCCAAATCTAACTTCTGGTGTCTGGAAAGGGAGAGAAAGAGAAATCAAAACTCAGGTTGGAAAACTCAGCTAAGCTGTGGCATATGTGACCTCGAATCTGTATCATATTTCAGAGCATGATGCTATACTATGTCTCAGTCAGACTGTGTAAGTACGCTAGGAGAAGCTGAAAAGGTATTTCTGTTCTGACAGTCCTCTTTATGACTCCAGTGTAATGGCTCTGACCTGTGGGGCTGTGTCAATCCTTAGGTGGCTTTATCCCCAGGAAACATGATCTCTGGATGCTGAGAGCAGAAACTTAGGGTAAAATATGGCCCAATGAGAAGCGGGACTTTAAAGCCAAGTGTAATATATGCCAGTGCAAATGTGTTGCAGGTGGTAGATAAAAGGCTAATATGAATTTCTCTGCCTGGAACTGCAGTGTTTTATATAAATATCAGAACATAGATTGTTAAGAAATCAAAATCAGTTACTTGAGATTCATTGTGTTTAAGTGGTGGTCTGAAGTGGGTAAAGAGACAGCAGCCTAACTACTTTTGTGATCCTTGATTTAGCTTTTAGCACATCTCACTTTCCCCCAAAGCAGCCCACACGATGCAGTATATAAAATCTGAAATCCTTTTACTATAGTCTTTGTTATGATTGTGGGGTTTGTCTGTCATTAACTTCCTCCGAAATATACAGAGCCCTTCTGTTTTCACTTACCTTATTTCTCTGGAATCTATATGATGAACTTAAAGAATCAGAAGGGTTATTTACCACCCTCAGGTTTACAATTAAGGAAAAATGCAGTAAATACACTATGAAGCCTGTGAGCTGTGTTAACAGTGAAACTCTTCTTGTCACAAAAGCTACAATATGATGAAAAATTCAAGAGACGAAGGTTTGTTGAAGACTGTTCTCTGGTATCTGGAATGCACTGATACCATAGCTGCGAGGGGTTGAGCTCAAGAGGACACACCCTCAAGCTGCACCAGGGGAGGCTCAAGTTGGACATTTCTAATGATTTCTTCACAGCAGGCTGCCAGAGAAGCTCTTCGTGGCCTCATCAAGTTGACTACACAGGAATTGTAGTCACTACTTTATGTAACCCCAAACTCTCTTGACAAGTGAGGTACAAAATAATGAATAACAAATAATGATTCACTGGAAAACTTCACAAGATTAGCTTTTCAAGAAAGTTTTGTCTGTATGAGTTGTACATTCTCACAGCAGTTTTATGCCCTGTTTCAACAGAAGATGCATTTCTCAAAGCAATTCGGTTTTATTTTGAATGAGTCTGATTTAGAGACAGAGAATGTCCGAGTAGGTGTTTGCTGACTCTATCTCTGTTCTGATGGAGAAGGGAGACAAAGGACTAGTAACATTTACAAATAAGGAAAAGAGTGAGTATGACCTAGTGGTGAAGACCAGTCAAAGGCTCTGAACAGTTTATTTCTTGTAAAGTGCAGTTTGATTTGGCTCTTTATAAAAACAGCCCAAAGGAAAACAGTCTTAGGTATGAGACAGTACGTCTTTGAAGAAAGGTGGCAAAGTAGCATACAGAAGTTTAAGAAGGAAGTGAAGCAGTACAAAGAAAACTAAGAAGGGAAAAAATAGAAGAGTTACTTATTTAGGAAATGCCTGCTTGTTGAGAGGAGGAAAAAAAATTGTGCTAGACTAGCTGTCATTTGAGCCTAAATGACTGTTCAGGAGACGATTCTAAAAGGCTTTGAAGAGAGTCCAAATCAAGCCTCCATTTTTTTTTCCTAATTAGCCAGTCAGAACTAATCTTCCTGATACACCTGCATGTTAACAGCACCAGCAGAGAACATCTTGGGAGCAGGAGGGTGCTCCTCAGCCCTTATGTCTGCATGTGGACCCTTTGCTGCTGTGAATGGCAGATTGACAAGTACAAGTTGTGCCAAGACACACCATAAACTCTGTGATAACAGACATAAATCAAGCGGACAGATACAAACAATCTTAAATTTAACTTTCTTTCCAAACCAACGTTTCTTTGCTATCAGAATACTACTATAGAATAGCATCAGCTAAACTGGCCTACAAAATTTGTGGGTTATTGCATTCATGATTTGGACAGTATGCCTATATAGTTTGTCTTCAAATTATCACAAAGAACTATAAATGACCTTTTTGCAGCCAAAATAATGAGCTGAATATGGGTTTGAATGGTGCTTTTTAATCCCAAGTCTAATTTAGTAATATGCCCTTTTATTAGGATACTCTCTACCTCACAATTCTTCTCTAATGAGAAACATGGTTCTAAATTAGATCACAGGAAGGTGCAAATGTGACTGATAAAAAGCTATGGTAAAATGTAGTAAATGACTATAATGTACTTCCATAAAAGTTAACAAAATTGGTCAATACGTTAAACTGCTATGTAACAGATAATGCTTCTGATGCATATATTGCCAATTTTCCCATGTAATAGGAATTTAGTGTCTCCATTTTTGGTTGCTGAGTAATTGTGGGAAGTTTTCTATGTAAATGAGGCTGTATCGATACCTACAAAATCTTGTTGCCAGTTGAATTAGCAATAATATATCAATATGCAACAATATAACAAAAATTATGCCTTTATGGCTAAATAAATTTTCATTTTGTTGGAAAGTCACATAAAGAGTTTATTAAACCAAGAGAGGAACCTCTTGCAACATAAAAAAAAAATGAGGACAATTAAATTAACCCAACTTTCCTTTCAAGAGAAGGGGAGGAGAAGATAAAAAAAAAAAAGAAAGAACATAGGAACAGGTTGAGAACCAAGGATAATTTACCATGAACTGGGACACAGAGGGAGAGATAAGACTGTAAATAAAAGAAGAAACAAAAAAGTCATACCAGTTAAACTTCAGCTCATTTTTGTGTGTTCCTGTCTTAGTGTATAGCTCTAACGTATTATTAAGAAAATAAATTAATTGTATAAAACCAAAAAAGTCACAGGAAAAAAAATCATTTGATATCATTAATCTCCACATGTACCTTTGTTTTATACTTTGCCAAACCTTAGTAACAAATTTTTACACTTTTTTAATCTATCATACAATACTTAATGATATACCACAGCAGCAGTGTACAGATTAGATACTCTCCTTGGTGCTTTCAGCAGTCATGCTATAGCTCCTTTCCTAGAGATCTAATCATGGTGACAAAACCAGGTTTTGTTTTCCCCATGTAAATATCTCTGGAATTTCCTTGTAAATATAGGATGGATACATGAAGTACCCTGAGACCTGGCTTGCTTATCACCAGCCTAAGCAACCTGACAGCACGATCCTGAGTGTTGCCAGAGCTCCTCCTGTTCTCCCATGAGAAGGGACATAATGGGTAACCTGGTACGTGATCGTCACGCCTGTACCCACAGCCACAAGTGGGCTGTGAGACCCTGGTGGCAATCCAAAGCAGGCAAGAGTCACACAGTGATAACTTTGCATCTGCTCTTTCAGAGCCTTATGGTTATAATGACTACAAACACCTGCACGGCACAATTAGATCAGAAATTCAATGTTGGGAAATGCTTGGGGATTGGCTTTGTGAGAAAGAAATCAATGAAAAGTAAACAAATTTTTCTCTCTCTTTTTAAGAATTTATTGAATTTGACCCACTTCTGCCTTAAACTATGTAGATGCTTAGGCTTGGGTTTGCAAAAGTACTTAAAATTAGGTGGCCAACTTTTAATGGAATTGCATTAAATTAAATTATTCTGCTGGGAAGCAAGGTGAGTTGTCCTCCATCATGACATGCTTACTGACAGGCCACTAGTGACCACTTTCCCTTAGGGTTTTTACAGAGCCTATTGTGGATTCAGAGAAGTCCTAAGGCCAAACAAACAATTCCATGGAAAATGCAGTAAACAGAGCAGGTGTAAACTGTTACAATTTTGATAGTTTTCTACTCTTTCTTCCTGTATTCTGCGTTTGACATAATGGCTACTCACAACACAAAGCAGTGAGATGGCTCAGTCTTTATACAGAAGATAATGCAGCAAAGGAGACTGATTTGAAAAATATTTAGACTCTATTCTTTAACTTTACAAAACAGAATGAAAGCCAAAATGCTGATAATTTTCACAATGTCTGGAAAAAAAAGTATTTTCTAGTGAATTAAAATATTTCATTTTGATTTTTAAATGTAAAAATTACTTTTGAAATATAGATCCATATTCTGCAACAAAATATCACTTTAAAAATATCATTACTTTTCCAAAGTTTTGATCCAAAATGTTGAAATGAGATATTTCAATGTGTCAGAACAGTTCCTCTAGTTTCCTGTTGCAAATGAATTATAGCAAAACAGATCTGATCTCTTGTGCTTGTTTCAAAGGAAATGCACAGATGGTGTATGGTTCTGGTGAATGATTCTGTTGAAGCCTATGAATAGATCTAATAAATACAACATCACTGAGCCTGGAATTGCTAATTTGTAGCTGTAGCTTCAAAAGCAGCTGCATTTTAATCATTATAGATCAATTAAATTGGCAAAAGATAAACAACCTATATGTTACCTCTTCTCCTTCTTCAATATGATAATCCTTTCTTTCATTCGGCCCTCCAACAAACATCACATTTAATTGATAGCGATGCCTAGAAAAGGAAGTGACATTTTAAAGCTACCTCTATCCATGATGTTATTATTTTTTTTTTTTAATTCTATTAGGACAGTGAGTCAAGGAAACAATATTGACTGAAAAGCAGCCTCCAGAACAAGAACTCAAAAGACTTTGGATGCATCTCTCCACTCTGTCACTGTCCTTTTGTGTGATCTGAAGAGAATTACCTCCCTCCTGGTGTTTCAGTGCCTGGGGACAATAGCTACCAACTGTGGAAAAAACTTTGAATTGTAAAGACAAAGAATGCTACCTAAGAGACAGGAAAGAGGAAAAAGGCTCTTCAACCTGAGCTGATTATGTAAAGGTAAAACTATTTTAAAAGTTAATAAAGGTGAAAACACATTTTTTTTCCCCATATCGGTAGAATTAATAGAGATACTGATGGTAGGAATCATCAGCTAATTTCTCTTCTGTTTTTACTGGTTTGCTAAGATGGAACAACATTACATTAGTTTCATTGTGGTTGTGGCTAATTCAGAAAAGGAGATTCCAAAGCCCATTCCTATTTTTACCTTTTTTAAGAGCCCAAATGAGCACTTCTCTTAGCCGTCACAAAGATTACCTACCATTTTAACTAATAAAGAGGTAAGGTAACAGGTTTTCCTTTGCTAAAAACCCCTCTAAATCAGGACTGTTAGCTATGATTCAAAATTTGTTCTTAGGTCTCTTTATTATATTCTGAACTCAAAAGAAGAACTTCAGAAGTACCTCTAAAAATCATCTATGTCAAGGATTTTGATTTTGCACTAACTGCTCATCGTTGAGGTTAAAAAGCATTTAAATTTGCAAGATTAATACAATTAATTAAAATACAATGTAAGAGCTGAAATTTAATTAGAGGTATCCTTTCCTGTCTTTGGCAAAACTCTAAAGAGGCAGTGCTTCAGGAATTGAGGTTTTCTTTTGAAATCCCAAATAGGTATTTAAAAATTTTGATCCTCTCAAGTGTATGGGACACAACATAATAAAAGCTTCAAAGCCATAATAACTTTAAACACCTAAAGTCCTACTGATTTGCTGGGGAACGTAGTTTTTAACTATTAATTCTCTCTTAAAACATAGGATTTAATTAAATGTTTTTAGGCGGTTGCCTTCCAGTAAAGCAGTAAGAGGCAATGAGAAGATTACCTTATAAATCTTTACTCAGGACATAAAGGATGAAGTCTTTTAAAAAATGTTGGAAATCTATTAGTTGCTTGGAAAATTGTCTAAAACTTTGTGGAAAGTCCTGAAAACGTTTTGGTAGCCCCAGAGGCAGGTGACGAGAGACACAGAATCCATGCAGTAGATGTCTTTCCTCTCTTCTACACAGGCTAATGTTACATTGGAATTTTTTTTTTTAAATATATGCAATTTTTATCACACAAAAATGTTTCTTGTTTCACTGTGGCTTCTTGCAATGCTTCTGGGGAAGACCGCTGACAGAAGTCATATTCCAAAGTTACTTAAGGATTTTACAGAACTGCTGGTAGGTGGTACAGAACAGTGCAGTGATAACAAAAAAAGTTCAACCTACTCACGAGGAAAGAAACAAAAGTACTAAAATTTTACTATTGTCATTGGTAAGCTTTAGAAATGGGTATCCTTTACAAAATGCTTCCTAATCCATTTTGAAAATGAAAGGAATGAAAACACCCATAATGGGAAGATACTTTCCTCATTCTCTCATTGTGAAACTATTGTAGTGATTGAAATTTCACAATTTTTCAGTTCAACACACAACTGTAGTCTCAACACAGAAAGAGCAGTAAGGATGTGCCCTTTACCTTTTCTTTGTCTTGCAACCACTATTTTGAAAAGTAACCTTTGCACCTGTAAATGGAAATTAATGTCATTGCTACAGTATTGCCCATTCAGCTTTTCATTAGAGATAGCACTTTGCAGTAGGGCAAGAGGCATATTCTTTGATATTTTTTTAATGATTAAAATTGTAAAGCAAGATTGGTATTTTTTAATTAGAATTAATCAAAATGCATTTTAATTTCTTTATAAAACCTCAGTCTGTATCATTCTTTAGAGAGAATACTTTCTAATGAAAGCCTTCTGCATACAGGGTTTTAGACAAAATATGTTGTCCTCAGCTTCACTGACAAAAGAAATCCTTGTTAATCTTTTGACTGGAAGGTGGACAATTGCACAGTTTATTGGAAAATTTACACTGGAATTTATTCACAAGCTTTGACACTGAGAATACGGTTGGTGTACAACTGCATAATGCCACACTTTTCCTCTTATATTAACTGTCTTGTTCATAATATAATTCATAGCCTCTTCAGCCTTCCTACCCTCCTGACAGCCCTGGAAATGCCCTGGAAACACCCTGGAAACCTGCTCCTTCAGTGTCCCTATCTGTCCTTTCTCCTTGTTTTTCAGTGATATCTACGACTGGTTTTGATTGCTCCTGCAGCTTTAGCTCCCCCGTGATGTTGGAATGATTCTCAGCAGCTCTAGGAGCTACTTCAGGTCATTATTTAGTAGCACTAATCAGTTATCTAAATCTTAATATTTGTGGATGTCAAGCTATCTCCTTTGATTTCTAGATTATTGTCAAAGAGCCTGCCTCTCTCATACTGCCTATGAGAGATTTTGAGTTGGGGCAACTATGTTGCAATTCAAGCTGATCTTTGCAGCTCCGGCCAAGTCACTACAAAACAGATTTCAGCCACTGTCTGTTCTTCAAAACACCATTCTGACTGCAGTCTGATGAAGAACTACAGCATCTTCAATAATCTTTATGATGTGATGCATTTTTGCAGCTCCCTCTTACAGCTAGGAATATTTATATACCTAATAACTTGGTAAAAAAATATTTACTTACATAAGTTTATTGCAAACAGGTGGCAAAAAGGCAGTTTTGTTTTCTTCTATCCATTTTCTCACATTCACAAGAAGCTCCATGGTCCACCAGCTATGCGACTTTTGACTAAGATATTAGAGTTTGCAAAGTGCTCTTTCTGTGAGCAAACTGCATGTGATTCCAGCCCCAGTGCTCAGGGGACTGGCTGGCAGAAGAGGTGTCTTCAGTTATCAGTGTCAAAGGGGACAGGTCCACCAGCCAAAGGTTACTTCATAGAGCATTAATGCTTCAGCAACTTAGCTAATAATTGACTAGTGTTTTTAAAATACATATTTTCATTGGAGACTGGTTTTTGCCCACAGGATGTTTTCTAATTCTCATTACTGTACCACTGGGGTGTGTATGTTGCTTCTCTACAAAAACTGCCCTGTTACACAGTCAGGAAAATGGGTAAAGCTTGGGCATTCACACCTTTCTAATACAGAAGCCTCCCTGGGATCTTCTGCCAAATAACCGAAGTACAGATGTCTCCTGCATTTGTAACACCAAAGGCAACTGTCCACAAATGCTTGTTTTAATTTGATCCACTCTTTGCCAGTGTTGTGGCAGGGCTTGTTGGAGAGCTGAACCTGGTTCTATGATGCCCTTTGGGAAAGTGCAGCATATTGCCATCAAACTGTCAGGCAAACAAGAAACTGAAAAGAATTGGGCATCCCATATCTGTATTAATCTTTATTCCCTCACTAGTTTCTGTTCAACGTCCACACAGTTGCTATGGGACTAATCACTCTGTTTGCCACCACCCCCAGTTTTTTTAATAAACAAATGTCTAAACATCTTTTCAGACTCCAAACACATGAAATGGGTGGTAAACAAAAAACTCCAAGACACCACAATATTTTAGCACTCTGGTCTTGACACAGCTTAGTCTTCTGCTTATATCTACACTGTGCTTAGTGGGTTAATGTGTCTGGGTATAAGGTTGCAATAGGATTTGGTGAAAAGTGAGTGGTGTATTGTTCATGGCTTGCACATATGAGCAGTACAGCAATGGGACTGAGGAGTCAGCATGCTGCACAGTACAAATTTGGGAGTTCTTTACCATACCGTTATAATTTTACAAAGGAAAAAAGCAAGGGAGTGTGAGTTTAAACTAGTACTATGCTCTTATTCAAGTATGTGTCAGGGTGATTCCGTTTTACTTTCATCTCTATCACTTCTCTGCAGTTTAGTTTAAACTCATTATGTAACTGATAAAAAAAAATCCATTCCTTTTGGGATAAAAAGATCCACATGTGGATTACAGTTCAACTGTATTAGTACAATCACAATGGGACTGACAATAATTTCCTCTGAAATAAGACCAAAGTAATTATTATTTCATTCAAATATAAAACATCACCACCACATTATTTATTAAGCACATGAAATGTCTGCCAACAGAATGGCTGTGGTGAGACACCCGCACATAGCAAACTCATAAGGTCTTTTTTTTGGACTTACAGACAAGTACATTTGGTATTTTTTGTTCTGTAGGTTTCTGGCACACTATTTAGCTGTGAAGGAAAGAGAGCTTATATTTAAAATGCACTTTCACTTAGAGGACTATGACCTAGCCTGGCGAGACTGGAGAACTGAAGACACTCTGTCTTAATGGTCACAGTTTTGTAAAGCTTTACCTCATCATTAGTAACGTATCACAGAGCAGGACTGCATTTTTTGGGCATGAAAGCCAAGGGACTATACAAAGTCACAGTAGGAAAACCCACAAATCCTGGAATTGACTGAGCCAATCGTTCACCACAGTATTAATGTGCCAGTTTTAACTGCAGGCTATTGTCCACAACCCCTGCTCTAATCCCTGTCTCCACCATTTTTTTTTCCCACCAGGAAGAATACAAGGTACCTGCAGAGAAAACCTTCTCAGTTGCAAACTGATAAATCCATTTTGTGGCTGGAGTGAGGTATGAAAACCTAATAGCTAGACCTACTCAGGGAGGTAACAACGTTCACTTACAAAATTCACCCTTAGTATGATGCTGAGGCTATTATCACAGGGTGGCATTTTCTGAGGCTATTATCACAGGGTAGCACCTTCTCAAATCAATAGGTTTTGAAAAATGCAGTTAGTGGCCTCTTCACGTGTATAACAGTGGGGTTAGAAATTATCTGCACGGTGTGAAAGTACCAGGCCATGAAATTCTACTTCTGTGAAGCGTATTGGAGAGGCAAAGAAAAGCACCAGTGTTGCAGTCTCTGTGAAACACAGGCAAATACATACACCTCATGAACTGACTGGGGCCTGGATTTTTCTTGCTCGCCTGCTTCGTGATGACTCTTCACATCCATCAAAGCCTGTTTCAGCAGCTGGGGTTTCTATTCTCCCTTTTGGCTCAGATCCTTCCCTTTATGTGAAGGTAAGGACTTGATTTGTCAGCTTTCGCTGCCAGAGAAGTGCAAGAGTACTGAAGCACAAAACTGCTACATGAATATAATCCATCATTTGCATTGAGGGTGCAGGAAAGAAGTGCTAGTGGGAAAAACTGAGTTTAGGACAACACCTATTCTATTTCTCTACTTTCCTCACCCACCAGACCTATTAGACACTTAAATTTACAAACTGCTCTCCAGCAAGCAGGACATATTAACAAAACCCAAAAGCTACATATTGTGTTTCTAGGTAGAAGGAGTGTTCAGGTCAGAGTTCATTGGCCAAGATTTTTCTCTGTATTAAAGTGATAAGGTCATTTTTTTTTCACTATACTTCCTATATTATTTTCTTTTTCCTAAAGAAGGTGATAAAGACCTAGAATGGCTTAGAGTCTCTGGGACTGGGAGAGGGAAACAGACCATAAAGCCAGCAAGTGCAGACACTGCCTGCTCCGCTGTGCCCATTCTACTCTTGAAAGCAAACAGCATTGTGAAAATTGTCTCTCAAACCTTGGGGATTTTTTTCACACATAGTGCTAAGAGGTATTCTGAAAAATCTTCACCAGGGGAGGTTTGCATTCGCCAGCACTTTGAAGGCAAAAATCCTTTTGGTATCATTTTAACTTGGCTGTTCCAACCCTGTGCAATACCAAGACTGATTTATCTACATTGGTGTTAAAATAATGGAGCTACACTGAAGTGATAATCTGGAGATTCCACAAGCTGTAGGATCAAGTAACTTTCTTCAGCATTAGGACAGCTTTAACTTCTGCTTTCTATCTTTTCTTTTTTTCTTCTTTTAGTACTGTGAAGAAATGAAAAAAACCCCAAACACACAAATGACTAAACAACTCATTTTAACCAGCTGAATACGTCCTTTTTTTTGTCAAATCTGTGCTTTTCCTGTATGATCTTTGAGAGCAAACACAAATCAACTACTTAAAACCCCAAAATTATTTATATTAGAAAAACTCCTATACAGTTGTTGAAAACAAAATTCCAGTCAATAACAAACCTACTACTTGAACCCATGTACAGTTATGTTCCCACAAAGTAGTTCATATGGGCAAACTTCACTGCACCATTCATAAGCATACTACCAAGGGCCTCAGCCTATGGGGGCAAATAAGAAACAAGTGATTCATATAGCACAACAGAGTAATTAAAGAACCCACTGAAACTTCTAGAATCTTCACCATTATCATTGTTACTTTTATGGGAAAGCTGATTAAAACACACCAAGCAGTGATTATCATCGATATAAATATTAGAATTATATTCAGACTCATTTCTTGCCTGAGTCTAAGGCGAAATCTGCAATAAAGAGCTTCTCTGTATGTTCACAGCTTCAGCTTTGAGTCTTCCTAGAATTCTTGTGTTTGCCAAAAAAGCCCTTGTTTGGATGAAATTATATTCACAGCAATCTTAGTGTGCTATAGAACATTTTGTTAGCATAATAATGCACTGCTAAGGGCAATGAAGGCTGCTGCCGTTTTCTGGTATGCCAACTAAACCTATGTGATAATGGAAAATTTCTTTAAGAAATGAACTGTCAGTTTTCTCTCCTCTCCATGCCAGCCACATCCATCATGGACCAGATACAGCAATTGTATCACACTTCACCTGTCAGTGGTGTACAGCACTGAAACATATTTTAGGTAATGCCCACAGTAATGCCAACACCAGAACAACTTTCTTGACAAGCGAGGAGCACCTCCTCTCCATTCAAAGTGGTCTCAAGAAACGTCAGCTCATTTACGGATCACGGCGGGGAGGAGGGAATGGAGTTACACACAACTGCGCTCAGCCTGCCAAAAAGCTGGGAAATCCATGCGATAAGAGTGGCTGAGTGCTCATCCCCCTGCTGGGCCACCAGCAGCTCATTTGCAGAAGCATGGAAGTCCAAGCCCTGTGTAGCACACTCTACGATCATCCATCCTGTAATGAAATTCCCAGTTTGTTGCTTTGCCCGCAGTGAAGTCACTGTAGAAAGGAAAACGCTATCTAGCACTTGTCAGTAACCCAAGGGAACCGTCTGGGGAAGTAAATACAACAATACTAACACAGGTGGAGAAAAAAGCATGTGTCTGTCTCTACTGTGTAACAGTACTGGAGCGTTGCTTGGATTGAAGTATCTTCTGGTGCCAAATGTTTACCATCTTTTTGCCACACAAAGCTAAGACGGATCTGCCTGCAGAACAAATCCACGTTAGAGGTATGCTTTGGCAGTAAACGTGTAGTGCTGAATGAACACTTGTTTGGAAGGTGCCAGGCATGCCCGGTGTCGCGCACGGCCCGCAGAGCCCGCGGGCGCGCAGGCAGCGGTGCCACAGACATCACCGCTGAATTCCCTGGCAGCGGCTCTTCCTGGGGCCTGAGCACCACAGACACTGCTGCGTTACCTCCCCACGGCCGCACACGAGCGTGGGGCCGACCGTGCCTGCCCCGGCGGCCAATGCCCTTTACCGAAGGCCGTCCGGTGCCTCGGGCCCGGGGCCGGGCGCGGTGCCCAGCGCCAGCGAGGCCGCTCCAGCCCGGGGCGGTGGGGGTGGCCGGGGCCGCACAGGTCACCGCCCCGCCGGGCACGG
>JAWWMO010000121.1:24480841-24492533 GCA_035047845.1 Dendrocincla fuliginosa
GGGCCGCGCTGGCCCCGCAGGGCTGTCCCTGCCCAGCCCGGGGCCGCCCGCCTGTCCGGCGGCGGGGGGCTCGGCCCGGCCCGGCCCGGCCGTGGGGTTCGTGGGGGCGCTCAATCCGCTGTCCTCCCTCCCTCGCTCCCGTGCTCGGGGGCGCCGCCTGCCCAGAGCGGCGCATCGCCCGCCCGCCAGCCCCGTCCTCCCTTTCCCCGCGGTCGAAGGGCCCCCGCCGAGGGGAGCAGCGTAGCGGGGCAGCCCGAGGCCGCCCCCAGAACAGGGAGCGGGCCGGTGTCCGCCGCCCTTCCCCCGCCGGGCCGGGCGAGCCCTTGATAAAGCGTTCGGCGGGCGATGGAGTCAGGGCTCCAGTGGCGCAATCGGTTAGCGCGCGGTACTTATACAGCAGTACAAAGCCGAGCAATGCCGAGGTTGTGAGTTCGAGCCTCACCTGGAGCACACAGCTTTTTGGGAGGCGAAACGGGCTTTTTTGGGGCTCGGCGGCCCTCCGGAGGGAGGCGGGCAGAGGCGAAGGGAAAAATTATTCAGGCAAGGCTGCGGCGTGGGTCCGCGGGAGAGACACCCGCGCCCCGGGAAGCGAGGAGGGGGCGCTGCCCGCGCGTGTGGGGTTGGCGTGTCCAGCAGGTAATGAACGTGTTCCTGGGAAGAGCTGCTTGGGAATAAACCTGCAGGATATAGGGCGGTATTTTACACCATGCTGTTTAACACCGAAGGGTTACAACAACTGAAGGGTGACAACACCTCCCTGCTTTGCCACCTTCGGGGTGATGGGTTACTTCAGTAATGCTTTACAAATGTGTGGGACACAGCCGGAAGGGAAATAATTAAAATAATTTCTGAGTTCACCACCTAAGAAAGGCAGCAGGGCCATGGGAGAAAGGGTAGCTTCCTGACAGAGAAGGCTGGGAGGTGCTGCCCAAGCTCTTGTGAGCTCACCTCTATGTTAGCATCTAGTTGGCTCCTTTCATAGTGCAATTTATATCAAAAAGTCCAGTGAGGCCCTCAAGATCATATAGCCAGAGGTGCCTCCACTGCCCAGATCAGCCCTTTAGCAGGTGTACTGCAGGTGTTAACTTCCCAAAGTGCCACTTCAGGGTTTTTAATTACCCCTCATTCTTTGTTCTAGTTACCGCTTTGTCCCCTCTGAATTTTGCACTAACTTCACTGATCTCTGTGCCAGTGTAGTCGTGCCTGAAGGGTGCACCATATCGATATAAGAAAGTCTAAGCAAGAGAGATCTGTAATATATCAAAGGGTGAATAAAATCCTTCTTCGGCTTGCTGGGAGTTTCACATTTTCTCCTTCATGCAGGAGATCCATGTCTCAGTGTTGAGGACTACAGACAGTACAGAGAAGTGTTTGCAGAAGTACTGGAAACACTAGAAAATTAAAATGCGCCTTCTGTGTAACTGGGGGAAACCCCACAAGACCCTTAGCAGAGGGAGATGTACTCCATTCCCTGGACAGAGACCTCTTAAGAAACCGAGTGGGGACAGTGCTGCTTCCTTTCCCCTTCCCCTGTGTTTCTCCAGGACCAGGGAGCACCTCCTGTGCTCAGTCACCAGGAAGGAACTCTGGTTTTTGGGGTCTTGCTCTGGTTGGTGATTGTGCAATTTCTGCTACACGCAAGGAGCATGAAGCAGATGTCATTCCTTGCCTGCAGAGGTGTTTTGTGATGCGTTTCTGCAGTGCCAGAGAGCAGCCAGGACATGCAGTGGGAGCACATGGTACTGTGGCCTTCTCTACAAGATCTCCTTCATCCCTTTGGTCCTTAGCTAAGCTTTTACTCTCCCTGCCAGATGATTTTTGTCTTGACTCTGGGAAAAAAAAAAGGGAAAAAATTTCTTATGTGAGGTGACATGTTGTCTGCATTCCTGCCCCTCCTGAGGGACTCCTTTGCCTGACACCTGAGGGAAATGTTCCAAGATGGGCATTTCACACTGAAAATCATGCTTAAGTCAGGGCAATTTAGGGGGATTTACTAGAAAGCCCTGTAAAATGAGAATGCTATTTATCTAATATGTGTTTACAATATAAAGTGAATTGCTGCTAAAGCGTGAGGGCTTTGTGAGGGAGGCAGGGCTGTGAAGTAAAATGAGATAAGCCCTGTCAGAGTGGTGCAGCTGGCGGTGGGTGCATGGGCAGGGGTGTCCTGGCATGTCCTCCTGCCCCAGAATGTGGCAGTGCTGCTGTGAGGCTGGCGCCAGGGAGGTCCTGCACATCCTGGGGGTGGTGCCATGCTGGGCTGACTCTGCCCCATTTCCTTCCCCAGGAGCTGCTGTGGGGAGGAGATGGTGAGCCCTGATGCCCCTGGGAGAACAGCTGTGCCCAGGGAGGGGATAAGGCTTGGACCTGGGCAGGATTTCTCCAGGGCATGTGGGAAGCCTGTCCTTGTGCAGTGCTGAGCTGGGCAGCTGTGGTGCCACTGGTGTGGCCTCAACAACTCTGATGGGATGAAGTCTGGAGTGACCTGGCCTATTAGTTGGATTTGCAACTTTTTCCTGAGAATTAGGCGTCTTACAGACTTATGAAAAGAAAGTATATGTTTTTATTATGCTAAGTTGATTTTTTAATTGGGCTTTTTGGTCCTGAATTGTTGGTTATTACTTTAATGCTAGTTAGCAGCAGCTTATGTATACAAATGTGTGTGTATGTATGTATATCAATCCATATATACATAAAGGTACCTTTACACCATTAAGAGCTCCCAATTGCCTGAATTCTAGTACTATCTTACTTTATTATATTACATTATATATTTGGAAAACACTTGTGTCTGAGGGATGCAAAGTGCCAACCACACTAATGTGATCTACTGAGACGTAATACCTCCTCCCTCCTCCCTCCTCTTCTCCTGATAGTAATGGGGTTCACCTGTGCCTTATTTTAGCCAACTACTGCTGGAGCTTGTTCTCCCTCTGAGTCGCTTCCCAGTGCTCATCACTGTCCTTGTTGGTGGTAGTTGGGGGAGTTTTGGTCTCAGTTTGGGGACTGCTGTTGATTTGTAAGGGTCTTGGATGGGTCATGGATGCTCCTGGAAGTGCATTCAGGAAGGAAGACCTCTGAGGTGAGTTTTCCATGCTGCCAGGTTTATCTAGGGACTTGTCTCCTCTAGCCTATGCCATGGTCTCTATTTTTCTGTTAATTTGCCTGGTGTGGATGTCCACAGGTCTATAGCATGGTAACTTTACTCTAGAATCCTTCCAGGCTCCATTTTAAAAAGGTACCTCTTCTTAAAATTGGTGTTGTGCTTTAGTGTTGAGCATGGACTGTGTCTACTCTACAGTCTTATTCTGGCTGCTATGAGTTCCCACTGACTAAGGAAAGAAACAGGGCCTGCTTATAGACAAAGAGAAACTTGACATGTGTGCTGCTTATTGGTGGAAGGAGAATTTACAAAGATGTATCTATTACCTGATTTTGGAGAATTAATAATCAGGTTAGGGAGCAAGGTTTGTGTTTATCCCTATATGATCTTGCTCAAACAGGGAGTCCCACTCACTTGGGAGATATAAGAAGAGGAAAGACAGGCTTATGCAGGATAGACCGTCTAACATTGATTTCTAGGAGTGGCAACTTTTTTTTTTCTGGCATGTTATTACAGTTTTGGTGTTTGTCTGACTCTTAAGTGTTTGCTTGACTTAACTGTCTTTGAATGTAATAGTCTAGAACTTTCCATATTATTGGGTTTGAACATCCTAAAAAATGCCTATAAAAGCCTACGATAAAGACTTGGCCCACCTAACTGTTATGGAACCGAAGTCAGATTCTTTTTGTTATTGCAAATAGTAAACAGCCAAAAAGAGCCTGCTCTTAACAGCTTTTTCCAATAGATGGCACTGTGGTCCCACAGAGCGAGAAAGAAAACCCCAAGCAAAACATTCCCAGACATCCTAAAAATAGAAACCACTTGCCGAATGCTCCCTTGTGCACAGCAGAGAACAATAGGCCAGAATTCCAAGGGTTGCTTAGAAAACAAAGTTTTCTGGAGGTATAGATGCATTTTTGTTTTGTTTTGGGTTCCACCATCGCCTTTGTCTTTTGTATGTAACATTCTGAGGACCTTTCTGAAGTTAAAGTCTGTTGATAGTTGTGTTTAGAGTAACAGAGGCAAATGGAGTGCATGATGTGTTGTAAAGTCATATGAATTCATTAGCGTGTCAAAGTGCTAGTGCAGCAGGCCTGATTTAGATTCTCTTAAACAAACTTTTTGAAGAAGAGCTGGTGTTAGAGGGTTTAGTGCTGATCTTCCTCAAGTCCAGGTGGCTACTTTCCACTGCAGGTGCCCCTGCTATGGAGATAGTAGGCTTGGAAACAGTAGCTGGGGGGAGAGGAATGAAGTGTAGGTGTTTGCAAACTGTGTGTAAGAGCTATTTGAAACCAAACAGAAATATGCTATTTCTATGAGGGGAGACATATGGGTGAGGAGGAAAGGGGGGATAAAAAAAGAGCCAGATGTTCACATGGAAGTCTCCTTGAGGAACAGACGGGCTGAGAGATGAAGGGGACAGTGGGGCTGATACAGGCGGACAGAGGACTAGGGGGAAGAATTTATAAGAGGAGTAGAAAAGCAAGCTCACAAAGAGAAAGACTTCATGTGTCACTCTCTGAAACTGGGGAAGGGGATGTTACAGGAGGGGAACAGGAACAAAAAAAAAAGTAAAGAAGAGGGGACATTAGGGAGCCAGGCAGAAGAACATAGTTAAGGAAGCTTTAAAAAAAAAAAAATTCTCTCTGGCTATAGCTATATGAATGTGTTGTCTATGACTAAGTGAAAAACAAATGAGTAAGTGTTAGCTAGTCAAACCAACCAAAGATGGAGTTGCTGTGGAAAGCAAATTGGCCTTTATGTTTTGCCTGAGCAAAGAGAGATCTCAAGAGGCAGGTTTTTCCTCTGTGTGTTTTGAGTGGTTACTTTACTGTGGCAATGTAAGAGACCCCTTGGTCTCTCTCGGGTTTGAAGCTGGTGTTGGGAGGGTTAGAGAGCTCAGCTTTCTGGTTTGGAAAAGGAAGGAAATAGACAACCAGTACTGCATTTTGTGCCTATTTAATTTTCTTGCTTATGCTGAGTTTGCTGTGTTAGGCTCTGTTTTTAAGGTGGAAAAAGACTTTTGGTTTCTTCAAATAGTTTTGGTACAGCCTAAATATTTGAAACCTTGGAAAAGTCTCAAAATACAGCAAAACAATCTAAACCAAACCCAGAGAAAGAACAAGCTGGGCAAGTGGCTGAAATGGAAGGGGATAGTCACAGAGTCTGTAATTATGAATTTTGGGGAAGGGATGCTCACTTGAAGTAGGCAATTGTGTACTGACTACTTTAGTTCAGAGATCTTTATACATGAGGTAGTGGATTTATGGTAGTGTGAATAAGTACTTCTAGAAATTTTACCATATAATAATGTATACATATGAACAATGTAAAACAGGATAAAGCAGTAATTTAAAAATGTTTGTCGTCTGAAAATTTGGTGTAAAATTCTTAAGAGGCAGTTGTGTTGGAGGTTGTGTGGCTATATGGTGTGACTTAGAGACCAAGATGGCTTTCTGGTTTTGTGAAGAGAGGCTGTCTATCAATAAACGTGAACATTCAAAATCACTTGCAAGATCTCAGTCAGTTGACTTCACTGCTTGCATTTATTTTTCATGTATCCTATCTGTTGAAATGAGGGTGAAAGTTGGTTAGCTATACATCTTAAGTTTAGGTGCTACTTACATGCTGTTCATAAAGGAAAAATGTAAAGAAGGATATACATCACTCTTTAAGGAAAATCACATCAGACTTGTGCTAGTACGTTTAGAAGCCATTTATTATTAAAAAGCTGTGACCAATGCAAGTTTATGTGGTTGCCCCACTTTCCTCCTCTTTAGAGGGACTTGACTGCAAAAAATATCTCAAAACAGAGAGAGTTACCTTGAAGCTGGCACCATTTTAAGGAAGGTGGGAAGAACCCATCTAGATGCTTCCTTCCCCACATTCATTTCCCCATACTCCCAACTGCCTCTTGAGAGGTTCAGCTTGTCTCCGACTTTAGTCTAGTGCTCAAAAGGTTCTACTGTGCAGCACAAGGTCCACACCAGTTGCCTTGTCTCAACAGGGCTCCTGTAAATCCCTGCTTTGAGTGGCAGGAGGTGTTGCACTTCCAGGAGGGGCTGCATGGGTAAGAATGGCTGTTGGGTGGTAGGTGGCTTGAGCCAACTCAGCGGCCAAATCCTTTTTTGGCCCTAACACCTCAGGGGTGCTTGTTCCTACTTGAGGCTTGTGAAGTCAATTAGTCTTGGTGGCTGTGTGCCGTTGAAATCAGTGCCAGTAAAAAAAAGCCTACATTCAGACCTATTGACATTTATAGGTGCATGTATATATATTTAATACTCTAATAGGTTTGAAAATTTGACTCCTAATACTGAACTGTTCACAAGGCCTATAGGAGCCTAAATATGTTTCGAATACTGCTGTTGCTGATGTGTGTATCTAATTGTGTCTGTCATTCTCATTTTGCTGTTCTGTGCCTGCAGTGTAACCTAGCTAAAAAAATGCTTACTGCTATTTATTATAATAAAGGAAATACTTGGTGTGGTTGTGTCATTATCTCTCAAGTTCTTAACATATAATATCCTTGAAAATCCATTTCTTTTTTTTTGGTGGAGTTGGAGACATTTTATTGGGAGTACTAGAAGTGCTATGGTGTGTCTTTGTGTTTGAAGGCAGATTTCTTTAATAGAAAAATAGGGTACTTGCTCCATTGTAGGTTCCTAGGAACTGTGGGTCTTTGAAAGTTTCCTTACAACACTTGAAAAAATTTTTAGAGCTGTTTAGTAACGCCTGCCTGATGCTGATGTTTTTCTGCCTGACTTTAAGCATCTGGGCGTTGTAAAGGATAACTAGCAAACAGACCTCCTATTGAAAATGTAATGTATTTGAAGTATTCTTGTAGGAGTATCCTCTGTAACCTGAATACTCTGAAAATAGATGCCAAACTGTCAATGAACCAAAATTGAGGTGACTGGTTTTGAAATGTAATATTAATATATAATGCAAAGAGGTGCATTTTCACTGATGTCAGTGAATTTGCCTCATGTTCCATAAGAGAATAAAGATTGGCACAAAGTAATGGGAAGCTTATGGCTGGAAGGAAACCAGGAAATTCATGGGGCTTTAAAGTATGACCCACAGCAATATTCGGTATGTGTGATTTTTGGAATGATTCAGCAGTAAATACTAGTTGAAAACAGAAGCACAAATTATAGGGTAAATAATTCAGACCAAAGTGAGGCCTGCTTATTGCATACATGATAAAGGAAATGGAAATAGAGCCACAAATACAATTGCTGGGAAGAACAGCAGCAATTTGGAACAGTGACATGGAAGCAATCCTCTGGGATGACACCTGAATTCAGAAGGGCATAGTGATCTCCTTTGTATGTATTTGTGTACACTGACCAGTAAATCATGTGAAGACTGTTGGCCTGACAGGCATTGTTTTGGAGGGGCCTTTCTGTTCTGTGACCCCTGGGTGGGAGGATATAATCAGCGTAATGCTCCACTATAAATGTTTGTGAGTTGACTTTTTAATTTTTTTTTTTGTACTTAATTGTTTTTCTCATCTTTCACTTTGTATTTTATTTATAATTTAAATAGATAGCTTTGACTGCTAGTATAAGGCAGTGCTTGTTGCCTACTCTGCCACCTAAGCAATGTTCTTACATGCTATTTGATATAATAACATTTTTACCTTCTGGAAAAACAAAATGCAGCCAAGGTAGTCCCAAGAGATGTGTTTGGCTAGCTCTGTGGCTGAGTGATCTGCCTCCTGTTTGCTTCACTTGGAATGAGGAGTACCTTCAGAAATCAAACAGGTCCCTTCCACAGTGAGATACAAATTGAGGTAAATAGTAGAATGAATCATTAGCAGTACATTTTCTTGCTTGGGCATCCTTAAATTACTTTTGGAGCATACATTGCCTTGGTTTATTGTATACCAGGCTTTTTGGAGCTTGGATGGAGTATTATTGGTGTGTGAACTCTGTAGAGCCAGGTGCTGAGGAGGACAGCCAGCATCACTGATCAGGTGTGACCCATGGGCAGCTGTTGCTTCAGGATTGCTTCCTTGTGTAGTGTGATAATTAGAAAACTACCATTCCTTGATGTCTCCAGTGAGTGCTGGTTTGAAATGCACATTGGACCATATTTCATTTTTATATGGAATATTTCTACTTATTGTTTGTTTTCTCTGGAAGCTAATTCATGGGATAATGGGATGAAAATTCCTGTAACTTACTCTATTAAATTACTGCTGGACAATATAAGAAAGTGGGGTTTAAGGGTCAGTTTGGGAAGTAGCTTGGACCAGAAGTTTCCAATAACAATTGTGGCTTGGATACAGTTGAAATAAGGGCAACACATCTAAATTCAATTGTACTTGTGTTCAGTAACTAATAATCTCAGAGTAGATGTTGTCCAACATGCATTGGAGACTAACAAGTCATAGCCTGAAAGGAAAATTATAACTGATAAAGGCTAACTGGGGAAAAAACTGGTAGTGATTACAAACTATGAAAGTACTGGTCTTAGTTGTCTCACTCAATAAATAATCCTGAAGGGGTATTAGCAGCATTAGTAGTAGCAGCATTTAGCCATCTGGCCCAGCTTCTGTGGGAGGTTTAAGAAAATAAAATAAAATACCACTGTTAGCGGAACTTCATCTATTGAAATCATAGGAGGACTTGGCCCTGCCTTTTCATGTTCCCATTCATTGCGTGCTGTACATCCTGTGCTTGGACCTCATGTGATCATTTGATTGGGTAGGTATTTCCTTGATGTTCATAGACCACCAATGGTCTGCAAAGTCCTAGTCTGTGGTCAGTTCAAGTTACCATACATCATCCTAACTTGTTGATAGTTTGCAAGGAGCCTTGAGGTGCCTTCTGACCGACAAACCTTTGTCCTGTAGTACTGGTGGCTGGAGCTTCAAGCTTATGTTCCCCATTGCACTGTGCACAGGGCAAAAAAAAAAAAAAAAGGCTGTTTCTGTCTCTTGTGTAATCAAATTACTGACTTTACTGTTCCTTGGCTTGGAATTGTAAACACGAGTGTTGATCTGGCAAAAATGCTTCTTGCTCATTCTTTACTGAGTGGGTATTTATGAGCTACTCGGACTAAATGAGTCTTTGCTGTAGCTTAGTGTGACTGCTTCCCACGCATGCTGTTTTTGTCTTGTTTTACTGATAAACTTCTCATCTTGTGTCTGTGTTAAACAGCGTAACATTCACAAATTTTCAGCTAAAGTGTAAAATGTCAGCATGCTACGGCTAAAGGTTGACACTTCTTTCCTAAAATTACAATTTCTTTGTCCTATAAGAAAATGAAGCTAAAGGTGAACGTTTAATTCTCCTAGAAAGGCTATTTTTCCTCTTTTTAGTGCTACTGCTAGAACTAAACTGTCTTGAAATACATACTTGAAAGTATTTCTTGGTATGTGATTCGTACCATAATCAAACTGACAGACATCAGTGGAGCACTTACAAGTTTATGCTTGGAATTAAGTCCAGTAAAATGCTTCTGGAATCTCCTGGTAATTTCCTTTTATCAGTGTAAGTGATGCAGCATGAATTCATCATAATTACTGTGGTGCTGCACCAAATTAGATGGTGTGACTGAGGCTGAATTTTTCTAGTGGACTTTTTTAAGAAATGAGAGATGGTAACAAAGAGGGAGGCTGTGTAGCATTCCTCATTTGAATTTTTTTTATCTTCTTGTACAGCGTCCCCCATTAGATGGCTTATAATCTTTTCAAAATGATTATCAACTACTATTCTAATAGAGTAGTGATAGACTTCTGTTCTTCTGTTCTTGCTCTAGTGCAAGGCATAGAAAAATCAGGCTTGTAGTTTTAAGCATCTGTATCTGGTAAAGCCATGGGGGAACTCAACTTGGGGCAGCAGCTCACATATTTGATTTGTTTACACTGATAGAAATGGAGATCCATGTCCACTCAGCTAAGCAGAGTTATTTCTGCTTTATACTGGTGAAATGGGAACAAAAATATTTGCCACTTTCAAGAGCCTATCCTACTACAACACTCTGTCTGTTTACCTGAGAAGTGCTAACCAAACAGCAGAGCATAGGGCATGAATGTCAAACTGCTTCCTGGGTAACAGTTCTGCAAGGCAGACTGTGCTACGTGAGGGCTCTGAACGCCTACCTAAATTTAGTTACCATAGCTAATCTAGGTCACAGTGAAAATGACGTTGTGGTACATTCACATGAGTTCTTGTGGTTTTTTTTTTTCCTTTTCTTTAGTGACTTTTGCTAGGCGAACAACTTTGGTTTAGCCCACAGCAGAAAAATCTTGTCTCTTGGCAAACTGGATATGAATTTTGGCAGCTACAGCAGGCCATATCCAGTACTTGGAAGAGAGGACTACTTTTTATTCTGTGACTAGATGTGGAGAAATAGAAAACAGTTAAAAATATGGACTCCAGAGTTTCCCAACAAGTCTACCACCTTTCAGTGCAGCCCTGCAAATCCAGCCCAAGCTGATGGAGGGAATGGTGTCCCTCCTGATGTGCAACTTTCCTTTGTGCGTAGCCAGAGGAACCTGCAGGCTTGGATGTCCAGTTGCAGAGTTATCACCATGCATGAATCATTGCTTTTGGGGCCTGCTGTAGAGAGGGGGGATCTTCTGCAAGGCTAAGGTGCAGCTTTGTGTGCAACACATGGAAACATCAATTGTTACCTAGTGCTGGGTGGCCATCCCTTTAAAGGGAAATACAGCTACTGTACTTGCATACCGTAGGCCTTGTATCTGTATGCACAAATGCTCCATCCAAAGATATTGGTTACTTTTCCTCTAATTGTTCAGATTAGACTCGTCTGTTTAGCTCTGAGTGCTAAAAGCTTGTATGTAACTCAGTCTTTGGAAATAGCAATTAAACCATTAAGCAACTTTCCAGCAGATGGCAGCATTGCACTCTGTAACTCCAATTTTCCAGCGGTGGTTTTGCAACTCCATACTACTCGGGCTGGTCAGAGGCTGCCAGCTAAGTAGTAATCCAAAACCACTTCTAAAATGTTTTGAAATACAGGTTTTAGTAGATTAGGATAATTGGGTATTGTTTCAGACTCGGGGGTTTCATATGGAAAATACCAGTGTGCTGCATAAGAAAATATTATTGTATAAAGCAATGCAAATACACATTAATCTCTTCTGTTAACTCTTTAAATGACTGCTTTTAGACAGAGTAAGGATGTTTGATAAAAGTATCCTTATTTATAAAAATTTTAGTAAATCTCTTAAAGATGCAAGACTTTAAGTGGAGCCATGAATGGTAAGTTTGTGAATGACTTCCTGCATACCGTGTCTTTAAAACTGCAACATTCTTACCTGTTCATTCTTTAGAAAAAAATATGCTGACTTTCCTAATACTTTTTGTACTATACTTTTTAAACAACATGCAGCCTGATTGTGAGCCCTTAACTAGGCAGGGGGCATACCTGTGTTAGAAAGTAGCAACTCTTCGACAGCCTTCAAAGGTTCAGATGCAATAGTTATTTTTTGTCCAATTTTTGTTTTACTCAGTTAAGAATATTGCATTGTATATGAAGTACATGTTTGACTGTACATTCAATCTGGGTGATTGGAGAGGTTCTTCCCACCTGCCTCACTTTCCCTGTGCATTCATG
>JAWWMO010000121.1:24494765-24523778 GCA_035047845.1 Dendrocincla fuliginosa
TGTGAATTCTTTGTTAAGAGTGACTTAAGAGTGTTGCTTTTTTTTTTTTCTTTTTTTTTTTAATGAGACTCAAAGAATTTAAAAAAACCCAAACAAAATGGCAAACCCTGTTAGCCACAGAACTGAGGTCTCACTGTGTCAGACTTGTCATTCCAATTATGTATTCTGTCTTCTGTGTTCTGGGGACGGCAACTACTTTGGGTGGCTTCTGCCCCTGGAATTTTATCTGTAAAAATGTCTTTCACTGTATGTTGCTCTGGTTTTGCAAGAGCATTTTATATCAGGAGAAGTTGCACCACAGTAAGAGTAGGCTTAATGGTGCGTTAATTTTTGGTGTCATTTTAGTAACGATATAGAGCTTATCCTAATTTGAGATAAAAGCTGAAAAATGCAAGTAATCTTTCTTATCCGTAATATGTACTTGTATGGGCTTTTTCAGGATTGAATGACCATATTTTCACATTTTAAGGAAATACTAAGTTTTGTGACTCTGGTCTTACAGAGGTTATTATAAATGGATTAAATAGTCTTACAGGGGATATAATAAATGGCTTAAATAATCTTGTTTATCTTTGAGATACTGAATAGCACTGTGCAAATGAGTGGAATGTGTGGATATCTGGAAGTTGATATGGTTGTTGTAGTAATCGGGGACTTATCCAGGTGATTTAGATGACGCTTATCATACCATGGTGGAAGTCCTGGGTGTATAACGGAACGTGGAATGCTCAGCATTCATGTCTGGAGGTGCCATCAGTTTCCTCCTTAATACTTGTAATGAATTAATTTATGGGTTTGGTGCCTGCAATTTTTTAGTTAATGAATTTGATATGTTTACTAAATACCTTATTTCCTAGTTGATTATGTCATTGTTGCCTACATTTCCTGAATACAAAGTGTTATTCATTTACATGTTCAATGAAACAGAATAAAAGATGTTTTTTCATGTGTTATGTCTCTGTAATAGTTATTTGCACACTGTATACATTTTAGAAGCAACCTATTCAAATAAATATCTAAACCATTCAGAAAGACTCCTTTGGGTCCTGTTTGCTTTTATAGTGCCTAGAATTTAGGAATTGTTTCTTTTTAAAGGATTAACATCTTTAAGTACATACTTTCTAAAGAGTTGCTTTTATTTTCAAATTAGGACGAAGTCGGCTCGCAGACAGGCTTTCAAAGCATCTCAGTTCTGGTGTACTTTGGAACTTGCCTAAAGAAATGATTTCCTGACCTGTGTAGCCAACATTTCATCAAAATAAGACTTTTAAAAGCCAGCTAGGAAAACTCTCTCCAGTGTTTGGAAAAAGGAGAGATCTTTATAGCTGCTTAAACAGAGAACTGGACTGGTAACTTTAAATATGATTAATGTGCAAAAATTAAAAAAAAAATGCTACAGAACTTGAAATGTGTTTTATCTTTCCAGAGAGTAAACCATAGCCTTCTGAGTTGTAGGGTTTCTTTGTGTTTTTTGTTTGTTTGTTTTTAGTTTTTGCATTTTTGGGGGGTTTTCTGGTTGCTGTTGTGTATTTATGTGCTGGTTTTGGCTGGGACAGAGTTAATTTTCTTCACAGTGGCTTGTACCAGGGCTATGCTTTGTTTTGGAAAAATTTACCAATTTAATCAATTTAACAAAAAATATGTTTTGGGGGAAAAAAAAAACAACACTTTTTTGCAAAAAGTGTCTAAGGACATGAGGAGGAAGGACAAGGTTTGTAGACAGAGGTTGTATCTCAATAGTTGGATTTGTACATCTGGTAAAAGCAGTAGACTGTTCAGGTGTGCAAGGTCTGTCACTTGCCTGTGTGGGAATCGCTGGGCTACTGAGCTGAATAGGAGCGGGAAGATGACTAGTTATGTCAGCTCTGAAAGAGGGGCCATCTCATAGATCTGGAGCAGAAATGACACTTGACATAGAGCGATGACAATGGGGTAGCTCTTTTGGTGTGGGAAAGTGCTCCAACACGTGGAAGAGTGTACAGTTTCTGTTTGTGAATGGGGGAAAGGCTGGAAAGCTGAGGAGATATACTGCACCTTAATCAAGTGGGAGGTACAGTATCCAGTCCAGCTGTGACTTTCACTTTCCAGGATTACTGTTCAGTGGGATAGCATGAAGTCATGATGTAATATAATAAATTGAATCAATGTTATTTATGTATTGCAGAATGAGGAAATCTAAAGGTTTTTTAAAACATCTATATTCTACTCAGGTTTAATAGAATCAAGGAAATGACTTATCCTGTTTTGTCTGCAGCAAGAAAGCTATAATAATCACCTATGGAAGGATCTGCTTGGGTCTCTGGTACTGTGTACAGGAATATCTCTTTCACTCTCAATGAGAGATGAAGTATAGGAGTGTTTCATTTTTCAAATAGGAAAAACGATAACCACATGGAGAGGATCAACCTTCAAGTGTTAGCTTTCAGCTAAAGCTGTAGGTCAAGCCTTTTTCTGTGGTCCTCATCTTATCTGTAGACATTTTATGTATGTTTGCTGTGTTAGTTCTCTGCTGTAATATCCCACAAATATTTCACAGGTTTAGCTTATAGCATCCCTTCAAAATAAAGACATAATAGTCCTCTCTTGCTGATGGGGTGGGAAGAGGGAAGCAAAGTGATCTTTGTTTCTTTGAGTCAGTTATTTAGCATATTCAACTATTCTTGGTAGGAACAGAACAAGCATAAAACACAGTATTTGATTCAATACGGGATTTTTTTCTTATTATAGTTTTAAAACCTTTTAGTTTTGTAATGCTGCAGCCTGCAGTTGTACATAAAAGTCATGGTGGGAATAGCAAAAGTAATATTTAAAACAACTTCTTGTGTCTTCTGAAACATCCTGGTTATTTACAGGAAAGCATCTTTATGGCAAAGATTCAGCTTCTAAATGAGAAAACGGTGCACTCTGCTATTTGTTGTGTAGTATGAAAGCAGGGAGTTTTAGAGCGAATTGCTATGAAATTTGTTTAGGCCTGTATTTTAGTGTGGTGTTTTTAATATCTAGACTATTTGTTCTAAAGTCTTAATAAAGCCACGTCTCATATCTAAATTCAGGCAATCTGAAACTTATCATTAGGACTCTGTAGAAATATGAGGCGATGCCTACACTGTTATCCTTGCAGGATATGGGAAATCAAAAGCTTAACAGTGAAATTGTAAATTGGGATAGTAAATTTTTGATATTTCTATGTGGCTGGTTTTTTCTTTTTTTTTCTTTCTCTCCATTCTGGACTTGCATCAGAGTAAATCACTGCATATAGAATCTTCTTATTATTGTACTACTTTCAGTCCTCATTGCAATTGAAACCTGTATTCTTTTCTCATTGAAATTTTAAGCCATGGCTGTCTGATCTTGCGGAATGACCAATTTTACCCTTTTCTTTAACTGAAAACAACAAAACCCCTCCATACACCTGAAGGAATATGTTTCCTGACAGACAAAAAAGCATTATGCTCCCCCTGTGGCTGTCTTAGTGTTTAACTTTACATTTAATTCGGAAAGAGACAAGGGCAAGTGCTACTATGGCAAGATGTGGATCTGAAGACCAACAAATCTTCTGGCTGTACATGGCTACAGAGCCACAGGTTTCTTGAAAATAAGAGTAAGGATTCTCTTCTGTTTGAGTAACCTGGTGGATTCAGCTGGCCTTCAGAGAAGTTGTGAATTTGTTCTCTTCCATGTTTCACGCTTTCCTCCCTGCAGTTAGAAATCAAAGTGGACACAACGGTGCTTGCAGCGTAATTTCTGCATTTGCCGCAGGCCTCTGCTACAGATAGTAGGTTAGCCCCCAATATATGTGCCCCTATTTTTACTTTACCATATGACTTCAGGAGGAAAATTATATCTCTATATTTGAGTGGCATTATTGTTACACTTTTTTACACCAATAGAATTAAAGTCACATTCCAAGATTCAGTCGTTCTCTTGTTTCCAATTCATACTTTTCCCTTCTTGTAGTGGAGAAATTAAAACAGCAGAGAGCCTTTTCTATGCTGCCAATGCAGCTACTGGATGTGACAAACCATGTTCTCTGCGACCAGTTGCATGATGGTCTTAAACCATGTCTTTTCTGTGTGCCTGCTTTATTTTTTGGCCTTTTTTTCAGTCATCCAGTTCAGCTTTATTGATATATAATTTGAAAATTCCAAAAAAATAAACAGAGCTGATGATTCAGATTCTATCCTACTCTTTAATTTTAATCTAAATAGTGGGAGTGTAATATATATTTAAATCCATATAGATTTGTGTGTATGTGCCAGTCACCTTAGCAAACAGCAGAATCCAACTGAAAAGTTGACCTCACTGTTACACAGGTTTATTATTCTCAGTAATCCATTATTTAACTTTGGTAAATCTAATAGTTGTTCATCTATTCCATGGGCAGTGGTACTCATTGCAATACTTATTGCTCTACAATATTTAGTTTTATGCTGGGATTTCATCATTGTATAAAGCTCTTATAAAGCTAATAAATCATGATTTGAGATAATGGTGTATCTGAAGGATTACAAGCAAAATTGTCTGAGAACTGATAACCATTTATTTGACGCTATCTTGTACACACTAAAAGATAATCTTTCAAAGGTCAATTATCCTCTGGCAGAGGAGTTGGTAAGATACAAAAATAGGCTAACATAAGCCAGAGCTGGCAGTGATTTAGACTTGTGGTAGGTAATATTTATGAGAGTTCACAAATGTCTAAGCAGCCCTGCCAACTTATTACTTACCCTTTCAGTCTTTACAAAATTAAAGTTGTTTCTTCAATGTTCTGGCATTTATGGCCTATACTGAAATGTTAATTTCTGTTTATTTTTACAGAAAGCAATTTCTCCAGCTTCTATGAGAGAGTGATCATGATAGGATTAGAATTTCTTTTCCAAATTGTTTTCTTTCCAAAATCCTCCAGTTACAATTACAGCATGTCCTGGGTTTTAGTGTTTTTAGTTCCCCCCCTCCCCTTTTCCTTATATGACTCCAAGCAAAACTTATTTTTGCACTTCAGTTTCATGGTAATACCAATTCTGTACAGTCTTTCTGGCTAGTATCTTTTCAGTAATGAGCCTAGTGATGTCTAAACCCATATTCGTGGAAAACTCTACTGGAAAGCCTGAGAAAGGTCATGTTTCTGCTCTGTGTCCACTGGAGGTATTCTGTGGAAAGCTCGGCAGAGCATCTAAGCAACTGCTTTTCTGAGATGAAATAGGGGTAAAAGGATGTTGGCCTTGCTAATAAGTGTTTTCTTTATTTCTCTAACCTATTAATTTGGATTTTTATAAACTCTGCAAGCTAGTTAATGGTCCTGTGTTAAAGGCCTAAAGGTTGGCAAGAACTGCTTCATGGCTACTTATACTGGCTTTCTGCTTCAATTCCCAGTCTGCCTACAAAACTGCTTTTCCTAGTGTTTTATGTTTCAACAGCAGAGTAAGTGTAATGTAGTGGTGCTGTGCTGGTGTGTCAGTGACCTACCAGTCAGATACCCTTAAGAGAGACACCCAGCAGCTTGGGTGAATGTGTATGGTTAACATTCTCAGCACCAGCTGGCTACAAATGCTGCTCCTTTGGTCTGTGTTCTCTTTAGGCACCCATGTGTGTGCTGCAAAGAGCAGGGGCACACCTTGTGCAAGTCACCTCCACTGATGTAAGGTGCTAGATCTTGTGAGGGAATGTGCATCTCAAATGCAAGATTACAGAAATCTCAACATTTGTAAAGGTTGAGTGTGCTCTGAGCATTCGATAGCATTGGCATTTGAACTTTTTTAGTACCAGTTGGAATTTCTGTCAGTTCTATAGCATAGTTGTCAGTAGCCCTCCAGTCTGAGCTTTCTGGATATGTATATAGGTGGGTGGCTTAATAAGAAAACATGAATGAAGAAAAATTGTAAAAAAAAATCTTGTGGAGAATAGTCTGATACCATGTTTTGATGCAATAAGGTAGTGAGTAACACTTCTGTATTTATTAAATGCTTGTATGTGTGTATAAAAATAAAACCTGTAATGGACAAGAAAGAACTTTGCCACTTTAAGTGTTGCTCACCATGTCAGCTGTGTTGGATTAAGTTTCCAGGACTGCTGTACTGTATCTTTCTAGGTCTGGGAAGAAACGGAAGTGATGCTCTTTACAGACAACTTAGTCTAACCAAAGCAGAACAAGATGGTTTAAGATTTATTTCCTTATCTTCTTTCAGGGCATTTTGTTCTCTCTGTATTTGTGCAAAACCGGTGCTTCTCTCTCTGGCAAAATCCCAATGACTGTAATCCAGTTATCCAAGAGAAATTATGGACAATGCAGACTCTTTAACTCAGTCAGACTTACTGCTAATCTTGATGGAAAACAGAAGCACAGACAATAAGCCCTCTCTTGGCCTGTAATTTTAATTTTTGTATGAATTTTAACATAAAGCTCTTCACTGGAGTGACTGGCTTTGCTCTGAGAGTCAGACAAATCTGCAGTTATATCTGTTTTACTTTAGAAAGTGTTGAAAAATAAAGCTTTGGATTAATTTATGTCACAAGCGCCATGTAAGATTCTTTTGTAACATTTCTTTATATTTGATGCAGACCATAAAAGAGGAAACAAAGTACAGATCAAGTATTTTAGCAATTCAGATGTAGGATTGGTGTGAAGAGGAGACTGGCCTAAGATAGGTGGTGGAATTAAAAGAAACAAAGTGACATTTAGTCAAAACTAAATGCTCAGATTAGCTCCAGTGTTAGTTCTGATCAAACCAAAGGGAACTTAAATAATACAGGTATTTCTTAATGTCTTAGGCAAAGGGAGAAAAAACCGGAATGTGTTATTGGGTTCTTCATTTACTGTGTATATGCATGCAAATGTCTCCTTAAATTTGTTTCTATTGTGCAGGAGAGTCACGAGTGGCACTTGAGCTGGATAGGAAAAAATTTTCCCACTTCATGAAATTTTGAATCTGTAAATATTTAAATGTTTTGGTCTACTTCACTTGCTTCCAAGTCCTTCTGTTTCAGTTAGTGATTTTTTTTCACTTAGACGTTTCAACTTAGTAGTTGTGTAAATGAGGATTTGGTTGAAGACTACAAATCAATTGCCAGAGTTTTTTCCCAGTTTGATAAGGGGAACTTTTCATGTGCAGACTCTGGGTGAAAATTATTTTGTCCTTGTTTGCAATATACTAGCAGTTTGGGGAAGTGGAGAAAGAACCTTGTATTCACCTTAAACTATTAGATCTAGTTTGGATAGCAGAGAACAATATTTAACAGACTTATGAATTACAGGGTTCGTTAGGTTCCTTTTTTTTTTTTCTCTTCTTTCTTGGCTGTAAAGTGACAATGACAGCGTTATTTCCCTTCTCGGCATACACCACATGCTGCTGGAAAATATGCAACAAAATGTAACATTAACATTTTCCTGACACTTCTAAAATTAAACAAAACTTTCAGGGAAAGGAAGCTTCATGTTAATTTATGTATTCCTAAGCATTCAGGCTAGAGAGTGAGGGACACCACCCATAGCCACTTCTTAAGCCAAAGTTAGTTCTAGTTTACAGGCACCAAGTCAAATCTAATGAGCAGGAGATGAATGGTTATTTTTAGAATATGGTGAACATGCATTTGTCTCCATGTATTGGTTGTGTTCTGTAGGATTCTGTACTTTTAATATAACAAGCTTCTCAAAATAGTGTTTTAGATACTAGTAGTCTATGTATTATGAACCCTAAATCTTGTCTGTACTTCCTCACAGGAATAGCTACCTGTGGCTGTCTGGATGCTCCTCAACTATCTAGGCAAATCAAAGTTTCAAATTTTCATTGTTCGATTGGAGTGACTGTTTTGTGTTTCCTCTGCCTTAGAGGGTGGACTTTCAGGTTTGTGTCCTGCTGAGCAAGACATATAGTGGGTCACCTTGAAAGGAAAGTAGCCAGGAGAAAGTCTCAGAGCAGTTTGATCAGTGGTGTAGGGTTTTTGTTTGTTTGTGTTTGTTTTGTTGGTTGTTTTGGCTTTTTGTTTTGTTTTTGTTCCTTTTTTGTTGTTGTTCTGTTCTGGTTTTTTGTTTGGTTGGTTTCGTGGTTTGTTTGTTTGTTTTTGTGGTGGTGTGTTGTTCATTGCTGGAGTAGGTCTGTCCAGAAACTGATCTCCAATTCATCTTGTACTTAGACCTTATTTTACGTCTTTGGAACTGAAGGCATAACAGAGGTGAAGCTTCATTTTTCAAGATACTAGATAGGTGGATAAAAGTAGACATTCTAAGTAATAAATTTATGATTTGACTAATTGGAAACCCTTGGCTTTCATGTTTCACTCTGAGAAATATGCTGTGGTCTTTGTCCTTTGTACCAAACTCTGCTGACACGCATTCATTTCAAATGAAATTTAATGTATTAATGTGTCTTTTCTATTACCTGAAGACAGACTGGTACATGAGAGAAGGTCAGGCTGTGTCAGAATGCGGTTAGTGAATGTTCCTTCGTGATTTCTTCAGCTGAGGCCCACTCTTTCTTGTGGTCTCAGACACTGACGTAATGGAGGTTGCAAGATTTCTGAAGAAGTTGTACTTCTCACTAGAACAGGACAAATGTATCTTCCCCCGCCCTTCCACTTGCATGTAGTAGCAAGAAACTAGGCTGTCTTGAGGGTGGAGGGAGTATCCCCTGGAAATACAGGCCAGTCACAATAGCAGAGGACAGGAATTTATAACCTTGAGCAGCCCAGTTATTTGAAGTACATCCAGATTTTACTCCTGTGAAATCTGTTAACCTAAATGTTCTGTATGAGGAAAAAACTCCATGGATACATTTCTTTGAAAGCTTGGCACAAAATTCCTCTGTGGATTTTACTGTGTGCAGTAACATGACATGTGTTCTCAGTCTTTGCCTTTTAACCCCCTTTCCCATGATTTTTCTGTGTGTTTTTTTTTTTTTGTTTGTTTGTTTTTTTTTGATGTTGTGGTAGTCTTAAAATATACACTGCATGAAGGTAAGGTCTGAAATATATTTTTGCTTCTTCTGGCCAAACACGTTTAGAAGAATCACCTTGAACTTCAAGACTGTTAAAGCCTGCAGAGACATACAAAGTACTTTGTGTCACAGGGACTATTCATGTTTAATCTTTTCTTGCAGAATAAATTTGGTTTAGGCTGCACGTGTGTCTAGCATACTCTCCTTAGGCATTAATTTCTTTGAAGATATAATCACAAAGTTTTGGTGCTCTTTTTGTAGAGATCATACCTAATTGATTAGGCACTTAAATCTGTATTCTTCAGAGTGCACGAAGGGAAGCTTTCACTGGTGAGGTGCATAACGTAATGGTATGTTTTGTGTCCTGAATTTCAATTTTTCTGTGAGGACTCATGAATGAGTTAATGAACAGGTATGAAATAGCCAAGAATCATAAATTACCTCAGAGGAATCACAGAGCACCATGGTGCATCAAACCAATTTTCAGTCAACTCTCCTTTTGTACAAGTAATAATGGGTGTTTTCTCTCCAGCATAATTTGTTCTAAATTTAGGGATACATTCTGTCATTGGTGTATGTGGAAATTTTTCATGTAATTTCTGTTAATGTTAACAGATGTCATGTGGGGACCAGTAATTCCATGGCATGGCTAAGAAAGAATAGATGCCTTCAGTTTCCTTAAGTGGACGTTGTTTTTTAGCAATAGCCTTTGCACACTGTGTCAACCAGTTTCAGTGCCAATGTTACAGGTTTTCAGCCAAAGAGGTAGTCTTGAAGATGATTTTCCTGAAGTTCAAAGATCCAGAAGTGTTAAAAGCAGCTTTCCAAGCAAATTATATGGTAATGACAGCATTCCACTATCTCTCTTGTGTCACTTTCTAGTTACCCAAATGACAGAGCAAGAGGGTGGCATGCAGACAGCCACAGTTCTGTAGCAACACATGATGTTTTCCTGTAACTTTCCCATACAGAGCGGGAATTTGCAACTTGCTAACAGTATGTGCTTCTGGTCTGGCATGCTTCATGAAGGGATGTGGCAGACAACCTCAGGGGAAGATTATTCTTTCTGCTAGAACTACTTGTGCCTTATGAGCTGCCAGGGAAGGAACTTGTGAAAGCAAGCCTCTTGTGAATGGATACTGAGTCACATCATGGCAGAATGCTCTTGTGCCTTGTGATTCAGGTGTTTCAGGCAGGCACAGTGAACGTCTGCCTGGCTTACTGAAATATTGTAGTGATATGTGACAGTCAAGATACAGAGGTACTCACATTTGGGAAAATAGATTTAGGCAATTGCCTAACAATGTGCAGTTTTAAGGTGCTCCATATCTCACAAAGAGTGGTAGCATCTGTGAATTTGTTCTATATCCAGAGCAGCAGTGCTGCTAAGGCTGTAAGAGCTTAGTGCCATCCCCATGGAACAGAAACACTAGAACACTATGTACTCATGTGGAGGGACTTTCTGTTCTGTTTGTGAAAGCCAGGCCTGTCCTCCCTATGCTGCATAAATGTGAACCTTTGAAGACAAGAATTTGGAAATGAGTTCTAGAGAAGATGAGGGAGACAGTAGTCAGTGACTAAATTAACACATGCCTCAGGGCTGTAAGAGATAGCATATGGAAAATCTGCCCATCAGCATTGCAAGAGCAAGCATAATTAAAAGGAGAGCATTTGGTACATTGCCCAAGCTTGATACAAAACTTTGGAAGAGCCTGCTAGTGAGTAGGGTGGATAGAGCAGTTAAGTCTGTATGTAGTAACCATTTTTTTAGCATACAATTCTGCAATTTACAGTGCAGATGTTCACTGTGTTCAATTAAAGGGAGAAAAGGAGGGCTAGTAGAACCAAATGAAGGGGAAGAGCTGTGAAACAGCTTCTGCAAAACATGCAAATAGCTTCAAAAAATGAAGCACACAATGATGAAACCTCTTCAGAATGCAGACGATGTATTTTTAAGTCTTGGCATAAACACAAGATTTGTAACTGTAAATCTGCATAAATTTTATAATTTTAAAGAGTTTGCAGGCTGTCTGTAGCTCTAATTATTAACTTCAGTGTGGAATTAGTTTGGTTTTAATGCTATATCATGGTCTAGACTGGGTCTTGTATCAGCACATGGCAAATACTGTGGAGATCTTGATAAAATGAACCTTCAAAGTCACCCAGATAGTATAATATTCATTTATGTCTACAAATGAAAACTGAGTTTGGGTTATGCAAGCTTTGCTGAAGGCTTGCATGTTGGCACTTACATGGTACATTAATGCCAGTACATTTGCTGCAGTGTTTTCAGTGTGAGATTATGGTTGTACAAGTTATTTACAAACGCTGTGTCTATTGAAGGCAGTGTGTGCATGTAAACCAGCAGCTGACAGTGTTCTTGTTCATGAGGCTTCATGTCATCAAGAGTCTGATTTAACGTGGCTTCCACTGTAGCAATGTAGAATAAGATTAGAGACCCACACAAAACACACTCAAAATCATTATTTTCACTTGAAAAGATAGTTTCTGCAAAGTCATGATGATATTTCTGTTTTGTCTGTGAACAATGTTGTGACTTCAGGAACTGCTTCAAGTTTTATAATTAGCTAAAATTTAAATTAAATATAGGCAATGAAGGGAAGAATGACCTTTTATTAACATAACTTCACTGGTTCCAGGTCAATCTCTTTAAATCTCCTATTCCTGCTGAAGTAATTACGATTTTGTTTGATAAATTTTTTGTTTCATATACACCTATTAAAAAGGCCCCTTGCTCACTCTACCTCCTGAAAACGAAGCAAAAATCAAACTGTAAAGCACACAATGACCACCTGAAGATTTCTTTAGTGAGTTGAATCCAACTGTGCTTTTCAATGTGTTTTTTGCCAGTGTGTTTGTGAGACTAGAACTTGACCAATATGTCATTCTACAATCAGCGACTTCTGGTAAAAGTGTTTGATTGCTGAAAGCAGCGCTGTATTTAGAGATACTGGAAATCAGGGAGGTGAGGAATATCCGGAAAAAACGTTATGCTGCTGGGAGACAAAAATGTGGTGTGGTAAAGAAATCCCAGATGCAGTCTTCACTGGCGTCAATTGGGAATGAGCACATTCAGATCTGACAGGTCAGGAAGCTTGTGAAGGCTTCCAATGCTCACGGAGTAACTTTCCACCCCTCCTCTTCCATTTTTAAGCCCTTTTCAATTCTGTATAAGGAAATATCAAATGAGAGCACAAGGAATATTTTTCTCTGAGGCATGGTTGGGTTAGAGATTTCCATCTTAATCACGTCTTACAAGGAACGGCTGTGAGAGCTGGGTTTGTTTAGTCTAGAGAAGAGGAGGCTCAGGGTGGGGGGTGTCATACTCTCTACAACTACCTGAAAGGAGGCTGTAGTGAGGGGGGTGCTGGTCTCTTCTGCCATACCTTCAGTGAGAGGACAAAATGGAATGGCCTTAAATTGAGACAGGGGAGATTCAGATTAGATATTGGATTTTTTTTTTCCACTGTTAGGGTAATCAGGAATTGGAATAGGCTGCCCAAGTTGGTATTGGAATAGGCATTTCTGAAGGTGTTCAAGAGATGTCTGAATCTGGCTCTGGGTGATGTGGTTTAGAGGTTACAGTGGTAGTGCTGGGTAGACAGTTGGACTAGATGATCTCGTAGGTCTCTTCCAATCTTGATGGTTCTGTGATCTTTGTGTGGGACTTGAATAGACATTTCTTTCCCAGCTTGTTTGAGCCTTCTGCCCTACTCTGAGAAGTTTTATTCATCCGAGGAAAGTTTTGGCACAATTGTAAAATAACATTATTTTTAAATGCAGTGAAGAATTATTTTATTTTCTATTCTCTGTATGGTTAAGTGGGAGTTAATTTTTTTCCATATGAATGGCACCTGAATTGGAATGACCATGTGCTTTGGCTTAAACAAGAGAGAAACCTGTATTTACTTGAGTACTCTGTGTTCGTAAAGGCATACTTACCACACTTAAATTTTTTTATAGAGAGTGAACCACGTACACAAATGGTCAAACAGTAGTACTTAGGGGTGACCTGCAACAATATCTGCATCTTCCACCTAACAATGAAACGAGGTGGATGTGAAGTGTATAGGCATACCATGGTTATAAGTAGGTTTAAGATTGAATTTAGTGAAAGCTGTGCAAATACATAACTGTATGATAGGCTTTCTTTTATGGTGTTAAGAAAAAAAAATTAGCTTACTGCTGTGTATTTAAACCAAGGTTCAATAGGGTTTGTAAAGGTACTTAAGACTATAAAATCATCAGCATTTATATTTAGGGTCCTTACACTTGTTTTATAAGCATCTTAGAAGGAAGTTGTTAATTCTTTTAGTTAATCTTTGATAGCATGAAATCTTTTCATGCTTGAAGCCGTCTATCATGTTAGAGGAAAAATGGAAATAAGTTGTCTTTTGTGAAATGCCCAACAAAGCACCACATTTGGAACTGAGGGAGAAAAATAAAATTTAAGGTTTGAGTCATGATAGTTGTTCTTCACTCTTTCAACTCTTCTAACATGGGAGATATAGTACAAAGATGGTATAGTAGAGCATGCAGTTGATGCAATAAATTTATTTTAAAAAAAGGTTGGAAAAAGTATTCTTCCTCATTAATTGTGTAGAAACTGATAAACAGTTATCTCTTGTATTTGTTTCCCTCCTTATTCTGAACAAGTGCACTTTGCAGAGTTCTTTGCTTGTTTCTAATTCTATTCCAAAGTTCATTTAATGGTTTGTTGCCCAGATGGAAGCAAAACGTGAGCTTTTAGCTTTGCTTCTTTTGTAAAGTCCCAAAATGTAATATTGATAGAAACAAAAGGGGAAAGGCAAACTCAGAGAGAAAGGAGTGCTGAACATGTGATGAACTGTTCAGCAGGTTGCTCCTTTGCTGTACAGACAGTGTGACCTGTCAGCTGCATTGTACATGCCATCTAGGCTTGGTTTGCACATTCACTGATGAGCAGTGTGCACAATCAAATCTGTATGAAGCCTTACCAGAAGAAGCATGTGGTGGGCATTCCCTGGCTGGCACCTTGTGTGACCTCTGTCTGGTCATGTGTTTTATTTGGAAGAAAGTGCTTTTCCTCTCTCTTGCTGTCTCTCTGTCTCCTCTTTCACTGTGGCTCTGAATGAGTTCATTATTCACTGAGGGAAAACAGCCTAAGGAACTGAGAATAAGAAAGTGTTCCAGTGAGTACTCTAAAGCAGATACCAAATACCTCAATTTTTGTTCTAATTTGCAGAACCGTTTCTAATTTTCTCACAGTGGCCAGTGACTTGGTCTTGCCTGATTTATAGTACTTGTCAGCAAATCAGCCTCTGCCGAGAATTTGCTGAAATTTTTTGAAGGGGGGAAATGGCTCTGGCTATCACTTCTTAAGGTGACAAAGGATGAGGTGAAAGTTGTGCTTGGATTGTGAAAATTAACAAGGTTATACAGGAGGAGGGTGGCTCTCAGTTTCACAGTCCTGTAAAAACAATGCTGTATGTTAGTAATGCAAACTATTACTATTTCTTAGCATCCTTGGAAAAAAGCACACCCATCTATTATACGTGCGTTATTAGGTCTTGCCTGTTTATAGAAGTAGGATGTTTTACAGTTGGAGAGTAAGGGATTATGCCCTGATTTTAAATGCAGTAATCAGCAAAGATCTGACTCAGTGTTAGGAAAGGTATCTAAGATGACAAAATTTTTGTAATAGATGAGAGAATTAAATGATTGCTGGGAAACTCCCATGCAAAAAAACTGAGGAAAAACAGGTACAAAACCACTTGGCGTAGTGAAAACTGTATTTAAACACAGCTGAAACTAATTAAATAAAAAATGAGCTAGGCAAGATTGATCAAGTTGGTCTGGAAAAGCTGTTACCTGTTTTATTGCAGGCTGTGATTCCCTAGAAGATTATAATAGCAATAAGTTTTGAGGTGACAGATGAATTTTGCTTTCATTTTTCTAGAGAAAAATTATTAAATTACTTTTTTTAATATTTAGAGATTAATAGTTTTGTGCTCAATGTAGTCACCCACACAAGAATATAAAGAGACATCATGAAATATATATATACTTTTAAATATATTTTAAAAAAATCTTGATAAAGGAACAATTTGATAACATTCCAAACATAACTTGTAACTAGTATACTACTTAAATTAGAAAGTAGACCAGATGTCATTTTTTTTTTTTTAGAATTTTATATTTCTGGATACGTCAAGGGTAACTTATAGAGAAATTTTCCACTGAGCTTGCTCAGTTTTTGTCTGTACACTGTGGTATTAAAACAAGCCAATAATCAATAGCTGTGGAAAGGCACCGTGCCTTGAATTCAGTATGGCAATGGGAGGTTGAACAGCAGAGAAACAAAACACAAGTACTGTTGTTGTGTGGGGTACGTGTGAGGCTGCCAAGACAAGTTTAGGAGGAGGAGCCCTTATGCTTGCATAAGCAAGACGGAGATTTGCTTGGTGTAAGAATGTTATTGTTCAAATAAAACTATTTCAGACCAAGTCACGTGGATATCTCCACCCAATGTAGAACATCTTGATTAAGAATTCATGAGTAATTCAAAATAAAGCGGCTGCATTAGTGAGTTCACAGCATGAACATAGTAATTTCTTAAGATTTTTCTGATCTGTGGATTAATTGGGAACTGTCATCATTTTGAGTCACTGAAGAAAGGGAGAGGTCATTTCCCGAGGTGGAAAATACTAATTTATTACAAAGTTTCCCCAACCCTCTGACATTTGAAGCATGGACAGACATACACAATGGGCTGTGCTTTCTGGAAGAGGTTAAGAAACCTGTAGGTACTTCATTGTTCTTCATCTGACTGAGATGATAGAAGAGGCCATCCTCCTAGTCATCTGTGCTGGTCTTTCAATAAGCATGTTAAAGAACTGAGATAGTTATGAAGAAACAGCATATGTAGAACAGCATATGTTCTAGATATGTATCCATCTTTTTATGTCTTTGTTTTTTGTACAGGAATACAGGGCATGACGGGGAGTAGAGTTTGGATTGCAGAGTGTTGCAAGTATGCACATAATACATTCTTTTGAGTTGAAACCAAACCAGAAGATCTTTTCTGTCTGCACAGACTGGGCATCCAGGGGTCCAGATCAATGCATGGGATCCAAACAAGTCAAGTCCTGCAACTTATCCTAAAAGTGTTCACAAAGAGAAGTTGCGGATTTGATGTGATAATCTGAGAAGACTTCTCACATTGTTAAAGGAGCCAAATGACATGAGCAACTTCTTACTTGCTCTCACATGTTAGTCTTCCAGCAGTTCTGCTGTTTTTCACATGTCTATAGTTTCATGTCTTACTTTTGTGTTCACATCCCATCGCCCTTGCCCCTTGCCATGTCCTTTTCTGAACCTTTTGTCTCAGGAATACAGCATTTTTAATTGTTCCTGTTTCTGGTTGTCCACTCAGGTTTTCAACAATTCCCAGAAAATCCACTGAGGGCATTGAGGAAATGATACTGCTGCTCATCAGCTTGTGCCATGGGAGGCTGGAGCTGCTCTGGATAGTGTAGCACAGCAGCAGGATCAGGAGGCTGCCAAGCTCATTGGTACTGTAGGGTGTGAGGAGAGCAGCAATCAGTGTGCATAACTTTCAAGCTGACGAACAGTATCTCCTTGAAGACCCAGAAACTGGGCAACACTCAAAATCTCTGCCCTCAGTGTAAAGATCCTAAACAAATCCTCAAACAGCCATACTTAAGGCTCCAGAGGTATAGCATGTATGAGTTTGGAGAAGAGTGCAGGCTCATCGTTGTTCTGGGATTCCTGTTCCTGGGAAAAGATACTAGGAAGGCCACACTGACATCCAAGGATACCTATATTCAGTCTGAAAAAGTGAAGTGAGCTAAGCACATTACAGGTACACCTTTCCTTGCGTTTTTCTTTCGCATGGCATAAGTGAGCTCAGCACTGAAGTGAAATTCAGAGTGCTGTCACTGCTTAATGCAAAATGCTGTCACTGCTGAGAGAACAGGGGCAGAAATATGGTTTCCTTCCATAAGGGAAAGCAGTAATGTGCTGCTGGGTTTTTGCACATGACAGCTGCCAAGGTAGTGTGACGCTGCAGAGTGGTCTGCTGAGGTTCCTGCAAAGCAGGCAGTAAAGTCTTTCTGGAGAGCTTTCCTTCACACAGATTCAAACTGCAAATGCAGTCAGATCGTTAGGTTCAAGGAATCAAAATAAGCCAAGTAGAAATCGAGGAAGTGTGTACAGTACAACATAGCCTACAGAACCAGATGCTCCAAGCTGCTGCTCTGCTGCAGGGTGGCACCAGACCAAAGTTGCTGTTTCTCCCTTTCAAATGAATGTGCCGAATTTGTGCTTGAGCTGTGTATGAGGGTTTTTCTGTCACTTGAGGTTTCTCATTTACCTTGAAGAGATTTTTTTGGCAAGTGAAGCTATTGTTTTTTTGCAGATTAGTAATCAGTCTGTTTGGTTTTCAGGTAATTAATTTCATAATCAATGATGAAAAGGATAGGGGAACCTGAGGGAAGGGCCACAACTGTAACTGATGGGCAAGGACTTTTATCCTTACCTAGCATTCAAACAAACTGCTTATATTAGAAATGATTTTACATGAAGGGAGGACTGGGCTCCTAAGGACCTAGCCAAGTCCATACTTCTGTACATTATCTTGTGATGTGTAGGTAACTCATAACACTTCAAGGTATGGTGGCTGGCTAGTGGAAAATTGGGCAAATGTTTGAGAAGATCCTTTACCCAAAACTATAGCTAACTTTACAGTTACCAAATAGTTTCATGTAAATGCCTGCTGTTGTAACAGAAAAATTATTCAGCAGCAGCTGATGGCTTCTATAAATTCCAAAATATGCAGAGCTGGATCTTTAGGGCTGAATATCCCTGAGATTTGTTTTGCTTTGTGTGCATGAGAGATAAGGTTTCATTATTCATTTTCTTTAAATGTTTATCCAGTGTTAAACTTGTTCAACTATTTTAGGGAATCTTGTAAACTGATGGTTTGTTTCATTGATTAAGTAAGAGTTGTGTGTAGGAAAGACTTTGTCATGACAATTGAAACTATACACATAATTGCATAGTTTCCAGTCTATAAAAAGTGATCTGCAAAGCTGGAAGATATCATTAGACTTGTGTTTATAACTCAGGATGGCCTCATTTCACCAGTTTTTCTTGCAAATTAGTTCCCAGATGTCAGATATATTGTCTGGTTGCCAGCAATTGCGTAAACCCCTGAAGTGTGAGATATGACTTACTGCTCTTGCACTGACCTCAACTGTCAACAGGAAAATAAATGATCATGAAATAGATTGGATGAAGCAAGATTCAAAAAGCAAACTTAATATCTAATTTTAAGTGGCCTTTGGTTACACAACTATCACAATTGTATCTGAAATACAAAATTTTAACATTTCTCAAGGCAAAAAGACTTGTATTCTTGGACTACCAGAAGACCTTTATACTGGTTGGAAGCTGTGTTTAAATCTCTGGCTATCTGTCTTCTGTGTAATGTAGAAATGAAAACCAGTACTTTTAAAGTTGCCCTTGGGTGGAGAACTGATTCCTAAGACTGTGTCCCAGCTTGTTGATGTTGTCTTTCTAAAATCAGATGCTTCAGTTTGTGTGCAGTACGTTTTCCTACAGAGTGTTACAGAGAACAAACTGTCTCAATGTCACAAGTACTATTTCTGCCCCATATTGTACTTTGTGTGGCAGTGTGAGTCTTCACAAATGACCTCTTGGAAAGGTCAGCTCCTTGGAAAGGTCATTGCTGGACCTCCTTGGGACCTTGCTGGAGTCATGAAGCTTAGGCTTCTCTGTCTTTGTGGTACTAGTTTTCTGTTGACCCCAGAGACAGGGATGTTCAAGTGTAGGTCCTGTCACATAGTGGCCCCCTCCCAGGTTCCCAGAGTAACCCAGAAGTTTCTTGGACTAAACCATATCTGGGGTAGGCCTTCATGTCCTGAGGAAGCAAGGAATTCAGTGTTGAGAGGGGTCAGTTGGGCTGTAGCAGCTGAAGTAGATTTTTGCTTAAAGTGTCACAAAATTTCCCTGCATCTTTGGCTTCATCCTGTTTTCCCCTATATGATGAACCTCCCTTAGGGGGAGGAAAGCACCCAAGGTTTTTAAATGTTTGTGGTCAAAGGGAACAACAAGTCAATGCAAACAATCAGAAAGATTTATTAGCAAATTACACACTAGGTATGGAAATTGGTATATTAGTCCCTGATCTACTATCTAAGCACAGAGCAGAGGTATTTGGATAAAGGAGCAGGGTGAAAGGAAAGAGAGAAATTAAAGAGGGAGAGAAAGAAAGAGGGAGAAGGAGGTAACCAATCCTGGTTCCAGTGTCAGTGCAGCTTATGGGATGTCAGTCCTGGTTCCAGCAGATAATCCTAGTGTCAGTGTCGATTCAGCTATGGCAAAAGTCATCCTTCCCACTCAGAATATGTCTGTTCTGTCTCTGTGCCTCTACATCCTATCATTGCATTTCATATTCTAAAGGCTTGGCATTTTGAGGAGTGTGAATAGAGCCATAGTCTTGCATGAAAGCACATTTTAATTTTTCTGGTGACTTGGTTGACTTCTGTAGGAGGGGCACTGATTTTTCCACTTATTCACAGTCCTGCGGAATCCCCCAGGATTGTTAATTGTAGAACTCAAAAATCACTATCTAGTTCCTAGGACAACTGGATTATCTTTATAAGAAAGATTTTATTTACTTTTTTTATGAATATTGGGGAAAAAACTATTCTCATGTTTGCAGGGTCTCTGCCTGAGCTGAACCTTAAAAACTTTGAGATTCTTATAATAGCTCATGTTTCTAGAAACATAAGTTCATGATATAATGAACATGAAGGTAGTATCCTTTATGCTTGCTGTGTAATAACTCCCTTGCTTATCCATGTGTTTGTAAATCTGAAGGTTAATCATAGCTAGCTGTAGATGCCCTACAGTTTGACACCTGTGGTACCTGTTGTCCATACACATATGGAGGAATTTATGGCTGATTAATCAGATGGTCAGATAGGCACCATATTTATAAAGATATTTAAAAAAACCCAAACAAACAACAACAATAAAAAAACAACCCAAAAAACAACTCAACCCTTTCTGCACTAACTGGACTTGAAAACTAGTCAGATTGACTCAGTCTTGTGCTTTTGGGTTTGACTGTTTTCAGATGTCAAGGTCATTCTCCTAAATAATAGCACTTTGCTGTGTTACATGGCAAAATGGAAGGGAGTCGACTCTAGCTTGCTGCAGCATCGCCTTATTCCAAATTTGCAGACTAAAATGATTAATATTGGGCAGATGGCAGACAGTTTACTGTAAATCATGCAGGGTTGTTAACTCACCAGTCATTCAGTCTCAGCCCTAGAGACTGACACCGGGTTAACGATCTAATTCTGTATGGGGAGAACTGCATTCACAAAGTAGTTTTTCACTCAGATAGGTTTTTTTAAATGACTTCTCTGGACACTTTCTTAGGCTATTGTTATTTCTCCATTTAACTTAATTTGTTTTCTGTGCAGACTCATTAGATGGCTTCATAATCAAATTGCAAGGTTGGCCATAATTATGCAGTGAAAAGTGGCTAATGGATCAATTCAGCTGTAAGTTCTAGCAGAAGGACCTGGGAGAGGGTAATTTTGGAAAGGTTTTTTTTAAACAAAATTACCTTAAATTGACTTTTTTTCATTTCAGAATTAAAAAGATATGTTCTAATCTGAATTTATGTCACTGTGCTCCTTTTAAAAACTCTAAATGCTACCAGAGTTGTAATCCTGTAATGCTATATATAAGCTACTTACTGTATTTTGATTTTAACAAAAAGTTCCATATCTCTGTACACCAATTTCTTAAACCCAGGTGCATAAATAAATCTCTAAACATCAGTTGGTTAGTTTGCACTGAATTTTTGTGGGGTTTGTGTCTCTGTGTGTGCTTCTGACACATCTGATTTGGGCAGAGGAGGGGATGTTCTCAGTTTGTTTTCAGTGAACCTGTTAGTATACCTAACCTGAAATGCTTATATTTTGGAAAAATGCCATAATGGCTTCCTCTGAAAGTCTTGCAGAAAATACCAATTGTGTAGATTGCCTTTGCCAGTCAGTTGAAGAATAATGATTGTTTCCTATGGGGATAGGAGAATAATTTAAGTACATTTCTTTAGAAAAATTAGGAGTTTAAATGAAGTCATAATTATTTTGTTTCCACTTAATTTACTAGGCTGGTGCTTAGAAAAAAGTGCACTTAAGCTTGAAATAGTCTTTCTTCTATGTGGCATTCTTCAGTTAATGAAATATCTTAACATCTCTTGATGTTTTGAATATATAAAATGCTTATTTATTTTTATATGTATAGATTAATGTATAAACACCTTTGAACATTTTGGAATATCCGCTCTAAAGCATGATTAAAAAATATTTTTCTTAAACCCAGAAATACTCTATTGAGAAGTTTCTCTACTTCTAAACCAGATTTTTGTTCTGATGAAAGGCAGTCTCTTTCATAAACTATAAGAGAGAACCTGAAAAGTTAAGCTTCACTTTCAAATAGTTACAATTAAAGTAGGGGATTTCCTTCAGTTTATAGGGAATTTCTTTTTTCCTTTGAATTATTTCTATATTTGGGACATCTGAGATGTTCCTTCACACAACTTTGCTTGCACTGATTTTTAGCTGTGATTAAAGAGTTTTCGTAAGGATTGAGGAATTTTGTGCATGCAGTGACATTTTGACAGAGTAGGTAATGGTGATGAAAGATGCATTGAAGGATGCTCAAGATGGAATTCCCACCATCTGTATTTAAATTCCAAAGCAGGCACGGATCTGGCCTCTTTTCCTTCTGTCTTTGTTGGTACAACAGGCCCTGAAAAAGGGGAGACTTGCATTGCTTTTTGTTAACAGCCACTACTCTTTTGCTCTGGCTTTCTCTTAAACAGCAATTTGAAGTGTGTTGGTGCTCTTTGATTACTCTGCTTTTACTTTCCTTAGTCCAGGAGCAGTGGAAAATGCCTGTTCCCATCTCTAGAGCAGGACTTTGGCAGCAGCCTCAGAGACTCACTGGGTTACAGCAGAATGAGATTGATAGCAACAAGGACACCAGATCTTGAAGAAATTGAGCTACTTAGTGGAGTTAGGGACAAAGACAAGTTATGTTATTTTTGTCATAATATTCATGTGGCTAAGTGGGTTTTGTCCTAAATCAGAATTTCCTAAGACTGGGTTATTGGAAAGAATTATTTGATCCAGCTGGCTTGAAGAGCAGGGAGACTACAGGATGTTTATTCTTATATAGTTTTCTGCATGAAGATTTCATGAAACTGCTAAAAATGCTTAATGGATCTTCCTAATTTCACATAAGCAGTTTGGCTATTGTAAAAATGCTTGTGAGCAATAGGAAAAGTACAGTTATATGTCTTGCAGTGAGGATACTTGTCCAAAGGGGTTTGTACTTTGGCAGTCAGATGCTTACCTGAGAAGATTTTAAGCATTTGTTGAAAATTGCTGTGAAGAGAAACTAAAGAAAACTATAATCTTAGCACTTTCCAATGTACTGAAGATTGCAATATAAGAGAAAGATATTCCATGATTGCAGATTCTAGTAGAGAAAACTAAACTGAAAGAAAAGTGTGAGGAGCCATAATTAAATGCAAGGTGACTCTGTCTACGGTTTAATGGTCATATGAGTTGATGCAGAAAAACTTCTCCCCTCTAAGTTTATGCCAAAGCCCACTGTGAGTGGTGAGGGCCTAGGTGTTTGGGTTTTTTTAAATTTTTTGTTAGCCTCACTAATGACAATTTTAAAATTCTTTTTTTTGCACTCTCTATCCATATGCGCCCTAAACCATATAAAAAACATTTGATTTATTAAGAAAATGATTCTAAGTTTGGTGTCTGTTGTGCCATCGCATTCTCTGAACAGTATAGTATTCTAGCAGAATTTATGGGCTTTGCTGGGTCTTTCTTTCTGCAAGTAATACCATATTTACATTTAATCTATTTCTTCAATTTTAATAAAAAAAATCAATCCTAATAGTCTTATTCTTAACATGCTGAGCATCTTGTAAGTGTTGAATGTTTTTACAAAAAGATGTGACTGTGATCATTCTTCTAAGATATTTTTTGCCTTTCATTTGTATTCTAAGCCTACAACTAAAAATGCGATTGTCACAATTTTTTTTTAAATTAAAATCTATTTAAAAAAAAAAAAAGGCAAACATGTTTGACTTCTAAATCTGTTTGGACAGCCCAGCTGAGATCTAGAACTGCTTACTGATGTCACTGTAGCCTCAAAAATCATGTCCATGCTCTCAGTGCTTTTATCCTTTTGCTATGAGACACTTGTGTACATTGAGATTTCTCTTTTAGGTGTTAGGTTTTATTCTGATTTGTTTCACCTTATATGTAACATTTTCTAAAGCCATCTCCAACTGGGATGTAAGTACACATTATGAAATGGCAGGCTATGTAATTATTCTGTCTTGAAGAAGTTGATATGACATAAGACACATTGCTTGCATTAAAATTTTCAGTTGTAAAATATCAATAAGAAAATTTGAGAACCCTCAATTTATCTACAAGGTCTTAAGAATGCTGGAAGACTTTTGCATTTATGGTTGCCACTTAAAGACGTTTCAGTGAGAAGAGACCATAAAATGCAATAACAAACTGAAACTTCAACAGTAGGGTCTGTCTTGTTCAACGTCAGACACCCAGACTCAGAGACTAATAGTTAACCCTTGGGAGTGTATATTCGAATAGTAATATCTTCATACCCTTTCTAGGCTTTTACATGAACACAGAAGTGCTGGAAAGAAAGTAAAATTGCATCTTATGGATTCTTATGTATTTCATCAAGAAAGACTAGAAATGTAATCTGCAGTTGTGAGGCCACATGTGATGTTTTGAAAGCTTTTAAAGCATAGGGGTGAATATGCAATAATATCTTGGGAAAGAGTTGCACATTTGTTGCAAACACTGATGCAAGACATGTTTGAGCACCTGCATTATGTTAACAACTACAAGGCATTGTGACTTGCCTGTTGGGAGTCAAAAGTGCCTCAAATTCCCAGAGCTGCTCATGGGATTTTTCTAAACAGTTGTGTGGATATGCAGGATGGAATGCTGCAAGAGGGAAAAATAGCCAATATTTTAACTATACAGCAATATCTTATCCTATGCAGACAATAAGGACTTTTCTAGCTAACTTTTTTCTGTCAGAATTGACTTTCAGCATAAATGGCTAAAATTTCAGTTTAGAGAGCTAAACAGTTTTGCATGAAATACCCTCTAAATCCAAACTGTTAGCTCCTATAATCCAAGTGGTTGGTGACTTCCTGGTGTGCACACAAGATAACTACTGAGCACCATGAGCACTGGATTGGTTTGATGCTGGCTGGATGAATTGAGTTAATGTGACTGCTCAGAAAGGGATTAAAGAAAATATCCTTCATCCCTGCTTTATTGTTCAATAGTACAGTGATATTAAAATATAACTATTTTTGCACTTAACTATGTAGTTATTGAGCACAACTGATCTCAAACTGGTCAAGCTAATGATGCCCCACTAAAGTCATATTTTAAAAATTTTGACCATGCCACTCGTTAATAGAATTGTTGGCCTCAAACTGAATTTACTTCAACAGTAACTTTACCAGATATAGTAGAATGAAAGTTACTTTCATCCTTTATTAAACATGCTTGAAAGGTTTCTGTTTATATATGTCTCTCTCCAGTATTGTGTTTAGCTTTTGTAAGGCCTAACTGCCTTGGAGACTTTACTTGTATTTCAAAATCTTTAACTCATATTTGAAGAACAAAAATAAATCAATAAATATCAAAAACATCAGTCTCTTTAAGTTATACTTGCTGACTCCACATTGACTGTAGTTATATACAAAACAAACTACTTCATTTTGTTATTGTAATTGTATTGGATTGCAATTTTGCAATATGTAGCTGCAACAAGAAAAGAAAAATAACTGTATTTCAATAATAAATACGCTCAAAAGCGGATTTAAATATCTTTGAAAACAGCTGTCTGCAACTGGGCTTATTCCCCTTGTGACTGAGCCTGGATAATGCTAGCATTGACTTTACATTACTTTTATACCTTGGTTTTTATCAGTGTGATGAAAAGTGACAGTAGTTATGTGTTTTCAGCTCTCTTCTTGTAGGAACTCAGTGATTTCTATCTTCTACTCTTAATCTTACCCAACTGTGACCTGACTGTGCCTGCCACAATTGAAACAGGTGCATAAGGCTCAAATAATGGAGGAAGCTCACTGTAGGTGTGTCTAATGGGAAAGAGAATTTTCCTTGCAAGGGTTAAGTTCAGACAGAGCGGTGTTAGTTACCTGGTTTCTTAAGTATCCACCACTATGTACTTCTAGAATATATTTTACAGCTGTTTCATTTTACAGTTTGCTCTGCACAATTGTTTAGCTTTGAAAAAGCAGCTCTCTTTGTCTTCAAGTGTTTGCATAGTGGGTCACAGGAGTTGCTTCTGCAAAGTCAAGAGAGCCTTCCTCTGAGCAGTGCCCTTTTCTGTACCTCTGGTTCTTCAGCTGCTTGCTTGGTAGCATTGGTTTGGCTGCTTGTTTGCCTGGGAGTTGGAGCGGAGATAAGGAGTCTAAGGCAAGAGGGTACAATTAAACTTTTAAGCCCTGTGAATTGCAGGCTAGGCATACTGATACTTCAAAGGATCAGTTCAGTCTGTATGCTCATCTGGGCTAGAAATTTATAGATTTTTAATGAGTAGTTCCTTGTTTTCTGGTTTCATGGGGGTCTCTAGAGAAGGCAGACTTAGAGAATGAGACCATGACACTCTGCTTTGTAAAGAGTAACTTCTCTTAAATTTGCTGCATCAAAGTGAATGTAGCTAATTACACACAGCGTAAGCTTATCCAGATCTAATATGCCAAAAGTAACGCTCTCAGATGTTTCTGTTTTCACCTGTTGAACAGAAAAGCTGCTTTCTTGCGGTTCACTGCCCTCTTACTGTAGGTGTCTGGGACCTGGACTGCAGTGTAGAGTTGTCTCAGACCGTAGCTGCTCAGAGACATCTCAGACTAGGCCACAGTTGCTCAAAATCTTCCACTAATATTCTCTACAGTAATTTCCATGATAGGGCTATTAACCCACACAACACATTGTGCTTTGTAACTCATTCAAGTAAGAATAATAACAAGTAGCAAGCAGAGTGTCATATGTCCAGTCAAAAGTGCAATGTAAATACAATGAGTATAAAATTACCTCCTGTGGACTACAGAGCCAAGAACACAGCAGTAATCTTCCAGGACAATTATAATTCTTCTCACATTGATTTACTCTTTACAAGATGCCTGTGGTATAATTTGAGAAGAGAAAAAGGCATAGTTAAGTTGAATAATCAATTTTCCTTCCCAAGCTGAGCATTCCACATGACTCCTTAGTTCATCTTCTTCCAAGTTTTGATTTATCAATAGTGTTTGTCACTGAAAAAACCCTCTTGTAGCTTCTGCATTATGACTTACCTTATTTCTTGTTGCACTTATTGTCCCCTCCATTTCTCTCCCTGAGCTCCAGGGTTATTTATTTGAGAAAAAGAAAAGTAGTGTTTTCAAGCTCTTGGTACCTGCTTTCAGCATCATAACTTTTCATGGGTAGATGAAGATAGGAGTTCAGATTTCAGATGTCCTCCCTGGTTTAAATGTATTGAACAGAGTATCTTGCTTTGATCCTAGCAAATACCTGAGGCAAAAGAAGTTTTTGCTTACATAAGTAACTGTTGGGAGGAATGAAATAGTAGAAACCCCTTTTCACCCCCATTTTGCCTCTTGAATGTGGATGGAAAATGTGATGTGTGGTTACATCATATGCACTCATTGTAGGTACTGGAAAACTGAGGAAAGGCTGTGATTGCTGGAGTTGTGATGTCTCAGAGAAGACTGGGCAGGAATACTTTATCCCCATCACTTTTGACAAATATCTGGGTAAACTCAAGCTTGGTAATAAGAAAAATCTACTGCATGTGTCTCCTCCCTTCCTCCCCCTTACTTTTAAGTCTATTGTTTTACGTAAAACTTGAAAGCCTGTGTTGTGCAAACTCTAGTCCTTTTGAAATGGTAACAATATCTTTAACAGACACATCCCACTTTGGTGTTTTATATTTATACTGGGGCAATTCCTATTATATGTTCAATGAAACATAGATTTGTAGCAGTAATTTTCTGTAAGAAAGCTGTTTGCCATGCAGTCCTGAAAACAGGAATTGAAGAAAAATAGCAAAAATGAAATATTAAGATTTTATAGCCTGCGCATGTTGGGTTGAGTAGTGCTGGAACAGAGGAGCACATATGAAACGGAAATCTTCAGTATATATATCCTCTCTTGTGCTCTGGTGCTGGGCACTCTAAAGCAGCTACAGATCAGTGTGGAAATGGCAGAGTTTCAGTGATGAGTGTAAAATTTCTAATAAATTTTGCCATGTCTGTTCTCTAGAATTTTTAATGAAAAAATTTACTTTTTCCTTAAAAATGTTTCTCATGACCGGAGATGCCTTAGGTGTGACTGCAACATCATAGAAGGCAACTTTCTTATGTCTGTTTTCTCTGCTAAAAGTGTGTTATGCTCTCGCTTATAAGGAGTTTTCCAAGGATAAGGATGGAAGAGAATAAAGTGCTTTTGTGCATACCAGCTCCAACAGCAAGACAATTTTCTCTTTGAGACAGCTATTTAACTGTTGATCACAATGATACTGTAGTCCCAACAGTGGTGTATCAGTGCTGCCATGATACAAAATGTGTATCTCACATTTAATCTCACCATTTTCTGCTTTTTCCTGATTTCTGTCTGCCCGGCCTCCCAAGAGCTACCAAAAACACCACAAGTAAGCTTTATTGCTCGAATGAATGCTTCTTTTCCCCTCCTGTGTTTTCATGTAAAGTCTAGAATGGGATTGTATTTCTTGAAGCAAATTTTGTCTTTAAGTTTCCTTGATACGAAACATAAAAGAAACATATACCGTTAATTTCCTAGCAATTGATTTTATAATTTATAAATTGCATGACTGTATATCGTGGCTTAGTAAGGCTATTTTTCTATCGTGTATATTTTCATCTATGTTGGCACAGCATCTTGTGACTTGTCTTGTGAAATTTCTTTTCAGCTTTTTGTAGGGACATTCATTGCCTCCAGCCCCTTTGTTTTATATTTTTAGCTGTATGTTTTCTTTCTATTTGTTTAACATAGTTGAAGAGACTACCGTTTGTGTGTCAGAGCAAAAGACTGTTGGTCAAACACATTTTCTTAAGCTAGTATTTACTCATTCTGTGATCTAGAGAGTTCAACAGTCACAAAAGAAAAAAAAAATCATATGTGGGCCATATTTTAACTAAAAACAGTGGAATACATAATGAAATCTCATAGCAATTTTCCACATCATGGGCTTAGAAGTCAACCATGCAGTATATCTGGCAGAAGGGAAATTGGAATCAGGATTTTGATGTCACTTCCTCTGAATGCCAGTGGTAGTTGTAAAATAATATACCCACATAACTACTTTCTCAGTGGTTTAACTTCTAATGAGAATAGAGGGCACTTACTGCTTGGCAGACATCATATACTGTGATGCCACAGAATTGCCTAGGATGCTCTTCCTCTTCATCGGCTCTGATGCTTGGTGCTTCAGTGCTAGTGGAGAAACTGGATTGCTAGTCCTCATTAGAATGGGAGACAGCAAAAAGAAAAAAAGAAGTTTCTAATGTCTCTCTGTCCAAATAAGGCTGTTTATCTGTCTGTCTAACTTGCATGGAGTGTCCATGCTCAAGCCCTTAGAAATGTTTCAAGCTTGTGTGTTTCAAACACTAGCTTTGATAATATGTGACCTCACAAAATCCATGTACTGAACAGACCCTTTCCAGCCTGGAGCCAGCGCAAGAGCAGAGGTGTCTGTCTGATACTCATGAGCCAGAACTCCCTGTCCCCTAACAAACCAACGGCTTGATGATTTCAGTTTTCCAGCATAGGAACTTGGTAGGCTTTCTCAAGTTTTGTCTAAACTGGCCATTTCTGGTTTTGCTGTTATCATCATT
>JAWWMO010000121.1:24523878-24543125 GCA_035047845.1 Dendrocincla fuliginosa
TTTTTTCAAAAGAAACATTTGCAACTGGTGTCTCTTACTCAGATTCAGCTATGCTAATTGTAACACAATCCCACGATCTGTGCCCTTGAAACAACTGAAGCACCAAGGGACAGCTGATTTTCCTTTGGGCACCTGTAGAAATTTTACGCAACTTCTGCTCTCATGTTATTCCTATGCAGTCCAACATGTTTCAAGTAAAAGCTAAAAAGGGGCTTTCCCTCATCCCCCTTGCCCAACATCCATTTTTTCTGCCCTAATGATTTGATTTTTATATGTGATGCTTGAAGACAGTGGCAAATAACTTCTAAGTATCTACTGGTCATCTCTGGTTTTGGTTGTGATATAATTATTCTTTTTTATTAAGGAACAGACTCAAAATTAGGGAAGTGGTGTATTTGGCCATAGCCTGCCTACAGTACTGTGCCTCTTAATGCATTGCACAGTTTTGAGGTGGAGAGTGGTGTTTGACACTTGGGGTTCCACTTCTACCTTAAGAATGTACTGAGCTAATAAATAGGCCTGTTCATAATTTTGGTAGGGTAGGTCTAGTAAGGGTATCATACCATCTTTGGCCTGACAAGCCAAACCTGACAAGACATAACCTGGCATTTTTCATGGAAGCTTAAGCTTTGTCGAGATGCTTAAGTTACTCTTCTGAGGGCCAAACCATTTTGATCCCTCCTTTAGATGAGCAGTAACACTAAGGAAGAGGTTGATTGTTATACTCTGAAATTCAACTCTTTGAAATTATTAATAATCATATAAAAATTCATCTTCCATAACTGAACATTTATATAATGTCTGGGATAGGTGGTTTCCTTTGCTGACTGAGTAGTTCTTCCCACAATGTCACGACAGCTCTTGTGTGCTGCATCACCAAAGCCAAAAAACCAAAGTTTTCAGGATGGTTGTTGTAAACAACACGAGGTAACTGACACTTAAGTTTCTGCCTCAATGTCTTGCTGGATGTTCTGGTAACTGAGTAGAAGCAGTGAGTTGGAAGATGCTCATGCAGCCATGTCACTTCTGTGTCAAAGCACATGTGTAAAGACTGGGGATGTCCAGGGGATGTCCAGGAGTCCCCTTGTTGCTTTCTTTTAGATGCCAGGAGGATTTCTAAACACCTGCAAGCTTGTAATACAGTTGTGTTTATCTTAGGCCATATGACTGAATAATCAGCCTGTAAACAATGTCCAGTTATTTAATTAGATGATAAGCTTATAGTCTAATGACTATTAGAAAGTTTGCTGCTTTATTGGTGCATGTAAACACTGTATGTTTACTTAGATATTGTGATCAATTTTGAATTCAGCATGGGGCATGTGAAATCAAAACCCGGCTTTTGTGTTCAGGCTTGGTTTGAGACTGCAAAATGCTCTAACACATTCTCCTTTAATTGCAAAGGAATAGAGGGTTAATGTTGAATTATTTCATCTTTTCTAGTTCTGCAAGGCATTTTTCTTGAAATTACTACAAGTTTGTCTTTGTTCACAGGTTGCTTTTCATTTGATTGGGTTTTCTGATTATTTTACTCAGAGCTAATGACACTACTGTAGCACTAGCAGTGTGCTGTGAAAATCTATTAATATTTAATTCATTGAGCTTTTAGAGTCTTTTCAATTCTGTTAGTATTTATATTAAGTTTCTGCCAAAACTTTTAGTGTCTCTACTTCCTACTAAGTGCTTGAAGTGGTGAACTTTAACCAAGATACCAAATAGAACTGCCAAGATAAACCACTTAGGAACCATTATCTTTTCTTTAACTCATCTGGAATCCCTCAGTGAGCACACTGCCTTATGCTGTGTGTGCAACATTTTCATTTTATAGGTACTAGAAAAGTAGTGTAGGAATAAGAGAGGATCTTTGAATTCAGAAGATATAAGCCAATCAAGCAACTGGTGGTGTTCGGAAGCTGCTATGCTATGGTTTCAAGGCTGCCCTTGCATTTTACATCCTGTTTTGGCTTCCAGTTTCACAGTGGAGGTTCTGCCAGCTTTTTATTTCTGCTCTTCCCTTGCTGAACTGCTGCCTTTTGAGGAACAAGCTTGAATATTAGAAGTAAGCATGAATTGTAAATGCACGCTGTAGTCCAAAGTCGTCTATTGTGGCAGAACTCCTCTGCAACTCCTCTGCAGTTTTGTTCTTTTGAAGCCCAGTTACTTGAATTTTGCTGGATGTGAAACTGTATTTTTTAAAGAGCAATTTAAAATTTAAATTTCTCTTTGAAGGAATGGGACCATCTCTGCAGGTTACTTAAGAAATTTAAGCTGATAGCCTGCTCTAAGGCAATAAAAAATTACTGGTTTTTAAAGCCATTTCAAATATTTATTTCATAATATATCTCAGACAATGGATTTGAAGCCTTTGGTCATCCTAAGTAATTACTACAACACCTTGCGCAATTAGCTTCAAACTTTCAGGTCAACAGAATAATTTCATAGAAAGATGAATCTGTTTCTCTTCCAACCAGTCAAAGAATAAATTAGATTAAACAGATGCCATAGATTTTATTTGCTTAAGAAGGGATTTGTGACCTAGTATTTTGTTAAACCACAATTTAATGTGCGCTTGTTTTAAAAGAATGCAGAGGTTGATTTGTAGGGTTTAGCACCAACTTTGCTGTTCAGCAAATGATTACATTAAAAAAAAAAAGCCACTTGAAATCCAAAAAATATAAGGTCAAATCTGTGTGGCTGGACAAGAACAGTATTGAAATGGAAGACAGAGCATCCTTCTCTTCCCCTAGTATTAGATTGTTAAATTGCACTTAAGTTTATTCTGATTTGTTTTGGTGCAGATTTGCAATGCACACTTACTTTAGAAATCAACATGTATTTCCAAATGTCATCCTGTTGCCATTATAAGTGCTCTAAGCCTGATTTGGTGTCATCATGGAAAGTACTTTAAAACTTTTTATTTTTTTTTTAACTCAAATTTTCTGTTTAGATTTATGTTTCTTTCAAAAGTGAAGGTTTGTGGTGTTATGGATTTTTTTTTTGGGGGGGGGGGTAGTGGCTCAGGCTAGTGTTACTGCTTATTTTTTTGGGATAAGGCAGAAAATTAGGATTTCATTTCTTTATCTTTTCTTCCCCTGAAATGTATTTTTACTGCGGCTAGAAGGGGCATATTTTAAAATACACATTTCTACCATGAGATGGAAATGATTGTGTGTTTCAGATAGCATTGGGGAGTTTTACCTTGTTCTCAGCTTTCATTTTAAGGAACCTCATCAAGGAAAGGGCCACTGTTACTAAGGAGTAGACGTGACATTCGGATTGCCTCTCTGATGTTTCCAAAATTGTTCTGGAAATTACCTCTAAAAATTAACAGCAAGTAAAATATGTTTAAATAATGCAAAGCAAGAGAAAACATGACATATATTTTTTAAACTCCTTTAACCCTACTGTAAGTCGGCACATCCTTTTGCCATCATTCTTCTTACTTTCTCTTATGTTTAAGGTCTAACACCTGACAAAGACTCCAGAACTAATTATAGCATAACTTTATTACTTCATAACAAATATTGTAGTTCCTTCTAGAACTCTACTCTTGAGGGTTTTTTTCTTTATAGTTTTATAATGGGCATTCTTTTTTTGGGTTAATTAAATTTTAAGGTAGCTACATATTGTATTTTAAATCTAAATTATTTATAGTAATTCAACTTAAGCACTTGTGTTGTTAAAAAAATATTTTATTCTCAAACTGTGAGTCTCAAGCTCTTAGAGTGCAGGAATCATAAAATAGTTTGTAATGGAAAAGGCCTTAAAGTTCATCTACTTCCAACCCCTCTGCCATGGGCAGGAACACCTTCCACTAGACCAGATTGCTCAAAGCTCCATCTAGCCTGGCCTTGAACACTTCCAAGGATGGGGCATCCACAACTTCTCTGGGCAACACATTCTAGTGCTCACCACCCTCACAGTAAAGAATTTCTTTCTAGTATCTAATCCAAACCTACTGTCTTTTAGTTTGAATCCATTCTCCCCTGTCCTGTCACTACATGCCCTTGTAAAAAGTCCCTCTCTCTCCTTCTTGTAGGTTCCCTTCAGGCAGTGGAAGACTTGCAATTAGGTCACCGCAAAACCTTCTCTTTTCTAGGCTGAACAATCCCAATTTTCTCAGTCCTTTTTTGTACAAGAGATGCTCTATCCCTCTACTCATGCTGGTGGCCTCCTCTGGACTTGCTCAAACAGATCAACATCCTTCTCGTGCTGGGGACCCCAGAGCTGGATGTTCTCACCAGAGTGGAATAGAGGGGCAAAATCATTTCCCTTGACCTGCTGGCTATGCTACTTTTGATGCAGCCCAGGATACAACTGGTTTTCTGGGCTGTGAGCACACATTGCTGACTCATGTCCAGCTTCTCATCTACCAGCACCCCCAAGTCCTTCTCATCAGAGCTGCCAGCTTATATTTATACTGGGGATTGCCCTGACCCAGGTGCAGCATCTTGCACTTGGTTTTGTTACACCTCATGAAATTCTCATTGGCCCACTTTTCAAGCTTGTCCAGGTCCCTCTGGATAGCATCCCATCCTTCAGATGTGGCAACAGCACCATTCAGCCTGGTGTCACCTGCAAATTTGCTGAAGGTGCACTCGAGCCCTTTGTCTATGTTGCTAATGAAGTTATTAATTAACACTGGTCCCATCGTTGACCCCTGAGGGACAGCACTTGGCACTGATGTCCATTGGGACTGTGAGTCATTGACCACTACCCTCTGGATGTGACTGTCCAATCTGTTGCTTATCCCCTTATCAGTCCACTCCTCAAATCCAATTCTCTCCAATTTAGAGAGAAGGATACTGTGGGGGACCATGTCAAAGACTTTACAGAAGTCCAGATAGATGACATTTGTAGCCCTCTCCTTGTCCACTGATGTCACCCCACCACAGAAGGCCATTAGGTTGGTTGTACAGGATGTGCCCTTGGTGAAGCCATGGTGGCTGTCTTTAATCACCTCTCTGATCTCCATGTGCCTTCTGTTCCATGACCTTTCCAGGCACAGAGGTGAGACTGACATGTCAGTTGCTGCCAGGGGCTTCCTTTCTACCTTTTATAAAGGTGGGTACAGTGTTTCCCATCAGAGAATCATTTAGTTTTGAAAAGAACCTTTAAGATCATGAAGATTAGCTGTAAAAGGAAGGTCCAGTATTGCCCATTCTTTGCTTTATTCTTACACAGGAATTTTTCTTGACTCATTTTAGTGTATTCACCTGCACTAATTTCAGTCTTCAAGAAATAATGTGGAACTAAATTGTAGTTTTGTGTAGCATTGAGAATTGTTTCTTTCCAGTGGTTACAGTCTGCTCCTGGTAGTGCAGAGTTAGCTAATGAACTTCTAATGCCACCAGTGCTGGTACTATGAGAAGAGTCATTTTATGTTATTTTCTTTAATCACATTCAGCACTGTAATTAAAAAAAAAAAAAATGTTCCTATGGAAAGACCCCTAAATCTTCCCAATGACTGCCACATATGAGCAGAATGAGACAAGGCTAAACCTTCATCCTCTTTGAAGTTTTGATGGAAATCTTTCAAGTTGCTTTCGCAGACCTTTTAATTTGGTGGTTTGGTATATTTAAATGCCAGCTTGACACAATTTAAAATTAGGAAAAGTGTCTGGTTAAGTGTATTAAGTTGATTCAGCCTGGACACACCTTTGTTTGGTCAGGTGCTGGTACACTAATTAAATTAAAGCCTATATGCATCTTGCCAGCCCTGTCTGACATCGTCAGAAATGCCTTCACATTGCCTCTGGTAATCTAAAGGAGAAGAACTACATATTTAAAAAGCTGTTACCAAATACAGTGCTTTGTAGTTTATTGTAATGGGATGCTGGTGCTTCCCTGTAAAATCTCGTCTTTGCAAATTGCCTTTTTTTGGGGCAGTCAGTGCCAGGTGCTGTAACAGTCAATATTTTCTGAGTGCAGTTAACCAAAAGGCCTTTATGTCTATTTTAGTGCTAGTAAATCCAGTTCTTTATTTATTTCCAGGAGTATTTATAGGTATTACAAGGCTCTGCGCTTACTTATTTTGCCTGCCATAGAAAATCCTTTGTGAAGAACAAGAATACTATTTATACTGCATTTACAGAAGAATTTTCTGCTTTAGTGGTTGCCTAGGATGTAGCTAGCTGTTAATACATCAAAAATAATTCTAAATCTACTGCACTTCTTTTTAAAAGTGAATTTATCTGATCTTGATTAGATCTATTCAGAAAATTGGAAGTACAAATGGGCTTCTCAATTATTTATTGTTTTCCCTCCCCTAACTGCAGGTGCCTATTCTAGTAATCAGTTCACTACTTTTCACTTGTAAGATCATTTGCTACATGATGTGTATGCTGCTGTTTTGTTACCTTTTTTTTAATGAAAAAAAACAAAATCTTGTTAGAGGAAAGTTTGTTATGGAGGGAAAACAGTGCCCTACATATGCAATTAAAGTTCAGTAAAAATGATAGGAAGATACTGCAAAATATCTTCTGTTTTCTCAAATTCCTGTGCTTCCTGCAGACGTAAATTTAAGGAATCAGCATGATGAATGCACTTATGATTAAAAACTTTTCCATTTGACTTTTTTAAGTGTAAGAATTTCCTTCCTAGGTTGTTGGCTTAGTCTATAATACAAATACTGTACTATACAAATAGTGTATTAGTTTTTTACATATTTTCCCAATTACTTCATCTGAGAGGCAGCATGCTTTTTTTCTTGAAAGAGTGTGATTTACAAAATATTCTTAGTACCTGTGGGTCTAATAGCTGACAGCACTGACATTTCTGTCTTTTGTCTGTCCTCCTCCAGATGATTTGCTTCAGCCCCTGCTACTCTCAGTTCAGCTATTTCTTTGGCTGTGCCACAGAACTTGTTTGGGTTAAAAAGAAAGCAAAAGCAATGAGCCAGCAGGGCTGGGTCTTCCTGTGTTGGCTCTGATGCCAGTTCAAACATTTTGGGAACTGAGGATGTTGGATAACAGACCTCTGGGAGCCTCTCTTTCTGAGTACTGCTGGAGTGGGATTCCTTAAACAGTGGTAATTAATGGGCTGTTGGGAATGGGTCGGCTTTCACAGTTTGAAGTGGGGAGCCACAAAGGTGGAAGCAGAGGAAGTATGTGCTTGCTCTTAAGAAACCAAAACCCTTTCTGGTGATTAAACAGAGTAGTTTACCTTATGCTTCTGTTCCTCCTTTTCTCTTCTTGAACATTTCTTCTTTCTTTACTGTAACTACCAACCGTGGGACTTTACTACTAAAATATAGGTAATCAACCTTTTCTATGGGAGCATACAACACTTACTGAGGAGGTAAATATCCTAGTGAAGACAAACTGGCCAAGGTAACTGCATTTGTCTGAAGTGCAAACCCAAAAGAAGAAGAAATAAATAATAAATAATCCCCACTAGTTACTAAAATGCTGAATTTCAAGCGCCGCTAGAATTTCTCATTGAAAAACCTGTCTTCATTGTGTACTTTTTGTACTTTAGAGAAGAGAACCAAGCAAACCTTTCTTCACCTTTATCATGCCCATAATGATTTGCAAGTTAATACTTGTACTGTAATCCCAGGCAGTTTGGTTTGTCTGCAGTTATGCCTTGCATGAGATCCTGCCTGTGTCAAAAACCAAAACAGAGCCCTGTTGGAAAGGGAAGCTCCTCACCAAGCTGCAACTTGTATGACTGGCGTGATCACCTGGCATTGGAGTGAGACAGCCCGCAAGAGCCTGGGAGTTGCACATTACAAGGGCTGACTTTGTAAAAACAACACCACAGTTGCTAAGGAGAGGATAATTAAACTAGTCTATTAATCCTGAAGTGCCTACAGCTAGATCTGTTCAAAGGCAATAGCCTTGTGAAGTTGGTCCTCAAAATTGCATTGCAAAGGTGGGCAAATGGAAGTCACAGGTGACCAAAGCTGCTCTTCCCTCGTGTCTTGGGGCTGTTATTCTGCAAAACAGTTGTTTGTGTCATTGTCTGAGGTAAATGTGAAGAGTCATCCTTAAACAGAGATGAGTGAAGGCAGGAAGATAGCAGCAACAGTGCTGTGCTAGATTTCAATCTATGTGATTCAGAATATATGTGAAAATGAAGTTGAAACGCAATGGAAAGCAACACCACCTTTTTTTTTTTTTTTCTGAATTGAAACACTTAATCCTGGTTGTACTACCTGTATTTCTTAGGTCCAAGTGATAGCAAACCACCTAGCAGTACAGATTTCATCTGACTGGTTTGAGCATGCAATTAATTCTTGTCAAGTTAACCCCAGCAAACAAAACTAAGTTTATATAAACCTCATTGGTTTGGTTTTTTTTATTTTTTGTTATGGGAAGAAACATAACATCTAATCTCACTAACTTTTTGACGTCAACAGTCTTTCTCCTCATCACTGCACTGAGGTCACGTGAACATAGTGTAATCGGGATGTCTTTTATTGGCATGCCTTTTACTGAAATCCCTACAGTTAAACCATGGCTTTCCTGTATTTTCTTGCTTCTTGTAACTTGTGGCAAGGAAGGACTCTAGTGGTGCTGTTAGTCTGGGTTTAAGGAGCTGTTTGTCAACATGCTGTGCCAGATGCTTAAGTAGGTCTGTGTGTCACAATATCAGCCAGAAGAGCTGATTTCATTAGCCTAGGGGCTAGCTACGTAGTAGATCAATTAATGCAAGACTGATCACAATCTAACAAAGCTGGGTGTGGGATTGTCTGATAACAGAGAATGAAGGTTGTGTTTAAAAATAAATAAATAAATCCCTGGAAGCCATATAAAAAGAGAGTCTGTAAAGAGAACTACATATAATAAAGTGTTCCTGTGTGATGTTACTTTGATATTTGGTCAGTTAAATATGCCTGGTCCAGAAAATGCTCTACACTTAAGGAAATTAAAGCAAAAAAAAAAAAAAAGACTGAATTAAAAAGTTTCACTTCTTGAAACTCTAGTTTCATTAAAAACTGCTTTTAGCCACCATGTCTCTGGAGAGGTAGACTTTAGTTTTGATTTTCTACTGATGGAGTGCTTAAGATAGTGCTTAAGGAAAGTCTTCAGATAACTGTGAAACCTAAATCAGCAGCAGTTCCTCTGTCCCACTTCAGCTAAGAGATAAAAAACCTTCTCCTCTTCCCTCTCTTGCAGAAACTTAAGAGCATAGAGCTATGCAGAGTGAACAGAGCATGGTCATCTGGCAGCCTTCAGGAGGTGTTTGGCTGAGGAAGGGATAGTTTAGTCACGGAAAGCAAATTCTTCAAAACTTGAGCCCTAAATCCATAAAAAGTATAGGTTATTTGTTTGTGTCATGTGCAGTCTGATTTTATTCTTTCAAGATGAAAAAATGCATATAAATCTCCCGGTCCTAGCCATGCCCCCTCCTTGGCTACTGCAGAAGTCAACTCTGTCCTGGCTGGAACCAGGACATAGCCTTATTATTTTTTCAAAACAATCACCATTGTCTGTCTTCCCACTGCCTTCTGAAGCAGACATTTATTCCAAGTACAGTGCAGTTAATTACTGTTGCTTCTGAATACCCTGCAGGCCATATATGTATATATACAGGTAGGTGTCTCATAGGTATGAGACAAATGTGTCTGGAGCCTCTCAGTCATTTTCAGATAAACTCAAAGGAAGAAAGAACACTCCACTGTAAAAATGTAAGTTGTAGCTTACTTTTGTATGTAGTAATAAATGGGATATTGTAGCAAGTATCAAGTGAGAACTGCAGCTGGTTTCATGGAGGGTGTGAAATCATGGACCATTTCCTGCCTTTTTATAGTTGCTAGTTGGAATTGTCACTCCACTGATTTTTTAGCTCAGCCTTACTATAGTGAGAGAACCCACAAAATACAGAACAAATACTCTTTTGTGTCATTAAATCAAATAAATCAGTAATTGCATATGATTTTTTTTTTCTTTTTTTTTTCAATCTCAGCTCCTGGGCAAGTAGGGGATGTCCAGCTACTCTTGTCAAACAGGATGCTGAGACCAATGCTTTCCTCAGTCATCTGTGTATCTACATTTATTCATTGTTTATCATATGTCAGTTCTCTGTGGAGGCTCTTTACAACAGAAAATATTCAAATTCCAGTAAAAAGTATGCATCAAAGAAGTGGCACAATCTAACAATTGCTCGTTTAGAAATGCAAACAGAGCCCCAGGATAACTACAGATCTAAAACTCTGATCTTTCCTTGGTTTATCTTTGAACTCAAATGTTCGGACAGCTTTTGTTTTCTAAGTGTGATCAGACATATTCCCTGACATTTGTTCTCAGCTTGCTGCTGGCTAAGGGAAGAGTGACTTCTTAGCCAAAGAAGAAATACTTCATCAGGAGGAGTTCATCCTAGGCTTCGGAAAAACTCTGTAGCTTGTTGGTCAAGACACTTGTCAAGTTCCATTTTTCTTTTCCATTTAAAGAAGGTCCCAAGGCTGATCTCATCAAACACGTGTCCAAGAGCCTTATGACTGACACAGTAAGAGACAGCAACAGACGACATGACTGTTTTCAGTGGAAAAAGATGACTAATGCTGTGACCTGTTACAGGAAAAAAGAAAAGTGATTTAATTCCCTGATGAAAATCAATTCATTATTCCTTGTTGTTTTTTGTTTGTTTTTCAATATCATGAGATGTTGTAGTTAAACAGCAATTAGACAGATGAATTGTGAAGAAAAAGAGAATATAAATAAACCAGAGCATTCTCAAATGTGACTTTAGGAATGACCATCAATAGTAAATAATGTTCTGAGTAGAAGTGTGTTAAGGCATTCTTTTGTTTATGAAAACTAATAGCACTAGCAAGTGGAAAATTAATACTGAAATATGAGTTCTCAGCTGTCTTTTTTCTCCACAGCAATGCTGGTACAATATTGCGGTTATACAGTGAAAGAAAACCAGGGAACTGATTTGGCTGTAAAAAGACTTGCTTTGTTTTTACTTTTTTTCGGACAGATGAGTGTCCTGAGTTACCTTGTAGTGCTGCCTCAGAGCTTTGCAGGAGAATGAACAGAAGGCAGAGTAACAACTTCACCAGAGGGGCAGAAGTGTCTTCCTTACTGCTGCTCCTGGATGTTAAACCTTGCTTTAAGGTTCCCGTGTTTTCATTCATACCAGTATGGAGAATTGTACTTCCCTTTGCCTAATGACGCTATTGCTACATTCCACAAGCTTCTACAGTGTACTAATATTGAAACGTAGTTTTTCTTCTGGGTGATGTTGGGTTTCAGCTGTGAACATACAACTTAAGCAAAAAAGGATTTTACCTTTTTTGATTTTAAAATGTAACCTTTGTGGTGCATTTGTGATGCTTTAGGAAACAAGTGAAACACTAATGTGATTCTGAGCTATAAGATCAAAAAGAAATACCTAAGAGAAGAAACTTATTAGGTAAGACAAACTGAACATGGAGAGAATGGTGTGTTGCAAAACTGACACTGGCAGCCACTAAAGATAAGCAGTGAAGAAAGAAAAAAAAAAAGATGAGGACAAATTTTATGGAGGAACAAAAACTGTAGTGTTAAAGGAAGTGTAGATTTTTCCATATGAGACAATGTCTAGAGGCAGTTTATATAGCTGGAAATCAAGTGGTAAATAGTTGCACTGGGACTAATATAAAGGTAGTCTCAGAAGGTAATTTATTAAGCCATAGTACTACTGTTTATTGTTTGATTCATCTCTGAGTCCCTCTTAGGAAATTCGTATGAGGTAGGAGAATAATTTTACTTCTTAGGAAAATGTTAAACGGAACATCTCATGTTGTGCGCATCAGTAGAAGAAAAGAAAGAAAGAAACAAGCAATAAGCCATGCTGGTTATGGTTCAGATGTCTGCAATCTTTCTTCACAGTAGTTTGAATTTCTTCTCACTAATATCATGCTTTTTAATAGCTAAATGAATAGTGTCTTCATTTTTTCCTTGTTGATTTAAATTTGCATGTACAAAATCCATGTGATCATATTTATTGCAAAACCCAGTTGATTGTAGTTGAGTGGACCTTGCATGGATGAGCCTTCTTATATAATTCTGTGTCTGCTATAATATACCCTCACGAGAAGTTTCACCCATCACTCTGTGCAGACCCTGTTCTGAAGATTTCTACAATGCCAGTTTCAACTAATTTTATTTATAAAGACATATATCAAATTCTATGCAGATCATGAAAATGATCACTACTTTACAGGTGAAAAACTTTGGTCAAGGACAAAAATCTATCTAGGATTAAGCAAGTAAGAAGTAAAGCTGAGACAGCAACTTGGCTCCCTCCAACCCAGTCTTTGCCTGTCTGCTCATAAGTGTTGCTGTATTGAGAAAAAAGGAAGGAGTGGACAGAAAATAAAAGATAGGGTACTGCATTTGAGATCAAGAACTTGGAGAAGTTCTGCAAAATATAACAGGAATTGTGGATAGGCTGATACTTTTTGTTAATAGGTTCAAGAAGAGGTACGTTTTCTCTCAATGAGACATTTTATTACTGATATTTTTCCCCCTCTCTCTTTCCCAGGGTACCTAGAAATTATTGTACTGCAGAGAGAGGAAAATCTTAATTTCAGTTCATGATCTACTGTGCAAAAATTTGCTTCCCTTCCTTTTCCCAATGAGCACACTGCTACACTGGTGATGTCCAGCTCAAGTACATGAGGAGAAAGCTGGGCTGTCACATAAGGCTGTCCCTCTTGGATGTCATACCCTGGAAACTGCTGTTCTGTACTTATCCTCAGATAAGCTCTGACTTATACTGAGATTTCTAGGTATTTGATAGAGTTCTGTATTACAGTGAAAAAAAAAAAAATTAGCCTTTGTTCTACCGTAACTTTGTTTTAGCTCTGTAGAGCTTCTTATAAAACAAATAGGCACCCTATGCCTAATTTTTCAAGAAACTTGTATCTGCTGATGAGTTACAGAATCAAGTCTGGGAAGCAGACTTTACTTCTGCACTGTATAATGAAGGGAATGGTGAATGGGCAGGTGGATGAAATATGTACCATTATGAACAGCAGTAGAAGAGGCCTAAACAAGGTTTTCCTATCGAGATGGTGTTGTGGAAATGCATGAAGGTTTGGACTTCAAAGATAACTATGACTCTTTAGGGCAAATGTGGGAAAAAGGACTCCCACAACCATTACTACTAGGCTGATCTGTTGTGGTGACTGGGCGTTTTCAAGTTTTTGGAGTCTACTTTATACCAAAAGGACCAGAAATGAGCAGTAAGAACTGGGATATGGCTACAAGCTTTGGACCAGATATGGCCACAGATTTTCATTTGCTTCATTTGCCTTATTTCTAAACTCAGCTAAATATTTCAGTTTTTGAAGTGCAGCTGTACATATTAGAGATGTTTAGGATGTTTGGTCACAGTGCACAGCATGAAAATGTCTCTTGGTTTCCTCCCCCTTGTGATTTAGTCCCCCTAAATAATTGATTATTGTCAAGGGAACAGGGGCTATTTTTTCTCTTTCATAAAGAATTGCCAATGGAAACGTGGATGACACACCAGTGAACTGCTCTACAAAATGCCCAGTAGGGAGCAAAGGAGTGTGGATGAAGTCTGCTGGCTGTGTTTTGGACTATCTTGATGTTGATGTGAATGGCTTTCTAGATTGATGAAGAGATTGCGTGAAGGTGTGTTTGTGACTACAGATCATTCTGGCAGTGAGTGTTTTGCGTTTGTTTGTTTGTGTTCTTTTGGAATATAATTATCTTAATTTTGTAATTCTATAACTATTTCTGTGCTGTTGGCCTCAAAAGGATTCACAAAGCACTCTGCTAGGCCCAGAATCATCCATATTGGCTTTCAAAGTTGTGCCTTTATATTTAATGAGCACGTTCAACTTCAGTTCTGACCTAAGAGAATTTAGTTTGGACGTACCAAGTCTGGAGGACTTTTTTAACAGTACTCCAGTGATCATGGCATGTTCTGTGACCTGGGCTAGAGCTGAGAGATTGAGGTCTCTGAATCCATAAACATGGCAGAAAGTCAAATAGAGAGTGCTGGTTAATCCACAAATCATTGGTAAATTGTTCTGCTAATCTTGAAATAGTCTCATCTGGAGGAGGTAATTAATACAAATGAAGAATAGTGTTTGGTGTAGGAAATCAAACTCATGTTACTATTTTGTTACTCTTTTGTCTAGCTTAAAATAAACAATTTTATTCAAAAGATAGATTGAGTTCATTATATATGTAGCCATGACTTAAAAGCCTTTAGGCATTTTAGCCTTTTAAAGTTTGGTTCTAGAAGAAGTCCTTAACTGAAAATTTATTCAAGTGTTAGGTGTGCTTGCTGCCCCCAGCCTTTATTTAAAAATACAATGTTTGTTTGTTTTATTTTTTTATCCCATATTCTTCTGAGAGTTAAGGTTCGATTTAGATGTAGCTAGTGTCTTGATAATGCAATAATTAGCTTCATTTTCACCACTTAGAAATGTAGAATTTTCTAAATGAGGAGGAAATGGAACGACTTCACTAAGAATAAAAGAAAAAAAAAAAAAACCAAAACCCAAAACAGGAACTCTGACAGTGGTTCAAGTGCTTTGCCAAGTGACCTAGCTTGAAAAAATACATTGTTATTGCCAAGGAAAAAGCAGCTCATTTATGAAGTTTAAATGAAAAGGTTTAAAAAATGACCAAGTATTAGAACATGTGTGCCAAATGCAATTTTGAGCAGCATGTAAATAACTCCATGAAATCTGGTTTGAAACCAGTTTTCAGGTTTTGGTGCTGTCATTTGCTACCTTGATCATGAACTGTGTGTTTTCAACTTTTTTCCCCTGCTTATTTAATTTTCCTCCTTTCCTGCAGTGCTCTCACCCCCCTTTCCCCAGGAAAAAAGTACCTGTGTACATTTTTATTAATTTATATGCCTGTTGCTGGATAGCCAAATTCAATTTCATATTACATCTGCATGGTGGAAAATTAAGGTTGAAAAAATTGTACTCTGAATTTATTTGAATTGATCCATAGATTTCATCTTTGTTTAAGACTGATTTTATTATCTGGAGAGTATTGCTAACAGTTAACAACAAGTAGGAAATATAAGGAATTTTGAGGTAAAATTATTTATATTCTCACTTGGGTATCCAAATTCACCTTTTCAAATAACAAAGCTGAAAAACTATTTTTGAACACTTCAGGAGGAGAAATTATAGTAGTCCACACATGTGAAGTTGCCAGACAGAGTTTTTGTTGACTTAAGATATCACAGGTATTCATCTTAAGAATATATGCAGTGTGTGCTTGTATCCTTGAGACTTATATATGAATGTGCAAGCTTAGGTGTTTGGAGATGATGCTTTTGCTCAAAACTTGTCCAAACTATACTGGGGAAAATTAAAATATTTTCTTTAAAATTATGTGTTATCTCTCTAGTGGGACCAGAATGTGGCAGAGATGTAAATCCACTTGACTGCAAAACTGGACATCTGTGTTTCTCTGAAGCCAGGCATGTCTATGTATTTGTATGTAAGGTGAGATACAAGCTAATATATTAGTCTGTGTATCTCAGATGAAGAATCAAGGCATAGTGATACAACCATAGGGTTTTTTTACCCCAGATACTACAGATGATAAGGGATTGGGTATTAGAAAAACCAAACTAAAACCAAAACAAACTGTTATCTCGAGGCCAAGACTTGAAGCCCAAGGTTTATCTCATTAAAGTTAGGCATAAATCCATCACCATGATGAGTAAGTAGTTACTGGAAAAGTAATTTCGTATCAAGGTGCTGGGTTCGGTTTAATAATTTGGTATTAAAAGCTGATGTTGAATTAAAAAACCCAACAACACTTTGGTGCAGATCAAAAGGTCTTTTTTACTCATTGAAAAGGACATGCCATGAAAATGTCTGGTTTGAAATGAAATCTTTTATGCAGTGTGAGTTGTTTCAAGTACAGGGTGCAGAGGTTGGAACTCATGGTGGGAGAGAGCACTGACTGTATTGATGGACTGGGTGATGGCTCCAGGAGGATAAAATAGAGGAAAGAATGATACTTGAGGCACTTTGATCTACCAGTCTTACCATCTACCAGCCTTCTGTATTGCCTCATTTGCTATAATCAGTTATCTTCGCTGAAATTAATTACAAGTAGTTACAGAGGAAGGCCAGTTAGGACAGACTGGGAATTTGGATTTTTTTTCTGAGAGAGGCCAAAATAATCTACTGTTTGTTAGAACGAAGTGTTCCTTTAGAGGTTTGCTTTATGTGGGAAGATCCTTGCAGGAGCAGATAATGTTTATTTAGAGGATACTTGTTGAAAGCTGTAAATTTAAAACAGAAACAAGAAAAGGGCAGCTCCTCTATCCAGAAAATGAAATTTTAATATACCATTCACAATAACTGATATATGGGGACTTTAGTAGAATGGATCATATAGAAGAATTTAAATCAGCTTAGGCTTCAAAATTTGGGACGGCAATAGGAATAATTCTAGCAAGCCACCACATTCATTGTAATTTTCTGTACTATGGCAATTTGCCTCTGTGCTTTCAGGTGCTTTGCCGACCACCCAATAGGACCAGGTGCTTGGTCTGAATTTTATTCCCATTTTTCAGCCTGGTGAGCTCTTTTTGGTCTTTTTCGAAACATGAATTGGATTTGGAATTACAATAGAGTATCTAGTGAGAAACTTCTGAGATGCCCGACTGAGACTGAGGAAGAAAGAGATAAGCTGTCTAAATTACAGAATTGTCTTTGTACTCAGGCTGAAGGTTTACATCCTGTATATCCCTTCCCCGATAAACCCTTCCTTGGACTACCTCAGAGATTTTGTACCAGTTTCCAGGATCCTAGAAATAACAATGTTGTGGGGTTTTTTTTATTTGTCATTCTGCTTAAAGTCACTGTTTTAAGGCTTTTGTTTTCATTCAGAAGGTCATAAGTTTTGGTGGTGGGTTTTTTTTTTTTCTTTCCTCTCCTTTCCTTTTATGTTTTTTTTCCCCTCCAAGGACTCTCTTGGAATAACTCCCATGGATATTTGTGCCACAGGGGTTCATATGGACCCAAAAATTCTGAGTCCTGTCAGGCTAAATATATTAGAATTGGAGAGACTAATTTTGCAGTGTTCTGGCTGTTGAGCTAGCAAGATTTCTAGTTCTCATAAAAGTGTTCTGCTTCATATAAGACACTCAAAATTGTCAATAAGATGAACTGAGAATGACTTACTAGGGTACAATAATTTGCATACTTACGTGAGAGTTTAATTTCACTACTGCAAGACAATGGATCTCAAGCTACTAATTTAATTAAAATTAGAGGTTTTTATTCACTGACATAAACAAATGCCTGCCTCAAATTTATCTCTTTCAACTTCACTCATTTGTTATGTGTTGTTATTCTTTTTGTATCATTGGACCATAGAGAGATCAGGTTTTATTTTGTCTATACGTTTTGTAGACAATGTGAAATAAAAAATAGCCTGACCATTTTTATAGCTATTGCTGTAATTAAGTTTTTTACTGAGAAAATAAAGGTTTCTGTAGCTGCCAAATTTTCTAAAACACTTTCGGTGGGAGAAATAATAACTATGCATAGTTAAACCTAGACCTTTTAGACCAAATCTAATTCTGTAATTGTTGAATAGTGTACTTATCTCTATGCTTACTGGGGTTTTTTTTGTTTTGTTTTGGTGGGTTTTTGTGGGTTTTCTTTCTCTATGAATAGGTGACTTCGTGTTTGAAATTAACTTCTTTAAATGACTATGGCTCAGTAAGGAATTTAAGAAATTTAAATAGAAATTAATTGTACTGAAGTCTGAAGATGTCAATATCAGTTATATCTGTTTTTCAGACCTTTTTTAATAGGTTTGTAAAGTGGCTCTTGTAATTGTTTTTAAGTCTGTAAAATTAACTGACCACAAACTGCTTTTATAAATGTCATTTTTACTACCTGATGACCATATTAGAAAAATGCCAAATTCTTTTGAAATGGAGAATTTAATATTCCAGCAAGCATATTGTTGAAGTTATGGGTATTCAGAAAACTAAATGGAAAGCACAATTTTGCAATGTAATGGAGAGCAAGTTGGTTTTATTCCCACCTAATAATGGAGGACTCCACAATATAACTGGTCCATCTGACACAGCAGTCTGCACTTGAGAAGTCAGGGCAAGCGAGCCGTGTACAGGCAACAAAAGAGCTGTGTTGTGGGGAGAGGTTTTGAAGTTTGGTGTCAGAGACGAGGGTGGAAGGTGACTGTGGGCTGACTGCGAGTGCAGCAGCCAGCCATGCTGGAGTGGCATGGCTCAGGGAGGGGCTTCCGTCCCACAGCTCTCTTGTGACCTTGGGCTTGCAGGCGTTCCCAAAGACTTTGGTACCTGTTTCTGCAGGAGACAAACAGTATGGGAGTCTGAAATCTTCATGGATGATTGCAGGTTCTCTGTCAAGGCATTTGGGTACTGATGTGTAGCTACAGCAGATCGGTGGTTCCCCTGCTTTTTGTTGCTGTTTGAAGCAGCTGAAGAGTCCTCTGAAGTTGACCAAAAGCAATTAGCTTTTTTTCTGGTCACTTGGGTTTGATGTCTGGTACAGCAAATGTTCACTGTGATACTTTCCTACTAGAACAATAGAGTTGGTGTGTATGTGCTACTTAATTTCTCCCCCAAAATCCAGGATTCGTTGTTGCAATTTCTCTTGCACTGTGATTTCCTTGTGGCCAAATTCTCCCTTGTGCTTAGAATCCAGGTAAATGGGCCATCTGGAGAAAGTTGTATAATGGTTTAACTGCTGTGAAATCCCACCACCATTCCCCCCATTCAGCAGGAGCAGAATTTTGGAACATAAAGCATTTGTTCTGTTATAGATATTTACAGGGTCCTAATTGTGCTTGGTAAGTGGCTTGAAATCTGCATAAGTGCAACGGGCTTTACACAATTCTTTACCTTTGCTGGGGACCATTCCACCAGTGTCCTGGCAGCCTCCTGCCGTTTTTGGAATGTTCTTCAAAAGGAATGCAGTATTTGCCCCGTATGACACAAAGGGTAAAAAGGGGAGACCCTCTTTTCAGTAAGAGTACGTCTACTCCATGACATTCTTCAATTCACATGAATATGTACATTCACTAAGAGCTACAGACTTTTTCAGGTATTTTGCTTCAGTTAATAATTAACAAAGAAAAATATAATGAGGTGGAGGGTACTTTATAAACCTAAGCTTTTTGAGAGTGTTTAATCAGAAGGGCTTTAAAATAACTAAGTAGACAGACTTATTATAACAGGCTTAAATCTGAAAGTTGCACCCATGAAAGTACAGGGATAGAAGTGGTCAGAACTGTTGATAT
>JAWWMO010000121.1:24543225-24583055 GCA_035047845.1 Dendrocincla fuliginosa
ACTTATTATAACAGGCTTAAATCTGAAAGTTGCACCCATGAAAGTACAGGGATAGAAGTGGTCAGAACTGTTGATATGTACATTTATAGAAATTTATAACATGCTTTTAAGTGTACCATGAATACATGTTTTCTTCTAGCTCTCGCTATACCACTAATAGTTCCGAATTTTGGCTTGTGGAACTTTGTATGAAGTCAGATTTTCCCTGGAGCAGCACAGCTTCTTTCATTCTTGCTGGTCTTAAAAGGCTTCTTTAAGCACAGGACAAGACCCAGACCATTTGGGATGGTGATATCAGGTCTCCCTCATGCCTCCATCTCTTGAATCCAAATGACATAGTCATTTGGCAGCTAAACTCAACGGATCAAAATGAGCCAGATGTGGAGTGGACAGATCTTTGTTTGCCAGCAATCAAGTCTCTGCTGAGCATGCCATTACAGCTCAGCTTTCCGTGTCTGCAACCATTTACTTCATTTTGGTTCATTAAATTGACAGCTTTTAAAATGAGTAAAAGGAGAGAGGAGGAAAGAGCAAAAGATAGTATAGAAGGCTGTCGTATTCTCCATCCACATTATTAAAAAGGTCCAACACTTGATTGCGTTTAAAGTCTGTTTCTTTCCAAAACTTTTGCTACTCTCCTGTTATAAAATAGGTTACTTGTTGCATTCTGTGAATGTGCATGTTTGGTTTATGTTTGTTGTAGATGGATTTATATGCACGTCTAGGGAGATGTTCTCATAATGTCTCAGACTTTTGTGTGTAAAAACCAGACCCTTAGTGTTAACACAAGAGACTAAAAACCTACTGCTCTGGTGCTTTTTGATGGTGCTGCTGTGTTACAGGGATTATTTTCTTTTCTTACACTGCAAACACTGATAACTCTTCACAGTTGGAGTTTCTCTATTTATGTTTGTTTGTTAAGCCTGATAGCTGAGAGATGCAGTCAACAAACTTATTTTTTAGCGTGGACCAATGGATGAAGTCATGCTATCAAAGCTGATGCTAACTGACTCATTCAAGAGAGATCTCTGATACAAACTTAAGCATTCTGGCCCATATAGTGTGCTGTCCCTTCACCCTCACTTGATGTTACACCATTTTCAGAGAGCTTGTCATGAGGTGTGACACATTGTCTCTGCCTGGCACAGCCTGGCATCAGTCAGTTGTACTGAGTGTAGCAGGGTTGTGATGAGCTGTGGCTCCTTAAGGGGCAAGACCCGAGATAACGAGGAGATTGACAGTAGCCAACTTTTGGTACTGTTTCAGAACGCATCTGGGTACAAGAAGTGGGTGAGCTCTACTAAAAGGCAGCACCCTCAGCTAATCCTGAAGCAAAAGGGGACCTAAGTACTTTGTGTTGGCTACTGGTGGAGTCTTGATTATGCAGATCCTGTGTCCTAATGTTGGGAATGATTGTCTAGGCAAAGTGAGGTCTGGAGCTGCTGCTTTAAGTGCCTGTGCATTATGCCTTCATCAACAGCTGACAGAGAAACAAAAGGGAAAAAAAAATCATAGCGTGTGAAGTAATACATGAATATTTGCTGAGCCAATGCTTGGGTCATCCTCCAGTCTTTGCTAGAATTCATGTTTTCTCCTTGCCTATTCATAATCAAGATTGAGAAACTTTTCCATATGCATTTTTACACAAAACATTCAGGGGTTTGTAGTAATGTTCTGAAAAAGAGGAAACTGAACACAAAGAAAAAAGGATGACTGTCCTTTTTTGTTTTTAAATGGTTTTGTGCTGAAGAGAACATTGCTGATAGAAGGAATGTGACTTGATGGCATGGCTTGGCACACTACAGACACACTACAGTTTGTTTTATCTTAAAAGCAGAACTAAGAATCTTATTTATGATAGTTGTTATACAAACATAAAAGCCAACACTGGTGATGCTTTAGACATCATCTGCTTACCAGCAAACTATGAAGAGGAATGCTCCAGTTGTTTTACAAAAGTAAAATCATGGGATTGTTTTCAAAAGTAGATAAATTACAGAATTTCCTATTTTCACAGTCTTCCAAATTACTTAAACTGTGTTATGGTGATTGGAGTAAATTATACTGTTTCTGTTGGCTTCAGACATTGGGCTGTTCCTCTTTAAAGGGAGCACTGACTTGGTGGTGGAAGCATTTTTACAACATCCTCTGATACTGAAGAACATCCAGTTGTAAATTAAGACAATAAATAGCGAAAACCATGAGAAAAGGGGAAGTGATTGATACTAATTTTTGCTGGAAAAGTGAAAAAGACAGGGAGGGGGCAGGGCTAGTGATGGATTAAAATGTGTTGCTACCACAGGCATTCTTTCTACTGCTTTGTAACTTTGTCAAAACTTTAGGATACGCTTGCTGTCTTCTGGTGGACATTTTCTTTGGCAATTGGAAAATGGGAGGGCGAAGGAAAAAAGGGGAAGAGGGAAGGGAACTGGAAAAACTTGTGAGATTTGCTCCCCTGTAAGCTCAATATCCAGGGCGTACATGTAGTTTGGTATAGAAAATTATATGTACGTAGTAGTCCCAAATGCATGTGATAACAGTATGTAAACAAAGCTTGTCACGAACAATTGCTCTGTTGTTGAACTGTTCTCCTGTCTGAGGCCCTTTCCCCCAAAATCTATGTTTTCTTCATCTTCTGAATCTTGGAACATAAGGTTTCTAAGCTTCTGACATTTTATAACATGGATGCTGTCTAAGCAACACAACCCTGGATCACTTTTTACAATCTCCCTACTAAGCCTATACAACACCACAGTTCCTTACAGCAGTCATTAACTATTCTCATTCCAAGGCATGTTGTGTTAAAAAATCAGGGGTATTTTGACACTTATAATCCTCTCAACAATCACACCATCCAACACCATCCATCTTTGTAACACACCATCCAAGTGCTTCATCTCTGTTTTGATGCTGTTTCTCTTAGGAAAGATGGACTCAGTGAATAACAGATTGGATTTTTTTTTTTCCTTCACTTAGAATTCTGAAGAAATTTGTCTTTCCAAATGTCTTCAGCAGGTGGAAAACAAAATAGCAAGATAGAGCCTCTGTGGCAGATCACAGAATATTGAAATAGTAATTGAATAATAGTTTTCTGTTCTACTTTGAGATTCACTGGAAGAAATTCCATGAGGTACTATCCAGATAAGAGAGTTATTTAGTTGGAGGCCAAGACAGGCCAGTTGTTCCTACACCTCTTTCAGACCAGCATATTGTGGTAAAAGAAAGCTAGAGGACAAGGAATTGCTTATTCCAGCTTTTCTGCAAAAAGTTCATTATTTTTTTCTGCTCGTGCTTCAGAGATGGTAACGAGCTGATTTACTGGTGTCCTCTGGTAGGAAATTTGAAGATGATTTTTCTCCAGAAACATCTAGTGGTGGAAAAATTGCTTTGTAGAAAGTCAAATGTTTCAACAGCAAGGTAAGATACATGCAGAAGCTCCTGCTTATGTACAGTGGCATTGACTCTGGATTGTCTGGGACCTTTACTTTTGAGAAAAAAAAAACCAGGATAGTATTGTATGGTACTGAAAAAGTTGTTTGGATCCTGCAGATTTTAAATGAAGTGCACAGTTCTTTTGTTTAATGTGTACTGCCAAAATATGACTCATAATTTCCTATACTACTGAGCTTCTAGGAGTGAAATGGCTTAAGCTGTTGATGCATGGATCCTAGAAGTATGGCCAGCAGGACCAGGGCAGTGATCATCCCTCTGTACTTGGCACTGGTGAGGCCACACCTCAAATCCTGTGTTGGAATCCTCACCATGAAAAAACACATCGAGGTGCTTGATCATGTCCAGAGAAGGGTAATTGAGCTGGTGAAGTGTCTGGAGCCCAAGTCTTATGACTTGAGGAGCAGCAGAGGGAACTGGCATTGTTTAGTTTGAAAAACTGAGGCTTAGGGGAGACCTTATTGCTCTCCACTACTGCCTGAAAGGAGGCTGTAGCCAGCTGGGGGCTCGTCTGTTCTCTTGCCAAGTAAAAATTGATAGGACATGAGAAAATGGCCTCAAGTTGCACCAGAGGAAGTCTAAGTTGGATATTAGGGAAAAATTCTTCCCCAAAAGGCTTGTCAAGCACAGGAACAGGCAGCCCAGGGAAGCAGTGGAATCATAATCCCTGGAGGGATTTAAGACTGGTAGATGTGGCATTTAGGGACATGGTTTAATGGTAGACTTGTCAGTGTTGGGTTAATGATTGGGCCTGATGATCTGATGGTCTTTTTTAATCTCAATGGGTCTGTGATTCTAAATATCTTAAAATTTATAATAACCTTTTTGCTATTTTTTCATGAGGAGTATTCTGTGTGTGACTACAGTAATTACACACCTTCTGGTTTTAACACTGGTTTAATAATAGATCAGAGGATTCACCCTGGGTTGAGTATGTTCTCATGAGTATGCTCTCTAGCAGCTTGCGTCTGCATGGAATTTGACTAGAATGGTTTTGTTTTGGGTTTTTTTCCTTGTATGAGTCCTTTTTTTTACTTGCTTCTGGAGGCATTTTTTATGCTGACAGATGATATGAGGTTGGCTTAAAAGAAGAAGGTCTGAATGAACTGCTCTCTGTGTTGAAATGTAAATTAATTATTTTTCTTTTTTTGAAAAGCATGTATTCTTGAAAGGTTCCTTTTTTTCTTTTTTCTTTTTTTTTTTCTTCCTGCCAGTTTGTGTCTCTCTGAAGGATCAGACATCACTAACCAGACTTCTAGCTATCTGCAATTGTAGAATCATACAATGGTTTGGGTCAAATATCCTTCAGTTCCAAGCCGAGTCAGTTCTGTGTGTGCATGTCCTGTTATCACTTTGCCCTCCCCTACAGTTGTCCCCATGTTATCTTGTCAGCAGAAGGCACTGAAGCTGTCTGAATTCCCATTCAGAGCTTTGCAGGGCATAATTAGAAGCTTAATGAGGTGAACTGGAAAATCTTGCTGTGGGAGGGGAGGCCAGGCCCCCTGAAAACAGGATTACTGTTAAATCCTGTCTTGTTTTAGCTGGTTTCATGGCAGAAACTAAGGAACTCCAGGATGCAACACCATTGTGAACATCAGTATAGTCATCTCAGTGGTGCATTCCGGATTCCAGTTACTGTTCCTGCTGTCATATGAGCAAGGAACTCTGAAAACTGTCTTAGCTTTTGTTTTTTGAAGACTGGAATCTGTGCCAGGGGAAGCGTAAAAGCAGTTTAAATTGAATCAGTTTTATGTTGTATTTCTTACAGCTTTAGTGGAATTATTCCTCCCTTAGTGAGCACTATAAAATTTTATGCCAAGCAGCATATGTCTTACAGAGAAAAAGCCACACCAGAACATGCTTAAATGTGGTACTGCAGAGGTTCTAATGTTAAAAAGAGCTCTGCAACAATGTAAATATGAAATTTAGAGTTGTATCAACATTTGTTTATAGAGGACTTGCTTATTTGCATTTTATATAAATCACATTTTAAAAAAATCTATCACTTAAATGGTAGCATATTTTAGAATTTTACTTCTCACTTTTTTCATCACACAGTGTTTTTTCCTACTCTGTCAAAATAAATTGTTAAAGCAACAAGTCTCAAAATCTTCAAAGTGAATATAGAAAAACAAACCCAATCAGCCAACACTCTTTTCTTTCCTCCCTAAAATCCCAAAGACAACAGAGTTAGTTTTTTCAAAAGGCAGAGGATGTTTCTGGAACCATACCATCAAAGCATATTATAAATATATGTGTCTTTTCCATATTTCTCTCCGTCTGAAGTTTTTGTAACACATTCTTGCAGCATACTCAGTCTCAAGAACGACCTTTAGTTTTACTGTGATAATATTACTCTAAAGAGCAATTAACAAAAGCACGTGAATTCATGTATTACAGCATGGATGAAAAGAAAACAGTAGTTTTTATGTCATTTTAGTTCAGCCTCAGAGCATGTCATGGTCAGTCATTCATGCAGGAATAGGATTGCCTTGTCTGCCACCTTTTTTAAACCATTACTCTCAGAGCTTTTAGTTTGTTTAATGCTGTTTATTTTTTTGTCTCTATGTTTGTATTCAAGATTGCAGCACGTTATAGAGTATGAAAAGTGCTCTGACATTTCCATTTAACAGTTATCAACAAGTCTTCACATGAAAGTAAACTGAAGTCTTTCAAATTTAGAGGTTGTGGCTTCCCATTCAAGAGATCCTATTATTTTAGCATTGTGTTCATAATTCCCTGGATAGCTTTGTGCCAACACCTCCATTGTAACCTGCTCCACCCACTGTGTATTTTTTAACTCAGCTTTTAAATTCTCCTCCTAGTTGAAACTTGTCCTAATAAATGTCAATTCAAGAGCAGATTTTCTTTGTCATATTTTCTCATTAAAGGATTCTTTTAATTTTTTTTTATTATTATTATTTCATTCTTTTTTTAAACAGGAAGGCTCTTTCAGGAATAATAAGCAGTCAGCTTAGGGGTAGATATGGTGTCTGTGGCTAACTTCCATGACATATATGTATATGCATTCAGAATGTACTGAATCTAGATGGAACAAAAAGTCAATGCATAACAACCACGAGGACCAAAGACAGTTTAGCAACTGTAAGATCCGTTTAAGTCTGCAAATGATCTAAAGCAGCCCTGAGAAGTTCCATCTTTACAGTGTCCTGGAGCATTTTGGTTACAAGTTGGAGAATGCCTTTATCTTAACGTGGGCCTATGAAATCTTTTAAAAAGTTATAGTATGAGTGTTTGGGACTCTTAAGGGAGGGAATCTCCACTTTTCTGTGCCTTTATATGTTTACGTGGTAGTTATCCTACCAGCACTTCCCTGACATGGAGAAATGTTCTTCTCCTGAACTGAATTTGCACACTGTAGAAAAATATCATCAAAGCATGGTTGGCTTGTGTGGCCATTTTGATGACCTCTTACCCACTTGCCATCCCTAGTCAGTTCAAGATCTTCACGTTTCTGGCTGGGATGTTATCTCTCAAATCTCAGTGTCACAAATCTCTAAATATAGATTTGCATGTGGTTGGGGCATGCAAAATTTGGGAATGCCCTTGCAGATACTGTTTTGAATCTGCTACAGGAATGCAGAATCTAAATGAATTTTATCATTTGATTTTGGTCCTGTTTCAACTGTAAACATCTGTTCTGATACCTCTTTGCAGTTCTCAGCTGTGCCTTGTAAATGAACTCTACCTTCTGTCTGAGGTTTAAACTAATCAATTAATTTGCCCTCTAGCTCTGCCTCCATGTGCAGTACCTCAATGAAGCTTTTAAGGGTTTTTGCATATTTTTGTGCTGTGCAGCTCTCTGCAACTTATTAGAAATTTAAAATTGCCTAGAGCATATAAAAGGGAAAGTTTAGGAGAGTCTGGAAGGAAAAAGCATATAACCTGGTGTGTAACTTACAAGCAGATGTGTGTTTCAAGTGTGAAAAAGAGAGAAATACTGTTTCCATGCTCCAGCTGAAGAAACATATAGTACAAGGGCCACGTTGACCTAAATTCTTTTCTTTACATGTGAGCTGATTCTTTCTGAATGGGTGGAGATTTGACTGAGGCTGTAGTGTGAGGATGTGGTTTCTGAAATGCTTGTTCTGCAGGGCTGACTGATAGAATAAGTATTTTGCTGAACTCATATAATAGTTCATTGTGATTTGGTTTGGGGTTTTTTCCCTTTGCATCAAGCAGTAGCTTTGTATCTAGGTACTGTTGAAGTGTACTCTGGAAATAGAAAACTGGATTTTGTTTTTGAAAAGTTGTGCATGCACAGGTCTGTCCTTTATTAGGTTCTTCTTTAAAAGATAAAACCTATATTGCTGTTCTGAGAAGGGTGGAAACATGGTTGGCATCAGAAAGTTACTTCAACATCCTGATTATTAGAAACCACATATGTCTCTAACATGTCGACAGCTGTGGGCCTATATACCTGGTTTTACAGATCCACTGAAGAATGGAAAGAGCATGGAGTAACCGTATCTACTTTACAGGAAAAAGGCAAAAAGACACCAAATGTACCAGTGCCTTAGGAAGAATTTCTCTACAGTATAGCATCTCTTTGTAAACAGTGGCACAGAGGACCAAAACACATGGTGTCAAGTGATCTTTTCCTTGATTTCTGTTTATGAATTTTCCTTTTATCTTCCACCCTTCTCCCCCTAGGCCTAAGCTTAAAATACTGTAAATGAGAGAGAGGGTTATGAAAATAAACCATATTGTTTGGAGAGGGCAAAAATGTGTGCTGTTATACTTTAGAAGTCCCTATCATGTTCCCAGCATCACCTGCACAGGGGTCACATTGCATGGTGAATTAGTAAAAGTATGTGCCATGTCTATTTTTTTAACAAAATAACGTATTTGTCTTACAAAAAAATGATGAACTAGCTTAGATATTGTAAAAAAGATATCTAATATTTATTAGACTAATTAATCCTCCTTTTGTGCCTCTGTTCAGTATTTGTCAGGTCATGATAAGTGATGTGGTTTAGTTCCAGGACAAATAATTCTACAATTTTTTTCTCTATCTCAAAACATAATGTTTCAGCCACCTGTCCCAGTTCCTTGTGACCTACAGTTGTTAGAAGTGGATTCCCTCGAAATGAAGGACAAAGAAAGTGCATATTTCTTTCTAAAACAGTCTTCCAGCCTTCAACTTCATTTTTAGTTTCTCTCCGCCCCCCACCCCACCCCAAACCTGATCTAGTTTACCTGTTTAGTAAATCCATGGTCATCTTTCTCATGAATCTGTGCAGCCTGTTGTTTAACCTATGTAGACTGTGCACACCGTAGTCTTGGCAAGGAATTCCTGAGGTCTGTCACTTCTTGCCTATACAACCACTCATGTTTTTCACTCTGATACCTGCTTGGCTTCATTTGACATACCCCAGATTACGTATCGGAGTAAAGGTAAATTCTCAATATTTTTTTTCAGCCATCTCATTACACTCATGATTTTATGGCCCTCTATCCTATCTCCCTGTTACTTATATCTATTCCAGGCTGCAGAAGTCAAGCCTATTTGTTTCCTTCTCTGTGGAGCCAATTTCAATCTTCTTGCCCTTCTCTGAACTTTTTCCAGTTGTACATTGTGAGAGTTGACTGGGACTTCTCTTTGTGCCAGTTGTGGGCAAATTGTAGATTTATGCAATAACATGAAAATGGGATTTTAAGCATTTTTTCCTCTATTCCTTCCTCAAATGTTCTAAATTTCCTAAAACACAAGAACTTCAACCTCAACATGAGGAGGAACTTTATGTTGAGTGTGGCAGAGCACTGTGACAGACTGCCCAGGGAGGTCATGGAATCTTTTCTCTGGAGGCTTTCACAATCCAGCTGGATGCATTCCTGTGTAACTTGCTTTAGGTGACCCTGCCTTGGCAGGGAGGTTGGACTAGATAATGTCCAGAGTTCTCTCCCAACCCTAATGAGTCTGTAAAATATTTCATTCTCTGTTTTGATTGCTGCTGTAAGTATTGAGTTGATGTTAATCTCAAAATACCTACTATAACCCCAATGTTCTGGAGAATGCCTGGTGAGTGAATCTATGGATTGTTTTATTCCATGCAAAGCACCTTAATTTACACTTCTGGTGCCATTTTATTGTCCAGACACCTTAAGGTCTTTCTGCAGTTACTCAGTTTGCCATTCCTCCTTCCCTATTTAAATACATTTTTTTCATCAGCAAATTTGTTCACCTCATTGTTTGCTTCCTTTTCCAGGTCACTTGAAAGTATGTTGAATAGCACAGTCCCTATAACACAATCTTCTGATTCTTCTGTGCTGTTTCTTTTCTTTAGTCAGTGTTGTACTCTTGCACCTTGTCTAATTTCTTCAAAAGGCATTGTATAAGATCTTGTTAAATGTCTTTTGGAAATTGAAGTTGGCAGTTGCTCTTAAGTGATAATTTATTGAATTCTTCATTTTATGAGCTGTGTGATAACCCTTGCAGTCAGCTTAATAGCATAGAGAATAGAGAATGAATAGAGAATTAACAGACACTGGAATGAAGGCTGTGCTTTGTAACTTTTGTCTATGTAACCTAATAGTAATATGTGCCTAAATGCTATCTCTTTTCCTTATGTGGGGTTTAGAGGCCTGTAGTTGTCACATCACAAACCTTTTTGTAAATTCACATTTATGTTTACGTGGTAGTCAGAGATTGAGGCAGGGTTTAGAAAACAGGGGTATGCATAGATTAATATTTTTGTCAAAGGAGATTTAAAAAAAATTACTTGCTTGAAGGCTTGAGGGTTTGCCAGAAGCCAGAGTTCAATATGTATTTTTTTTTATCACCTTGATGTTGAAAATTTTCATATCATGTCCAGAAATGCAAATATGTTTGCCCTTTTCTCGTACTGTCTTTATCACCAGGAGGTTTTTAAGCTACTATTGCAAACATTTGTATTTAGTCAGAGTTGTGTAAAGTACTGATAAGTTAAACTTTAGACATCCTGTGAGGACTAATATGTAAATGGCTTTCAGAGAAGCAGTCAGATTACAAATACATGAAAGCAGTTCTTAACCATCTCTAAAACAAAAAGGGGGTTTTTTTTAGAATTTTCAGCTTTCCCTCCAAAAGATTCTCCTTTATTATGCTTACTTTCCTGTTTTCAAAGTCCATTCTGTAGCAAGGCAAAGTAGCACTTGTACTAACATGTAAGCTTTGGGAAGGCTGTAAACATTACTCCATTTCAGCTGATGAGATAAAAGGATGTGCTTTACAAACAGCTAGACTGGTAATTGTGTCTAGTAATTGCAGCTACTCCTTGTGCAAGTGCACAGACTGAACTTTTTCAGAAATTAGATTACTATTTTGTTCCATTCACAGAAGCAAGGAGGTGAATATTTTCCACTTAATTAATTTGTGACAGCAGAGAAACAAGGATAGGCTGGTAATCTGGATATATTCTGTACTGGTAGTTTGGTGGAACTGTTTGAATATTTGTTGTATTACACCATTCAATGTAGAATACAGAAACAAATGTTGTACCACGTTCTGTGAAAGTTTCTTTTACTATCTCAGCCCTTCGGGGTTGCCCTCTGACTAAGGGCCCAACAGCCTCTGAGGCAGTGGAAAAATTAATGGTTTTCCTTCACTGGTAGCAAGAATTGGTAAATTAGTTAGTGTTTTGCAGCTTTGTTTTCAGTTTCCCAAATTTTAGAACCTAAACAAATAGGGGTGTCACAGAATCACAGAACATGCTGAGTTGGAAGAGACCCACAAGGGATCATTCTTATGCCACATGACTTTTGAGGTCTTGGTGTGGTCCCTCTCGATATAGGTGGTCTGCTTCTGGCCTTCCTTGAAAGAGCTGACACAGATGTCCAGAGCAAGCCTAAGGAATGGGACTCTGCTTGAGAAAAATCCTGCACTTCTGGTGTTTTGGCTCAGTATTTCTGGCCAAAGCAATTGAAGTCTGTGCTAACATTCCTGTTGGACACCAGCTAGCAGAGCATTTAACTGTCTGAAATGATAGTTTTTGAGCAGTAGACTTAAGCAGCTGTAGTTATGTGTACCCTCAGCTTCTGTTTGCTTCTATTGGCCTGCCAAGCACATGAGGGAGGATCTTAATTTGTAAAAGCTTCTTAAAATCTGGTGGTTTTTTTCTGATGTTGATTCTCTAATTTTATGTAGTCTTTTGATTTCTAAAAAGAGAGTTCCCTAATAATTTTTCACCCATAGCTAATAGTTTCAGTGATTCGGGCTTCCTTCTAGTCCATAGAATGAGTATTAAGATATGCCTAAGCATATAGCATAGATGTGATTAATAACATGTGTTATTGATATAGTCTAAATAGCTATATTTGTGCCTGTAATGTGGTTTTTTTTTATCCCTTACTGTATCCTTAATGTGTGATATGCAAACTGTATTAGGATTTTACTCTGCCTCTATGAAGCATATAGTTGGATGTGTTTTTTATACATGTTTTACCTGTTTATTAAAGAAGCTCACTAAGCTTTTTATTTGTTGGTGGGGAAGTGATTGATATGATACAGTCAGTTGCATATTAAAAAAATCCATCTATGGAACCCTGTGAATTCACCTGTTGCAACTGTGTGCTATACCTAGATATGATCACTGGGTGTTCCAGATACCCATAATCAATCTGTGCTGTGTATGCTGGCAGAGAACTGTTTCATAAATCAAAATAATTGCTGTTATATGATGATTTTTGAAGTGCACAGGCTTGCACACAAATAAGCACTTTGCATGAGATGGTGCATATAGTCTCCTGAAGTATTTTTCTTTTAGTAATCTTAACTTTTATTTGGAGAATGTTTGGGTTTTTGTCAGAGAAATAATTTCCTGTCTTTCCCTGTACTGTTTGCACATATTTATATGAGTGATAAAGATATTGGAACCAAAACACATGGGGATTTTTGTTGTTATGTTTTAAATATTCTGCAGGAACATGAGGAAATTCCTTAATCACTTCAAACCCTTGTCTAAGTTGAAGTGTGTAGGCTTTCTTCTACTGTGATTACTTTAATAAAACTGAAGCCAAGTGCGGTGCTTCAGCAATGTAACACAAACAGCCACATGAGGTTGTAACAATAAGTGTTATTCAGAGGAGTTTCTTTCAGGGATTTTGACAACCTTTGAGTGTAATAATAACGATAATAGTAATGTGCTTGGTTATAAACTAAATACTTTCAGTGTATGTGCTACTTTAGGAATTGCTTTATTAAATTGGATGGTGAAGTATATGAAAAAGGTGGCACTTTCTTAGGCCACTAATTTTAAGTTCTAATGATAGCACCATTCAGTATTACCTTTCTTCATCTACAAAGTTGAGTTTGGCAATATTTTTCTGACAAACTTTGCTTCTGAATTTTCTGCACATATTTGTCTTGCATTTGTCCTCTTGAAAATCTTTTTTTTCTTTACACTTATCTCTTGATTCTCTGTAAATCAGCCCATTTACTTCCATTTATATACTAGATGTATGCACAAGTTATAGTTAATTTTCATTATGATGCTGGACATCCTGCATTTTTGACCTGGTTTCTCAAATTGGTATTAAAGTTGTATTTGCAAGCCCATTCCTGTAAAAATGGAGACATTAAACTCTCCACATCTGCTGTGCAGTGTAAACAAACATTTTTCTGCCTAGGTGGTGTGTTTGTTGTCTCTTGGTAAATAGCTGCTATGTTCATAACTGCCAAAACAGACAAACATATGTGTCCCTTGTTTCTAATGGCAGGAGACTTAATTCTCCCCTTTCTTTCTGTGCCTCTGCCTTGCAACCTGAACTCTGGCTTAAAACTCCATTAAGTACAGTAATTTCTGCCTTAAAAAAGAGTTCTCAATTTAGAGGCTAATGTTCATTGTGTACCATAGTGTCTAAAGAAAAGATTTGTCCTCATCTTGGTGTTATTTGGGTATAGCAATTTATTTGGTATGTGACCCAATCTTATGTGTTCACGAGGCTTTTGTTTAGGCTTAAGAAATCCCTCTACTAAATATATGTTTACTCTGTGTGAGCATTTCAAGTGTGTTAGGTGAGACTGGTTTGTAGATCTGTGTTCATCTGGCACATTATAGCTCTCATAACATGTTTCTAATGTAAAATGCTGTAGGCACATTTGTTGACTTAATTGCTGTCTGATATGTTATTAAGTACCATATAGCTTTTACAGAAAACAGACTGTGGATCTTTCTTAAGTAGTGAAATCAATAAAACTACAAAGAATTTTTATAACTTGGGATTAGAAGTTGCCTCAAGGTTATTCAATTTTGTCCCCCCTTTTTCTCTTCTCCCCATGTCTTATCTTTGTGACCAGTATTTCTATAAATTTTTGACTCCTTAGTTTTGTACCTTCAACTATTAGCACAGGTACAAATGCTTACTTCATTGAAAGCCCGTGAAGTTTGCTCTGTGTTCCAAACTAGGAAACTGGATGAAGAATGAAAGAATCAAGTTTGGTAGTAATTGTATTTTAATTATAGTATTTATGTTTGCTCTTAGATCACTTTGGGAATTACATGTTATGATTTATGACTAAACCACGCAAACCTCTTTTCCTAGAGCAAGACACAAATGTGCGTAAACACAGAGATGCCTGAGAGGGGAAACTGCACCAAATGTAGTCAGGGATATGGATCTCTTTAGCCAAAAGATCTGGTCCCAATAGCTTGGAGGTTTGGAGAAAACGTGCTTACCTGTGTGGCAACATATCTCTGATAACAAAGTGTATCTTTAGGATGATGTGCATCACTGCTCTCTTTGTAAATACTTGGCAAAGACAAATCAACAAAGACTCAGTTGTCCTGAACAAGCAATGATGGTGGAGAGACAACCCAGAGGTGAATTGTGCTAAGTAGGGCTGAAGGGTAACTTGGGGCTCTAGTCAGGGACCACTGCTACTGGGCAGTGCAGCTGTGGTTGTACTCTTGAGATCAATTATAAAGTCATTGTAGAAAAGCAGGAGATAGGTTGTCTTTTAATAAACAAGAGGAATCTAAAAAGCAGAATGCCCCAGACACTGGAATGGGAAATTTTTCATAGGTATCCATGGTATTGCTGACTTGAGCACTGACTCTCTGAAGCTTATATTCTTCTTTCTGCCTCTGACCTTAATTGTCCCCTGAGTTATCTTCCTAAAATGGACTCATTGTTTACATGTATTGTCTGGCATTGGTGACACTAGAGGTATGTGCAAGTATTAAATAAAAGCTAGAAATTACTTTTCCGAAAGCTTTTCTACAGAAATGCAAACACAATCTATTAACTACCAAATCTTCACAGTCTGCTCCACCTGGATAATCTATGCTTACCAGTTTGGTGTTAATCAAGGATTGCCACCCAGATCTGTGGGAACATCTGATGTTAAGATTTAATCAACACATGAGTGAGGTAACCAACTTGCAGAACATGTTTTATTTAGAAGAATGACTATTATAAAAGATAAGACTGTGATCCAAATAAAAACTAAAAGTTGTCTTGAAATTACTTCTACTTCATAGACATGAAGAATGGTTGCAATTTCCACCATGTGCAACCCTAGCTTACTGAATATGCCAAATTTCACACTCCTAACATTTTTAAAACCAGAATTAACTAAACTGTGTTTTCTTACCAAAACAAGATTTTAAATTATTTCTTTTCTCCTACAGTTTAATCAAGTAATACTTGAGTTGAAAGCCCTGGTATGAAAGGACTTGTTAGTCTGAATGAGAAAGGAAACTTATTGGAAAACTAGTGGTAGAACTGTGATGAAGCCTGAAAACTGTGGCATACTATCTATGTGTTAGTACAATAGAAGGGAGAGATTTTTTTGTCTTGGAGACTATGCAGCCCATAAACTGTGTTAACCTCTCTCTGTAGAAAAAAAAATAATCCTTAAACTTTATGCCTCAGTGAAAAAAAAAATAGAATTAAGGTTTGAATTTACTTTGTCTAAAAGTATTTCAGAAGTATGGGCACATTTGCATTGATTCAAACAGGCTGCCCAGTGAAGTTGTTGAGTCACTGTCCCTGGAGGTATTTACAATATAGGTAGATGTGGTCCTTGGCGATGTAGTTTCGTGCTGGATTTGTCAGTGCAGGGTTAACAGATGGACTTGATGATCTTGGAGGTCTTTTCCAACCTAAATTATTCTATGATTCAGATGCAACGCAGTTCTGGAGCAGAGAGCAAGGCAGTAAAATTAAAATGGTGGCTGTTGGATATCTACAGTATCTGTTTGGGCCAAGCTACAGGCAATCTCTGTCAATATTGAGCACTCAGCTGCTCTTACTTGGTGCAAACTAAACTTTCTTTTAGTTCATACCAACTGCTTCAGCCTCAGAGACTTGGAATAAGCAGGCAAAGATCTGAAAATCCAAGAGGCACATTTACTAGGTTCTTTTTCCCACGCCTCCCCCCCACAACTTTTGTATGAAGTTTGCAGGAGGTTCTGTGATGGTTTGGTCTGAGGAGAGTGCAATTGTTGCAATGTCCTCAGGACAGGGCAAGCTCCTTTTCATGATCCAGCTACACTGGTGGTACCTGCTAAGATGAAGCTGAAGATAAGGACTAGTTTTTCTAAGGAAACTAGGAAGTCCATTTTCCTTATAAAAATGTTTTAGTGGTGATGATAGGGGGAATAACCCAAAAGTTATTAAAAATCTCTATTTTGCTCACCTACTTTTCTCTGAAAATGTGAGTTTTAATTAAGAAATTCAGTAATGTGACTGCTAAGCATTGTAATTTGGGTATTTCATACCCTCATTCTTTTATGCATGGATGTGATCAATAGCTGATTAAGTCTCTTAAAATGAAACATAGTCATCCCTTTCTGCAGAACTGTTCACATTAAATGAATTTTCTTTTAGGAAGCTGATAGTCTGATATCACCAGGTAAGAACTTTTGTGCAGGCTTCAAGATATAGAAGTTTGAGGTGGCATATATAGTTTTTCTCCATGAATTAATAATGTTCGTTGACATTTTGGTGTGAGGAGGCAAATATATATGAGGTTTTTCTCTGAAAACTCATTTTGAAAGTTATCCTTCTCCAACTACAACCTATGGAAAACTTTCTTAAGTTCTGGATTTGTTCTAGTTAGTCTAATGAAGCTTTGCTTTGACCTTACTGTGGTGTAACAGTGCACATTTGCTTTGCATAAGTTTATCAAAGTACATTGTGCAGAAAAGTTTCTGCTTGTGCTTGGGGAGGATCAGTCTGGAGTTCCCACTGGAAACTGAATAGCAACTGTGACTCCTGACTTCAGGAATGTGGAAGGTAGTGTAGTTACACTGGAAAAGCACTGAGGAAGTGCAGACTCTTCTCTAAGGAGCTGTCAAAATTCTGTCAACCTTCAGTAGATGGTGGAGACTCTCATCCTGTATAGTAGATTCTTTGGTGGTTGGTAGTACATGTGTCCTAGGGCTATTAATATAGTAATAAATTATTCTAGGTGCTGAAGAGGAAGATGAGTTGCAAGAAGTTGTTATCCATGGGGATCATTTATTTTGGGATTATACTGAATATGTATGTGGTAGAATGACATAGAGAGAAAATGCAAAAGCAGAGTTGGAAGTTAAAGAAAAAGAAGGAGAGATGGAGCTACAGAGACAGGCCCTGCAGCATTCTGAAAGATAAGAATATCAGAAGACACTCATTATTTGAGTGATGATATTAAAAGAAAAAAGTGAAGTAGAAAAGTGGGAAAGGTAAGACTGGATACAGGAAGCTGAGAAAGCACTAAAATATGTGAAAAGGATTCAGTGAGATAGAAATAGATTCCTGAAGAAGCAACTGAATGGTTTGAGACTGAATCAATATTTTTCCCTAAAATTCTGCTGAGATTAGTTTTGGCTTAAATGTAGCAATTACTTTTTGCAAGGGAGGAGGTGACGGACCCAAAGAAGGTCTTGGTTTCCATGTCCACACAGAATTTTTTTTTTTTATTATTTTTGTTTGTTGAAGGCATTAAAAAATACTGCTGGCAGATTTTCCATTTCCTTTGGCTTTCATGTCTAAAGAAATATTCAAAGTGGGAGAGGGGATTGGAAGCTAAGCCAGGTGGCAAGCCTATTCATCACCTAGTCAGTGGTGGAAAATATTGAATGATCAAATGAAAGTGTCTTAAAATAACATGAACACAGAGACAGAAAAAATCTGCCAAGGGAAGGAATTTATCCTAAGAGAAAACTTGCAGTTTCCCTGTCCAGTTTTAATAAAAGACTTCAACATTCAGTGTAAGGAAGTGTCTCTACCATCTGCAGCTATAGTTTTTTACTACAGTTATTTTTTAGAGTAGTTAGAAAGTCATAAAGAAATGCTTTTATCTGAAAGGTATTCACATTGAATACTCTTATGAAAAATACCTTTTGCATGTCTTTGACCTGTACTCCAAAAGGCAAAGTCTCTAAATTTAATTTTAAAGAAGAAAAACATTTTTTTGCAGATTTTTGTAAAGAAAAATCATTTCTATAAGTTACTGCATAAGCTGTGAGGTGGTTTGGTAGGTCTGTCTACTTTAGATTGTAAACCAAAGCAACAGGAGAAAAAAATGTATTTGAAATAAAGAAGCTTCAGATCTTGAATTGTAACTGTATGTGAAATATCACCTACAAATCTTCATCAGTGGGCACAGTTTAAGGGGGCATGGTTGGTTTATTTATAACCCTCTGCATATTCTTTATTTTTCACAAACTGAAAAAGATCATGTACTAGCAAACCCCACATCTAACCTTGCTTTCTTTGTCTACTTTGTATTCATGAACTGGAGAACATTGTCTGCTAATAAAGACCACAGTGTTTTAAAACCATTCTGGGGTTTTAGAGAATGTTCCAAATGTATCTGCTGGAAGCCTCTAATATTTTGCTAGCAGTGGATATATTTAATTATTTTTACTGTATTCAAGTAAGTTTAAAGGGTTAGGTAGCCATGAATTTTTGGTTACTTCCTGCTGAGGAATCCCTTTCTCAATACCCAGCCACTTTAATCAAAATCATGCAGGAGATGGGAATTGTGTAACTGAAGCACTACTTCAGAATCAATTGACTGGTTTGTATTCCTAAAATATAAAACTTTGAATGAATTTAATTAGTATTTCTATGTAGGTAAACTAGCAATGGTCCCAGCAAATGCTGCTAGACTGCTAATCTGAAATTCCAGAGCTATACTGGAATATTCTGCCATAGAGAAAATAGGGCTTTGAAGTACAAGGTTTCCAATTTAGAGAAGGCTTAGCCTAGAAAATGCTGTTGTAAGCATCTATATGTCACGTAAATTCTGTATTAATTTGATCCAGGCTTTAAGACTTCAATTTTCTTTGTAGTGTTTTAAATACAAAATATTATAATTGCTTGGCCAGTGTAGAAATGTGTGAGAAGAAATTAAGTGCTTCAAAGTCTTGGAAGAATGGAAATATTTTTGAATCACAGATTTGGGTTGACACAGTTTATCTAAAGCAACAATCTCATATGGTTCTCCATACTTTTTAAAGAAAAAAGGCACATTGACCAAACATTTTGTCAAAATATTTGGAAGATTTCTCCCTCAATTCCACCCCCTGCCCTAATTGTGAATGCACATGAAGACTGAGCTGTACAAGCTTGAAAGACAACTTAAAAGAATTTCTGTTCTCTGGTCAGTTCTCAAAATAAATAATGTCCCATTTTTAACATCACTGTATAACAGTTTGTTAGAACTGCAGAAATAAGGTTGTATAAGCATTTATTAATTGGACAGATGCCATTCATCAGCCAACACTATTTATAAACAAGTAAATATAATGGCTTTCTAAAATCCAAACTGCTTAAATTAAAACCATATTTCTTCAGGTAGCAGATGCTGTATTATTTGGACATACACTTACAGAAATAGAGGGATAAGCTCTCTCTAAAGCCATAGATTCTTGTGTAAAATGTCTGAGTGGCCATTGGTATGCAAAGAGATTAGGAATTAACTTCATTCAAAGGTCCTTCACTGGTTTTAAAATCCAGTGCTGTGCATACATTCTCAATCTGAAGTTTAACAGTTGTAACTGAGCTTGAACTCAAATGATTGAATCAATTTAGTTGTCAAGTAGCTCTTAGAAATCTCCTTGCTTCAGTGCTGGCTTACTGTTCAGCCACTTGGGGGTCTTATAAAATTCTCAGACTTCTATCCCAAATTTATTTTTGAATTACATGCTGTGCTTAATGAAAAACAGAGAGTTGATTGGAACAAGCAGTATAGGAAATTAGTTTTCTGCATATATGAGGGAGAGATTTATAGTTCCTGTAGTGTATTTTACATCTTTGTAGGCTGGAAGGCAGCACCTTGCAGCATGAAAAAGTAGGCATGAAAGAACCTGTTAGGTGATAAAGAAAAAAGCCAAGAACTTTTTTTTTTCCAGAGTTTGTGGGTTTGGATCCTGGAACAGTTGTATTTCATGTGATTAGTAGGAAATGGTTAAAAAAACACCAGTCATCTTCATTGTGACTCACTATGCATAGCAGTATATTATAAATAAACATATTGTTTGGTACCAACAGAGTGAGTTTTATTTTGTGGTTCAAGTAGTACTATATTGAATGTGATTTTCTGCAAGTAGAATACCTTGATTCCAACATATTAATGAACTGTCTTTGCACCTGCTTTATTTACAGCTGACATTTTTCATTTATTTACACAGAATTATTTTTAGATTGAGTTCTTCTCTTGCTACAGGCAAGTGCCACACAGCACAACAGCAAAAGTTGGTCTATCACAACACAAATACCTCTTAATCAGTATTGTGGATTAATTCATTGATATTCCAACAAGGAAAGTTTCATTTTCATTTTTTTTTATCTGAATTTTGGCCCTAAAAGTCCTGACAGTTATGAACTTCACAATGTTAGCTTTAAAGCCTGACTTTATATAAATCTGCAGAATCACGATCAAGACCCTGGCAATTTCATCTACACTCTACAGTCTTTACCAGTTGCTGTAGTATAGCAGCGACATAGAAGCAGACAGGTTGACAAGCAGGTACACCTCTTTGGAACTGTGAAAATTAGAGAAGACACATTTTGTATATTTTTTTGGACTGGATTTCCATTGAGAAAAAATCAGAAGTGTATTCAATGAGTGGGATTCTAAACCAGACCAGTCTCAATTGACTTCTATCTATGTGTGCTTAATAACCACCTCAACAAAGGTTGAAGGCTAAGGATAAATCCCCTAAATACAAGTTAAATGCTACTGTCTGACCCTTATTTGAACTGCAAGGTTGGATCCATCATAACATAATTGGTTTATACCCTTGTGTCTAAGCTGCTTCTGTAGTAAACAGAGTGGTCCTGAAGAGCTTAGGTTACAAAAGAAAACTTTTCTGCATCTGATTTGATTAATAGAGGCTGAAATATTTGCATGGCTAAAGATGCTCTGTTAGCATTTTGGAAATTCACTGTAGTTCTATATGTAAAACAAACCTCTTTAAATTGCAGTGTCAGAGCTATCACAATATAATTGGTTTATCATCTTATGTCAAAGAGGTTCTGTAGTAAACAGGCTGTTCATATGTCCTGGAAAGCTTAAGCCTGGCTACTGCTGGTTTTGGTTGCTCTTCAGTAGCTGTTACGGGAAGCATAGTGATTATTCATTTTCTGTTAATATTGAATCTACTTGTTATGTTATATAATTTCATAAAAATTTTCTCAGGCTGGAAAAGGGAGTACAAGTCTATATAATCATTTCTTGTAAGTTCTTCTATGTAGTTGGTTGTGCAGGTAGCAGGTTGTAGGGTGAGATGCTGACAAAAGGGTAAACAATCTGTGCCTCAGATTAAGTCTTCTGCTCCTACTTCCCCAACTCCCATAAATTAAGCACAACACAACTTTTCTCCTAGGATGCATGCACACATGAGGCTAGGCTTGGGAGCATACCTATATAAATATTTATACAATATGTTCTGGGGATCCAGTCTTGTTGACACATTTAATATGTAAGAAAGACTCAATAAACTTGGGTAGGGGGAACCCACCTGCACTAAAGTCTTTCTCGGTGTGATTTTTTCTTAATTAAGGACATGATTTGACAGAATGTGCAAATAAACTTGAAATATATCACAAGGCCTTCTATCAGTAAACACTGAATACAAACAGAAATGCATTTCATATCTAGATGTAGGCAACACTTGGAACAGCATGAAAAAGTTATCTCCTTGTCTGTAGCTAAGCAGAGTTTTATGTATGGGCTGGTGATCTCAGTTTTGTCATCCTCTTTCAAATTAGCTTTAATTGTTCATTGCTCTTCTTGTCTATGCCCTGTACTGGAGAGAACAACTGGTCTTCATATAAATAATGTAGGTGATCATACAGGTGTTTTTCTTCTACAGGTACTCTAGAAATAGGGGAAGTGGCGCTGCAAGCAATAGCACAATTGTGTTGTATTCAATTTAACTGCATAGCAAATCTACAAAGTGTATCTTGGGCCGTACTCATCTTAAAATTGTGCCATTTTTTCATCTTCAAGGAAAACTAAGTGTTGGAAAAGTTAACAGTGAGGAATTTATTCAAGTATACTGTGTATAACCAACAGGATGTAACTGTATGATGCGGTCACAATCCTTTATGTCATTGCCATTGATTCTACAAACCTTCCCTCATGTAGCAGAATTAAGTTTTGTATTTCAAATTTGGAAAAGAACTGTGTTCTCTGAAATCAGTCTGAGCTGTAACTAGAAAGCCATACACAGACTAACTTTATGCTAAAGTTGGTGTGTTGAGGTAGAATTGTGTTTCCATTGAAACTGATGCATATTTAAGTTCCAAATAGGGAAGACTGGATGTAAATCTGTAGTTTGACTTCAGAAGCTCTGTTAAGAATGCTTATCATATTTAAAGTTTCTACTTTGCTAAATCAACCTATGTTCCCTTTGTCTTTCCTCCATTCAAGATAAGATATTTCGTATTGTCAGGACTGGCTTCCCAGAGGGACATGTTATCTCCCTCATACTTGACACAAATCATGTGCATGTATCGTGTGACAGAGATGGTGAAAGAACTAAGCAGAATTTTGTTGGTTCTGCAATTCTCTGCAGCTCTGCTCATGCTCTGTTTTGGAATGAATGAGACTTTGCAAAGGACTTAAGAACTTCATTTAATTTTCTAGAAAGTTAATGGGTATCACTCAGGTTGGTTGACTGGGCTCTCCCTAGAAATGGCTTAAGAATAGTTCATTCCATTTAATGATAATTGTTTAAGACATGAAAAGCTTACATCTTCAAGACAATCGTAGTAACCAGATTTAATAATTCTACTTTGTGTGTTCATATGAGGATCTGTTGGTAGAAATTATGTAATGCAAAGGATACTTAAAACACAGTACTACTGTGGATCCATATTTCTGTTTGGTAATAGGAAGCATGGCAACATTTGTTTCTGGGAAATCTGTATACAAGATTTGTATAATTTATGTAGAATTTATACATACTTGTCCTTTGAGAAATGCAATAATTTCACTGTAATAGCTGCGGGAAATTCCCTCAGTGTTGCCATGTATGTTGTATGTCTACAACATACTTGTACGATTACAAAGCATTTTAAGAAACTTACCTCCTGAAAACTTTTCAAGGGGATTCCAAATAGATTCCTTATAAGTCAAGCTTGTGAAATTGAAAATCAACTTTCGTATATAGGTGATAACCCCTTCTTCTCAGCAAGACACTTACTTGATTTCTGTTACTTAAAACTGGAAAATAGGTAAGCATGTTGGATTGTGGCCATAAAGAAATGACACATGGACAGCAAGCTCACAATAAGATGCTGTGATTTTTTTTATTTGCAGATATCCTGTTTTCCTTGGTTTACAAAGACAACTCAGTGTTGAGGGAACTGAAGACTGGGGTGTGCTGGGCTAGCACAAATTTAACCAAAGCCAAGAATGCCCTGGTTTGGCTCTGAGAAGAGTACTAAGCAGCCAAGGACATTTGGAAAGCCAAATCTAAATGAATACTGTGAATTTCCTATATTGTACTGGATACAACCATAATTATATATGAGAATTTTATTGTCTCTATCCTGTTTTCATATCTTGTTTTAACAGAGGATAGCCTGCTTTGTATATGCCAGAGCAGGATGACCATACCTTCATGAGTGGTACAAACTGTATGCCCCCCTTTTCTAGAAACAGCTTTAATTTCTCATCACAAGTTCCCTGTTTTTCAGACAGAATTGACTTATATGGCTGTAGTTTGCCCTGATCAGGATGTGGGGAAAACTAAATCCAACATACAGACTGACTTTAAAAAGTTACATTGGCACTGAGAAATTCAAAAAGTAATTTATTTTGCAACACAAATAGAAACCAGAGTGGTGATTAAAATACAAAAATAAATTGCAACAATTGTTTATCTGCTTGTGTAATAAGAGAGCAGACCTGGATTTCTTTCAGAGGATTATTATTTACTTCTGGTACTGTGCTTAGTAATATTTCTAACAGACTCTTCCTCTAGAGCTGTTTTCATAGAAAATGTCTAGCTCAATGTTTGTGTTCAAACAGACTCTCATTTCTGATGTTATATTCTCTTAGCTGCTAGAGTTATACTTTTGAAAATTTTGAAAATTCTTTAAATACCTAAAACAGAATAAAATGCTTTAGTTTGAATGAAACATGAGATCCCCCAAGTGGTATCATTCTTTAATTTAGTTGATGATCCCTGTTTTTGTGAATGCCACACTCATGTGGAAATGAGTAGTTAGCTTATTCATAGATATCCCTGTTTTATGTTTTCACCAAAGTAATTATCCCATCTAATTGAAATTATTTTTGTATTGTTTTCTAGAGTATCCATGTGCTCTCACTAATTTAAAACTTTCTGTTCTTCTCTTGCCCAGTTTTCTCTCTTCTTGCTTGTTAGGCCTGAATTAAAAACATCTGGACTAAAAATGTTGAGGTTTTGATAACAAGTCTGTCTCTCATTTATTTTTCTTGTAAAATGCCACAGCATCCTTTCTATGCTTAGCATTCAAGAAAAGTTGAGATGTATTGAAAGTTTTCACTAGAAACTATTTTTTCATAGAAAATCACTATTTTGATCAAGAGTTTGTTTGTTGTGTTTTTTTTTTTAATATGATATTTTTACTTTATTTGCAGAGTTAGCTTTTCATTGTACCTCAGGGAAAGAAAACTGGATTTTTTTGAGTTCTAGCATCTGAGACTGAAAAAATGAAAACTAATGTGTATATTCAATGATAACAATTGTAATTATTATGCTACTCTGCTTGCATGTATTTTGCCAGCAAATCCTGAAGGGCCAAATGCGCATGCACACACGCACACAAAATAAAAATAGATGAGGTGTGTAAAGCAGATGAAAAAACCAAAGCAAGAGCAGCATGCATTAGCAAACCATTCTTCACCCAGCTGCAGCAAAAACTATGCGGAAATTTTGCATGTTACTATGTGCTAGGAAGCAAATTCCATGCTTCCAAAACAAGGTATGACTGAAGGAAAATGAATGCTAGCACAGCAGACTAGCCAAAGATCTCCCCACTTGTTTAGTTTTCTTTTTTTTTTTTATTTTTTTTTAATCTTTTGCCAGTCTAACTGTGCTGTGACCTGCCCAGAAACAAGGACAAAGATTGTAGACTAGGGAATTAGCTTGTTATTGTAGGTCCGGTGTTACCACTTAAAAATGGATTATGTAGATGAGTAACCTCAATCTCTTGACACAGTTTGCAAGAGCGAGATTGGAAATTCAAGTCAGTGCAGACGCTATTCAAGCTGGAACAGTTGCTATTGGAAAAATTAAATAGGTAAAACCATGTATGAATGGCAGGCTTGGGGAGTTGGCAGTTTACTGATATCATGTGCTCAAATCTAAGGGAAATTGTTTTTCAGAAGTTGCTTAATTACTGATTCAGTCAGAACCACTGAAGAATAACAGTGATTCTGAAAATATGATTATCAAAGCAGGGTTCTATGTCTTCACAATTTTCCTCTGTTCTGCTATTGGTCTGTAATGCAACTGCAGAACTGATTTTCCTGCACATTCTGGGACAGTTTAGCTGCAGCCTGAACTTCACATGACAGATATGGCATGTAATTAAAGTATTTGTTATAGCATGAAAAGCTTTTGAGCTCTGATGTTGATCAATGAACAGTGAAATAAGTATTATATGATCAGAAGTAGTATTCATTCATATCATATTAGGAAGAATAGCCCTTCATATCACATCCATTCCTTTTAGTCCATACTGAAATCATGTGGAACTGCAGAACCAAAAATTGTCTGTGGCTCTGCCAAGGAGTGACTGCCTGAATTTCCACTGGAAATTCCAGTAAGCATTAGCACTTAATTACCATACTCTACCTTAAAGGCAGGAATTAAGGATATGTGCAACATAGCTATGGCCTTCTACTTTCTACATGTCTTGATGTGTCACAATTAAAACTGAAGTTAGGAGCAGTGCTCTCTTGTTGATATCTGTGCTTGGCAGGATCTGCAAGTACATAATAAATGACTGACTCCCAATTATATAACATAAATTGTTCCTGCTTTCTCAAGAGGATAATTGCATATTAATACATGCTTATTAATAAGTATTGTAGGTACTGAAAAACAACCTAATTTCCTTTCCTTGTTTATAAAGCTAGACTTACCTATTTTTGGTTTATCCTATGTACACAGAAGCTTATTCTTCCTTGACATAGTAATTCTTATAGATAAAAGACATAAAAATGTATGTCTTGCTTAAAACTTCAATCTAGTTCTTGAGCTCTAACCTCATAGGAATACAGGGTCAACTCTTAGGATTTTGGCACTCCACATGGTGCTGTGTAGGAGCATTTAGGTCCTCAGTAAGATCATGTCTGGATTAGGTTTTGCTCACATTGAAGTCAGCCAGGCGAATAGCTGCTGCCATTTGATTTCTCACAGGCAGGCTTGTACTGCTTTCAATTAGCACTCTCCCCTTGTCCGCCTATCCAAACCTCCCGGAGACCAGGAATGGTGTATGAGTAACAGGAATTTTCAAATAGCACAGTATCAAATTGATTCCAGGCTCTGCAGCCATGCTGCAAACTAAGTTTGTCATGAAGTTTTATTTTAAAATACCTGGTATATTTATTTTCTGTATCTTCACTTCTAGCACCTTTTAAAAGAGAGGGTTATTGGCTTGGTGGTGTACAAGAGTGAGGAAAGATTTTTAAGGCTGGAAAATTGCTTGCTTTCATAGCATGTAATTGAAAGTAAGCTTGAGACGAAAAATTTTGTGGTGCTTGTTTCCAGAGCTCACGTTATTCTTTTGAATAGGAACTGTACAGATAATCATACTTTAATATGCTGTGACAAGGAATTCAAGTTACATATTTTGCAGTGTGTACTTGTGCTTCTGTGTGTGTATAGTCTATATGCAAGTAAAGTGCTAGAGACCTAAAACAGTAAGGTCCAATTGTAAGATTTTATGCAGTGTATACTAACACATGTAAATGCTTTGTCTGGCAATCATGCCAATTGCCATGGAATAACATGCAATGAGTAGAAAACAATTTTGTGGTAACTGCAGCCCACAGTAGTTTGATGAAGTCCTAGCCAGAAATTGCTTTTACATCAGAAAACTCTGTATCATCAGAAATTCCTTAAATGTCAGCAAGGGTGGAGCCCTTATAAAAATCCTTGAATATTCTGGGGCTATTTTTTCTTATCTTCCCTTGTGTCTTTTTTTATCTTCTTTCATCAGGTATGTGAGCAACCAAGTGTATAAATATTGTGCAGACTTGATACTCATAGAGACTAAGTCTTACTCATCGGTGTATTTAAGTTTTTTGTTTTCAGAGCCGTTAACTTTTGAAAGAAGTGAAGTTGTTGGTGCAGAGCTGGCACTGCGCGAATCCTGTCAAAGAGCTACTTTGCACAGAATCTTATCAGTCTTTCATGTATAAGCTAAATACATACAGTGCACTCATTTTTCTGTTTGACATTTTTTGATTTCATAGAAGAGCCTCAGGGGACTTCATGCTTATCTTCCTTGCAAAGAAAAAAAAGGAAAGTGAGAAGAAGAAAATAGAGATAGGACGAGCTTGATTTCAAACATTTTTCCAAAACCGTGGCTAGAAAAGGTAAAAAGTCCACCTTGTTTTTCCTGACTGAAAACAGAACAAACTTAAAAAAATATCTATTAGTCATCTCAAAATATTTAGAGAGCACTTTTGCCTTTCAAGGATCTCTGTGAACCACAGGGTAACAGCAGGCTTTGAAGCTGAGGGTCAGAGTTGGCCAAGTCACCCTGCAGAGACTGCAGAGCAGGGAGGGGGCTGGGGGACAGCTCGGTGTGAAGTGGGTGGGCTCCACTCTTTCAGCATGCCCAGCAGAGCTTTCTGTTCAGAGCTGACTTGGTACCTGGCTCAGGAGAAATAGAACCTGAGGGGGAAAGGAAGGAAGCAGAACCTTCTCCTTGCTTTAATCTTTCCTTGTCGTTCTGGGCTCAGGTGAAGTTGTCTGCCCCTGAATGCTCAGCTATTTCAATAGTCTATAGGCAAGTGCATGCTATTGGAAAATCCTAAAGCAAAAAACATATAAACTGTATTTTATAATGATATTGCAGCTTTTCTGTAATCAAGTACAATTCAAGGTCAGCCATCTTTTTCACTATGGGTTTGTCAAAATATTAGAGTTCCTTTGTTGCTATATCTTCTAATGGGTCTAATGAAATATGTGGCTTTGAAGAGGGATGTGCTTTTATGCTTTCTGGATCCATTTGAACCTCATACTGCTGAACAATAAAGTTGTAACAATTAAGCTCTGTTTTGATGGTGTAAGTCAACATCTGTTATCATAGAAACAAATGTTTCTGTGATGTTTTCATTCTTTAAGTTACAAAAGAAAAACTCTCATGTCCTTTCAGGCATTAAGCAGATGAAACATAGCACCTTTTTTATTTTTTTGTAGTGTTATACTTTAAAATGAATGTGTTTTGCTTTTGCTTGTGTTAACTGGAAATTAAAAACTGGCACACCCTTATTCTGACTGTAGTTTTACCATAAATGTTAACCACTTAAAGCAGTAGTCTAATAAATAAAGTTGTCTGCCAAGGAACTGTCTTAGGTGGAGTTTTCTGAACCGCTCCCCACCACTCTGAAGAACTCCTTAAACTTTTGGTGTCTGTCGCTGACAGTTGAAAGAAAAGAGAATTTGGTGCCCTCACATTCTCACTGTGTAGTTCTTATTAAGATTGCAAAACTAAACCTTTTAAAGGTCTAATTGGACAAACCCGAGCTTGGAGGCATGAGTTTGGATACTGGTTGTTTTAGTGAGCATTGTAGAATCATAGAGTTGTTTGGGTTGAAAGGGACCTTGAAGATCATCTAGTTTCAATCCCCTGCCACGGTTAAGGACACCTTCACTAACCAGGTTGCTCAAAGCCCCACCCAGACTGTCCTTGGACATTGTCAGGGATGGGGCATCCATAACTTCTCTGGGCAACCTGTTCCAGTGCCTCAGTATCATTTGAGGAAAGAATTTCATCCTAATATCTCATCTAAATCTCTCCTCTTTTAGTTGAAAACCATTCTCCTTTGTGCTCAGGTAAAAAGTAGCTCTCCCTCTGTTGTATAAGCTTGCTATCAGTCTTCTCTTCTCCAGGCAGAACAACTCGAGTTGTCTCAGCCTGTTAATACTATGCCCATATTCTAATGTATTTCCATGTGTGTGTATAAAATATATATTATCTATACATTTCTATTAAATAAGCATTCAGAGGTATTTTATCCTCTAACCCAGGATAACAGACTTTTTGTTTCCATCCATATTAATGTTGCCTCAAAAATGGTATTCCACATATAGAACTAGAATTAGTAATTGGTTCTTTTGAAGGTGGTTGTTCTCTGAAAATTCCTATACTGTGTTGGAAGTAGGTGTGGTGGACATAGATCAAAATGCAGTAAGACATTCAAAATGTTTCATATGTGAAATTTACTATGGTGCTTCAGTAATCATATAGTTTCATAATGATATGTGTATTATGGGTACATAGAGGACAAACCTTAAGCAGAGGATGGCTGTAATTACCATGAAGTACAGAAATGGTTTAATGTCTGTGCAAACCTCAAACTGAAACAGACCATTGAAACTACAAATGAGTTTTATTCATCTGTGCCACTTCTGACCAGCCAGTTACGGTAAAATGGGGCAACTTCAGTTAGATTGTATAGAATATGTACAGAATTTTTCTATCAGAGGCAAATTTCAAAATCTCCCTCCCCTCAAAGTTCAGGAATAATAAGGTGGCCTCCGTAATAGTCTGCAAATTTGAACCAGTTGCTACAAGATTATAAAGGCCCTAAGGCAGAGACCAAGTTTTAAGTGCATATTTTACTACTCTTGTGTGAATCCAGCTTTATTCACTCAAACCCTGTATTTAAGTGCTATCTGCCTTGTCTGGAAAAGGATATCAAGTTCAGTGTATCATCATCAACAGAAAGAGATTTAAGAAAGCAGGAAAAAAAAATCTCGTTTTACTAGTATGTATATAAGCAAGGAAGGGGAGGAGGGAGCTCTGAATGCTGTTCTTTTTCCATTAGGCAAATAAACACACTGCTGCCTATTATAAAAAATAGTTATGTTGCTGATGTTTTGGAAATTTTTGCATTGTGTATATTGCATAGTAACTAATAGAATCTACCATTTCCCCTCGTGTTTAGTCTGTTCAAAACCGCAGATCTCCTCCTTGGGCATGCACAATTATATGAATTGCTCTAAAGGAAGCTTTAAATTTAAAATTTAAATGAAAGCTCTGTAAGTAGCTTTAAATTTGCTAGTTTAGGGTCATTATTCAGGAAGAGGGATTAGTGTGTGAATGATGGACAGTGTTGCAGGTGACCAGTGAAATAGTCTTTGCTGTAATTTTTGTTTGACTCATTATTAATTCTAAATCATGAAAGATAGGGAATGCCTGGGCTGACATATAGAAAATACAAACTTATGTAAATATGAGCTAAATTGCAGAAACGAGCCAAAGGCACAGTTACCTAAACTAGGGAAAAATCTTATAATGGGACATGTTTGCCTATCTGAGACTATTCCCTTTCAGCTCATATGTTTATATCAGCTAAAATGTCACACATCCATTCCAAAGTTAGCAAGGTCAAACATCTTTCTTCTGCCTTTCCCAAAATTGCCATGACTGATGCATATTATTGCTCCAAAGTCTTAAGTCATGTCCTATGATTAAATTCCATGATAAAGAGTATTCCCATAGATTTGGTCTGGTTGCCTAACCTGTACTCCCCTTGGTAGTCCCTCAGAGGAACTGGCATCAGGGATAATGTGAAATGAGTGTTCCAAGGTTGAACCTTGTTTTCCAGAAGTAAACTCTATTGCAACCTGTGGGAATAAAAAGCACTGAATAAACCTGGATCTCCTTAAGGTTTTGTAATGACATTATATTCTAGGAGGGGAAAAAGGATTCTTTAGGTTTTACTAAATTATCCAGTTTTATTGTATAATCCAGTTTTACAAACTGACTGCAATGACTTGATTCTACAAGCTAGAAAGACTATTCTATAATGAGTTGTTTTTCTTAACTAATTTGAAATTTTATCAGAGAATTGGAACTAATTATGATATAGTTCAACCCAAACATTTTGGGGATATGTGCCAAGTTCTGTAGGGCATCTGATTTTCTTTAGCTAGTCCTTATGTTATTTATTCATGTTGATGTTTGATCTGCAAAGCCACAGATAAATATGGCTAGAGATGCTGGGGTTTGTTTGTCTTTTTAAGGTCTTGGAGTTAGTTGCACTGCAGAGGAGGTGACTTGCTGATGTCTGAAGAATGATGTACTGTTTAGAATCTGCCCCTTAAAAAAATGTATGACAGTTTGGGGTGAGGGTAAGTAAGACAGAAATTTATCAACACTGAGATAAGGAAAAGCAGATGCGGAGAAGAGCAGCGTTCAAGGCTGAATTTACAAGCTGTTCATTACTGGTGTACAGACATTTGCTGTACAGGTCATTGCTGTAAAAGTACCCCACTGGGTTGCGCAGCATGAGCAGAGTGCTTTGAGTTGGTTTGGGAGCACATGGAATAAATCATGCTATTTCCACATTGCCTTGTCACTCCTGACTGTGGGACATCTTGTGGTCAGAGGACTGCTAGTATTGTAGGTATGTCCATAAGGAGAGCATGACTGCTGATCACTGAGAAGCAGCATGCTCTGATAAGGAATTACCTGCCTGCTGTTTCTCTGTAGTGTGTGCTCAGAAGTGTTTCACATGAACCCAGCAGGGTAAGACTTGCTACACACTCATATTATTTTGACTTGCTATGCTGCCTGTATAGTCATTAAAGTTAGATAAAGCTGGAAGGGTTGTCAAGTACCTGTTGTGTACTCTCACAAACACAATTTATGCTGCACAAATTGATATACCTTGCCTTGAAAAGCATTAATTTCTCCAGACAGTTTTTGGAAAGGTGTCTTAAGGAAAGGTGTCTTCTTTTTCTCCCTAGAAACTTATTTCTAGCCCAAGCGTGGATATGGCTACCCTTTTTCAATTTGTTCTTGTGTCATTGTTTTCATTTACCTTAGATGATATTTTTTCTTCCTGGATTTTCACTTTCCCCACAATGAATTTATAGGTATTAATTCTATCCCTTCCAAGCCTCTTGTATGAAATTCTGTTGCTTCTTGGAGTGTTATCAAACCTTTCTCTAAAATAATTCTATTCTGAAGCAATCTGTTGAATATGACTGGCCATTTTGTATGTTTTTAGCTACCTACCTGAATTGATAGCATCATAAATACATTCAAATCCTGCTAGCTTATGAGAGAACAACAGATGTTTTTAAATCCAGGCATTTATCTATAACTCCATCTTGAATCCCAAGTTCCTGGGATCAATCTATTTATTTCTGGTTTGTGACAACCAATTATTTCTCTGTGTAGCCTTCACCCTCCTGTATGCTATCGATACTTCTAATTTTCCATCAGCAGTATATTTTGTTGGCACTTCCCTGGGCTTTAGGATGGGCACTTTAGAAAATTTGAAAGATCAAGGAACTCCAGCAGTGATACTCTTCACTGCTTTCCTTCTTGTGTCCACCTATTTTCTTCTCATCTTAACCTTGTTCTAAAGCTGGCCTGTTATCAAGGTGTATAGCAATTCAAATAACTTCAGTTCTTCTTCCAAGTATGAGCATTGAATTTGCTGGTCTCTTGCCCTAAAAATGAGATGGTAATGAAAAAAACTCCTTTACTATCTTGAAGTCTGAAAATTAAATAGGATGCCATAAAAGACTCATGTTTTAGAGGGATTTAGGGGCCCTTTCTGTGAACAGAAGAAAAATATGAAGAAGCAAAGGCAGAATAAATGGATATTCCCTCTTAACATCAGGTTTGAGCCTTTTTTTGACCTGGCTGGTTCCTGTTCTTTATGTATAAACATTTAAATTACTTTGTGAAGTATGTTTTTCTTCCTTTCATGTGTATGAATCTTTTTCCATATTTTGATGGGTTTTTCTTTCTTTATATTGCTGAACTAGAATTAGGGTGTATGTAAATCTCATTTCAAGTTCTCGCTGTGATATGTCAATTGTGTATATTATCCTGTTGGTAAATCCATGATCTTTTTCAAAAATTCACTGCCTTGCCTTTTGTACTGCATTAAAGGAGGCTGAGCTATGGAACACTGATATAACATATGTGGTAGCTTAACCACAGTCTAAACTTCTGTTGTTTTCATTTAGAGATGCAAAACCTTCCCTCAGTGAATGGAGATTTCCACTCTAGCCTGTCTCTCTGCTTTTACAAGCGGTGCAGTGTGTCTTATTTTTGCCTTATGAGGCAGGGGGGCATGGGTTGAAAGATAAGAAAGCTGTGTTGTAGCATACTGGTTCCAAAAATGATAAAATGTGAAAAATAACAGACTTATTCCAGGGCCATGCAATCAAAATAGATTTTGCACTGGAGATATAAAAAGAGACTAGGCAAAACATTCTCGAAATAATTTATGCCGAGTTCAAGTTTAAGCCAGAGATATAATAGTATGTTATGTGTTCTTTTGGCATTCTGTCTCTAAATCAACAAAACGATCTCAACTTTTGCACTCTGGTCAGCGCACTGATTCCCTTAATATTTTACTGTGAGAGCAATGGGTCTCTCAGTCTTTCAAATGGCTCATTTTCAAAACCAAAAGGCTTCATTGTTTTTTTAGTGCCATCTATTAGTTTCTCTGACAGTGATATGCTATGGCTTATTAGTATTCATGGGCTGAGCTATCTGCTTCTTTAGTTACATATATTGCTCTGTGTTCTGGGCTGTCCTAGGGCCACGCTCACAAAGAGAAGCATTCATGTGTCTCTCTGATTGGCAACTCGTGCTTTTCTGGTTATGCTTAGTTATACCAGCCACCTGTGTAACCTAACTGTTGGTAACCCAGTGAGTCAGTAACATTTGCCAGTCCAGAGCAAGGGCTGAGTCCTGCTGTGGGCAGGTAGCTTGACTTTTGCAATCCTAGTTCAGAATCTAAAAGGTTTTACAGTGTGTGTGTGGCCTGACGGTGCCAGTTGGCTTTAGGGCCAGCAGATGTGCCCTGGATCTGCTTGGCTTGTCAACACAGATAGAGGTATAGCCAAAGGGTAAAGGCCTATCAGGACATCTAAGATTAAATATTTTTATGCTGTGAATATATTTATTTTACTTCCTCTTTCTCTGCCATATCATTTTCCTCATTGCTTCCAAATATTTCAAGGAGTGGGTTTTCTTTTTGTTTGTTTTGAGGGTTTTTTGCATCTAATTATTTATTAGCTGGAGCTCTGCTTTATTAGGAAAATACACATGAGACTTGTGTGACTGGAAGGGCGTTAAACATGAGCTTAACTAACTTAAAGATGTATGAAGCCATCTGCCAAAGACTGCAAAAGACAAATCTAAATTCTCATAACAATAAAACTTATCAAACTGCAGAGTTAATGAAATCTCTGAATAGCAGGCAAAAATTATTTCGAAGTGTATTCAGTTGCAAAAAAAATTTGTCATTGTGGATTTAGAGTCTGGTGCAAAATCTGTTGAAGTAATTGGTAGTTTTGCTGGTGCTCTCAACTGGGGCTAGATGTGGTCTCCAAATGCAAAAAAAGCACTGTAGTCAAGTGGAAGTACATCTTCAACTCAAAATAATCTCTTTGTTTGGAGAGCTCAGGCCCTGAATGTGTCCAGAACTAAGATTTCACCAAAGAGTTATAAAAATTGCATGTAAAATTGCATACACTTTTGATAAGGCAAAACAAAAAATGTGTGGGAAACATACAAAGCCAACAGCACATTATCTTTGTCATAAATCATATAATATTTGTAACATTAAGGTGATCAAACTTAGAATAAACCATCTCCACTCTTACTGCAGAAATGCCCCCAATATCTAGGTATGTATCTACATGTTTATAACATTTTGAAACTAACTGACCTGCCATAGTGCTAAAGCAGGTGTCCCCTGGTCCATGTGACAAGGAGAGGAAAGTGATAGTGACCCTGTAAGGCTGGCTTCAGTTTCACTGCCTTATACTCAGACTGTATTTCCATCAAGGCTTGTACTGCCCAAAGATACTATTATAATTTTTTCTACTTCTAAGTGCCTATATAAAGGAAAGAATTGCTTTCATCTTGAAGAAATTGAGGATTTATAGTGTGCCTAGGAGGATCTGTGTTGTGTGCCATAAATGGCTCATGAGGTGTTTGAAGGGACAGGACTACATGGGAGCTTTTGAAAGACTGACCCACGTACGGGGCTGAAACGTGGCATAGGCAAGCTCCAAAATTTGCTTTGGGTGCAGTGAACCATCTTACTAGGCCCCAGATATCAAGAATCTTGAGTAACCCATGTTTGCAGGTTCCAGCTTTTCTCCTTTATGTTTGCAGAAGCAAATGGCTTAGAGAGAACTGATGTTGCATGCAGTGTGAACAAATGGGCTCAAGAGTCAGTGGGGGACTTAAATTTATGGATAGTATAGATATGTAGTCTGCAGAGGTCAAAAGGAGCCTGAAGCAGTCCTTGGACATTAATCTAAAGTGGAACTGCTTGGCACATTTTAAAAATTCAGATTTGATCTCCTTTAAAGAAGTCATAATGAAAAGTATGTTTGGGTTAAGACTGAGATGTGTTGGTGACATGAGAATGGGCAAATTACAGTTACCGGATTGATTCCTTCTACATTAATTTTTATTGAGTTATATAGTTTAATTATGCTGCAGAAGGGAATAATTTAACTTGTCTAAAAAAGTCCACTGCCAAACTCACATGTTTATAATACCTTAGGTTAGACTGAACTAGAGCTTTATTTTGAAAAGGAAAAAGTAAATTGATATTTTGTACTGGAAGTGTAAAATTTTTAGGACATGAGGGTAGGTAATAGGGTAATTGGGTAACTAGATTTACTGAAGCAATTGTGTTTTTAATGGCTAAGAAGCTACTTATTGAAATTTAGAGAATACACTGAATTTGTTGTGTAGCTTCCCTTTGAAAGTGTAACTTAAATATTACATATTATAGCATTTATACATCATTTTAAAGGAAGACTGCCTGCTTCTATCCTTTGTTCTTATACCTTCGGTTTAAATTTATGCAGTTATCCTGTGTATGATAGTAGGAGGTTGCTTTATGCAAGCAGTGGTGGGGAATAAAGTTAATGAGTAGTAGGAAAGTGTTCATTCTGCTTAGGAAAAAAAAAAAAAAGGCAACACATTTCATGTACTTTTATGTAAAGACCTAATATTTGTTAGGAATGCTGAATGATTTCTTTTAAATAATCAGAACTATGAAAAATATACAACATCCTGTTTGTATTATATACTTTTCAGATGTTTCTCGTTAGTAGAATCATCCCTTGTCTCCAAGCATTCCTCCATCCAGCATTAATTGCCCATTGTTACTACCCAAACTCATCACAGTTAGCTGATATCACAACTTAAAAATTCAGTACTATATTTTGATAAAGCAATGCATAACTTATAGTTCATCCCTGAGAAAACTAAAATCTTTTTAAAGTCATACTTTTATTTCTATTTTTACAGGAAAAGTTGGATTTAATCTTTTGTAGAACAAAAATATGATTTCTTTTTCTTTACCAGGTTTGAAAAAGCTTTCCCCACAACTGAATAGTAAACTTTTGTCTGAGTAGGCAGGCAAATGAGTTGAGTTTTTCTATAAAGAATTGTCAGATTATGAGGACCTCATATATTTTAAGTATGTGTTGCAAACATACAGGGAAAATATAATGATTTTGGATTTACATTATCTTTTAATCTGTATAACATATGATGAGATTGTTAAATTATTATTGGTTGTAGCCTCAGAAGTCCCATTTTCCTTATTTTTCTTCCTCTTTTGCAGTTTTCTCAATATAGTTATTCATCATCAGCATGCAAAACAGATTCACAGTCATTAAAAAGCCATCTAGTTAAGACTGAGTATAAATTTAGCTAAATAAAATCCATGAAAGGGTTTGGGGAGTGTATTTCAGTTACCTGAAGAAAAAAGTATTGTAGGTCTGATTCTAAATATGTATGAAAATAGGCTTCTTTTCAGATCAGCCAGCATATCTTTAAAATGTAACACTGCTGTCAGCTTACATTAACGCTTGCTTTTAATGAAAAAGGTACATCTATTGCTTCAAACTACCTAAGATGGGGCTTTTTATTTATTTTTGTCCTCCTTGAAAAGAGACAGTAACTTCCATATCTTGTAGGCCGGTAACTTTGTTAACTTTCTGTTTCTTTCTAGTTACTTTTGTTAAAACCACTTCGCAGCAAAGGTGCATTATTTTGCTCAGGGATTCAGTACTAATCTAGCTTGAAAAGTTTGCTCTGCACTGAAAGTAGAAGTCAAGTGAAGTTTGTAATGGAAATTTTAGATGTAGCCTTGGCCTGTGTGCTGTGAGCTGATACTGCTGTAACGTGTCAGCTTTTTTTTTTTTTTTCTTTTTCCCCCAAATGTGCCAATTTTTGATTTCACACTGAAATATGATAATGCATTTAATTCTGTTTTGACCGAGGAAACTTTTTCTGTGTTGTTGGATGATGAGAACAGAATTAGAGTCTGTGTACAGATCACAACAAGAACTCTCTGGTTCTTGGTCTGTGTCTTGTGTTGTAAGCTCAGTGGTGGTACTTGAAATGATGAGACCATAAGAATTTGGCCCTGTTTCTTCTCTGTAAGAAAGACAGATGCTGGAGGTTAGTGGTGTGTTGCAATCTTTGTGATATGTTAGGGCTGGGGGAGGAGGGAGCCCTACCTATCACATCTGCCTTGGGAATCTCCCCAAGGTTAACAGGAGGAGAACGGAATGTATGAGGGAGGACAACCCCAGTGTTGATGAAGAACAAAAACAGCCAATAAATTCACATCAAGGATGTAATTCATGACATGAATATATATATAAAATCCGTCATCTGAGTGTAGCACAGTACACTTAAAAAAAAAAAAAAAATCACCCTTGAACAAATGAGAATATCTAATTTAAATGCCAAGCAAAGGGTTAAATGGATACAGAAAGACTGACGGAGAGAGGAATTATTAATGAAAATGAAGCAATGGTGGAAAAAAGATAAGAGAAAAAAATCTTTCCATGCAAGATTGTCAGAGAAGATTGGTCAGCATATGTTATGAAATATATCCTTTAGAGTAATTTGCTTCTTCCTTAATATATATATATATATATCTTTTAATAGCTACCATTTGCAGCAGTTGTCACAAATTATAATTACCAAGGCAAATGGTAATTTAATTGAAGTTCACTGTGGATATTTGAATGGAATTCAATTTGCCTTGGAACAAGTATCAGATGCTATTTTTACTAGTTCAAATTTGGGCTGAAAAAGTGACCATAACTTCATGAGAAATGAATCTGTTTAATTTTTAGTTTATTTTATTTAAAAGGTGCCTCAGTTACAACACATTTATTGATTCTGAGTTAATAGCCTGGAGAATTTGCAGTTTCTTCATCTTCCTCCACCTCCACCCACCAGAAAAAATAGCAGGAGTAGTTGCTTGGTCAGAGTAGAAATCACAGCACATGATTTATCTCTTTGTATGCACAACATGAAAGAAAAAAACCCAATAAATACCTGAAAATAATAACTAATAAACATCTTATTGGTTGAAAATTTATTAATTTTTGTGATTACTTAAAATTACCAAAAGAGAAATCAGTCTCAGCAGGCTGAAGACTTATTTTCTTCTGTTGTCAGTAATTATGAAGAAAATTTATGCTTTCCTAATATTTTAATGCTTCTTTTTTTTTTCCTTTTTCTTTTTTTGGTGAAAATATTACCTTAAAAAATGCTGGCAGTTATAATTGATTGATAACTGTATTGTATCATTGGTACCCCTGGAAACATCTGAGAAGTTTCAAACATTCTTTGAATACTTAAGGTGAATCAGAGACTTGCTATTTTGTGTGGATCTGGCTTTTGAGATACTGGACCAACCCATCTCAAACATATACTTATGCATATACTTGTATGCCCTGTGTCATTCAAGTTAAGGAATACTATTATAAAATATGGAATACCAAAGAATGAAAGCTTCTCTAGAACCCCATAAGGGTATGGGACATGATGGTGTTTTATCCCACAGTATTGAGGTTGTTGATTTAAGTCATACAGTGGGAGAAAATGACTGAGGAAATTTTGCCGAGTATTTTCTTTAATGTATTTGGAGCATGAGAACATGCATAATTAGGACAACTAGGTGTGTTTGTCATGGAAGTGAATGTGATTGATCAATCCTATTAGAGATTCAGTTCTTATCAATATTACAGCCACATTCCATTTCATGTTTGCCCTCAGAATTGTCTGTAGGTATCTTCCAGTGTTTAACCAGGATTAAGTGATACAGGTTTGTTTTGTAGCTTCACCATTGTACACTGTGTTTTGTTCTCTTATCAAACACATCCATAGTGCTTAAATTAAAAAAAAAAAAAGGGAAAAAAAGAAAAGTAACAAAACCACATCTAAAACCTGACTTAAAAGTTTGGAGAGGGGATTAGCAGGGTAACTATAAAACCCCAAAAAGCTTAAATCCTGTTAGTGAGTCTAAACGAAAATGACATTTGAAAGATGACAAGGTGATTCCTGGTCAAGTACATACTTAAGCCCTAATGAACAGTGGTATGTACTGGTGCTGAGAAACTCAGAATTGGAATTCAACATGTGTTTGTAGAGACCTGAGCTGCAGTCAAGTTTTACAAATGCTGAATGAACATAGCAGCATGGAGTGATTTGTTGTTGGCCTAGGCTGAATGGTACTTATGGTGTGTTATTTTCTCATAATGAATGTAGCTTTTTTTCAAAAGCCTACATTCTGTGGCTTTTCCTTTTCTGCATAATGACACAGATGATCTAGAGGTGAACAGCAAAGAGAGATGAAGCAGTTCCAGTTATGTCTGTCTGTCAGGTTTCAGATTTGTCAGGTT
>JAWWMO010000121.1:24592975-24638481 GCA_035047845.1 Dendrocincla fuliginosa
CCAGTCTGCACATATATCCAGAACTGTCCCATACCAGGTGCAGATTCCAGTATTTGCCCTTGAACTTTGTATGGTTGGTGATTGCCCAGTCCTTTAATTTGTTGAGGTCTCCCTGCAGGGCCTTTGAGGGAGTCAACAGCCCCTCCCAGTTTTGTGTCAGCTGCAGACTTGCTCAGTATCCCTTCCAGTCCTGTGTCCAAGTCATTTATGAAGATTGAAGAGCACAGGGTCCAAGATGGATCCCTGTGGAACCCTACTAGTGACAGGTCACAACTGTCACCCCAGTTGCTATCACCCTCTGTGCTCGACCTGTGAGCCAATTGCTCACCCACCACATGATGTGTTTATCCAGCTGTGCTGGACATTTTGTCCACAAGGATCCTGGGAGAAACAGTATCAAAAGCTTTACTGAAATCCAGAAAGATTACATCAACTGTCTTCTCCTGATCAACTAGGTGGGTTACCTGACCATAAAAGGAAATCAGGTTTTGAAAGGGGGGGTGGTGGTAAAAACCAACAAATATTCTGTTGGAATGCAGAGTTTATGGAAATAACTGCTGATGTTCCAGGACTGCAGACCGAGGTCTTGGAACATCATCCATCCTGTCAGCAATATCATTTACGTAGTGTATATTTGCAGATTTGAAATGCTTAAGAAGCAACTGGTGATCCCAGTGTGAACTTGTGCATTCTTGAGAATTTTGGTTTTTGTTTAAGTAGATTTAGAAAGCCCTACACCAAGATTGTGGGTTTGATCCTCTAATGGGCCATTCACTTACGAGTTGGCCTAGATGAACCTTGAGGGTCCCTTCCAACTCAGAATATACTGTGAAATCACTGTGAGAATGAACTTCTGAACCTGCTACTGCTGACTTCAGAGATGTATATATTTTTGTGGAAACTTTTGCATTTGACATTAATGGATTTTAGAAAATAATTGAAAGCCATCTCAAAATTCTGAATTGATTTCTAACAGTTTGGGGAAAATAATTTCTTGTCAGTTTTTCACTGTTTATTCACACTGACAGGTGCTACTTGCATGCTTTGGTTAAGTCCTGTTGTCCTCTGGATTTTTTTTTTTGTTTGTTCCACTTTCTGCCCTAATTTCTAGGGTTATATAACCCTGGGCTGTGGAACTTTAGCCTGTTCTTATAAACCTGAAGGTGTCAGTATCATTTGGATACCAGAGTGTTTCATCACAAGAGAAATTCCTGGTAAATAATTTTTAAAAATAGGTGGAGATTTATTGCTCTATTCATTTTTATGGTTTCTTAAATCTGGCTTGAGTCACTGGAAAGCAAGCCATGGATTCTTTGGTATAGAGCCTTTGAGCAGCCTGTGTGTTACTGTGCTGAATCACAGCACCTGCACCAGCCTAAACAAACCGTTTTTCTCAAGCCCCTGGAGATTGTAGCCTTATGAATAGCAATTTTCTAGTCCAACCAATATAACTATAATAACAGCCCAAAATATTTTGAAATGGATAAAAAGTCATCTGCTTATGCTTGGTCTGAGCATAATTAAATTACACCTGATGTTTATGATTAATTCTATGAAGACTTGCAAGTGGTGTTTTTGTTGTATGAGAAATATTTTGAATGTTGAATTGCTTTGTGCAATACACTATTATTATTTCCATGCACACAAACCCTGGGAGTTTTATTATCCATTGAACTTCCATAAATTGTTGCAAATTACCAAAAGAATTGTTTCATAGGTCAGATTTCATTTTTCCATAGCTTTATTAAAATATATTTTGTGGACATATTTTTCTCTTATTTTCCATTCTTGCTGCCCTATGATGTTTTCATATGACTTCCATCACTATTACTCGACAATTAATTAAAGTGAAGAGAGAAGGAAGAGGCACAAGTTCTTTTTCTCAAACTGACTTGTATTTCCTACATGAATTTGTGTGAATTACTTAACTTCTCCATGTCTCTTTCCACATCTGTACAGCAGGAGTAGATTTCCCATGGGCTTTATAAAAATTAATTAATCTTCGTAAAGTACCTACAAGTTCTGAAATAGAAGAGCCTGTAGATTCCAACATCTAATAAATTACATCAGGGTGGCGTTGGTTAACAGAGGACATGGTCAAAAAAAATGTTCTGATTATTTGTACATTTGTGTCAATAGCTGTAAGTGGTGTTAATTTATGTTTCACAGGAATATACGAGCATCATAAGCCCTCTGCATTGTTCTTTATGGTTAAATAATTTCAACAATAAAACTGACAAATGTTAGTCCTAGCAGACTTACATCATGTCTGAAAAGTTCAGCTACCAATAAAAAAAAATTAAAGTAGGGCAAAAAAATCTGGACTTAAAATAAGAACTCTAAAAAAAAATAAAAGAAAAAAAGAAAAAGTATCCATTACCGTTATCAAGGTAAATACTCTTGAAATGCTTTGCTTGCATTGCTGTCACTGTGGGTCTATTTTTTTGTTTGTAACTTCTCTTGCCTGTTATTACTCAATATTTAAACCTTTCTCTTTTGGTCCATAAGAATAAAAAGGATTGAATATTTTCAAAGCAATGCTACAGCCTCTGGAGAGCTATTGGCCTCTTTCTCTATATTTCATGGTAATTGTACTGCTTTCTCTGGTTGACCTTGTGATTGATAGAAGTCCATATTGATGCTGATTATTATTTTAGATATTACTGGGGATAACAATTAGTGCAACCAAATGCATTTCAAATTTGTTTTGCCTGGATCTGAGAAGGGTGGATAACTTCACACTGAGAAGGAAGCCTCGGAAAGGACTAAGCAGGTTTTCATCATCTAGGGTGTGACAAGGCAGCTGTCTTACAGAGTCTTTGGTGTCCTTCTACATCCAGTTGATTATGTTGGTCTGATCCAGCATTTGCTGAACATGCAAGATTTTTCAGGTTCTGGGGGCTTCTCTGAGCTCCAGCGTAGTGCATTGTTATAGAGGCATTGTTATAGAAGGATTACTCAGTAGCAAGAACTGTCACCTTGAGGGTCTATGAACATAATGCAAAATATAATCCTTGATGATCAGCAGTAGTAACAAAGAGAAAGTTCACTAATAATTAGCTGAGTAAGTACTTTAGGTTAGACCTCTGGAAAAGCCATTTTCCCCACACCCTTGTCTTCTTCATCCCCTTTTCAAATTAGTCCTTGTCCAATCCAAACTTAAAGCATTTGGCAGGCGTAATTACTCATCCCTTACTGTGTATAAAGTACCCTCCATGTGAGGCACACATATAGAGAAAGTTTGGGTAATGGTTGGCTTGGCAAAGAGATTTTTTTGGATGGATAAAAATTCCCAAGGCTTCTGTTTATTTATATAGTTCTTGGAATAGCGTTGTTTTCAAAAGGCTGCTTGCCAGCTGCTGAGACAGCATTCCAGCTAATATATTCCCAACGCAATCACCACACTTTGCTTTTCCCATCATAATATCCCCAAGGCTGTTCTTGGTTAAATCTCATGACTGAAATATAGGAAAGTTCACATTAAGTCAAAGCTCACAATGCCACAATGTTTCTTATTTTTCTTCTTCTTTCTTTTTTTTTTTTCCTTCATTTTTTTTTTTTTAACCAAGCCTCTTTAAATGGAAAGGTGCTTCAGCTGCTTTACACCAGTGTATTTCTCTGTATGTGAGGAGAATAAGGCATCTGTAATGCAGTTAAGGTTAGGGTCTCCATATATAAAGCCAAAAATATATGGAGACATACACTATGGTGGATCTCAAAAAGTGTATGCCAGGAGGTTACTTCTAGCAAGTACGCTAAACCTTCTATTTAGTGACTAAGATAAAAGCAGAGCCAGTGCTAAGGATCTCTGTTGTATAAATGCCCTTTTAGCATTTCATTGTTCTTAGCAACCCAAACCACTAAGGCAACAAGCCAGGACAACAAAGTACACTTTTCCTGTTTATTTTTGTTTGACCTTTTTTTTTTTTTTTGAAGTCATAACATTAAAGAGCAAGACTCATATGTCTCATGGTCATAGTGCACAGACAGCCCAAGGGACTTAAATTTACAAGACTTGAGTTTACAAGAAATTTTTTTTCTGACTAGGCAAACTACTATCAGTGAAGAAAATTCTTGTCCATTTCTATGCTTCCCACACATGGCACTTCTCGTGTTTCTTCCACAGGTGTGAAAAAGAGAAGTAAACAATAACACCTAAACAAAACAGAACAATGAGTCAAATGATTTAGATTCATGGTGGTGGTGTCCATCTGTCCATGTGATGAAAGCAAGACTAAAGGTTTTTCAGGGAAAAATAATTCATGTGTGCTTCAGCAGTCCAACTTGACCACAAGAAAGATGGTTGTTATATGCTCCTTTTAACAGAAGTTGAATAGAGGCAGAGTCAAGCCCAGCAAACATGGCTTGTAGTATAACTTTGCTCAAGATATTTGAATCATTTGCTGTTCTCCTGCCATTTCTTGACCACACCAAGCAGTCAGTAAGACTGTTTTGTTGGTTTGGTTCTCTACATAGATTCTTGTACCCAGGGCAAAGCAACATTTCACCACTTATTTAGCTGTTTTCTCTACATTCAGGGAGTACCACCAATTTCCTTAATTGTAACAAAGAGCCCATCAAATTAAGTATTTAACCCTTCCTTCACTCCAAACCCATATGTTTAGGCAGAATGTAATTTGAAGTTTGTGCAGTTCTTGTCATAATCCATGCTTCATTTTCCTCCTTAGGGCCTGTTTTCTTAGGGTTTATTGTTAAGCACAGGTTCATCTTCACTGTGACAAAGCAGTGCCACAAACATCTCCTGCTTCCAGTGAGGGCAAGTCTTTGTGCTGTAGGGAATTCTGTGACACACCTGTTTGTTAAGACATTAATTCTAAGGAAAAATAGATTAACCACCTCAAGAAGGACACTGCAAAGAGGTTCATTCAGTGAGGAATAACCAGCACTTCATAAGAAGAAATTAAGGTTGTCTCTGGCTTTGTAGATTATATTAGTCACTTTATATAGCTAGTAGATAATGAGCTCCATGTTGGTACACACCTGCACATCTCCAGAGCTCTGTTAACTTCAGTAAGGCTCCAAAAACATGTACAAGTGAATTAAAAAAAGTGATGAACCTATCCCAGAGAGACACAGAGAGATGGAGACCTGGAGGACAAACACGTATTTCCAGTTACTCTTGGGAAGTTAGGTCAACTACATGAAACGAGTCAGAGGTCAAACATAATATTGTTCAACATTTTAGGACATTTCTGTCCTCCAGTACATTTTGTGGGGGGAAATAGAGACAGCGGTGCCCAGTGTAACTGGGTTAATGGCTTTTTCTACTGCCATATCTTGAAGCTTTAAGATGAAGATATGCTGGAACATGAAAGAGGAAAATATATTACGGAAATATATATTGCCACCTTATTCATGCAGAAAAACTGAATTTACTATAGAGTAAATAAGGGGAAAAGCAGCTAGCAAAGTAACATGAGTTGAGTTGAGCTCCGCAATTCAATACCCACAGGATCTTCCAAATCCTGTCACTGAGAAGTGACTGCAGAAAGCAGAGAGGCTCCAGCGTCCTTAGGTTCAGAGGTCTGAACCTAAGAATCTACAGCTTTCTTGTTGCAGGCATAAGGTTGCAAGATCACTGTATATCGAAAATCTTGGCAGCAGAACTCTGGGGAAGCAACAGTTTTGTTAAGAGTCCCACTGTGTTTTATAGATGGAACTGTTAAAAAGCCTGAATGCTTTTCCTGATGTTTCATTAAGTACACATGGGAAAGCCATATTTATGTGAAAATGAGCTCAGCTCACGTGCGCAGTATGATTTGTGTTATCAGCTCTTCACATCCTTTATTTTTATAGTTACAAAATCTTTTATTTTCAACACCATGTGACATCTAGTATCTATACCACTTGGGTTGGGGAACAAGAAAAATGTCCCATCTTGATTTGTAAGATGCTCTTTGAGATACAGAAACCAAAGATTACATAGATAATTTTAGAGTTTTTCAGAAATCAGAGGTCATGGTGTAGAGAGTAAGTAGATTGGGAAAAAACCCACAACACTAATCGTTATGGCTATGACTAATTTTTCCATCACTGAAAAAAAATATTACCCTGTTACTTTGTTTACCTTCTGAAGAGGAACATATGTATCTGAAAGTGTATATATATATATACATATATGTGTATACTTAATGAAGCAGATATGAACACTAGTTGCTTCTGCATGCATGCTCTTACTGATCAAAAATTTAGGGCTTTTTTTAACACTGTACAGGTTATATTAATTCCTTTTTTCAAAAATGCATGGAAAAATGTATAAACTCTCCTAGTGCAAGATGTGTGCAAATACTTCACTAGCTCCTGTTTCTTTCCTCTGCATATTTAAGATCATAAATATACCTAGCCTAAATGTTTCAGTATGAATAGCTGGTGGGGGAGGGAAGGATCAGTCAGGCATAATAAAGATAGATGTGATTATTCATTTAAAAGCTACTGGCTTGGGCTAGTTTAATAGCTAGGTTTGGTCAGTTATATCTGGTTTCCACATGTGTTTCCTGTTTTTCTTCTAAATTCTATACTGTTCAGAGACCTGGGGAATGGAAGTCCAGGATTTTCCTGAAGGGAAGGACTGCTTTGTTCATTACTGCCATGGGAATGTGTTAAATTTAAGTATGTGTTGTACACGTCTCAGCTGTGTTTTTTCAATGGCAGATACATTTCATTGGAAATGTAAGAATAGGGGAAAGCAATAGTGGACTACTGCCTTTTTTTAGTGGGTAGCAAAGAGGGGAATGTGTGTGTGTGTTCGTACTGTTTATTCAACTCCTCTTTTTTGTCTGCCAAAGTCAATTTGAGTAAATTAAAACAGTGACTTTGAAGTATGCAAACTAAAGTAGCCTTGGTTTTTAGCCTAGTATAAACAATGTAAAATACATCAGTAGTCTTGAATACTCAGGAAGAGATAAAACATCCCAAGCAGAAAACCTGGGAACATTTCAAAAATGTGTTTATTTGAAATCTGTGACAAGGTACAATTGTATTTTTTTTCCTCCCTGGATGATAGTGTTTTAATTATGAGTTGTTCAGTCTCTTATTATGGTAATCCACCATAGGCCCTTATAAATTGCTTATTAAGAATTAAGGTTCTGACTGTCCAGCTAAGAGAAATAAGATACTAAATCTGTTGCATCCAGGTAATTATTTTCATAAATTTTGCGTACACACTTTTAGTGAAATTACCATAGTAAAAAGTAGGATTTTCCTGGCTAGTTTGTCATGAGGGAGTCTCAAGAACTGTAATACACCTGAAAGAACGTGTTTCTGCAGTCCACTCCAGGGCCTCTGATATTAGGTGAACAAGTCAGATCATGGTTTTTCTTATTTCCTTTTGCAGTCAATAAAAGATATATTCTCCTGCATAAAGAAGGTGCTACAACAAACCTCTCCCCTGAATCCTCAAATATTAGCGTATTCAAAATTAGCCACCTGTGACTTTGTAGCTTCCAACTCTCTACAGCTATGCTCTCCTACTTTTAGAGGATCTCACAGTCACTTTTAGGGACCAGATTTAAGCACAGTCCTAAAATTCTATTTTGTTGGTAGTCCTCAAATAGTTAGCTAGGCTTGGGATAATTAATTTCACTGGCTTCTTCCTGACTGCCCAAGAGAGCAGAAGAAGAACTAACGGCCTCCTAGCACACATTTCTTCCATGCCAACTCCAAATTATTTTACGTTATCAAATTGTATGGAAGAGTGTAGGTGATCTGATTTCCTGGCTCCCTGCCTGGGTTATGATCAACCCATACAGTCAGCTCAGCTCCTTCCAACTGAGCTGACCTAAAACTGCCTTGATACTGAGGTTCAGAAATCTACCTGGTATCAAGGTGGGTGGGGAGACTCCCTTGAAAAGTCTTAATGGAGTCCTGGGTATTGCATTTTCCCAAAGTTCAATCCTTCATGCCTGAGGCCTGATAGCGAGTGCACGTGTGTGAGTAATGGGGTGGCAATAGTTTGGTCTCAGTGTAGAGATGTAATGTTGTTGCTGGAGTCTCTTTGTATGATCCGTGTGGCATAAAGAGAAGATAAAGTGATGAATTCATATATGTATTAGTTAATTATGGTCTTCAGGGAGGGGAGATGCAAGCATTCTTAATCATACATTAAATAAGCTGCATTTTTGTTTAGTTGATTGAGGAAAGTCTTGCTCAATATGCTGTTATATCAGGTTTTAAGGAACCAAATTAAGAACTTAGGCAAGATGAAAACTAAAATCATATTTCAAAATGTCAAGAACTGTTTTGGGATTTCCAATATGTCTTTTAAAAAGAATTCCAGAGAATCATTCTTATTATTTTTTAAGGAAACCACAACTTCTGGAAAAAAAAAGACAATCGAATATCTGTATGAGAGTATAGTTAATCATCCTTTCCACTCAGAATATCTTGTGGAGGCCAAAAACTTGCTTGGAAATCCTTGTGTATGGTTCACCAAATTTCCTGGAAAAAAAATTAAAAAAGAAATATGGTCAAGGTGTGTGACTTGAAAGGTGAAAACCAAAACTGATCATGTTGATAAATGAGGAGAAAGAGAATACTACTCGACAAAACAGATCTGAGGTATTAGGATTTTGCTCCTCCCTTTTTGAAGAAGCAAAGGAATGCAAAGGAACATCAAATAATTTTATATTTTGAAAACAGTTAAAGAGGAATATTTAATACTTGCAGATAAACATAGAACTGAGCAGCAAGATTAGGTGCTGTTGAGGCAGGAAAGGTTTTACAGAAAAGTAATACAAAACATAAGTGTGTGAAGGAAATTACTGTTGTTTTCTAATTATGTGCCAGATTCAAAGCACCAGGGAGTGGAAAACTCTACCATTACTCACACAAGAGCCAAGAACTCACCTGAGTTGCTACCACAATTACAAAGTTGTTATTCTGCTACCCACTATGGAGGAAATGCTAGAAGTGCTTATATGACTAGGTCAGCTTTGCTAAATTATAGTAGAAACAAACACAAATAAACCAGTGTGACAGGTGAGGTATTTTTGCAACTTTGTTACATTCTTAGAACTTTTCCACAGCGGTCTTGACCTTGCTTCAGGTAACAGAAGAGATTTTTGTTCAACTCTAGTGATCATGAGTTTTTCATATATATGATAGCTTTTCTTCCAAAGAGAATTAACTGATTTCTCAAGTGGTGCCAAGTCAACTCTATCTCTGCCACAGTAGACAGAGCTCTGCGCCTAAGCCCATTTTGGGGCAGAATTCTGCAGCTGGCATGCAGTTACTCTCTCTAGCATTAATACCTTGGCTATGTCTAACCCTGATAGAATTACGTTTTTTATTCTTGATTTCAAAACCATATTGTAGTACTGTAGTTAGGAATGTATATTAGAGTTCCTTTCTTCTGGGGAGAAATCTTGGCTTGGCATAGTCCCCACATAACAATTTTTTTGAGGTCTGGAGCTCTCCAGGTTCATTCCTACTTGTGTTGGCTGAGGTGTTTGAGGTTTTGGGTTTTTTTTTTGCCTTAGAGTAAGATAGCAGTAGTTACAGTTTCATGGGAAAAACTTTCTTTGATCTAGAAAGGAGTAAATTACTGGTAAATTTATGTAACAGTTCATGCTGTGTGTCACTGTTCCTACAATGACACTGCTTTTCCTCAAAGTTCCATAGAATCACAGAGTATTCGGAAGGGGCCCACAAAGATCACTGAGTCCAGCTCTTAAGTGAACGGCCCATAGAGGCATTGATCTCACAACCTTCTGCTTTCAGATTTGTCTGTATTTCAATATGTTTTTAGTCAAAATAGCCTTTGCCGTGCCAGTGTGTCAGAACAGGTGATGAGACACAGTTTCATACCCTTAAAGGACTGTGATGTGCCACGATGAGGACACACATAATGCATCTGCATGCATTTCCTATGAGCACTGAATTGTTGACTCTTATGGTGACTTCACATGAAGGGACAAAGATGTCCTAAAGTCTGCTGCTACCATAGAGATGGTTTTCATAAAACCTGAAAATGTTTGATAGATAAACCTTTAAGCAAAATTTACTAAAAGCAGTCAACTGTGTTTGTGTTGCTGTGACACCACATAATCTGAGAGTGGTTGGCCCTTAAGTACTGCACCTGATTATTAGTGTTTTTCCTGGCTTGATGAAAGCAGCTACAAAAATTGTGGAATCTTTTTCTATTTCCTTTTCTTTTAAACCTGAGAAACCAGGTTGAAAAATACTTTGTCCTCAATTTGAATTTGATGCTCAAAAGTCCTGGCAGTGCATGATTTCACACTCTTTGTATCACACTTTAACAGCACAAATCTGCATAAAATATCTTTTGTAAAAGGGCAAATAAAATAGAAATGTGTTCCACATTTTAGTTCTGGAAGCCACTTGGTCTTTTTTTGTGGATTTGTACATACTGTGAAACTGTTTGCTATGAAGTATATTAGAGAGGTTTTTTCCATATGCTACGTTTGAAATTCTGAAGTTTTAAAATTATAACAACAAACTTTTATGTTGGTGATTTAGGATTACTTCACCCATTTTACTGAATCTGTTTCAGAATTTCTTCAAGGTCAGACTGTCATAAATCAATGTATATTGATTTTTATTCTTTGCATTTATATCAATAAATATGGAAATATGATTTTATTTGAATTGAAAATAAGGCACAAATCTTGAAGTCTATAGCCACTCTGTCCATTCACAGAAATAGAAATGGAACTGTTCTGCTCTGGATGCACTTAGGACTTATTGGCTTTTTCTCTAACATGATCCAAGGATTTGAATGTAAGGACCAGAGACCTTTCAGTTAGGTCACAGTATTGTCACTATATCAAGAAACATCTGTATTGCAAGACAAAGAAATATAAAATGACCTTTCTTTTGACCTGATGCTGAGGTACCATGAAGCAAGCTGACTTGGAGACAGGTCCTTCTGAGTGTTTTTCAAACAGAACATTTTGAAGTAAGCTAACATTCCTGATAGGGCAGTTTAATTTATTTGTGTTTCTTTTGGTATATCTTTTCCTTGAATGGGGAAAAAAATATTATAATTTATGACTAGATATTAAAATATGATTACAGAAATATCTCTTCTTCTGAAAGTATCTTTCTTTTCTCACAAATTTCTCCTTGTTGAAAGATCAGCTAACACTGTTCAGAACAATTGTCTTACCAAAGGAAAGTAAATATTTAAATGTAACTAATGTGTTGAATGGCAATTGTCAAACTCTTTTTGAGGAAATACTTATCTTCCATCATAGCTGACTGAGCTTAAACAGAGCCCATGGGGAAGAGCCTGTTGAATTCCCTCTGCACTCACTGAAGGTTTCTGAAAACAATATGGAAGCTTAAGTTCATACACTAAACCAAATGAAATGGGTTTCTGAATGAAACCCAAAATTGACAACAAGATTCTAAGTATATTGTGTGGAAGAGCAATGCCACCAGAGGTAGATGCTTCAGGTAAATATTCTGCAATTCAACAGCGACTGGTATTGTTGGAATTGAATGAATTCTCCAAATTCTTCTCATTTTCTTTAGTCTGATCATTTTATCTATGACTTGGATACCATTAATACCTGGTTGCTTATTTTTCTACTCTGGTTTTCTTTATGGATTTAATGCTTTCTATTAGGCTCTCTTATAGCCTAAAAGAAAACTGTAATAAGAACGAGAAAAGAATAATGTAAAACCTTAAGGGGATAATACTGCCTCTTAGGTTAACCTAAAAGTTTTCCTCTAATAAGTATGTTAAAATCCAGTCATGGATTGTGCAATGTGTTTCTGATTAAGCAATGTTGACACTTCATCTCTTTCTGCTGTATTTGCCATTAGCTATATTATAAAATATATGTAGTTGAGTAATTTTTTCTTTTGATTATTATAATGGCAGTGTTCCAGATAATTTTTGGGAACTCTTTAGATATTGCATTGCTCTGTTTAGCTTATATTTTTCTCCTGAGAATTGGACAATTCAGGCAATGTGTAGAAGCAGTTGTTGTTTTGTTTAGACTATTTTAAAAGGTCCTTTCTTCCTCTTGGAATTTTTTTCCTATTTTAGTCCTGAAGTTCAAGGACAAAAAGTTTAAGGACAGTTTTCAATGGAACAGATTATTTCTTGGCTTCTAAACTTCACCTTGACTGGACAAAATTAGTCTGTACAGAATTCTGGGGAAAAAAAAAATACAGACATTAAAAAAGATGGGTTGCATAGCTGAGTCGGTTATTGTTAGAAGGAAACTGTTTTTCTGCTTTCTGACTTGCACTGGAACAGAAAGGGAAAAAAGGTACATCCAGTGGCATCAGCTACTGAAGTCAGATAACGCAACATGGATATAATTGTATATTATGACAGTGATGATTTTTGAGGAGATTAAATTAAGAAAGAATTCCAGTTCCTCAGTGGGAAGCAAAGTTCATAGTTACACCCCAAAAACCTCATTAAAAATGTCTGTAATTAGAAAACTCAGGGAGATTTTTCAAACCTCCAAGTCTGATCTGATTGTGGAAATAGAAAGTACATTCACATCCAAAAGTGTAGCTGTGGCAAAGGGAAAATCCCAGAATATGAGAGAGAAAAAAAACCCAAAAACCTGCCATGTTTCCAATACAATGAAAGACAGATCATAATATCCCGAAGAGCTGTCTCTGTGTTTGTGTATCCATTATATTCAAACAATACTCACACTTAGCTGTATCAGGATGCATAAAAGGTGGTGATCTGTTTATCTATGTGTGCATTTATATATACACTGAAGATCTATGTGTGTGTAAACACAAAATTTTATTAATTAAATGTGAATTAACTCTTATTAATAGAGTAAAAATATCTTAAATTATTATTGTAGTCTTGTGCAATTGGTCATACTTTGACAATTCACTAGCAAGTAAAATGCAACAAATTTCTTTTTTCATTTATTGTTTTTGGGGTTTTTTTGGGGTTTGGGTGTTTTTGTTTTGTTTTTGTTTTGTTGGTTGGTTGCTTTTTGTTTGTTTTTGGTTTTTTTTTCTTACAAAAAACTAAAATTTGCTGTGGGCGTAATCCAGCATAATGGGTCAAAAGTACTCTGTGTAAAGTGTCCATGATATGCTTAACTTAATGCAAATGCTAAGACTCCTTTAAAGTCTTGACTTCATTTTAGACATTAAATTCAAATGAAAATAAAACTAAAATACTTTCAAAAGTAAAATAAACCCCCATAACTTCAAAAGATTTTTCCACAAAAATTGATGGGATTCTGGATTCTCGGCAAAGATGTGTGACTGTATGCCTTTATCTTGCTTGCTTTGATTTCTTGCAAATTCTGTCTGTTCAAAGCTATTTTTAAACAATATTGGTACTGTGGCCTCCTTGTCCTTGTAATAATTCTGTGGCAAACATTTAGATTGATACCAATTAGGATATTCTATAAAGATAAATATTTTTGGCAAATAATTTTCAGTGCATTCCTCAGAGGCCAGTAATTAATACTAGAAGCTGGTTTGGCGAACTTCATTAAAACCCTTTATCTCCCATATTTTTAAGAATAACGACTGAAAGAGTGTCTGTGCTCATTATTTGTACTCCTCAGAAAGTCTTCATTTTTCAGGAAGTTTTCATACATCATACATACTACAACTGCAGATATGAAGTCCTTGGGAGATGTAATATACGTCCTATTATGGAGTATTATTAAAAAGAACGTGATAATACACTTAAGAAAGCTAAGGTGCTAATAGTAGCTTCTAAGCAGTTGTTTGTATAACTCATTCTGACATAATAATAATCACTTCATGTTGCATTAAAAGGTCATCCTGCCAACCAAAAATTGTCTTTTCCAGACATGATCAGATAGCTCTACTGGGCTAGTAGTGTTATGATTGTTATATTTCTGTTGCTAAGCATGTATTGTATACTGTCTGCTGGAGAGCCCTTGAAGGAGATCCTTTGAAGGAAATCGAAGAAGAGGTAAGTCTGCATTTTATTCCTTTCTGTATTTCAGATTAAACATTTACTTTGCTGTCATCTGCAAGGCATTGATTTCCCTCTAGCCAGTACTGATAAAATAAGAACTTCACTGAATTTCTGGATATTTTGCAAAGATATCTGTATTTTCACACTCTAAGGTCTTGACTAGCATCTTGGAAAACTGGAAGTTTGGTACTATGCAATTTAGGCAGAAAAGATTTGCAAACAGATTTTTCTCTTAAGTTTCTGTAGTGTGTTAGCCTGTCATGCTTGAGCTACACCAGTTTCTGTAGATAATATCACACAAGAATGTGATATCTGCATTTCGATACCCACAATGCCTTGCTTTCCTACTTGTGTCAGCAGTAGGAAAGTTTAGGCAAAAATTCTAAACAATCAGTAAACTAATGCCTCTGCATCCATACCAAGACACTTAAATCTTTCAGATATCAGTGTTAGTAAACTACAATATCCTATCAGGATTTTTACTGGCATACTGTTTCTCCTCAGATCATGGACGCATGGAATTTGCTCCTATCACACTGGGGTTCTTGCTCCATTTCTTTCCATTCAACAAGTGCCCTGGTGAACAGCGTATTCTCTGCACCCTTCAGACCTTTCTCCTTCAGTCTGAGTCTGGACTGGAGCCTGACGCATGTGGTAGCCTTGCATGTAAGAACCATTCCAGCAGAAAAAAATCATGTTCCTTAATAACCTAACCTTAATAACTCTAACCTTCAGGTTAGAGTTGCAAATTATGCTTGTTTATAACATACACAAAGAACACCTTTAAGACTAATGAAGGGGGAAATTATGGGAGATCAGAGAAAGAGGTGCCATTAACGTAGTCAAGGTGTATTAGTCTTGTTCACAGTTAAACAGGCTTTAATTAGTTTGACCACAACTTCAAGACCGTTCTTCAAAGTCTTTTGTATTCCTGAAAGGAAGTTCCTTTGAAAAGGAAGACTAGGAGGGAAAATTGGGTAACCTTTTGAACAGTTCTTGTGGTGAAGATACCTCTTGGCCAGCTACAGTGTGCCCCCTAGCTCCAGCCTGCTGTGGGGTAGAATCAGCCTGTGGGCTGAGCTCCTGGGTATCCTGGACCTAATCCTGGAGGAAGTGTTCATCCTGACCTGCTCAGTAAGAGAGATCTAAATGGCTCTTGAGCTCTTTCCCATCCTGCAGTGAAATAGAAGAATTACAGGGGAAACGTTGTTTCTGGCTCACGAATAACTCTTTGAGCTCCCTTTCCACCGAGTTCTTTGTGGCATGAAATATGTATTGTGTAATGTTCTTGGGGTTTATGCTGTGGCATGTAGGATTAATAAGGCTGGACGTTCCTAACCTAGGGCATTTTTAAGTATTTAAAGGTTTCTCTTAACTAATTATTTTTTTATATTTTTTAATATTTTTACTATTTTTTTAATATTAATTTTATTTTTTTTCAATAAAAATATGGTTATTAGATGAGAAACTTGGTTTCTTCTTTGTTTACTGATCCAGAAATAGACTGTGAAGACATAACTATGATTTTATGAAGGAAATCTAAAATTAATGACAATGTTATAAAAGCAGTTTACTTGATCTGTCTCATATTACTGTTCCACGTTTTATTCAGTTATGTCCAGATCAAAACAACACTAGGGAATTGTAGTTCTTGATTATTTCTAAATCAGAAAAAAGAAATAATTGTTTGACATTAAAAGCCATCAGCTTTGACTTCCTCAAGACTCTTTGGTATATACTATAAGATTCTTTAACTTAGCAATAGAATTCTGTGCTCTGCATTTTTTTTTTAAATTATTCTTCATCCCCCACTCTCCATCAAACCTGAATGTATCTGTGCCACGTAAGAGCTGGAACATAGATAAAGTTTGGAAAATCTGGAATTTTAGTCTGAAAAAGAAATCTGTGTTTTCCTTTTTTTTTTCTCTTCTTTCTAGACAAAAATTTCTCATTTAAGACATTCTCCTTGACAGCAATGCACAGTATTTGAAATAATCACTGGTGTCATAAAATTCTTGTGCAAACTTTTAAACGTCAATGAATTTGTCCAAGTTTTTTGTTCTTTGGGAGAGTCTATAAGCTGTTATTGATATTTGGTTTAGGCTGTGATCATGTGCACCAACTAGCAGTAACTTCATGATGCACTGTGGCATCCATGTTACAGTAGTAAGATGAATAAATTCTTGGTCTTCTGATAATTTCATTCACCGTCCAACTATTACATAATAACCATGTAAACTAAAAGTTCTGGCAAGCATTCAGAGTCTCAGGAGGTATGAAAAACAGGACAGTTAGCCTATATGTAAGAATATGGATCCTCTATATTTCAAATATTTCCTTCACAGCCTATTATTAATTCATGCCTAAGATGTTATTTACAGCAATTTCGTATTCTATTATTGCACGTTCACTGTTTTTCTACCCAAATATTATCAGAGAGAAAGCTGATTGTGGATTTCCTTTTTCTTTTCTTTTTTTTTTTTTTTTTAAGAAGTAGGATAGACTCTGCAAACATGGGATTGTCAGGAAGGGCAGACATACTTTCTGTGAAATCTTGCAGATTAATTATTTCTGACAGCTCACCTGTCACTTTAATAGGCTTCTGTTAAGTAAGGAAAAACAAATTTTTCCCTTTGGCCGCCATGAGAGAGGTCAGGAACAGAATAATTGATGCTTTATGATGCAACATTTTTAAAGGGTTTGTTGTAACAAAGGCACAAACCTTCTGCAGAACCAAGTATAAAACGTCAGTTCTTGTATAAACTCTGGTGATTTACCCATAGTTGGTCTATTGCAGGGACTAGAAAGCAGAAAATAATGGCAACAATAGAAATCACTAATAAAAAAAAAAAAAAGAAAAAAAAAGTTTTTGGCAGCAAGTTTTCTTAGGCAGCTTGCCAGTATCCTGATTCAGTGTTTATGGGAACATCTTGAAATGACTCCCAAATTAATGACTGTATCTTCCATCGCTACAGTCTGATGTCTGAACATGAGGAGAAATAAACAATAGTTAATGATCTGGAAGCTGCTGGCAGTTACTCTATTAGTTCTGGTTCTTATTTTCACTTACTAACAGCAAACTGTCCTGAGCAGATGTTTATCTTCGAAAAACATATGCAATGGAAAATTGCACCTCAGATTGCTATCAATTCCACAGTCTCTTTCACTGGGACAATTTCACACAGAATGAAATTATTTAATTTTGATTTCATGGCTAGCTGATTTTGAGATGAAAAGCTCTGCTTTAAAACACAGTGGGTTTTTTGGTTGGTTGGGGAGTTTTGTTCTGGGGGAGGGGTGTTTGTTGGTTGTTGTTATTGTTTTCTTTTTAATCAGACACCTGAACATACTGTACTGTGGGGTTCCCTTGTCAGCTCAGTAGGGATACATGGCCAACTGTGCCAAAAAGATTTTTCCTGCCCAATATAATTGGCCAAGCCAACCTGCTGTGGAGATACAATTAGTTTCTTATGCAAAGCAGTCAGATGATATATTGCTTTAAGATTCATGATCTTTCATTTTACATTGAGTGTGCATACATGATATAAAGGGCTTCTGTGACATTCACTGTAAACACAAGTCTGGCTTTTAATTTTTTTCCTTTTCAATTATTTGGAAATGAATTTATTGTTTTGCTGGATAATGTTGGAAATTGAGTTTTTTCACAAGATTTTGCAGGGTTGTACGGGATGTAATTATATACAGAGCTAAGGTCCATGTGATAGATTTCATAATCATGTGATAAGTGTTTTCAAAGTCAGTTCTGAATTATGTAGTTTGTTGGAATCAAGCTTTCTCCAGGTCCCTTAGTGACTTCATAGGCTCACGTGTTTCTGCAACAATACTTTCTTATTTTTGCAAAGGAATATTCTGTAGCAGCTGGGGACGTAGGACTGGGAGGGTGCCTTCGTTTGTCAAGCCCAGAACCCTGGTGTTACAGGCATCATGTTAAATAACTCTTTTCCTATATTTACAGTGCTGTATTTTAAGATTTCTTTTTCCTTTCTTGCCTCCCTTATCTTTCCTCAGAGATCAAGAGAAATCTTTCATTCCCCTATATATTTAGGCTGCAGCTTTTTCTAATATACCTTTAGACAAGGAGAGAGAGAGTGTGTGTGTGTGCTTTACATTGTCCTCCCTTTCTAAGATACCTATTTCTGGTCCTTGAAAGAAGACCCAGGATTTTGTAAATCAGCATTATAACATTCTGCATAATTTGATTAAAAAGTTTGTCTTGTCTGAAGGTCTGACATTTCAAATTGAATATTTCTCTTCTACTGAATATCCTTTCTTTTTACTTATGTTACTAAAAGACTAAATTGTATGTAGAAATAAAAGAATACATTTTCTTTTTGTTTTGCAGTTTTTTATTTATATTAATATGGTGTCATAGAAAAGTTCTAGAAATCCTTGTTTAAGAGAATTTGTCAAATGCCTTTTTGCTATGTGCAATTGAAGCTTCTCCAGCTAAAGACTGATGAAAATCTTTGTTGTGTTAGGATAGATTGGTTTCTTACATGCTTATGACTTCTAAATATATTTGCTGGCTTACTCTCTAATTGCTCTCATTACATCTCATCTTAATAACTTCCCTTACTTCACCGCCGAGAACTGTTACTATTCTTCTAGCTGTGTTATGGGAAGCTACGTCTCTAATGATATGCTGGGGTGGTTGAAGAAATTGCTAAGTGACTTAGAATAATGTGCTGTCTTAATTATTGGGTTTGCTTCTTTGAATATTCTTTCCTGAAATACGCGTATCAGATGTCCTATTCAAGATTTATTTCTTAGATTGAGAACCCTTACAGGGATCTTCCTTGCAAGCACTTCTAATGATCTCTGAATCCATTTTAATTTCAGAGTTTCAGAACTGTGATATGTAGATTATCTAGTTCCACAAGAAAACAGACTATTTACAGGAAGATTCCACAGTAGGAAAATGGTTTTCATAACAGTCCCTGCTGATTTCAGCAGGTGAACATGCATTATTAAACTTTAATCAAAATGTCCATAAGGAAATAGAAATAGAGTTCTACAGGGGACAAACAAGTAATCATTGTGTGTTGAGTCTGGGTAAAAATTTACCCTCTGAATTCATTGAAATGCAACTATTTATTTTTATTGGATAATGTTAAATCTTGACATGAAAGAAATTAGCCTACACCTTCATATGGATGAAAATTTTCCTGTTAAGGAAAGTCTCTTGCAGCTACTCTAACAAAAAATGAAATTAAGATTTCAAGAGTCAATTATAGTTTCAGGTATAGAGGAATGCTTGTGAAATTATGGCAGCTTGCCAGACTACAAAAACTTTCCCATTTTACAGTTCTGCTCTGCATTAGATATAGGAGAAGCAGAGAGGTGTAGCCAGACCTGCAGCTGAATTTAGAAGAGAACTCATTCTGAGGTTTGACGCTTTGAATTTCGCTGCAATCACATCAGTCATGTTTGGCATTTCTGCACTTTCTGGTATCTTACAGTTTAAACCAATAGCTAGGTATTCTACAGATGGTCTCTATAGCAGAAATAATGTATTTTATGGCCATAAATACATCCTAGTCTGCAATTCTGCTCTTTCATCTAAACCGCTTTTTTCAACTTTATCCATTTATGCTTAGGACTATATTTGACAATGATCTCAAAGGCAAGTAGGAAACTGCACAGCCTTGTGCTTGGCTCCATTTCTTAGGAAATTGCTTTCCAGACATAGGTATATTCTTTTTACCCTGAAAGACTTATAGATTAATAGTAAAGAGTGTTCAAAGCAGCAGAGTTTGGTATTTTGCTCGGGAGCTAAGGATGCACATTTATGCTCTCACCTGGTTTCAAACTGTCGGCTGGACCAGTTGCAAATAACCATAAGTAGGTATTTAGGCATTGGGTAGAAGAAGGAAGAGGCAAGGGTGCGTGGATATGATGCTACATTGTATGTTAACAGCTCCAGTAAGGGGTCTGCCCTACCCGATCTAGCCCTCATTTCATGTCTTTTGAGTAGATCTTTCGTCCTTTTTTAAAGATAATTAGGTGCACCACCCAAAGTTAGATATCTGTGCTTGGAAACATGAGCTAGTGTGCCATGTGAAGAGATTGTTTCACAGTAGAAATGCAAGAGAATCACTCTTATTTATTTATGATTATGATTTATAACTCAAATAAGTGCATTTTATCCTTAAGTACTGTGGAACTGAATAACAGTTTGTGGATTTTATTTTTTTTTTTAATCCAGAGTAAATCCAGAGATTTTTCTACTTCTTTTAATTTCTTTTTTTTTTTTTTAATCCATAGTAAAGATCACTCTGGCTAAACTTCACATGAATGTATCTGTAAGCAAAAAAAATGTGCACTCCGTTTTCAAGTGTAATAAGAATTAAAAATCAAAAAGGACAAATCATGTTCTCTTGAAAGACAAATCTATTTGCATTTCCTGATACCTGGAAGCCATGTTCATGTGTAGGAACAATGGACAAATGTAGGCTAACACAATTCTACCCACTTCACAGTAACGTTCTAGAAATGGCATCAAAATTGGACAAGTACTCATAGGTTTTGGAAGAGAAGAGATAGATATGTACTCTGGATCTTCTGCCTAACAAGGTGAAACAAACTTGCTAACTATCTGGCACAAGGGGCCAAGAGCTTCTGTTTAAGCTGTAGCACATCTAGCTAGAGAAGGCTAAACCTTATTTGAAAATTATGGTTTGTGAACTATCAGCTGTGCCATTTTAGATCGATTTTTCAGTAGCCAAATTTTTGAAATGTGTACCTCTTTCTTGGTTTTGGTTTGACCATTGGCTCTATTAGTTCTTTCTCTGCTGGCTGAGGAGCTGTGGACCATTAGAAATGCGTTCTTTGTTAGTCTTATTACTGCTTTTGGCTTACAATTTTGATAGTGCCAGAATGCCCCCCACCTACCAGGCTGCTTCATTGCTCTAAACACTTAGGATGCATTCACTGGTCACCTCTCCACTCTCTGTTGACAAGGAGCTTTAAGAAAAACCTTGAATAATAATAATAAGTACTTTGAACTTCTACAAATTCTGCTTGAATTTGGCCATAAATATTCCATTCAATATTGGAACAGCACAAGAAACTGTGCAAACATTAAAGAGTACTTTTATTTTTTTCTGCATCAAGCAATTTTCCCAGTGTATAATGATGCAATTATTTAGGTAATAAAGTTTTAAGCTGGTACATGCCTGTAACTTCCTTATGCTTTTTCTATTAAAACAAAATGCCCTTAAGCATTTCACTTTTGTTTTATATTCACTTCATTTCCCAGAATAATTAAAGCTTAGTCATTCTTTATAATAGCATACAGGTAGGAACATAGGCCTGGTTTACAGCACAAAGGTAGAGCCAGATAGTGCTTTCAGTCTGCTGTTGTAAGAGTAATGAGTTTTCAACAAAGTTCTCATCTTTCTGCATTACATAATACAGGAAATCAAAAATTCAGTGGCAGAACATCCAGGATCACATTTCTTATTGTGTAAAGAAATATAAATCTCCTAATTTCAGTAAAAAAATGAGGTTCCACCAGCTAATCATCTGGGTCTATGCAGACAACCTAGAGACAATCTCCTATTGTGTAAGCAAGCAGTACTGTATCACCTGACATTAACAAAGGCTGAGACAGATTAATGGGGTTGCCCTGTTCTTTATTTACCCATTTTATGAGACCAGAATTTTCAAACCTTAGTGTTTGCAGGCATTGCATGAGTGGCCACTGTAGGGCTTGCCTGGTGTTCATAAGCCTGAAGGCATGAATCTCAGTGCAGGACTTTGATTCACACAAGTCCCACAGGCAGCTTTCTACTTTCATTTTGCTTTTTTCTCTAGATTGTGATAACATTCTTTCAGGGTTCCTTCTTACATTGTACAGCTATCTTGAAGCTTATCTAGTACTGATCTGTGTCATTTAGGAAATGTTGCTTTCATTTGAGAACTCATAATATTCAGTCAGTGTGTGCCATTCATAACTAAGTAGCCTCTGCCCTTCATTGTTCTTTTAATTAATGATTGTTGATTGGTTTGACTTGCTGCACATTGTTGCAAGGCAAGATCAAAGAAAATCCAAGATTAATCTGCTAAACTAGATGTCAGATTAGTAAATTCCTCTGTGCTATTACAAAGATTTTTCTCCCTCAGTAAAGGCCTGTCAGTGGATGATGGCTTGGCTATACCTCTGACAGGTCAGTCCAAAGGTCAGTCCCTGAAAACATGCATACATTAAAGCAATAAAGCGTGATGAGTCATCTATATCCAGTTTATAACTCCAAGCACTCTCTTCAGGAATATTAGTCCAGTACTACTGAGAAAAAGATAATTAATTTACTTTGATTGCTTCTGAATACAGCTGAAGAAAAAATGTATGCCCTATCATGTTGTGAATACATATAGGTTTTTCTCAGGTCAATAGTGGAATCAATCAGTGTAGTAAGCCAGAGAATAGAGTGTTGTGAGTGTCTTTTCGTCATGTCTCCATTACTTCTGTAACCACTTTAGTCAGAACCTTATCAACAGTGAGGAATACCTGACTTCAATTTAAAAAACTAATACAGAGTGGGCTGAAGCCCCAACCATAAACTTTCATAAATATCACTAAACTCCCTGGTATTTAATAATCTAATTTTCTCCTTTTATAAACTCTTTCATGAAAGAGATTCCCTCCAAAAACCCAACCCCCCAGAAAAACCCAACCCGAAACACCCAATAGCAAAAGACATAAACCCAGTAATGTGCTTTATTTGTAACTGCTTTATTTGTGGACCTTTGGTGCAGCTTTATTGGAGAACCTTGGTTGCTCCCTGTCCTCTACAAGGACATCTTGCAGTCTGGGATTGTCAGACCCTGCTAGATAGCAAGACTAGATTTCAGCTGCTTCTGATCCTGTGGTGCAGCTGCTTTCATCTACCTTGGCATGCCAGAAATCCTTCTTTCCTCTGTCTGCCACTTCATCTGCAGTTTTGGTGTCTAGCTCTTAGCCAGAAAGCAGAGAGTTTGAGCTTTAACACAGTCCTTCTGCTTAATAGCTCAAAGATGTTCATATCAATCTCCTGTTTCCAACCTTTTTTCATTGGTAACATCTGCATCCCAGTGCTGGAAGCCATTGGTTGAGATTGAAGGATTGAAATAATTTTCCCCAACGACATAGATCTACTGGGTTGACTGGGCTTCTTTCTTCCTCTTTATGAAATGCTTCCTTATCTCCAGAAATACCTTTTTAGCAGAAGAAAATAAATAGATGTGTTTCAGGCCTGCCCATTGGGCCCTTCAATTCATCTCATTTCGAACATGTATCAACAGAATGATTCTCTGTTTTGGCCTCTTTCCCAGTGCTTTCATGGTGCTGCCAGCTGCTTTTACTGGTAGATCTCTGCTGCAAAACTCTTACTTTACCTAATTCTGTTTACATTTAGGGCTGCTCTTTTTTCCTTTTCTGTTTTTTTTCCCCCTTTTAATTTTTTTTTCTTTTTCATTTTTCCTTTTTTTTTTTTTATCACATTAATGCTTCTGTTTCCTACTATTGCTGTCTCCAGCAGGCAGAATAAGTAATGAACCCAGATATTTATAATTTAGGAGTTTCCAGGCTAGTAATCACAGGGAGATAACAAGTGTTTTAAGAGTATTTTCAGAGTTTATTTGTGATCACAGTATCTTTTGAATTGGTTTGTGTTTAGCCAGGGAAAGCTTTTACTGATTCTGCATATAACTCAATATTTGAAATGCTCCAGTATTCTTCCCTAATTCATTTTGCTATTAGTTCATCACATGTGGTCAACAGATTAAATATCATTATTTCTATTAAATGATCATAAAATGTTTACACTTCAGTTTAAAGGTCAAGGAGAAAAACCTGTTAGCTCAGGATCTGTCAAATTTCGCTCCTCAGTTGCCTTTTAAACTACTGCAGTTGTTCATTTTTCCTCTTACTTATTGAAGAATTTCTGGACATGTTCATTTTTACAGCCTAATTAGCTTTAAGCCATGAATAAAAGATGTTTCTCAAAACATTAAAGTAGGATTGTATTTCTAAAGCGGCAAAAAATGGCTAAAAAATGTATCTCTCTTTTGTAAGGGAATGGATGACCCAGGCTGATAGTGAAGGGAAACCATAGTTGGAAAAGTGGAAAAGAAATTATCATTCATTTAATGTTTTGAATTTATTGAAAAGTTGTTTAATTATAAGTCGTGTTTCTCTAGACAATTATTTATTCTCTGCCAGCAGAGCACTGTTGATGGGTTTGGGTTTTTTTGTGTCCGAAACAAAAGTAGAAGATTTATCTCATTCTAAAACTCAGAAAAGAGCAATATCATCTCATGACATATATTTTTTAACAGACCACAGTATTTCCACAGGCCATAGCACTTAAATACTCTAAGGATAGTATATGGTTTCCTGTAAATCTGCAAACTGAACTGAGGTCATTTTGCACCTGAACTTTTCCAGGCATGTCAACAGATTGTTGCAGTTTCCTTAAGACAAAAGAAAAAGCAGAGCAGCTGAAAATAATTAATATTGAACTTGACACATCAAAAATGTAATTTGTCACTTGTGATTAAAGCGTTTATCTTTGGTTCTATTTTTATATTCATCATGGGTCTCCCTTAGCTATCATTAGGCTCCACATGGTTGGAGTTAGTCTGACCTTTGATCCATCACCACAGACAAAGGGATCTGTTGCTGCTAAATTGGAGCCCAAGCTAGTCAGCAACAGTAGAGATCAACAAATGTAAGCTTGGTTAATAATGATCAGCTCAGCTACTCCATTTAATTTTTAAGTCTATGTGATTAATGTAGGTGCTGATCTGCAAAAGATAGATTAGATTCATAATAAAATTTAACATTAGGAATTCACATTATGGTAATTCAATCTGATGGGAAAAGTAAAGACGGTGGAAGTGACCTATATTTTTAGTATACTCATACACTATTCAGTTGAGAAAACAGAGAGTGATAGCTTTACAAACTTTCTACTGCTTTTCTCATTTCTCTGAAGCCTTCCAGAAGTTTGCTGAGTGCCACAGATACTGTGGTTTCTTATTTTCTAAGTACAAGGAACTGGAATGTTGGACACATCACTGTCCTACCCCATCATGGTCCTGCCACCATATTACCCTCTTGCTTATCATTATAAACCCAGTCTGTTATACTGTATACAAGCAGAAGCAAGCTTGAAATATGATAATCTTTTAATTATCAGCAATAATTTTTTATTTATTTTTAAACATGTGCATGTGTAGCTGAAAGCCAGCAGCATTTTTATGGATAACTAGAAGTGATGTCTTTTCAGAAGCAAACCATCATTTATTTCACTGTTTAGTCACACAGAAAGATTGACACTGCAGTACCAAGCCACATTGCCTATTTAATAGACTAACTTCAGGATCTCAGTTAAACTCAGATTATGTGTTCTCTGGTGCAGTTATTGTGGACATGATGTGAAACTCCAGTTCCTGACCCTGTGTGCCTACTGAATGTGTCCCATCACTTTCCACAATAATAAAATCCTAAGCCAAGCCCTAGCTTCATCTCTGGTAAATAAAGCTCCCTTGTGAATAGTAAGAAGACTATTAGATTTGTAGTCCTATTATAAAGTATTTTTGTGGTAACAACATCATTATTCTAAGGTCATTAACACACTTCCTCTTTTCCTGCAAGTGGTTGTGGTTTAAAGTCATTACTTTAGGCATCTACAATTAGTTTATCAACATCTAATCATAAATAGCTTGCAGTTTCTGGAAGGTGGAACAATAGCTATCAGAGGGTCGTTATCCAGAAGACCAGATTTTTCACCCTTGCCCTGGCTTCAGCAAACATCTTCATGCATGAAGTGCTGTTTATTGTGGAAGTGCTGAGAACTAGAACTCTGAGTATTTAAGGACTGAAAGCACTGAAACACCGTTGTGCTTCTTTGATGTGCATAAGCACAGGTGCTGTTTTTTTCAGCAGTTACCCCTGCATTGAGCTTGCCCTTTGCTATAACATGCCTTTCTCACTGAGACATCAGCAAGGATCTGAGGACATTAGGCTGTGTCACTCTGTCCTTTGTCTCCAGTTAAGAAATAGCTTGCCCTGTCCTCTGTCTACAGTTAAGAAATAGTTTACTCTTGTTTCAGGTTAATTTTGGTAGTTTATGAATAGGTGTCCAACTTCTCAGTGTCAAGTGTGAGCCTCCAGTTCTTTTTAAAAAGGGAGATATATAACACTGATATAGGAAAAAGTGAAAAATATTTCTTCTCTGTAGCCTTTAGGTTTTCTATTTGTTTGTTTTATGACTTTCTGAATCTGTGTTTGTGAGGCAGCACCTTTTCCATTTATTTATGTATTAGTTTCTTTGGGAACATTGTTCTGAGCAAATCAGTGCATAAGTCAGTATTTCCACCACCGTTTTCTGTATCAAGCCAAATAACTTGGTATGGCTTGGTAAGGTCTCCAGACATCTCAAAGAAGGCCAGTTAAAATGTAGAGCAAGGGTGTGGAACACAGGTTTCTGACACATCATAATACTGTAGGAGCATTTTAAACCACTATTAGTAATTTTGATAAAAATCCTATAGGATTTGTGTCATTCACAAATAGACCAGGCTCTTTCTGACTTATTTTTTATTTTTGTAATTTATTTTAGTTTTATTTCAGGTATGGTAAAGCTCTCTTTTCATAGCTTGGTCCCACAGCCCTCACAAAAACACAAGATTTCTTTAGTAATGGTCCTGCACTTTTTTGCATGCACAAGTGCTGTTGGAGTGTTTTAGCCATTTTGGGGTAATACCATACCATAGAAGAGTAATGGAAAAATATTACAGCATGAGAAAGTGTCCCTTCTGTGATGAAAATGCTGTCCATCTGGATGGAGAATGAGCTTAAGGCTTCAATATCAGACCCTAAACCCATCCTACTTCTTTCCCATACTGTCCTGGTTTTTAGTTTTTAGTTATTATATTTTTAAGTGAAAAATCAGTAGTGTCAATAGCTATTTGATAAGATGTAATTGCTCACAACTGAGGTATTTGAGTTGTTATTAGTGAGATTTGTACAATTGCGTGATTTTATAAACAACCTTTCCTCTGTGCACTTCTCTCTTCCTCCCTCCAAAAACTTAACAAAAAATCAAAATAAAAGACTTCTTGTCACACTTGTCTCCCCTACATTTTGGATAATTTAATGTTTTGCCCTTATAGACCCAAGGTGGTGATGTTTTCACTCTAATGTGTAATAATGTCACAAAATCCAGGTAACTCTCCAGTTTGCCATTTGTTTCAGATTTATTTCCATAAAAGTTAAGGAAACTTCCAGTTCACTTTTTATCACTGTAGGTTTTAAGTTTACTGTGTGCTATCAATAAACATAATTTTTTCTTTGAAAAAAATTTTTTTAGATGTTTTGCTCAGCCTGTTCCTGCTTCAATGCTGATACCAGGGAGACAACTGGAGAAATAAGGTACTGTTTGATATTTTATTACTCTCTGGAAGGCGATGTGCTCTAAGTTTTCATTATTTTATACTTAGCAAATAAGGAATACGCAAGTTATGAAGGAGAAAAACATTGAAGTAAAAAGAGAATGGACAGAGGATATATTTCCTATCCTTTCCAGTTTTACCACAGTTAGGCCTTATACAAAAATATTTGCTACATTTTCAGCTGTTAAACTATGGTTGCAAAAACTGTTATGCAGAGAACCACATAATGAACAGTAAAGCCAGCAAAGCAATTTGTTTTGCTATTTTCATCATATTCTTATTATTCAAGTAAAATAAGAAGTCAAAATGAGGCTTTAGAATTTTCATTCAAAAAACACCTCTTGTTTCTTCTCCTCCCTCCTGGCCCTCAGTGGTAACAATTGTCCTTGAGAAATAAAATTGAGTCATATTTTCTAAAGATTAAAATATGAAGTTTTCTTTCATAACCAGCACCGTTTGTTTGAAGCCACATATGATTGCACTTCACACATGTAAATGTGCTTAGGACTTACTCAATTTTGGACGTGTTGTTCCAGTTTCATACCAGTAAAACTGTTCATTGCTCTCTGGTGATTTTTAAAATGGACACATTTCAGATCAATTTGTTTTGTTCCCTTCTTGCTGCAAAGTGAATATCTCCATTTTGCCCTCTTTACTCCTGAGAAGGGCGTTAACATACTGCTTTGGCAACTGGTATCTCTAGCAAAATACAATCTCTGTTTTCACAGTGAAATTGCCAAAGTTGTAAAAAAAAATATAATGGCATGTCAGTCTGGAAATAGTTAAGTAGGCCATTTATTGAACTATTTCATCATGGGGGCAAAAGTGTGTGTTTTCCAAGGCAGCCAGTGGTAGCCTTGCTGCCGCTGCCTTCCCTGCAGCAGGGCTGAGTGCCTGCTTTGGAAGTGGTGTCCGGAGCTGGTGACTGGGGGCTGCTGGCTAAAGTACATCTGTGCTGCAGTGCAGGCCTTGGGAGATCATCCCTGCTGTGACTGGGACTTTTAGGCACCACTTTAAATGTGTTGGGTTCTGTGATGCTACTCCTCCAAGCCCTCAGCTAGCAAGGGATGCTTTCCAGTGCCCTCCTACCTCATGTAGCTGTGCCACTGACCCTGAACAGCTTTTTGCACATCTGAAAGGTGGTTCTGTCTTTCAGGTCCTAAATCCAACTTTCAGTGCTCTTACTGGCTATAGTGAGGAGAGAAGGAAAATTTCATGTGTACTGGGAGGACTTAGATATTTGTGTTGCATCTTACAAAAAAAAGAAAAAAAATTGTGAGTGCAGCTTATCATGCCTGTTTCAGAACAGGCTGAACAGAACTTATGACAATATCATCATGAATGAAAAAAACACATTAAAACACTACCTTTCCCCTCTCTTCCCTGCCCCCCTCTATTTCCTTCGTTCCTGCTTTGATTTTATTCTGTTTGGGGTTCTTTGAATTACAAATAATTTTGTTTGTTTTCATTACCAAATTATAGAACAAAACTCTAATTATACAGTTTGTACAGAAAGCAATTAAGAGACTAAATGTTTTACTATTGCTAGCTGAATAGTTATGTCTTGTCTGGCAAAACAGCAGTTGCAAAGCATATTTGTGTAGGAGGTTAAATCTGGTGTCAGGGGTTTGCAATGACAGATACAGTATGTTCCTATGGCAGCGACAGTGCCATTAGGAAGAGAAAGATTTTGGCTATAAATCTCCCTGGGGAGTGCATTTAAAAGCTCCTCGAAATACCGAGTACTAACATTTTGTATTAAAAGTGGCTGAAAGCCCCTCAGGAAAACAGTAACAATTAGTCCCAAATACTGTTTATTATGAAGGGATTAAAGATGTTTAGCTTACTCTCATATAAACTAGCTCCAGTCAGGACACTTTGGGGTCAAATTGTACTGACTCAAATCAGAGTCAAATACTCTAACAGCATAAGTCACAGCTAGAGCATGGGTTGCTCAGACCCCTGTGATCTGGTTATAGGGACTTCATTGTTTCACAGAAGCTTTTTGGTGAAGACTGACTCTGATATCTCTGAAGGAAAAAGTATCCTTTCTCACTCATACGTCTGTTCTTGCTTGTAAGAAATATTCAGCAAAAAAGGTTTACAGTTACAAATGGAGGCTAAAAAAGGAGAAGAAATAAATTACCACCTCTGAGTGCTTCTCATATGAAAATAAAACCTATTGCAGCTAGTAGGCATCTATACTGCAGCAAGTTCTGACCTGAAAGAACTGTGCTGGCATTAAAATACAGAAGGGTATCCAGTGCTCTTCCAAATTGGGAATTGTAAATCTGTCTTTTCTTATAGGCCCTTTTTATATGGAAATCTCTCCTCTGTATGAACAGTTGAAGCTGAGCCTTCTTCCAGAGTTCCCAGGTGTTAGCTTTTGTGGGGCTGGGTCCACAACAGTGAATGCACTATGCACAGAAAACTTTGTCATGTGAGCTTGTAGGGCAAATGCATCCCTAAACTTCCTGGAGAAAATGAAGAGGCTAAACAAAATTCATAGGAACTAAATAAACAGCTGTATAAACTGGCATTAGAAAAGTTGTTGAACATGTCTGCCTTTTATGTTTCTTCTTTTTAGAGCTTTGATACCTACTTCTTGGCCACAGATACACCTATGTCATATGGGGTCCATCACATGAAACTGATAGATGTATATTCATCCTCTTAGAGGTTTGTTTTATTTATGTTGCAATTAAAAATCTTGCTCATAATTTTGAGAGAACCTGGTCCACATAAAATTTTTTTTGTTGCCTTAAGCCAAATTTTCCAGTACCTAGAAGTGTGGAATTATTGAGAATAAATATGAGGGAAAAGATTGGGAATAATTTGGCTCCATCCTTGGCCAACATCTTCATTAACAACTTGGACACAGGACTCAGAAGAACACTAAGTTTGCCAACAACACTAAGTTGGGAGGAGCTGTCAACTCCCTTGAAGGCAGGGAAGTCCTGCTGAGAAACCTATACAAATCAGAGAGATGGGAAATCACCAACCATGTGGAATTGAGCAAGAGCAAGTGCCAGATTCTGCACCTGGGATGGGGCAAATCCAAATGTACATCCAGACTGGGCAATTAGATGGAAGACACAGAAAGGGACCTGGGGGTCCTGGTCGATGGCAAGTTGAATATGAGTCAGCAGTGCCCTGGCAGCCAGGTGGGCCAACCCTGTCCTGGGGGATATCAAGCAAAGCATCACCAGCTGGTCAAGTGAGAGGATTGTCCCACTCTGCTCTGCACTGGGGTGGCCTCACCTTGAATATTGTGGGCAGTTTTAGACACCACAATGTAAGAAAGATACTAAGGTATTAGAGAGTGTCCAAAGAAGGGTAAGGATGGTGGTGAAGGGCCTTGAGGGGAAGCTGTATGAGGAGTGTCTGAGGTTACTTGGTCTATTCAGCCTGGAGAAGAGGGGACTAGGGGACACCCTAGGGTTCTTCAGCATCCTCAGGAGGGGAAGAGGAGGGGCAGACATTGATTTCTTCTCTGTGGTGACCAGTCATGGGACTCAAAGGAATGGCCTGAAACTGAGCTGGTGGAGGTTTAGGTTAGATATCAGGAAAAGGTTCTTCACCCAGTAGTGTGAATTCAGAGTATGGCTGAGCCCTGGAACCTCATACTAAGCTGTTCATAATGCTAAATTATTTCATAATTTCAAGGATAGATCAAGACATTCTACTTCCTATAATTACCAGGCTGAACTCCCCAAAATTCATTCATCTTTTAAAGCAAAAATAAGAACAGTTTTTCAAGGCACTAAATAAAAAGCCAAGTCACAACATGGTTAATATCACCTCCAGATGAGAAAAGAAATCAAGTAAAAGTAATACTTTTCATTCTTAATGGGAAAATCTTGATATTCGTCATGCCAGTGTGATATATTGGATGCATAGACATTATAAATTACAGTTATATCACATATAGAAAAAAAGTATTATTTAACATGGTGTGAATCATTGCCTTTTGAATAGAGTTGAGGGTTTTTTTCCTCGTGGTTTGACAGTAAATTAGGGACAATAGCAGTATTTGCTTTCAAGTCACTCTGCAAAGCATTCGTGTTAACAAGTTTGTCAGGCAGTGTCTGTTGATTCATGATTTCAGGCAAATAATGGAAAACAAACATACTTATTATGTGCGTGGTAATTTTTCTGGCAATTGCAGGATAGGCAAGGTAAAATAGAAAGCAAAATAGGAAATGAAACATGGAAATCCCCAAAGCTGAAGCCAGGAATTCGGAAAACAAGTAAGTATGTACAGTTCACATGGTAATGTAATGTATTCAACCCTGTGAGTAGTTAATTACTACAGTCATATGAAGGATAGATGTCGCTGTAGAGCTTTTATTTGTTATTCTGTTTTTATTCTGTTGTATCTTTATGGTTATGCCTTTTGGCATTGTTTTCCCTTTATGCCTTTTGTTAGGGAGCACAGATGAAAGGAAAATAAAGATGAGGTTTCCTCAGGAAGTGACTTTTTTTTTCTCTTTTGTGGAGGTGTCTGTCCGTGTGTTTCCCCTCCTTTCCCCCATTTTGATAATGTATACAATGAAGTTTTTTTATTTGTGATTGTAGTCAGTCAGAAATAGCGGAAACACTGCGAGTGTTCTGGTTGGAAGCTGTATTGTCTTTTTAAAAGGAATGCAAGAAGGAAAATCTTGACCTCCTTGAGGTCAATGACAAAATGACACTGACTTCATTAGGATAGCACCTTGTTTTAGGAAGCAAAGAGTTAAGGGTGTGCATGTGTCTGTGTGTGAAGAGACAAGAAAGTCAGAGATCTTATGTGCCCAGAGGAAATAAAAGACTATAAGAAATAGAAATGACCTTCACAGGGCCACTGCTTATTTCTTATGAAATGAGTAAGCATTTTCTAAGCTTTTTGGATGGAAAATCTTGTCAGAACACATTACTGTTTTCTGCTAAGTGAATAGTGTTTAAAAAAATACTGAACAATCAATTCATTGATAAAACAAGGAAGAAAGACTAAGCTTTTTTAGCTCATTGTTAGTTTTTGTTAGCCTTGTCAGAAGACAATACAGTGGTAAAGTTAGGCATGGCAAATATAATTGTAATACATATTTTCTTCACCCTTTAGCTAAAATTGATCTTCCTCAAAAAAGAAAAGGAAGGTTTATTTACCTAGACTTGATAGGACATGAAGGAATGAGGTTAATTATGTTCAGTCTTTAACTTGTTGTCCACATCTTCAGCAATCAGATCTTCCTGTGTGAATGACAGGCTGTCTAGCTTAGAATAACACTGTTACAAATCAAAAATTCTGGGTTTAGAAAATTTCTGGAGATTTCCCCTTGGAAATACCGAAAGTAAACATAAATGGTCCAGAGAGTTCCTGACCTTACTTTCTCAGGACTGCCAGGTATGAAGCTGTGCTGATTTATGGCTGTTTTGTCTTGGCAATAGGCCACTTGTTACCATTATTTTTTTTAATTGATGGTCTTACAAATGAAGCTCCTTTCTAGAAGGATATTGAAACTAGTTACTGAAATTTAGTTATACTCCTTTTGCCTTTGACCAAATGGGGAAAATCTGCATAAGATTTGTTCAGAAGAAGAGCTTATTCTGGTTAGTCAAAGCATGTGGCTCGTTTTTGTAATGTATTTCTGTATTATTCTACCATGTCATGTTATTGAATACTCCCTTAGGCTTTTGCTTTAGTTAAAATACATTTTCATCTACTCTATAGTTCTGATTTGTCCTTAATTCTTTCTGAACCTATGCAAAATAGAAGTTTTCATGGGGAATAACTATACTTTGTTGCAATTAAGTTCTCATGAAATTATTTATTTTTGTTCAGAGTTCAAGACACTGCCCTTTCCAGTAAAAACAAGTCTTTATGGCTTCTGCAGTGCATTATATACAACCAAACAAGAAATTATATACCAGTCTTATTTACTGCCGTAAAAGCCAATATACACTGTCAGAATTACTTTCAAAGTTAAGAAGTTGTAGCTTTGAGAAAACACAACAGTGTTTCAGAAATCATGGCATACAGTAACATTAATTGTTTTTCTTGGGTAGTAAGTTACAAATAAGTATCTTGTGAATCAATAGCTAGAAGTTTTACTTCCTGGTGTTTATTAATGCCTATGCTGTTTGTTCCTGGTTTAACACCCAGGAAAACAATAATAACTTAAGTGCACTAACCTTCTTAGCTGCTGAGCCCTTTTACCTGTGCTTCCCTAAACAAAGGTCTATAAAGTACAAAAAAGTGGTTGAAAGAATTTTTTGCATCACATTGTCATTTTGAACTCTTATGACAGAAAATTGTACCCCATCTCAAAAAAAAAAAAAAACCCAAACCAAACCAAAAAAACCTCCAAACCCAAAAAACCCACGAAAGTTTTTTTGTAAGATTTTCCATCATAAAAAGACAGGATCAGAAAGATGCAAACTTCTACTTGATATTTGCTATAAGAATAATCCTTAAAAAGTTTTACAAACTTTCTTGAAACTGGCACAAAATTTTGTTTGAATCACCTAGGTAAGATTATAACAAACCAAATACCCCGGATGTCTGAGGAAAATGTGCTGATGGGTGAACCTGTCAAGAAAGGATTTACCTAAATGCTATTCTCTCAAGATTATAGTAGTAAATGACTCCTTTGTAGGATGGCTATTTAAAAAATAAAAAATAAAAAAAATTATGACACTCCATATATAATGATAATGAACTGTTGGAAAACCATGCTCCCTATGAAGTTTGGATAAACAGTAAAACCTTAAGTCAGCTGTTCATGTCATGTTACCTGTTTCAGACAGGAATATACAGGAAGAGTTTACATTTTGTTTGCTATTGTTTCTGTAAAATGTGTGCTGCTGTATCTGCATTATACCTTTAGAACTATTTTCCTCTTTTTCCTGAGCAGTGTAGAAATGCACATGAGGCAGAAGAGTGGCTGTGAGCTACCCTGCAGATGCACCCAAAGCATCTGAATTCTGATCCTTTCACTTGGGTCAGACCATTGCATAACCACTGTCATTTCTTTATTGAACAGGGTAGGAGAAATATAGAGATAGGGCTATCTAAATGCCTGAACATATCCTTGTGGAATAGAAAAATCTAATTAAAAAACCCACCGAAAAACAAAAGCTGAGTTCTTAGAGATTCTGAGGACAGAATGGGGGGGGCATTCAAAAAGTGGATACAATTTTCTTAAGATGTGGACTAAGTACCAGTGATGCTATTAACAAACATCTGTTTAGAAAATTTTCAAGTGACTTGTAAAATTTCAAGAGGAAATACAGGGAGATAATTTTTCTCTTGTTGTGGAATGAAGGGCAGGATTTCTCTTAGAAATATGTCATTCTCCAAGTATATTTTAACAACACTTGAAAGCTTTTAATTCATTTACTGTTCTGTTCATTCTATTTGTTCTTGTCATATTAATTTATAAAATATGAGAAAAATCTGTTTATGTCTTTATTCTACTTCCAGCTGTATTTTCCATATTCTCTGTTCTAGGGAGAGATATGGCTTCCTTTTAGGACTTTGAAGACTACAATAAAGAGTAGCAATGGTGCTTTAATGTCTCTTTACATTTTAGGGATCAGTTTTAAAGGTAGAACATACTATGAAAGGCAGATAAGAAATACAGTTTTCTTCCAGTGGGGAGGAATTTGCAAATTTAGCCTCTAGACCCACTGTGAATGAGCGCAAATCTCTACTACTTGAACATATTGAGACCAGGTGTGAGTCTGATCCTTCCTCTCTTGTGGGTCATACAAATTTCTATTTGCTGTTTGAACTTGCACAATGGTTGTCATCAAACTATTACTCCTCATTAGTTTGGAGACTACTCATTAAACAGACTGAAAAACATCAGATTTGTAGCTTGCCCCACAATACAGCCAAGTGGTAGCATTGCTGTCATACAACACTGAAAAAATTTATTTGGCTGTTCTTGGAGATAAAAATAAGTAGCAACCTCTTTGTAGTGGCATGTGCTCTACTTGATGTGGAGTTTCTGGTTTCCTCTTTAAAGACAGCAACACGGTTTTCAGGTAGTTAAGAAGGAGTCATGTTAGGCATAGGGTGGGTTTTAGAGAGATCGGTGCAACAGAAACAAAGTCATGGATATAGCATACTTTTTCTTTTTTTAGATGCAGGTGAAAGAACGAGACTCTCTGACCATGTGTTTTCCCCTGGAACATTACACAAGTTTTTTATTAAAACACTATGTGGAAATTTTTGGATATTTTTTTCTGCTGTGCTCCAAGACCTTCCTTTTCCATTGCACTTCAGGACCTTGGTCAGGATTTAACATTAGCAGTTTTGTTAGGACTTCCTTTATTAGACCTGTCTAGTACTTTAATATTATTAGATTAACATAGGCCACAGCTATAAGGAATCATTATTCTTATGCAGTGTGACCTAACATAGGTACACTAGGACTAGGTAAAGATATTTATCTCAGTGTTCAGTTCCTAGATAGCTACAGTTTCATGATGAAGTTCAACACACCTAATTTCACAGAAAAGTGAGCATTAGAACAAAATAACAATGTAATTTAAATACAAGGCAGAAATCAACACAATGCATTATGTAAATAAGCCCTCTCAGGTTTTTCAATATTACCTTCCTTCTCCCTAGCTCTCCCCCGTGGATATCTGAAGCTCATAAAGGCAAGCAACACATGAACAATATTCTCTGTATTCCTATCAGGATTAGGCTGTTCCATAACTGATAGCATTTTCCCACTTTCCAAGAATACTTTGTAAAAAATAGAGGGATGTGTCTTTCTGAACATTGGGTACATATGAAAAAGGAAACATAATTTTCCTTGAAAGAAAGAACTCTTATATCATGAGAACAAATCTTTGGCTGCTTTAATACATTTGTTGTAAACTTTTCGTACTTTTGCTTAGTGTTTTAAACCTCTAACTTTCAAAATATTTTTGTTACTAAAATTCATTAACCTAATGTCATTAAACTCTTGCTTTTGGACAATATGTTCTTGACATTCTGCTGAAGGAAAAATCACAGTAGAGTTTTTCTGCTAAGTTTGAGAGACTGTTTCTTGTTAACTCTTGTCAAGAAATGTTATAAAGTAACTTTATGCTTGTGAGGAGGAGTTTGCTATTGCTAATCATCCTCCCTCTGGGTTTCTGTTCTGTTTAAAAATGACAGTAGATAATTTTTTCTATCAAATGTACATGTTAATCCATTGCTCTTCATAACAAGTGATTCCATGGACTTATATTTAATTTATATTTGAAAATAACCACCACAATGGCTCACAGCTTCTGAAGTCTGAAAGCATTTATTCCTTTTGAAATTATTTACAGTTGTATCTTACACCCATCAAAAAATCAGTTTTATTGAATGGAAATGCCTTGTCAGTTCAGAGAATTGAACAGCTAAAGAGACTTATTAACTGGGGGGCTTTAGCCCAGAGTTTTCCTTTAGATGCTTAAACACCACCAAGTATTTACCAAGGACACCTATTGCTTTCTTCTGTCAGTCACTTGGGAGCAATCAGTATGTTGAATGGAACAGGCTGTAACAAGTCAAGGTGCAGGTATGTGCTGCAGATCTGTTTTAAGGTCTGAAGTGCTTGAAGATTATGTCCTTCATATATGTCCTTATATTTTGAGCAAGCTAGCTTTATCCCTGTCCAGTGCTAATTTACTCTGATACTGCATTCAGATTCTGTAGAGCAAATTTCTTCCTCAGCAAGTGCTATGTGTTCAAGAGATTCAGTAAAGTTGTTTCAGGATCTGTGGAAGGAAATCATGGGTTTTGACTTTAGCCATGGCAGGCACAACATGTTCTGTACTCTCAGTAGAGCCAGCACCTTGCACTATCAAGCTCTTTAATGGTAATGCTTTTGTATCCCAGCGTAACTTCTTAATAAATGTGATTATCCAGTGGTATTTTGGATGTCACAGCCAGGCACTGTGCTTTGACCACAGGGACTTAATATTGGCCAGTTGAAAATTTCAGCTTTAAAACCATGTGGTTTCCAATGTTTCAGCTAAAAGATAATTTCAATAACATTTAGGGTAAGAGCTCCCTGCTATTCCATAGTTAGAGCACATTTTATTTTGCTTGTGAGCTAGTCCAAAATAGGCCATATAGACAAAAAAATCCCAAACCCTGTATTCATAGTCCAGCTTTTTTCTTTTCAGACTACATTTTACCATTTCTGTATGTCATATCCAGTAATTGAATTGTACCTGAATAAACAGAAGAAAAAGCATTTTCATGTTGTACTTCTTGGGTTTACAATTTCAAAATTATGGCAATTTTTTTTAACAAAAATATTAACTTATTCTAAAGTTGTCCCATAAACAAAGGAAGTTTAATTATTTCCTTAGGTCTTTCCCTTCTAGAATAAAAACTTTTTAAAAGGTTAAGATCTGGAAAATGTGAAATAGTTGTAGCTGGCAGTGGGTAACTAACATTTAAATTCTCTCTGTGCAGTATTACCTTCATGTCATCTAGTGAATCTTCAAGTGTAAGCAATGTGGATCAAATAGCTTTCTGGACTTCATTTGCTTTAATAACAGCTTATGCTAACTGTCACTGGAGGAATTAAAAAAAGTCATGGTGATCTATTCGCTGAACTGTTAATAACACTAAAGTCTTTCAAATGTTCCTGTATATTTGGAATTCACATGTAGAGCTCATAGGAGCATTTGCTTAGAGACATTCATGATCCTTCTCTGCAGAGTGTGCACAGAAACTGCTTGATACAAACTTTTGCTTGTTTTGAAGCTGCCTCTGTTCCCAAATAAATATTTATACTGGCAGCTACCCCATTTGTTTACCAGCCATTCACAGATTGGAGTGCATTTGAAGAATTAATTGCCTTACATAAAGATTCTGTTTATTCTTTGACAGCAGGTTTCTGCATTGCTCCCCTAGATGGCATTTCTAAAAACAATTCCAGATGGAAACATGCAAGATATTTCTGTGTTCCCCAACAGCTTTAAAAATAGATGCCTCTGCATGATTCACAGTGATCTCTATGTGCACCTCTGAGCTGACCTGAGCTATAAACACTTTATAAATAAAGTATGCTGAAACAGTAGATACACTTTTCTCCCCCCAGTTCTTACTAGTTTGCTTTCCTTTTCTTTTTCCATTCTTTTTTTTCCTCCCCTCAGAAACATTGAAAGAAAATAACACTTATGTAGAATCAGAGGATTTTTAGATAATATTTTACAGGGCTTCCTAGTTATTTTGGATTTTTTTTCATGTTTACAAGAAAGTTGTAATCAGAAGACATTCATTAATCAATCCTCAATTGACAAACTGCAAATCTCAGTGTAATGTACCTGATGATTTGACTGTTGTTTAAGGTAAAACATCCCTTTAGATAAAGAAGCACAGCTTGTTCAAACCTGCAGAAGCTGGAGCATGGAAATGAAAGCTTTCTTATGGTGTGGAACAATAGAGAACCACTGCAGCCATTACGGAAACAGCAGGCTGCAGGAGATGAGGAATCCTACTTCTAGTCCTCTCCCATGTACTCTGCACTACTAGATAAAAAACACAAGAAGTCAGCCCTCTGCTGCTTATCTCGTGGTTAGACTGAGCAAAATCATTTTGACACATTTCCCAGCTAGATTTTAAACAGGCTGTAGAATCCTCAGGCAATCCTGTGCATTCTCAGGCAAAGTGATCATCTGTTATAACATCATCACTTCTTAAGGATTTCCTTAAATTTCCTGTTGAAAATAAGGTGATCTGAGAGTCAGCATTGGCATCTATGCTCATAGCTTGTGCCCATAAGGAATTCTTGAAGATGGATATCCTATCTAGGTAAAACCATCAACCCTGCGTTTTTTGTTCTTTAAATGCTAGATAAACTTTGATGTTTTTCCTCAATAGTTACTCAACAGAAGTGACTGTTACTTATCAAAATGTTTCTTGTCTCTTAGATACCACAACAGTGTTCTAGACAGCTTCTAATGAACAGTGTCATAAAATGTGGAATATTTTCTCAGTGAAAGATAACAGTTGAAATTATAATATTGCCCAATAGGGCTGTAAGCTGCTGGCAGTGTTCAACTTCTCTGATGGATTAAAGGAAATCTGAAAGGGCATATGTTATAACATGAACCAAGCTCCTCTTTGCTTTAGCAGCCATGTAGTTAATGGAGTTAGAGATGTGTGAATGCTTCTCAGCTGACCAAAGCTGAGAGAAAATGAGTTAAAACTCAGAGTGTGGCCTTCAGATGACTTCCAATAGTGACGTTTTATGAAAAAGCTTTGTAAAATACAACCTGTATCTTTCAATGAAGTTGAGTGAAACAGAAGCAGATTAATGGCTAATAAGAAGAATAGGAGCAGGATTGAATTGCTTTTGTGGTAAAAATATTGCAATCATGAAAGTCTTCTCTGGTGACTGGTTTGAGGCTAAAGGACCCTTAGCAGTCAAGCTGAGGAAACAAGGTGGGGACTCATTCTTCCAGTAAAACTCTCCAGTGCTAGGGATCTGTAATGCAGCAGACTGGGACACAGGAAGACTTAAGATATCTCCTTTGAATCATTATCTGTAGTCTGCTGGGAGTAGGAGGGGTCAGGGGTCTACATGTCAGACCCGGTCCATTTCTGAGAAAAAGGAAACATGCATTTCCTAGGAAGCAACAGCAACAGAGAATCGCTTTATAAAATAGCAAGAGGAGAAGGGAATATGTTAGGTGTTGGATTTTTTTAATGAGATTTGATTTCTTGGGTGTCTTCGGGTTCACCAACAGGAGCAGAAAGCTTTTGGGAAACCAGGCAATGTCAACATTCAGTTATGAATCATTCTGTTACTCTGTTGTGAGAGCTGCTTTGTCCTAAATAAACAGCCAGTAGTTTTTAACACAGTCCAGAGAGTTTTTCTCTTGATTCCTTTCTAGAGTTTACAAAGGAACTTAATTGTATTCTCTAAATCTTTTCCTAAAATAAAGTAACTAGTAAAGTTACTAAAAGCTTAGAAAGGATATGGTGGGGTTTGAATTTGCTTTGGTTTTGCTCGGCTCTGTGTGTGTGTGGGCAGGGGGGAGGTCTCCAGAAAGAGTTCCTGTTGTACTAACTATTTAGGAAGTTTAATGAAGACTAGGAATTTGAGTCTTGATCGCTTTTCATTTTTATAAATATTCTAATTTGCAAATGAAAAATTCCAACCTTATAGAAATGGTATAATTTTGTCTAGTGATGTTTGATTATTTTTTGTTTGTTTGTTTGAACTGTTTCTTCATTTTGATTTTGAAGTGCTTGTCGAAAAACTAGGAAGTTTTCACAGTCTCAGACATCACAAAGGTTTAAGAGGTGAGGTTAATTTTGTAAACTTCCACTGCTTTATGTATACTTTGTCTTGTCCCATGGCCTACCATAAAAGATACATGCAGTGTTACTTCCAAAGGAAGAAATGTTTTTCCCTTATCTTTCTAACCCTGTAAAAGTAACTCCAGGGATATTTTAAAGAGGTACATCCCACTGCAGACTTCAAATGCAGTTATGGCATGCTATCTGTTACAGTGGAATTGGCTGTACATGCGATACCATTTGCACTTCATGCAAGGGGATCACTTTCAGGGACAGAACAGGCAGTAATGGCTCCATGAATATTATCAGATCCCTGGAGTAAATTAATAAAGGTGTAAGAGAAAGAAGCAAAATCACATCTGGTGTTTTTTCACTAAGACAAATATTAGAGATTAAGAGGTAAAAATTAAAGCATCATGCAGAGGTTTCCTTTGCATCCCCATTATTAATTGAAAAAGCTGAAGGTGATGTAGTTTTTTCTTTTTAGTACTCAAAGCAGAAAATGGGAAGTGCAACAAATCCTTTTAGTCAATTGTCACTAATGGCTAATGATGGTGATTTACAAAAGGGTAAGTAGATATTCACTTTAAGGGATAAAGAGAAGAGGTCAATGAATAGCACTCACAAGTAAACCTTTTTGAGCAAGTTCCTGCTTAGTATCTAGGAAGTTTCATTTAAGAATTTCAGTGTTGCTCAATACAATTAACCCCAGAGCCTGAGCTATAAACTGCCAGGAATGATAGAATGGATTGGATTTGGGGATCACACACACACACAGATACACACACACACACACACAAAACAACAACAACAGAAAAAAATTCCCCCCACCCCCCAAAAAAAAAACAAACAAAAAGGGATTAAGGAAATCTAAATGTCTAAATCTTTAACATGCACATTGTATTCTCAGGCAGTTTTAAGAAGGCTTTAAGGGTTAATTTCATCTAGCTATCATTTTGCTGTATACCAGACTAGTCAGAAAGACAACAGTTCCTGCTTTCTCATCAATACAATTTGAAATTTCAGCTATCATTTGTACTCTTGGCTGTTTATTAACATTGTGAAAGTACCATTCACATCCTCCTCCCGCTCCTGAGCCAGCATTCCTGGTACGCTCTTTATAGCCCAAATGCCTTGACTGAATCCCAGGCAATCTGAAACCAAGTGAAAAATGTACGTTCATTGCAGGGGGATTTGGATCAGGCCCAGCAACAAGAACATTGCAAATTAGGAATGATGTGGAAAAGTGGGTGTCATGGCAGAAATATGTGCGTGGGCGCTTGTGTAAAACCTGTACACAATATGTTTGTGCTGTGCTTGTCTAACTAATATTTCTTTTTAGAAGTTTATTTACAAAGAATGCAACTAAGACTTTTAATAGTGATTTGATTCATATTTTCATTAAAAAAGTAAACAAGGAGCACCAGTATAAAGAAGTTTTCTCTTATTCTGCAAAAGCAGACATAATTTGAAGGCAGGAAACAATCTGACTGCAGTACTCTTGAGAAACCCACAGGAATATCTTACTTTTGAGAGAATAACTAAAGTGCAAAACTGAACTTGTATCATTTGAGAAGGATTCATGCTGAATTGTTCAGTGCATGCTGTATGCAATTAGTGCACGCTGGCCGAGTGATTATTTACACAATAAATCAAGACTTGACCAAACAAATCTCTCATCCTGTCACCAATATACTTTGTGCTTTTCCAGATTCATCCTAAACTCCCCCTTCCCATGCCTCCTGTTTTGTTTGTTGTTTGTTTTTTTTTTTTTTTTTTTCCTACAAGGACTTCCAAATGCCTCTGTGTGTGCTGACAGCACCAGGCATTCATTGCTGGGAGACTCACTGTGGAGACAATGAAACAGCACAGGATGGCGTTGTCACTGTCTTCTTCAGAGTCTGCCTTCAATATGGGAAGTTCTCTAAAGCAGCTTCTCCTATGGCTTCTCTCATGTCATTGTGACCTTTTGTTTTTGTGCAACTGGAGCTTCATTAGTTTGTTGCTGCATGCACAATTTCCAACGGCTGCTTTGAAGACATGTTAATTATAGTAATAATTTCCAACTCATTTACTAGTCATTGCCTATTGTCTTGCAAGGCAAAAGTGGAATAAGATCTTGCCCAAACCACTCCTCAGTGAACACTAATGCCTTAAGTCAAATCTCTATCTGGGAGTTTTTTTTCTTCGGTAAATTTTGCCAGAAGCCGTCATTTTTCTGAGGTCTGTGCAAGTAACTGCATAATGCAAACACTAATGCTCTACATCATTTCACACATTAGTAATAGGGGAAGTATTTACCCATCGGATGACGGAAAAAAATCTATTAGGTAGAACACTTCATTTACTGAAAGCTAAATAAGCTGTTATTCTCTGCAAGTTTGCAGTTACAGTGCTGTTCCTTTAAGCTTGTGAACAAGCCTTTGGGCTTTATTTGATCATCATAAGCATCAGTAGCTTCACTGTAGAAACTCCAACAAGAACTCCCTGTTTTGGGGCTTGATTCTGCAAGGAACTGAGTACCACCTGGAAAGTATTTTATGCCCACAGTTTCTGGCTAAGGCAGCTGGAACTGGCCTAGGCCTTTGGCCAGGATCTATCAGAAGAAATATAGGTATCTTTTCAAAAGGAGCCAGAGATGATAGTCATGTGTGAACAGAATTGGTAAATACACACTGCTGTCCATTTGCACATGCAAATTTGCTGACATAAATACAGACTGGCATGTGTATTCATTATTTTATGGACTCAGCCTTGGTTCCCACTTGAATTTAGCCCTCAGTGTTATTAGTTTCTCTAATTGAATCATGTGTTTTGACTAGATGCAACCAGGGGATCTGAGTTCTGGTTCAGTTTTGATGTTGCATTTCATGAAGCATACTCTTTGAAGCTTGATTGAAGCCTACTGAGCTGAGCAACACACAAAGGAGAAATCCCCTTCTCCTAGCTGATCCATCATCCACCATTTCCTTCTGCTGTTGTACGAGACTGTAAGTGAAAAGTTGATCTATGTGTTTCCTGTGGCCCTCATTTTGCAGATGATTGGTGTCTCAAGCTACAGAACTGCTAACCTTCAGTGTTAGCCTCTGGTCTGCAGTGATTTGCTTGAAAAGTTGAATGCAGTGGCATACCAACTATTGAGTAATTTTGCTCATATTTTATGTTCACTTTGTTTCCTGCACTTGTTCAAAGGGGAGCAATCAAATTAACGGGACGGTAACAAGTTACTCCTGCAGTGTAACTGTACAGCTTTACTGCCAAAGATGACCACACTGGGAGTGCTTCTAATGGTGGCAAGCGTGTTGCTGGGAACTGGGGAGGATTCCTCCTTCAGCTAACATGATCCAACAGTGCTTTTGCATTGGGTGCTTGGGTAATTGCGTTTCAAGAAAGGTCGTCGTGATTAATAGACCAAGTACTCCGAACATTGGTGGAGGGAGAGGAGCCATGGCTTTGGAGTGTCTCTAGCAGGAGCCCACTGCAGCCATGACTCTGACACTGTGCAGGCCCTGCACTTAGCAAAGCACAGCATTTATTTGGGCACTCTCTCAAGCGAAAGGGAAATGCTCAGTGGGGCAGATCATATATTACACATTTCAGTGACAGCTCATTCGTCACAGATCTGGTAACTGAGCAAATGGTACAGCTTTCTTTAGAAATGAAGGTTATTTTAGTCATTTAAAAATAATTAATTTTTTTTTCACTAGTGCATCAATCGTTAAAGTCTGATTACTTGCATGATTGCATTTTTTTAAAAAAATTAAAATCATAACTCATATTAAAGAAAGGAATCTGTAATGCTTCCTAGTTCAACTATGCCAGAAGTTTTTCAAATACTGTGATCTTTTCTGGGATTTAGAAGTTTCTGCTTTTTGGTCATGAAGAATGTTTGCAAAGCACTTTAGTAACAGTTACTGAAAGCCAGCATTGAATTTTGTCTAGAATTTTAGAAGATGATTATAACAATTTTTTTGGGTTTTGAGGGATGGGTTATTGTTTGTGAGCAGAGGGAAAAGCATACATGAAAGACTGAGGAGATGATCCTGCCACTCTATTCAGCCCTTGTGAGGCCACATCTGGAGTACCACGCCCAGCTCTGGGCTCAGTACAAGAGAGGTACAGAGCTCCTGGAGTGGGTCCAGAGGAGGGCAACAGAGATGATTAAGGAACTGGAGCATCTCTCTTATAAGGAAAAGCTGAGGGAGCTGGGCCTGCTCAGCCTCAAGGAGAGATGACTTAGATGGGAGCTCATCAATGTCTTTAAGTATCTGAAGGGAGGGTATCAAGAGAATGAATCCAGGCTCTTCTTTGTGGTGCTGAGTGATAGAGTCAAAGGGCAGAAACTGGTGCACCTGACTGCGAGGAGGAACTTCTTTACTATGTGAGTGACTAAGCACTGGAACAGTCTGTCCACAAGGTTGTGGAGTCTCTCTCACTGGAGATATTCAAAAACCATCTGGACATAATCCTATAGGATGACTCTACTTGAGCAGGGAGGTCGGACCGGATGATCCACTGTGGTCTTACCCATTCTGTGACTCTTTGAAAGACAAGTTTTGAAAGGATAATTTCTTGTCTCAAGTAAAAAAAAATTGTTAGTTTTCTGATTTTATAAAATTTATACTTTTTTATAAAATTTTTATTTGTGTTGTAGCAAATCTCTTGTAATTTCAGGTACAGTTTTGTGTTTGTTTTCTTTCTATGTGGCTCGTTTTTTGGACCTGAAAGCTGGGAAGGAAGGCAGATATTCCTTTTCTCTATCTCTGAAAGTGAGTTGATATTAGCACCGAGTGTGTGATGGTGCAGCTGAGGCACAGTGGGTGCTGGGTAAAG
>JAWWMO010000121.1:24638581-24679081 GCA_035047845.1 Dendrocincla fuliginosa
TCTATCTCTGAAAGTGAGTTGATATTAGCACCGAGTGTGTGATGGTGCAGCTGAGGCACAGTGGGTGCTGGGTAAAGACTGCTTTTGGTCAGCTGCAGTTCAGAGTTGTCCAAATCCAACTTTTGTGCATTGAAATGGTGGTATTTCCTCAGGAACAGACCACTGTGCAAAGTGACACCTTTACATCTCTGGGCAGATCAGTGCAGAGATTGTGGAAAATGGACATTTGTGGGATTGGGAGAGGAAGGTGTGTTTGTGCATGGCTGGCCAGCACCCACCACCTCTGTGACTGTAGTGCTGCACAGGAGAACACTAGATGCACTAGATGCACCAGCTAGTTTTTGTCAGAGCCGTTCTAAAAACCTGCTAATTCAAATTTAAATCCCATATATATATTGATGGGGGAAGGGGAGGAGAGTGTACTTTATCAAGCATAAGTCCATGAGAATACATGTGTGGATCTGATCCAAGGCATGTATATGAATACACTCTTTTCTTTGTTATCAGGAAATAGTTTTCAGTGTTTTCTCTGGTGGTAATTCATGCACGTTATATCACATCAAAAGTGCATGGTCATTTGGATTCTTAAGGCAGGGTGTTGTCAATTGCTTTAGAATGTTGTCCCTTGGGAACCCCAAATGGGCTGCTTGTTGCCTCATTTCTCCAAAGAACAGAGTTGCAGTCATTGGCAGAATATTTGTGTGTGTGTGTTTGTAAAAAGGTCATGTGCTTTATTTTCCCTCCCTATGCAGTTTTTCATTGCTGCCTTGGAAAACAGCAGTCTGTGTAGATGATAAAAATGTCTGTAATCACATAAATAAGTTCCCACCTGTAGAAAAATTCTGGTCCAGCTGTGCCAAGCTGTGCAATTTGACAAGGGACTGATTTCAGTTTGCAACTCAGCTAAAAAAAGAAGCCAGGTGAAACAACTGAATGCTGACATTTGAGTAGGAGTAATAAATCAAACTGGTGGGTGGGGGAAAGGAATGTTCCTGTCATCAGAAGGAAGCCTGCTTTTTTCCAACAGAAAATGAAGTGCATTTGCAAAGGCTGGCTTATTCACGCTCCATATCACTACATATTAAAGAAATGACAAAACAAACAAAAAAAAATATAATTACAGCCTGTTAGGCAAGTTCAGTAGTTTAGTGTCACAAGTATGAAACTCATTAGAAGCACAACTTGGAAATATTTAACACAATAATTATCTTTTTTCTCTCTTCTGGTAATTTCTACACTCATTCCTGATACAGTTCTCTTTTAGTATCTATGTTTTTCAGTAAGAGCTTTCATTGAAAACTGAATTATCAGTAGTCTCAAAACTAACTTGACTGGGAGATATCCCTAGGTCAACATTAATTTCATCCATGCTTGTTTCTAGCATGAGAGGCAGCCCAGTCTGTGCCATGAGATCCTGATTCTGTAGGAAATTCACAGAGGTTGAGGCAAGGGAGTAGTGCGGGGTAAAAAGCTGTAATAACTTGAAAAAGGGTAGCATAGCACAAACTTTTCATAGCAGTTAATAAGTGAACTAGCTTTGCGGAATGCAAAAGATTTGTTGCTTTTGGCAAATAATGCTAATCAGGTTTCTGTTTGTGTCCCACCCTACTGTTTACCTGTGAGGTCTTTGTTCAATTCTGTGTTACTGGACTAGAGATTACTCCTGTAAACCTCTAATGATTCTCTAATTTGTCCTTGAGGAAGTAACTCTGTCTCAGAGGGAACTTCTTTTCCTGAACAGATAAATCCTATGTTGGAACTATGTAGTACATACAAATAATACACCTTGTTGTTTTCTTCTCACAATTCCTCCCTCTCATTCACTAGAAACTAAAGTTAGGGGTGAACATTTTCCATCATATGGTATAGTAAGAGCCATCTTAAAACTTATGTTCTTAGGCTGCACAGAAGGATTTTTAACCCACTGCTTTTCTCATGAAAGAATTGTTGCCATTGAATCTGTATGATAGAAGAAAACAGAGCTGGAAATATACCTGCAACCTTGCTTGTGACATTTCAAGGACTGATATGAATCATAGTAATATTAAGTCATGGTTATTTTTGCACAGAGATGAATGTATGTAAGACCTCAGTGCGTAGATGGACTATATATATATAAGAAAACTTGTGGGAGAGTCAAGTGACAAATGTGTCTGAAGATTACTTGAAAATATAGCTGAATGCCACTAGCTAGAATTGCAGTCTGATGTTACATCCACCTGGTGCTCCAAGAGACTCTTGAAATCAAAATTTAGGGTATTTCCCTGCATGCTTCAGTGGTGTGTGTACTCTGGAATTCCTAGACTGACAACAGTATATAATGAATTTTAATGAGTTATGTAGGTCTTATGTGGATTATAATACTTGTTATGATTAAGGGAATGAGAGAAAGGTAAAGGGAAGATGTATGATTTACAGAAGGCTGCCAATCTGCTCTCCCAAAAATAACGTGAATATTAGCAAAAGGTGCAGTGCAATAACTCTTCTCTGGTAAGTAACAGATGAGATGCTATAATGTTGCAACTGTAGTGAAAGCAATTTCAGTAGCACTCGTTGTTTGACACTAATGGATGTAGATCCTCTGAGCTGGACTGCTTCACCAGGCTTTCATCGAAGAGAAGGCAGGGAAGATGTGTTCACAGGACTCCCCAGACTTGTTCCAGGTCCTCACTCTGAACCTGGTCTAGATCTGCTAGAGATATGGAATTTGTTAATGTGCACAGAAAGTCATAACAAAATATGGCAATTGATGTATGCTGTTCCATAAACAGATCTTCCTCTGAGCAATTAAAAGAATCTCACTGACTGTACTTTCTCCAAATTCTATCTAGAGAACACTGTAATTTGGTAGTGTCTAAGTTAACTTAGTGTACAGGTGGCACATGTAGAAATAAGGACATTAAAGTTGCTTGATATTTATAATAGCCTACCTTCACTTGCTTATAATATTGCCAAATTTTAGTAATTTCAGTTAATATTTTCCATGTGTGATATCTGCTTCAGCCTAAATTGTTTTGGAAAAGGTTCAGCAAGAATGGTGCAGCCATTGTTAAGAAAGCAACAGGAGAGGCTAGTTTACCTAGGTTTAAAGATATTTAGATAAGGTATTGAAAAGTTCTAGTAACTTCATTCTTTTAGGGGTGTGTGGAGGTCAGAATTTGGTGCTTATTAACATCTTTTGTCATTCTGTGAGAAAGACAAGGAGTTTTGTTCAAACTATAAGCTTCTTAAAATTTCACATTTGTACATATTCTATTGAGATTTGACAGCATTTGGCTGCTTCGTCATCTGAAGGATCCATTCCCATTAAACATATCCTGGCCCCTATATTTTTCCATTCTGCTAACCAACTGTGTATCTGTTTCATGGCCACAATTCATATTCTAGTCCAGGGCTCTAAGAGGAAATCAGGATTTTTCACTCCTTTTTCTTCCACAGCTGCTCAAATACTCTGTAATGCAAGTCACAAAAGTATAGATCTTGCTCTTAATGGAAAACAGTGCTATCTCCCAGTTAAAGACCCATTTCATGCTCCCATTTGTATAGCAGATATTACAATGTTGTGTCCTAATTTGACTGGGCATATTTATTAACAGAGTTACTGGATATGAATCTGAATTCCAGACTGCATTGCACTTATTTACTCCTGAAATTTCCATATAAAACCCGCCTGTACGTATAGGGTTTTCACACAGTTGTTTGCATGAGTAAATATATGTTGCTTAATGGTATTTTGACTCACTGCAGCCTTTGAACAACCATGTTCAAGGTGCATGACTGAAGTTTGTGGTAATTGTACCATCTGGTAGTCTGAATTCATAGGCATGCCTGTAGCAATGAAGGATAAATCTTCTCTCTGAGGTTTAAATAATTTATATAGAGCAGTCTGGCAGTAATACATACTTTCTACTCCAAGTCCCATCTAAGCCTGGGAACTGGGAACATTCTTCGTTTAGCTATTACTGATTTCTGTGTGTTTACCAACCCACAGTGAAGTTTTAATTTTAATTGATGGAGAAAGAGTGGAGAGTTTCATAATGAGATAGCTTTTTCCTGACATGCATGTGAGGGTAAGAGGCAAGTAGAAAGCCACAGATATTCTAAAGACACAAATCAATGAACCTATTTCCTATAACTACTCTGCAGTGTGCTGTTCAGAAAGCTTCATGTCACAGCTCTCCCGATCACAATGATGGTTCCATCGTGGCAACAGGCTTCTTTGAAAAAGTATTAAGCAGTCTGTATTTCAGCTGAATACACAACTTTAACAAAAAAAAAAAAAAAAAGGGAAAAAAATCCATTTGTTTTCTTTCTTAATGGCCTGTCATTAGTGATTCTGAAAATAGAATGCATTTTGAAAGTAGTTTAAGAGCTACTTTCATCAATCTTTATTATTTATTCGTTGACTCAGATGACAGATCTGAGCTACTTTATAGTTAAAGGTGTGGCTGATGGTTTGTGTGCCCTTCTTGACCTTGTCAAGGGCAAACATAGTTTAAAGTTGTTTATAAACTATAAATCTCATGGTAAAGAATGATGTGTGCAGTATGCTTCTTAAATGATTAAAAGTACATTGTGTAAACAGGATACTGCAGTGGGGAAGTCTCTGAAGAGTGTGATTCTACTCCTCACAGTATTCTGAACGGAAACATAGTGCAAGCTGATCATTAGAAAAAAGATTTCTGTCACTACCCTTCGTGATAGTGCAGTACTTTTGTGGGTGCACATAGCAATGAAATACTATGAGGTGTTTATATTTCCGGTTTTAAAATTTGGGTTAAAAGAAAGTTCCATTAACATGTCAAGGAAAGTGCTCACAATGATCAAAAAAGACTGCTCTGTTCCTCACCTCTTGAGATTTAGAAGCATAAGTGATGGCTAGGATGCTCGATCCGAAATTGGATGCCTGTGGCTGTTAAACATTTGCCCTTTAATTATATTGATTCCAAGACCTGCCTTGCCTCTAGACAAGTTCACTCCTTCTATAGCACTGGACACACTACTGCACAATTTATACATATATTATTGTGTTTGAATGTAATTGGTGTATGAAGGCTGTGGTACTGATTACTACACCATGCCTAACTTAGACAAGGCAGAATAGGATTAGAGTGTTTGGGAAAATTATTTGAGATGCTTTTTTCAAAGCAAAGACTAGAAATCTCAGTAATTGCAGCTCTATGAAAAACAAGCTGTACACAATACTAAATGGATTTCCCATGGCATGTGGATAAACCTGCTAGCTTATTCTATTCATGATTCACAAAATTATACAAGTTACTGTGAAGATACTAGAAAATTTTGATCCTAGAGAGCTTAAAGTGATTGCAAAGTGGTATAAAACTGTGCAGCTTTGGCACTCTAAAACTACCAATGAAAATAATTGCATATTTTGTGATGTGGTAAAATAGAAACAAAAATGATTACCTGCTGACATTAGTTTTGTAAGAGCACATTTCATTTCAACTTAATAGAGAATTTGCTTCTCTACTTCCTGCATAATGTTCTAAGTCCTCTCCTTGTGTAAGGCTTTCTAATATTGTTTTTGAAAGGCATATCGTAATCCTGTTTTTCCTCCCCTCTCTACCCCATTGTCGGTTTCCTCATTAGGTTTTATTAAATGTGGAGAGGAAAATCTCATGAAATTCTGGCACTGTGGAAACTGAGGGCAATTTAATGCCCCACTAATTTATTTATTTCTTTCCAAAGGTCAAACTAAATGGCAGAGACTTGTACACACTTCCTTCATTTGCATATTTAGAGTATTGCTGTAGTACATAGATCTTTAACTACAAAATGAGGAAGTGAACTTGCATTTTCTCAGATATGGGAAAAGTTGGGACCTAGACTTCAAACTGAGTCCTACTCATATTATTATTTTACATTATTCCACAGATTACTTTCACTAATTTCCAGAGTATTTAGATAGAAATTGTTTAATTACATATCTCCCACTGAGTAGTGTTCATACTCCTCTGAATGAATTTACAAAGTGCGTCTCAGAGACAAAATTATGTTGTATCAGTTTCAGAGACTCTTATCAAAAGTGTATTAGACATTTTGCTGTGATGCAGTTCTAGACGTGCTTTCCTCCGGCATGTAGAGGTGAAGGCTCTAAACAAGGTTTGTATTATGCTCCCTAAATAAAAGCTTTGAAAGATAGATCGACGGTGAGAGCTGATCTGACCCTACACAGAAGTTTTGGGTTTTTTTCAAAATTGAGCAGGAGAACCCCTTCTAATTCCACAAGAGCAATGCTTTTCATGCAGTGTTTTCAACCAAAGTGTAAAAAGACAGTGCTGGTGTGTGTAAATGAAAAACTAACTGGAAACTAAGTGTGTTTCAGCATGACTGGGGACTGGATTGAAACTCCTTTAAACCAACTACATGAACAGCTCCTCTTTTTGTGTTTCCTTCTGCTTTTCGTCAAGAAACAGGAAGGAAATTTACCTGTTGTGCACAGTAGCTTTATTTAGGTATTTTCAGCTTTGCTTATCAGCCTCTCAGAATCCAAATTGACTTCAAGGCAATAATAAGAAGACAGAGAGAGGGATACGTAGTCTGTCATTGGAATTTAGTGCAATTCCATACTAGGGAAGTGGAAATTAGCAAGAAGTGATGAAGGAAATATGTGGAAAGTTATAGAGAGATCACACAACGATAATTTCTTTGTAGGAAAACTGGGGTAAAAAATCTGATTCCCTGTGCTTCATTTGAAAATTAACAATTTAGTATAAGACTGTTAGTGCTCCAGATCTTAACTAGCTGCTATGTTTTTGAAAACAAGCTACTTCTATATTTAGTATGCACATTAGTTATCTATCTCATGTGGCAGTTTGGTGTCTAGTTTAGGTATTTAGTTCCATTTAAGAACTAAATATTAGAGAACTACAGTTAGGCATATGCCAAGAACAACACTTCAGGCCAAATTTAAATCCATAGAAAAGCTTTCTCATTGTCTTGACGTAGCATTTTAAGCTACTTTCAGCCAAACCAGAGCTATATGATCAAGTAGTAGAGCCTTTGAAAATATATAGTGGGCTTCAGAGTATGTATCCACACTAGAATTTTGCAACTTGGACATTTTTTGAAGCCAAGTTTTGATTTTACTTTTCATGCCAAAAAAATCTCACAGTCCAAAAGAACTGCATTAACTGCTGCAGGTACTATAGCCCATTCACTGTGGATGAGGACATTGGAATCTGTCCCTCACTGAATAGCAGCATCTTTGCAGGTATCTGACAAAAATTACCTTAACCAAGTGAATTTATTTCATCAAGCTGTTAGGTACTGCACTTCTGAACTTTAAGGAGCAAGAATATATATTAAAATGGAAAACCCACAAGAGGATATAATTGATCTCCTTATAGCTCAACTGATCCAAAACATATTTTTGCAAGTACGTATTCCAAGAACCACCCACACAGCCACTGATCTGAGTAGACTAAGCAGCATTAAACGGTAATGCTTTTCCCTTTAGTATTTTTGATGGTTAGTGGAGTTGCCAGTCTACTAAAGACCAGTGTGTTTATATCTACTCCAGAATTGCCAAAAACTTATATAAATTGATGAGTGGATATTTTTTTTTTTATCCAAGGAAATGTTGCTAATCTGAGATAGTGGTTGATGTGATTTTCCCTTATATCAGTCTTATTTAATAGCTACTTGTCCAAGTGTTTGTTGGCTTTGGTCGTAAGAGGAATACATATCCAAAGTACTCTGAATGTATTATCAAGATATGCAGGACCTATTCTTTATTTGCATATAACTGTAAAATAGTGCTGCTATTAAAAAGAAAAGTAGTAAGTTGAAAGATTTAGAGAGTGCTTTATAGGCTGTATATATGTACTTCTTAGAAAGACTAATTTTACAGACAGTAGTACCTGCAGCATAGATTTTAAGTGGCTTGTCTGAGATGAAAAAAAATCCTGCAGTTGAGTCAATACTTTCCTAAATGATGACTACTCTGACTCTAATTAAGCTGGGTCTCTTCCAGCTAAGATTTCTTAAACATCACACATATGCCAGTCTGTACGGCAAATATTTTGTTACTGTAGAGAGGTGTATCTGATGGAGAATCCCACAAAGAATTTGAACAGCCTCTGCCACATTGATTTTTCAATAATATTTCTGTCAGATTGAGAAGGTGGACCCCATTTTGGTTAATACGAAGAGGTTGGATAAACACCAATATGAGTTCTTTGTTTTACTTTGTTGTTTTTCAATTGAAAAAATCATCAGACGTGATGTGAGGACTTTTTTCTGAAGATGAATACATTGAATCATTTGAAACTTTTCAAATATCTAATTGTCTGGCCATAGTAGAGCTGATAGTGTGGTACAGTGGTATCATATCCTCCAACAAAACGAGTAATTTTGCAATTGAAGAAAATTAAAATATTGCTCACCATTCACAAGGATAAGTAAATAGAAAATTTATCACTTTATCTGATCACAATGATAATTTAGATTGTGAGTTTAGAAGACTGCAGTAACTACAGTGGACTAGAAATAACAAAAGTCTGATGAAATAGTGATGAATTCAAAAATGTCCATGAAATGTTCTGGTGAGTCTATCTTGCTCCTGGTATTCTTTGCAGTCATAAATGTCCTGTTTGTATATATTACTTCTTACCTGGCTATATGTTTCTTCAAAGAAGAAAACTTCTGAACCCGAGATGACCTCAATCTTTATTCCAGTAGTCTTACTCAGTAAATTCACTCAAATACACTTAGTTTATGTTGCTTTATAATAACACCTCCAGGTTCAATTCTTTCAGCATCTCCTCACAGGGTCAGTGCTCCAGACTCAGCCATTGTGGTGGCCTCCACTCAGCTTAATCCCTTTTAGCAACATCTTTCCTGCACTGGGGTCCCACAACTGAGCGCAGTGATACAATGCAATGACACTCAGCCATCGCTCACTCCTCCTTTTGCTCATTTGCCAGAGCGGTTTCAAACATTGTCCCATGTGTCCCAATCAGAGCTGCCAAAGAAGCACTGACCAGAATCACAGTGTTATGGTCATACATACAGAGCCAAGCACAATCTATTTTTATGATAGGTAGAAACAGGCGACTCCAATTTTCCACAAGAAGCCTTGTGTTAGTTGTACAGCAGTAGGAATTCCAAGAGTTCTTTGATGTAAGTAAAGTCTATACAAACATTCCAGAAAAACCCTTTGGGGGGGAGGTTACTATAATAAATATTTAAAAAATATGTCAATTCTGCTTATTTTGCAGAAGAGATTTTTTTCCCCTGAGCTTTCTCATCAAAATTGTTTTCTCTTAAAAATAAAGAGGTAGAAGCGAATGAAATATTCACTCCAAGCCAACCTCTGATACTTTTTGACCTCTAACCATAATACCCAGGAAAAATGTTAGTTTTAAATAAAAAAGCTTAGATTATTAGCATAAAAAGTACACTAAGCCCATAAGGTATTTTAAAAATATGGCAAAATAGCCAAGGTCATAATAAAAATTAGTTGTAACCATATGTGAAATAATTCTATAGCAATCTTAATATGTGTGTCTCTACTATCATTATTTCGCTGTATGGAAACATCTACTTTTAATTCTAATTATGGATATTTGCACATGTGCTGTAGCAGAATAGGCCTCTTTTGGGTGCTGTAAGATAGGGTGTCTTGACAGCTTCAAAATCAGCCTGGCATGTGAGCAAAAATATTGGAAATTCCTGCAGTTCTGAGGCTATCTGTGTATCTGAAAGGCCATGATGACACTGGAATTACAGTACGGGAAAATTTCAATTAAGATGAAATTTAAATGAAATCAAGTTATACCTGTAGTAAGAATAAAAGAGCTGAATGTGTAAAAGGATCTTGAAGAAATTAATTGTGAGATAGATTTTGCATCCTAGAGACTTAATTTTACAAAGGAACCAGAGCTGGTTGCTGAAGATGATGTGGATTACAAAGAGAAGCAGAGGTAATTATTCCTAATTATAGTAGTCAGTGGTATTGTTAATCCAAAGTAATCAATGAATGGATTAGCCTCCCAAAATCCTGAAACTGAATTCAGACTTATAGGGGTTTCTAAAAAAACCCAAACAAAACCCCGTCCTTACTCTCGAACTCCCGAAAACAGATGGGGAGAGAGGGTGGGGAGGTGGTTTCTTTTAATTTCATTGCTTTTTGAGACTGGAAGACATTGTTAGTCTTTTATCCAGGAGCATCAGGCCATCCTTCCTCTCTTGTGAAATTCCCATATTGCCTCCTAATTTCATTTAGGTAAAAAAAAAAATGTATTTGAAATACATGAAAAAAAATCAAGAATGAACAGTAAAAATAGTGCAGCAGTTTTCGATTACTTTTAAAGCTATTAGTGATTTAGGGTAAATGTTCTGCAAAATTTTATGACTTATATCTTTGAAAAATACTCATGGCTTTTGTTATGGTAACGTAATGAGGCTTGGAGCTTCGCAGAGTTGTAAGTAGCGCTTATCTCTTTGTGGTAACTGCTTTGTATCAAGGGGCTACATCTTTTTGCTTTGTGTTTTAAATTGGTAGATTTCTGATGATAATTTTAATATTTGGTTATATTAAATCACAGATAACTATTTAATTAACACTTTGGTAAACTGTTTTTTCACATTTAGGGAGCAATAAGCAGAATTATGCATAACAAATAAAAAGGCAAGGGCAGAGGCAAAACTAGAAATGTATTTTTCAATACTAGTTTTATATTCTGTATTTTCCATGGCCTGTGAATCAAACTCTGTGGGATAAAAGTGTCTCTGGGTATGTTTTGTTTCATTTATTGCCTACATTTTGATTGGAACACCCATTTTATTGTTTATATACAATATTAGTAAGCTGTCTTCAACTAAATATTCTGTAATCAATAGTCAATAATATCTGCATACCCTATACCACAATATGCTTATTCATTTTCAGTAGTATTTGTATATTTTTGTGACCTATGTTAAACAAATTAAATTCTCTCATTCTTCTATGTAATGAATACAAAGGTAATTCTTTGTGTTGCTGGAATTAAATTGCCAGGCTTCTTGAAAATGAAACATCCCAGACAATGAAATAGTTGTTAATGGAATAATCTCCTACTTTATCCTTTGTAGTAAATAAATAAACAAACAAACAAGTAAATGAAGTAAATCCTAGCAGTAGCAAAAAATAATAATAAAGAAACTGTTTACTGGATTAGGAAATGATTTAATATTGGAAGCATGGGCAGGATTTTCAGTGGGACAATGGAGAGTTTCCCACAGGACCATCAAATAATTCTGGGAACCTCTTTTCAATATCAAAAGGCTCTTTCATCACAGTACATGCTTTGTATCTGCCTTCAAGTCTTCACTGGGCACCCTCAGAAGAAAATATTGCAAAGATTCTGCTGTAGTGTGGTCTCAGACAGACTTTTCTAATATGATGTGCCAGAATCTTAGGACAGCATAAAAAACATTATTCCTTCCCCCCCATTACTGCAATGACAGCCCAGTCAGTCACTCAAATATCCCCACAAAGTGCCGTGCATGCAAGCAAAGCTCTTGAAATTTAGAATCTAATTGCTCTCTTCTTAAGTCTTCCACTGAAAATGAGCCCATGTCTCTGGATACCATTTACAGCTCAGTGCAGCGGACATAAGGCTTGGATTAGTGGTTCAAAGCCTTTGGAAAATACATCACAAAATAGATAGGAAGTTGTTATTTTCTTGAGTTACTAAATATTCTTGCATTATCCTCTTGTTCCATGGACTTTTCCAAGTTAAAAAAAAAAAAAATTAAAAAGAAGGTAAGTTTTGTAGACAAGTGAGTTTGGAAGGTCTGAAAGTTACTCATGTATTTTTTAGAAAAGTAAAATTATTCAGATACACCAAGAAAATCTCTGAATGTGAGTTCTGTTGATTCAAAATAGCTCTAAGTGTGTGAAGTTCAGTATTATTCCCAGCCCTGCTTTTACTGTATGCATATACATTGGATACTAGTAACTTTGTAAAATTTTATATACCTGTAAGGCCAGATTCCTTTTTTTTTACATTGTTTTACTTAATAAGGTCTGTGGTGAAAAGCCTGAAGAAGGAGGAGCTTTCTGTCATTACCTTTTTGTGAACCTTGGGGAGCCTGCAACTCTGTTAAGAGATCATCACTGACAGAAATTCTTTAGGAAGCTTCCCTTCATTTACTGGAGAAGAAGCAGAAATGACAGTATAGGTCAGAATCTCTTGAATTTTGATATGTAACAGCTTGGCATTTTAGTAAGAAACTGTTTAAGTTTGCAGATAAAATGCAATTGTTTCTGAGTAATCAATGAGCAAAAGAGCCATAAATGTACTAAAAAGCTATCTTTTCACCCCTTCTTCCTTAACTCTAATTAATATTTCTTTCTTTGCCCAAGGGACTCTGTGCTGGAGACAAAAATTTACCTGTTTATCCAGGAGCTCAGCGTTACACATGGTTTTTTCACACTTTCTAGGTGCTGCTTTGAACTTCTGCTATTTAATTTTTGTAGGGGGAAAACCAGACATCAACTGGTTTGTTGCTCTGAACAGCTGCAAAAGAACTATAATAGAAAGTGAAATAATTGAAAAAAACCTCTACTTTTTACTAATTCAGTGCAATAAAATAGACTTTATGGAAAGGCTAAAATGAGAGAATTATTAAAGCTGACCGATGACAAACTGATGGGTCAGATCCTGCGTTCATTATCAGGCAAAACTTACCAATAAAATTAAAAGTATATTTTCAGAGTAAAAGGTCTTCAAGATTCTACCTGATGCTTTAACAATTGCAAATCTGTACTGTACATGCATTTCATTTTTTTTTTAAATAAATATTGGCTAAAACTAACATGGTCATATGCAGGATTTGGATTAAAATCAAATTTAGAATATGTCAGAATATAGGGTTTTACATTGGCCCATTGCTAACTTTTATAGTTTCCAAGGTACAGTTCAGATTTTCAGAGGCTGGAGAGGCAGAAAATAGAAAATCAGTGTTAAGGATGATTAATAGCAAATGGTTATGATATTAAAACAGTTACAAAGTTAGAAAGTTGCCACTTGTAAAAACATTTTAAAGTGGATAACATTTTACATCATTAGAAAAATATGTTAAATGCAGCTTTGAAGGGTATTTCTTTCAAATAATTTCAGTAGAAATCACCAATATGACTGGTAAGATTTAGAAAAAGTGTGTTCAAGCTTACCAATGCCTGAAAGCCCTTTTAAATAGACGTTAGACACTCTGAGTCTCAAAGAATGTGATACTGATGCTTATTTTTTAACTTAGGACTCAATGAATAATACTGAAATGCACTATATAATTATCCAGATAGTTAGGATTCCACAAAAATAGTAAGCAAAAAATGTGTATTTTTAAATTCTAAAATTCTCCAATGGGGTGAGATTTGAATTTAGTCTAAGGGTCTCCTTTTTTTTGTGTGTTTCAAATCAAAACTACAGCAGGACTCAAGTTCAAGTAGCCCCATGATGCTTTTTTGTTTTGAGTGTTTGTGGAATTAAGAAGCTGGGTGGGAAAGATGCTCTGGCTACAGGGAAAGTCCTTGTAGCCACCCATGCAACAAACAATTTCGAAAAAAATACCTGTTTTTGCAATGTTGCCAAATGCCATTCAAATAGAAAGCTTTTGTTACGCAAAATATATTGCTGTTAGTTTATCTGCAGTCTTATGCTTGTAGTTCAAAAGGAGCAGGGCAAAGCAAGATAAAGGATTGAAATCTGTGCAATAAGATGGAAGTAAGAACAAAACTGAACAGTGTGCTGCTGCTGCAGAGAAAGTCAGAGGAATGCTGGTTTGCATCAACAAGAGCATCAGCAGCATTATTCCACTCTATTCAGCTCTTGTCAGGTCACACCTGAAACCAAAGTTGTTCAATTTTAGTCCACACTGTACGCACAAAATGTGGACAGGCTGGAGAGGGTCCATAGACAGGCCTTGAGAAGAGAACTGAGTTGTTTGGCCTTGAGAAGAGAAGGCTCGTGGGAGACCTTATCACCATGTATTCCAAAGGGCACTACAAAGGGATGGAGACTCCCATTATACAAAGAATCACATGATAAAGATGGGGGGTAATGCGTACAAGTTACTCTTGAGGGGGTTCTGATTGGAGAAAGGAGGAAATTTTTTCACTGTGGAAACAATCTGACATTGGAGTCCTGTCCCTGTTGAAGTGGCGGTTTCTCAAATATTAGATTCTTACAGTCTGTCTGGACAGAACGTTGGGCCACCCTGTCTAGACTGTGTTTTTTTGCCAAGAAAGGTTGGACCAGATGATTCTTGAGGCCCCTTCCAACATTGTGTGCTATGACAAAATAATTACTGTGTGCAGTGTGGTTACCACAGTGTAAGAAAGATATTGAGCTATTCGAGAGCATCCAAAGGAGGGCTACAGAGATCATGAAGGGTTCAGAGGGGAAGCCGTATGAGGAGCTGAGGTCACTTGGTCTGAGGGGAGACCCCATCACAGTCAACAACTTCCTCATGAGGGGAAGAAGTACAGACACTGATCTCTTCTCTGTGGTGACCAGTGACAGGACCTGAGGGAATGGCCTGAAGTTGTGTCAGGAGAGGTTTAGGCTGGATATTAGAAAATGGTTTTTCCCCCAGAGGGTGGTTGGGCACTGGAACAGGCTCCCCAGGGAAGTGGTCACAGCACCAAGCCTGACAGAGTTCAAGAAGCATTTGCACAATACCCTCAAGCACATGGTGTGACTTTTGGAGTGTCCTGTGCAGGGCCAGGAGTTGGGCTCGATCCTTGTAGGTCTCTTCCAACTCATCATACTCTATGATTCTATGAAGATGTTGGGCTTAAACATTCCAACAAATATATCTTTATAGAAGCATTTAGGTTGGAAAATACCCTTAAGAACAGTGAGTCTAATCAATGGTTGTTTCATTAGGTAGCACCTCACATGGATCAAGCCACCTGAAATAGCCATTGAGGTACTATTGGTAATAGCTGCAACTTTAATTGCTGTGAAAGCAGAGGAAACATCCTTTTATATAGAAATAGAGAATAAAGGAATATAGGAATAGAGAATATAGGAATAGAATATAGAATAGAGAATAGGAATAGAATATAGGAATAGAGAGGAATTAATACAGGAAATGAATATAAATGGGAAGGGCTTTTAGAATTAGGGGGTTTTCGTGTGTGTGTGGCCTCTGCCAATATCTGCTCTCAGGCACTAGTTAATATTTCAAGTGTAAAAAACCTCAGCTCATTGCAACATTTGTCTGGCAGTTGACTAAGTTTGTTCAAGTGTAGAAGAAAAGATAGACTTGCTCTGGGGTTGCTTTTCCTGATCAGTTCTTTGCCAAGATTAAACCTTGCAGCTGAGTTTAAATCATGAGGAGTTTGCTGCCTGGATTCTGGTGAGAAACACTTGGATAATATAATACAAATAGCTCCTGTTATAGAGAGACAACTGTGTCCTACGATGTGTTGTGCACTGGATGGCGTCTGGCTGGATCCATCCAGGTTGCATTTTAAGTAAGGTGAAAGGTTACACAGGCTGCAGAGGGGAAGGCTTTCAGCAGAGTACAGCTGCTGGAGAGAGGGAGGGAGTGGGGAATGAAGTAATCCTTTAAAGCAAACAAAGTTGGTTAAATAATGCCATGAAACTTCCAGTTCTCAATAATGATCAGAGATCAAGCTGTGTTTGTATATAGAGGATTGAGGGTTAACCAGTAACTAAAGTCTTCCCTGATTGCCATAGGTTTACATTTTCTCTGTCACCAATATTTGCCAAGTGGGATTTTGTGAGATTAGAAATAGTACAGCTGGGCAAACGGGTATATTATAGGGCTTACCCAAACAGACTTGAGAGGAGGACCACAGTGATACAATGCACATGGGGAGTTCAAACCACTCCAAGAGGCCTGACGGGTCCTGTCACAAGCAAGGGCTGATGCAGAAAATTTTAAAGGGAACTCCATAGCTGAAGGACCACACTTCCCTTGCATTTCTTAATTCAAAGAAGTTGCAGCAGTACATAAAAATATTGCAACTGCAAGAAGATAAAAAGGCTTTGGTTTTGTTGTTGTTTTTTTTTTTTTTTTTCTGTTATCCTCAGTGTACTCTCCATGCTATTTAATAACCCTTTTCAGAAAGCTAGTTTCACTCTTTGCAGTCTTTTGTATCCATCATTTGCTGAAAAGATCCAGATAGTTAAAAAGCAGTGTAAATAACTTCTCTCAATAAACAGTAGTAACAGCAATAATAATAAGCAGCAAATGATATGTAATTACAATGATTTTATCTAGTAATTTTCAAAGAACTGAAATGTGCACGATTAATTCCCTTAAGGAAATTCTTTTCATTGGCACTTTGTTCTTTTCCTTTCTTTCAGTCAAGCAGAACTGGCTAATTTGTCCCCATTCTTTATGCTTCTGCTATTTCTGCAAACACTGATTAGAGCTTACAAAAGTTTATTGATAAGATATGTGATCTTGATGCCGTTTCACTTGGCTGTTGAACCTTTTTGTTCGCTGCTGCTTATGGGAAGAATTATTTATATTAATCTAAATACTGCTGAGATAGAAATTAGTTCCGATACTAATAAATGATCTGGCAATAAACAGCGGCAACAACAATGAAGTCTATTGAGATATATGTCTGTTTCCTATTCCATGGCTGTGCATGCAGCACCCAGTACAAGGTGATTCCAGTTAGCCATTGTGCTGCAGGGACCGACCGTCCTGTACTACAGTTGATAAATAACAGTAAGGCTTCATGCAAAGTGGTGAACTTTGGTAATCACTTCTTACTCAGACACTTTGTGCTCAGCAGATGCTGAAAGTAAATACAGCTTCTCATATCTAGCAACAAGAACGACTGAAGATTGTCTCAGTGTGCTTAGCATGTGGCAGGATAGGCTTTAAGGGAGACTTCTGCTAAGGGCAATTACGTTGCATGGACAATACTTTTCTCAAGAATATTCCATAAGAATACTGACTCTCCTGTTTATCACAATGCAATGTTTTGTCTTGATCTATTACATACATCACTGGAATATGTTATATTTACTTTCTAAAGCCCAGCTTTTAACGCTGAGTAAATGAAGTCTTCTAAGCATGTCTGCATTGTAAATGTATTAAAGGCAGAGAAATAAACAAGAAGGCAACAACAGAAGTTGGAATCTAAACTGAATTCCTGGAGAATTGATTATTTCTTTCCAATGTTCTATAACATTTTTAAAATTGAAATGCCCCTATCTATACCCTTGCTGAAGCATATTTTACTCTGGACTCTCAGAGGCTAACACTTGATGTAAATATTAATAGCCCACACTACCCCCCAAAAGCATCTTTATATTTATTAAAATTCTTTTTTTCACAGACTGATTCATTCATAGAATTCTGAAAATCTGCTAAATTGACAGCCATTATGAAAGTGGTTCCTTAACCCAAAGTAAGCGTCCCTTAGCACTTCTTAAGTCCTGCAGAAATAAGAGTTTGAATTAGGCTATTTGTATAGCACAGCAAAGGATTGTGACAGAGCCTGTAGCTGGTACAGGGGGCTTCAGTTCTGTAGTGGTAATGGCACTGTGTAACAGTATCACCTATTGAGCTTCATGCAACTTACGCATGAGTAATTTTTGCTTTATTGGCTCCATTTCCACATCATAGCTTCAGAGGAAAGTTTTTACCTTGACGTTTTTCCTGAATCTGACTATCAAATATTTTGATGCCTTTCTTTAAATTAAAAACATTTTATTTTCTCTTAAGTATCTACATTTCTCTGCTCAATTAATGTCATGTAGATACGTGCCCAGGTGCTAAAATCTCTCTTATCCCTTGTGCCTTTGTAGAAATGGTGCATAATCAGGACCTTACAAGACTGGTTTGAAAATTTCTGTCAGTTTTGGGTTTTGTATACTGCTTCCAAAGGGCAAAAGACTTGGGCACTTTTATCTTTTGTTTCATACACTGAAGTCCTTAAAAACCCGGAACTATATAATAAATTTTCACTTAATTCTACCTGGTAACAAACCAGGAAAAAATTCAAGAGCTTCGGAATTATAAGGTGAAAGTCCACCTATTGTAACGTTTTATTTGCTGACCCCCACACAATAGAAAGAGATAAGTGATTAAAGCGTTTTTCAATTAATGTAATTAAAATGCTAATTATATCTTTTATCCCAACGGTCTAATATATAGTCAGCAAAACAAAAGACCTATGAAAGCATTTAGTAAGTAAATATTTGTGCATGAAAGACTAAACAAAGATAATATGAAGGCTTAGCTGCCATTAGCTGTTGCTTACTAATGAAAATTAATGGGTTGGATTTAAAAAGAGCTTTCAGAACACTTCAGAATTGCTTTCAGCATTGTCAGGAAGTAAATAGCTTTTCTTTAGATACTCTTGCCTTAATAGCAAAGGAGTATGAAGGTTTCAATGCTAACACAATTGGGCACCTTCTCTTATTTTTAGGTAAAGTTTTATAAGAAACATTTAAGAGGTTGAGATCTTGACACCATTGAGAAGGCTGTCACGTACTCCTATAGAGAATATTTTTAAACACTTGAGCAAATATAGCTGCAATTCTGTTGAGACCATACAAATGACATCTTCATAGAGTTGTAATCAAGTTAATCAGTTTATGTTTGTGGACTGTTGAATAAATTCTTGATGTTAGTATTTTTATGAGCTGTTGTCCCATGGGATCTCTTCCATGGGAATAAGCCAATTCATATCACTAATATGGGCCAAAGTTTCCAGATAAGTATTGGCTAAATAGTGGCCATATTGACTAAATTATTGAGATAAAAATATGCTGTCTCTCAGCAGATTTCCCTATTAAGTTATATTATTGTGATAATTACTTCAGTACTAGAATTATATGCATGAATTTTTTGATTTTATTATTTTAGTTTAAACGCTCACGGGAAAATGGCCAAGTTTCTTAAGTTACTGATTAACACTTTGTTCAAGGTGCTTCTCTGGGTGGTCGGGGAAGTTCTATGTGAACACACAGTTTATCCATAAGCTCTTACAATGGTCCCTTTATATTTTGTAAAATTACTCAAGAATGTTAAGTCTCTTCATTGTAATCCAATTTACAAAATGATCCTGTAATCTCTTAGAACATAACCATTTATTTTAATGTGAACCATCTTATAAGGTAATAGAAACCTGATTGCACTACATAGAGAGAAATGTGGCTGGTTTCAGGGGTTTTTTTTTCTAAATCTGGAAGTGAGTTTCAAATGAAATTTAGAGTCTCTGGCTGATTAGTAAATTATAACAAGCACACTGGCAAGAAATTCATAGATTGTTTTGAGAATCTGTCTGTAAAATCGATGATGTATGTTAGAAAATATTCATATAAATAATCCCGTTGCTGTTAATAAAAATATTCATAGGAATAAAGCTGCTTACTTAATGCTTGACAGAAGTAGGTCCATGTGCCCAAGCTAGTATGTATTTCACTGATGGAAAGGCAAAGCAGGGCATCACACAGGGATCAGAGTATGTGAAAGAGCTGCAGAAGTCCAGTGGCACAGAAACATCTTGAGTCCCTCTCCCCTTTCTTATTTCTCTTGAATTTTGGTCTGCATAAATTCTACTTTCATGTTAATTTACTTTCATTATGTATGAGTAGGAGAGAATCAGGCCAAAAGTTGGCCCGTTCTTTCCCCACCTATGGTTGTCAAACAATGGATCCAGTGTTATGTAATGGGGCTCAATACTTGAGAAACCCACAGTTTATTGCTCCCACTTGCTTCCCCTGTGCAGTATAAAATGGGGTTTCAGTCACCTTTGCGAGGTTAGCAGTCTGTTGCAATACTTTTGTCCATACAGCTCATCATTTCATTTTGTGCAGATGTAATTAACAGCAGGAGCATTTTGAAGGATCTTTAGGTACAGCTGACTGTAAAAAAATCTGTGTTTGAAGTAACAAACTGCTCCTGCATTGAGTGGCTCCTAGTTTTTAGATTCAAAAAGAAAACCACCTGTAGAAGATGTAACCTTAAGTCTGAGAAATTGATTCACCTTCCTGTGTTGCTTTTGTACTCTGTGTAGTGATGCAAGTGCTTGGCTGCATTCATGAAACATGTTTTACAGAGACCAGAAGGAAGCTGAAGCTTTTCAGACTGCTCAGTTCACCCAGAGGTATTCTGTGCCTGCAGATAGTCCCAAGGCATGTTTAAATCCCCTGTAAAGTAACTTGGTTAAAAAGATACTGTTTAACAATTTTGCAATGTGCATTTAAAATGGTGGGAGATTTTGGGACTGTTTGCGGGTTTTTGTTTGTTTGGTTTTGTTGTTTTCTTTTTTTTTAATTAACCTTGGAAATGTTAGTAAATGAGTTAACATTGGGATACCTGTTTAAAGTGCTTCCTCAGATAGGAGATGAATGTTAGCTTCTCATAAAGCACTGAAGTTCACCTTTGGAGAAATCAGCTTGCAGGAGTTTAGATTTTTTTAGGTGGCCAGTATTCCCCCCTCTTTAGCAGCAGTTAAGTTTTATGCAGTTAAAAGTCACCCTTGAAAACTCTCTGAGATGTCAAGATGAGCAGCTGGGTCATTGTCATGGCCCACTGTTCTTAGTGGAGACAGTACAATCCACCACCAGTGGAGGATTGCCCTCCCAACTAAATCAGAAAGAAAAATGCTTTTGAAAGATCATGTCTAGCCAAGGGATGAAGTTCACAGGATGCCTGTCAATAGAAAGGAGTTTATTCTGCTCAAATACAGAACAGTTTCCAAGTGTCAAGTTAAAGTAGAAAACTGCTAGTAAATCTTTGGTCAGCTCCTGGAGCATGTGAGCATTGATGATAAAATTCTCTACTTGGTTATGGATATTTAAGGAAAGAATTCGATCCTACAGTTTTATCCTGATGTAACTGCTCCTTTTTTGGTGGTTATATAGGGGTGAGCTCTGTTATTTACCTTCTCAAAGATAAAGAGGTCTCCCATAAAGGCACTCTGTTTCCTTTGCCTGGCTTTGATATGTTTGATTTGTTGGTGGTGGTGTACTGCTGTGATCCATTTCATAATGCTGCCTATGTGTATTTTTCTTTTACTGCTAGCTCAGAACAGACTGACCTTAACAAGATGAGTCAGAAAACATAATTCAGTAAAACAATACATTGATATTCTGAAGGCTGCATCTCTTAGCAATTTCTCTGATTTCAGGAGGGTTATTCAACATTTGGAAATTCTGGCATACTACTGAATTACAATTTCCCAGAAAAAAAAACCCACTCCAACACGTATGCAGCTGGTGCTAAACAGCAACCTGTGCTGGTGGAATGTGATCTTGATTTCCTAAACATTCCTTCTCTACATTGTCTCAGACAGGAAACACTAGAGATTAATAAAAGTAGTGTGATCTCTGTGACTCTGAATGTAGGTAACTAGCCATTTTTGCCATCTTATGGCAGTCTGCAGAGCACACCGAAAAGAACAGCCTGGAGTATATGTGTCCCCTGGATGCTAATGGAGCCTTACTTAGTTTTACATTAATATCTGATTGGGGTCTTGACAGACACTACTTTTCTGCCTTGTAAATTTTCTTCTTCAAAATATATAAGATATATTGATAAATATATAATAAACTAGAAAGACGTTCAAACCATAAGACATTATAAAATTCAGGTGTCAAGGTACCGGCATCTCTTCCACAAGACCTTGTTTAAGCTTTGACATACAGAAAAAAGGGTTCTTAGAGAATATGTTTTTATAAAATTAGTAATATTGCATAGTGATAAATTATTTTCTCAGTGTTATTATTCCCAGTCATTTGTTTTTATAGGGTTTTGTAATCCATTTGTGCACTTACATACAATGAAAATTGGGTTATAGAAATGATCCATTCAAAAAGTGTCTCTGGCAGTCTAATTGGGCACACTATGTTATGATGTGCCATGTCTTTTATTCTTTATAAGTATTTTTGTTTATTTGTGTTAATAAAATAATTGTAACTCAGAAAACTCTACTAGGTTTTTAATGAAAAAAAGAGACACAGTCAGTGGTAATTTCTGGCTAGTATTTATGGAGAGGGACATTTTCTTAGGAGGAAAATAAAGTTTTCTAATTTATGAACATTGTGTTGGAATGTTAAAAACAAATAAATGGACTTGTAGAAACATAAAATCAGTTTGAAGACAAAAAATAGTGATTTTATTTCCATGAAAAACATGTTTTGGAAGGTTTAAAGCAGATTCAAAAGCCCTGACTCAGTCTCAATAAATAAATAAAAAACCCAAAACTTTAGCCACAAAGCGAGTGTAATACTTTTTAAATAATTACTGTCTTTCAGGATTATATTTTAGGTAGTGAGTAAACTATATATCAATAAGATGAAGGAGTGCAGGATACAGCAACACCTGGCACTTAGGAGTTAAGCATAACTTTATGCAATTAAATTGTTTTAGATGTGTTATGATAGAAGACAGATCTTAACACAGATCTTTTACAAAGGATTTTAATGCTGCTTTCATTTCTATATAATCTGCACTGCTTTCTGGACAGGCATTAAATGTTGTGTCTATGACAGGCATTTTGTTTTCATCTTGTCCCTGTGTTGAAAATTGACAGGATAGTGCAGTGTTGGGTTTTGGTAGAATTTGGTTTTGAAAGCAATAAATGTTTTAAAAATGGATAAACTGGAAGTTAAAGAAGGCCAGGAAAAGAAGGATGCCACACATTTGGAGAGAAAAGTGGAAATGCTTGGTATGAGTCATAGTTCCTGATGAAGCTCATTCTTCGTTTGGAACTGGCCTCAAAAAAACTTTATTTGCAGCACAAACAAGCTGTATCTTTGCTTTAGAAGATATAATGGCGGAAAATTCATGAGTATTTGCCATCAGTCAGCATCTGTTCCCATTCTGTTAGTGGTCTTTCTTGTTATCTTTGTCACACATCTCTTAGTGTTTGGAAGGTAAAGAGCTTCACTTGATTTCAAGGAGGAAACGCATGGAGAACAGTTGTGATGGATTTGTTGGAATCCACGTTGCTGAAGTGCTATACTGACAGACACTTTAAATAGCATTATGCATTATAGAGGTGGAGACAGGAGGTACAAATATTGCATGTAACTAAGGACAAGTTGCAGGAGGTTTCTCTCACGTGAAGATGACAAATGTATAATGAATAGATGTAGCTGTACAAGTGTTTCATAACCAAAGACACTTCGTAGCAGTCCTAAACTGTGTACTCAGATGATCGCTGACCAGTGCCAACTGTATGGCTTAATGCATACAAGCAGAGATATATGCCATCTCTGTGCTCCTGACACATCTGTGTCATTTTCTTACTTCACATTGATGTTGAAAATATCTGGGGAGAACTGGTCTTTTTGACAGTGTGAATAAAGAGTATGGGAATGGATGTGGTTTCCTGTTACTGTTATTTGGAGGGAATGATTTAAATCATTTCAACACATTCTGTTTGGATCCCTGCCATACCTAGGGACAGATGATTTTGGATTATGCCGGAAGATTAGGAAGATGATAATGGATATCTGCTCACTGAAAGTAGATCTTCCATCAATCTCTCTAAGTTTTGTCCTGTCTTCTGTGCTGGCTTTGATCCCAAATGTGATGGATCAAGGGTATTGGCTTCAACTAGATGAGTTATATTGCTCTCTGGCTGCCATTTCAGACCTGTTCAGATTTGATATACAGGGTAATGCTAAAACAGAGTTTTCCTATCTGAGGATTTTTTGAGTGTTGGTTCAAATACTGCATGCCCTAGAGAATGAAGGAATACATAACTCAAACATGATTTGTTTCTGTCATGAGCAGCTGCAGTCGCTCATTACATTCTTTCATCAGCTAGAGAGCTAATTCAATTAGAAAAACTCCTATTCTTTGAGCAGTGTGGCTTTTTCAAACACTCCTGGAGCATGCAGGAGAAACTGGACTGCTTAAGAAACCGTAAATGTATGCGGTGATGTTACCAAAATAGGGAGGTAGTACTTTACATTAATGTGAATTTCTGAAATATCTTCCATATCAAAATATACTGTGTACTTTATATCTCAGCCAGTTAAACTTGCAGGCTCTGGCTCTTCTCCAGAGACCTCTGAAATAAGTCTTTTCTTTGACCTCATTGGATTTTGTAATCCAAGCTGTCCCCATAGCAATGATTTTATATGCCATGTACATGAGACTGCTTCTCTTGTGGCTTTTGCCAGCTTAGAGGAGAGGGCAGCAATAACATATACCAGTTCAGTTAAAAAAAAAAAAATGTTTCTGATTAAAATCACAAAATAAATGTAAATAGATAAAGAGGACAGTAATCCTGAAAGCTGACAGTTACCCAAGGCTTTGGTGTTAATGTGGTCCTCTTGGAAGAAAAAGCATAATAACTGCTGAGGAATAGAATGACTTGATGTTAAAATGTTCCCTCATAGTAGAAGAAAATAACTTTGTAAATCACCACTACCAGTTTTCTCACCATCATAATGTCTTTGGTTGTTTTCTAGTCAAATTCCAAGCCCACTACTGGCTTTTCTCCTTCTCAGTTGCATAGATTCAGGACATGAAGCCCCCTAAAACATGTTCGCTCTAAAATGAGTGAAGGCAGTCTGTGCCTACTCAGCCCATGCTGCCAGCTGGCTGGACACAGCCAGATTAGCCACGTGTTGTGCTTCATAGAACAAACCCCTGCAGAATCCTTCTGCTTAGATTGGATTCTTCAAAACATTAAAGTTACCAAACACATCCAAGACAAAATCTGGGGTTTTCTTCCAGATTTTCAAAGTATCAGCAGAATGGATTTCTTGCTAAATCTAAGTATATAGACAGTAACAACATCAAGGAAGGACTAAAGTTGTCGCTTTCCTTCCTGCAGATTAATTTGGAGTATTTCTCTCAGCCTAGTGGTTAGCTAGAAGAGAAACAGATATGTCCTAACAACATAACAACAGAGACAACATGTACCTTGTATTTGCTAAACTCTCCTGTACACCTCAAAAATATGTAAGGATGATGTGGTGTACTGATCCCATAACCACCAGCAAATGTTTTAGATGGGCAATTTGTGTGCTAGGTTACATTCCTTACAATATTTGAAATACATTTTGAAAATAATAACAAACTTGTTTTCATCCATTAAAACCAAACTTCTCCCTTCAGGAAGTTTGTTTACTATTTTCAATACTCATCATTACATTTGGTTCTCTTTCCAGAGTACACATAACATGTGCAGAATGTTCCCTACCAAGTGGAAATAGATTATTTTAACAAATAGGGCCTTGCTCACTGAAAATGACAGCTCATATCCCACGTAAACTAACCATAGATGGGAAAGTTCTCCACCCCAGCTAGGCACCCACAGCAGCATGACAGAAGCAGGAGTAGAAGCTTCCTTGTCTCTCTTACACCTACAATTCATTTTCCACCTTTTGCACCTTAAGTCCCATGAACGACAGAAAATATTGTATCACCTCAATGGAACTGTGTGTATGAGGAAAAGAGTGTGTCCTTGCATATACGCGCAAAAAGAATAAGTGTAATGGCATTTGTTACGTTGGCTCTGTGGAATTTAGACTCCTTTGTCACCATGGACAAAGTAATATTTAAGGCGAAATGGAAGGTTATTTATACAACAGTATCAGCCTTTTAAGGAAGGAAACTAAAAGGTCTCCCTCTTTGGTTGCCTTCATAGTGAGGTTCACAGGTTCAAGACCAAAGCTGAAGAATGACTGTCAGCAAGTGATGTCTGGGTACGGTTTTGGGGTGTAAAGTGGATGATCAGACAAAGCATTCTTAGGGGCACTTCAATTCCAGTACAGAGAAATTCTTAGTATAATGGTCAAGGGAGAGAATCTACCATAATAGATTGGAAGAGCCTATATAAGTTAAATAATGAAATATTATAAGGAGAAAGTCAATCTGCATTTTGTTAATCTTATATTAGGAAAATAACAACGTACTAAGGATTTCTAAATGTGTTGTATGTTGTCTATAAATGTTTATTTCCACTAATTTATTTTACATATGTCCTATCATAAAGATTGTATTTAATGTGGCAGAAGAGAAATAACTAATGTGACAGCATTAGCCATTAAAAAAAAAAAAAAAGATAGTAAAACATAGAATAGAGCATATATGCTGTTCAGAGCCTTATGGTATGTGCATGTGACTCTACAGTGATGAAACAGTCACATTTGTATTAGTTCACAGAAATGTTAATTACACCTTTGCTTGCTCAGTTCTTCTCCCTCTGGAAGTGAAATCAGGAGGCTGCACTGAATCAGGTTTAGATGGCAACAGTTTTAAAATAACTGTGTGATCTTCGTCAGTTCAAAGGACTGAGTGTTTACATGTTCAGTATCAAACCTGAAATGCTTTGGACTTGTTCTAGGTAACCTTTCCAGGAACTGAGTTGAAGTAAAATTGAAGATCTCCCTATTTCACATACAGAAGGTAAGGAAGCATCACAGCAGCTTTATGCTTGGTTTATTCTGTATCTGTACCCAGGGATAACTCTAGACACAGCACAGCAGCTGCAGATACAGCTTTCAGGTGCAGCAGTAGATCCCATGACAAAGAAATATATTTTTCATTTTCTCACTGAAAGTATCCTAGTTAGAATGGCTGGGACCAGTTTATCAGTGTCTGAGCGGGACCAAAACCATGTATTCTACAACCCTCTATGTGATTTCTCATGAAATGTTAATAATGGATCATTTGCAGCAGCTGCCCAGGGCACACCTGACCCCTCAGGCTACAAGCTGTGTGTTTAGGAACTCTATGAGATAGGGAAGTGTTCCTGTCTTCACTCAGCTGGATAACTCCCCACCTGGGAGGCATCAGCACCTCCACACCCAGCCTGAGGGGTCATGTCGGCTAATCAAAGAGTATTCCAGGACTCACAGAGTAAATCACCCATTGTGAAACTCCCCACCCTGGGGGAGGTACTGGGCATTCCCAGTTGAACCTAAGCATAAATAATCTTGGGGTTTGGGGACTTCTGGTACAACTGGTCAGATCCAGAGGAGCACCAGAACCTCAACAGGATTGTAACTGCTACTCTCAACAAGACTGCGACCATCATCCTCACCAAAAGGTTTTCCTTTCCTTTTCCTTTGTTCTCAGGAGGATCATGTGGCGCTCAGCACACTGACTCACAAACTTCATTCTGTTTGTGTCCCAGGATGTTGGGTTATACATCTGTTTTTGTGAGTCAAAACCAATTTTTTCTCTGTATCATTGTACTTATTGTAATCTTTTTCTTAACTTGTAATCACTTTTTGAATTCAGTTTACTTCTCTTGCTGGTTTACCTTTAAACCAACACAGAAAGTTAGATAACTTAAAGGTGCTAACATTTTCTACACTGTTTTACCTTTCAGTCATATAGGCCCTCTGCATTTGTGTAAAAGGAAACATGGGTGGTCAGAGTTGAATCTTGGACCTGTGTGAATGGTTCACCATAAGTAGGGTTTCAGGGCTGATGTCCTTTGGTTGCCAATAGAACTGTTCTGGACAACGATGAAATAAGCCTGTACTGAAAGCATGTACAGAGAGCCCCTTTAGTACATCCAGTTCTTCCTGTTTGCTTCTCTTTAATAAATGGAGACAATCTACTTGAGGGTAAATCTTTGCTCAGACTTTAAGAAGAATAGATAAAGAGAAAAGTATTAACATGTAAAAATATACTGAATTTGAACTGAGGATGTTTGGATCTGATTCTTTAAAGAAAAAGTCTTTCAGATTTGAAAAGGAAAATGTAGTGCTCATATTATGCTTTCATGCTCTTGAGGAAAACAAGCCAGGTCTTTGCTTATTAATCAGGCTGAACTGAGGAAGACTGTCCTGTGTTTGCACTGAAGTTGCTAAGGGCAATCATTTAACTTGGTTACACTGGCAGCTGGCTTTACCTTGTGTACATATGAGCCACTCCAAAAATTTATCAAGAAATCTTCCAATTAATTCATAGAAGTTAAATATTAATGCAAAAGTAAACAGTGTGTTGACTTGCTGTGTGGCTCATTAGTTAGGAGCATAGCAGCAGTGTTGAAATAGTGATAGTTTCAAGAAATATAAGCTAAACCTAACTCTCTTTTCACAGGGTAGCTATGTATCTGAAAGGGAACACAACAAATCCCACAGGAATTTGCAAAGGGAAAGTTCCAATGAGAATAATTTTGTCCTTTCTCTGATCATCCCAGGCATTTTTAGCTTTGCAGTGTGTTCTGTAGTATGGACTATGGTGTCCTTTATTCAAAAGTTATACGATGAATCTTCTGGGTTTAATAGTTTAAAACTTAGTTAATAGTTTAAAAGTTTAGTAGTGTTGCTGATGTTTTTCAGCAGCATCACTGTGTAACTGACTTTGGAATTCATCTCTGGAGGTCACCTAATCTCTAACTCCTCTGCTCAAGTGTGTCAAATAGAGCAGCCTGGATGGATGAGGTGAGAGCAGCGGATATTGTCTACCTCAATTTCAGCAAGGCTTTTGACAGTGTCTCTCACAATACCCTCATAGGCAAATTCAGAAAGGGTGGCTTGGATGAGTGAACAGTGACATGGGTTGAGAACCAACTGGTTTGTCACTCGTGGTGCCCTCAAGGTTCACTAGTGGGCCCGGTGTTGTCTAATTATTTGTCAATGACTTGGATGAAGGGGTAGATATATCCTCAGCAAGTGCACTGGTGATACAAACCTGGGAGGAGTGGCTGATACCCCAGAGTGCTGTGTGGCCCTTCAGAAGGATCTTAAGAGGCCAGAGAGATGAGCAGAGAAGAACCGCCTGAAGTTCAACAAAGGTAAATGCAGGGTCCCTCACCTGGGGAGAAATAACCCCAGCAGTTGTACAAGCTGGGGACCAACTTGCTGGAAAGCAGATGTGTAGAGAAGGACTTGGGGGTCCTGGTGGACAACAAACTGTCCCTGAACCAGCAGTGTGCCCCTGTGGCCAAGAAGGTACCATTAGGTATCCTAATGGTTCATTAGGAAGAGCATTGCCAGCAGGTTGAGGGAGGTGATCTGTTCCCTATACTCAGACCCAGTGAGGCCTCTCCTGGAGTGCCATGTCCAGTTGTGGGCTGCTCAGTACATGGGAGACATGGAGCTCCTGGAGAAAGTCCAGTAGAGGGAAACAAATGTGATTAAGGGACTGGAGCATCTCTCTTATGGGGAAAGGCTGAAGGAATTGAGCCTGTTCAGCCTTGAGAAATGTCTGAAAGGGGACCTCATCAATAAGTATCTAAAGGGAGGGTGTTGCGAGGATGGATCCAGGTTCTTGGTGGTGCCAACCAAGAGGCAGTGGGCAGAAACTGAAACACAGGAAGTTCCACCTGAACATGAGGAAGAATTTCTTTACCGAAGTGTGGATGACTGTGCACTGGAAGGCACTGCCCAGAAAGGATGCGGAGTCTCACTGGAGATATTCAAGAACCTTCTGGGCACAATCCCATACAATATCCTATGGGATGACCCTGCTTGAATGGGGAGGTTGGACCAGATGATCCTCAGTGGTCCTTTCAAACCTGATTGATTCTGTGGGTTACTCAGGGCTGTGTGTCCAGGCAGATTTTGAGTATCTCCACAGACAGAGATTCCACAGTCTTTCTGGGTGACCTGTTCCAGTGTATGACCACCCTCATAGTAAAAATAAAAAATGTTTTTTCTTACATTTAAATGGGATTTCCTGTATTTCAGTTTGTGCTTGTTGAATCTTGTCACTGGACACTGCTGAGACTTGTCCTTTCAGTGGCACTTCCTCTTCACTCCCCAGAGGCATCAGGAGCACCGGCCAGAAGAAAGACAGCAGAAAAATTTCCATTCATATTTGGCCAAACTGCTGCTGGCAGGACATTTACTGGGGAGCCAGGGTACAGACATGCCATCAATGAAGGGGCAGGGGAGGGAAGTGATTTACACCTAACGAGATCTTGGCATCAGGACATGTCTTTTTGTAGAGTGTAGGCCACGATGCAGGATATGGTCCTGTAGATTCAGTTCTGTGCATTAGAAGTGGGAAATGCCTACAGGAAAGGAAGTGCCATTACAGGCAGGCAAGGTTTTTGCTGAAGGAGAACTTAGTGGAAGCAAGGCTCTTTCTAGGTACATTCTTAGGTGACAAGCCTGGGACATTTTTTTTAACATTACCTTGTAAACCATAACCTCTGTAGGTTGCTGAAGGTTTAGGAACATGATTGTGCAGTTATCTATGAGTGCATTTCCAAAGGTTTTATCTGTTCAGGTACAGAGGGATCATTTTTGCCATGGAGCAAAGAACAGAAAGAAATTGTAGCAAATTGTTTTTCTTAGTTTATGTGTTTAGGGTTTTCTTTCTTTAGCTTTCAGTTTTATTGCTTTAGGCACCAAGGTTTGAGGATCCAGATAAGGCAGTGTCTATAAATGAGCCTGTATATAAAATTTCCTATCCTTCTAATCGTTGCAAAGAACCCAGCATTTTAGATGAAAATTGAAACCCTAATGGTTCACTTCAGATCTTTATTTCAGTAGATGTCTTCAATATATTCTTCTTTTCAATATATTCTTCTTTTCCATACTGCTTTTACTAATGTCACTTCAAAGAAATTGATAACGATTTTTTTTTTTTTTTAATTTGGCATTGGTTGTCTGATATGACCTTATGTAGATGTCTGTATTCCATCACTTTACACTTCTCTGATTCTCCACTGTCTGGCTTTAGTGTAACTCAGAAAGGACAACAAGCCCATGTTGTCAGGAGATAAGCTGTAGAGGAAAAAATCAGACCTTCATTTGATATTTCCCTTAGGGATTTATATTTTATTAAATTACCAGAGGAGGACTCCAGATATTTATGGAGTCATTTCATTTTCTGAGATAGATCCTCTCTGATAGAGTATTATATATATGTGTATAGCTTTTTTTATGGCTCTGTATTATAACCAGTCAGACACCTAATTAATAGGAATCAAAATTAGAAGGTGAAATGAAAAATTTGGCTTCATTGATTGTCGATTGGTGAGAAAATTTTCTTGCCTAATTGAAGTTATACTATCTTCTGAACAAGCAGCTCCAAAACTGGCTTTACCAAATCATGAATCATTTTCAGATGTCAAAGATCTCCAGCAGTTTCCAAATATCTTTGTGGATTGGAAGATGAGTTGAATTTTATGTAAAACTACTTCTCTTCCTTAAAACAGATGATCTAAAAGACACGGAAGTCTCTTAGGCTCTGGAACTAATTTTTATTAGAGCAAGATTTATCCAGATTGAGGCAATTTTTTTGTACAAAACAAGTTTTGACCTCCTGGGCTAGAAACACTCTAAACATCTGAAAAGAAACCTCTCCCCTGTACCCATGTTCTTGGAAGAAGAGTCATGCAGAGCAGTCTTGCTTCCTGACCTCTCAGCTTCACAAATCTTTTTGCAACAAATATGATCAGTGTCCCTTCCTCAGGCTCTCTGTCCTCCCGAAGAATTCCCCACCTGAGCAAAAGCCATGACCTTCCAGGAGGGTGTGCCAAGACAGTGTAAACAATAACCCTCCTTTTGCCTGGGCTCAGGCTCTTGTAGCAGAGTATCATGTACAATAGGCAGAACAAACAGGTGAGGCAGGTCTGCTGTCCATCAAAACAGGGTCAGGTTCATTATGTCACCTGTCATCAGGTTCTGCATGGTATAGCTGGGCAAGGTCTGTCTTTGACTGCATTAAGTCCTAGAAGTGTAAGAGAACAGCTTCAGAGATTTTGGGGCTGCTGGCAGTTTTTTTGGTGCTGACAATATAATAGTTTATGTTGGAAAAGACCTCTAAGTTCATCAAGCCCAGCCATTAACCCAGCACTGCCAACACCACCACTGAACCACCTCCCTAAGCATCATGACTACATGTTGTTTAAATCCCTCAAGGAACGGTGATTCCACCACTTTCCTGGGTAGCCTGTTCCAGTGCTTGGTGACCCTTTTAAGAAATTTTTTCAAATATCTAACCTAAACCTGCCCTGGTGCAACTTGAGGCCATTTCCTCTTGTCCTCAGTGTTCCTCTTTCTACTTGGGAAAAGAGATTGCTGCAGTTTCAGAGTTCATCTTTACAGAACTCATCAGCAGTCTATTACTGAACTCTGTGAAACGTGATGGCTGGGGAGCATTTATTTTGTCAGGGAAAAGTCACAGTGAAAGTAAACCTCAGAGACTTGCACAGCTGAAATAAAAAGTTCTCAAGTCTTTTGAGCTGAACCCAGCACCCTGATTACAGATTTAATTCAAGTAATTTCTATTACATATGTTTCTCCTGAAAGGAAATGCAGGAAATTGCATGTATTGTTTTAAAAATTACTTTCTTAAATACTGTAGCTGTCTTTCCTAGTGACCAAAGGAGACACAGTTAATCTGCATCCACACATTAGTATGTTTTGCTGTAACAAATCTACAGAGCTAAATAAAGCACTGTATTATGAAGCTGTACTGGTCATTTCATATATACTCTAATGAAAATATTCTCCTGTTTGGTATTTGGGTGTTGTTTGTTTGTTTGCCTTTACTTTTTTTACTGTACTTAGCTTGAATTGAAAATGAAACCTAAAATCAAGTTATAAGTACGAGTGCCATATGTTTAATTTATATTTAATATTTGCAAATATTTAGTCCTAAGGGAAGAATTAGTGCTGACATCAATTTAATTTACCTGACTGCTCATGCTGGGACAGGAAAAATTCCCTTTCCCCATATCTCATTAATGTGTATTGGTAGATAAGCCAGAGGTGTACTTTTAAAATATCTTTTTTATTTGCAGCTTGACAAAGTGGCTTTTGTAATGATCTAAGCATTACAACTCACAGGTATGAAGCCATACTTTGTAAGTACAAAGCTGAGATGAGTTTGTTTTGTTTGCTTGTTTTCAAGTTGCCGATTCTGAAATTTCAGCTTGAAAAGGGAAAGACAGCCACAATTTTGCACATCAATAACAAGAATCTGGGAGGCTGGTTATGCTTTTAATAATATCCATACAACTCTGCTGTCATCATGATCTGTGCTTGGTAACATCTGTGTGGATTCACTGCCTCCTGAAAAGGCCCCACTGTGCACTTAAGAGTGAATTTGGCCAATGGCTTTGCTGGTGAGCTTTTAGCTCTGATCAAACCCTGAATTGGGGTACTCTCTGATTATTAGCAATCACAAAACTGTAAGGCTGAGCTTCCTATATGACTTATATGCCCCAAACTTTATATGCTTTCTGGCATCTGTAGTGAAAATCCTGAATCCTCATTTATCCACTGATGTTCCCTGCGTAGTGCAGGGCCTTAACACCAAATCCAGACAAAGTGTCAGCTAATTAGGGAGTGTGATATGTTATTAAAAAAAAATTCCTAGAAAACAACAAAGCCAACCAACCAAAAGCAATAAAGGTCTTAGAGCAACAGTATATCTGAAAACCCAGACTCACATAGAGTCACTCACAGAGAGTACTGTGTGGTACAGTGTGTCTACTCAGACAAACTCATCAAGACAACTGTGTTGCTGTAGGCGTTGATGTGCCTGGAAATAACTCCTTGCAGCACGTGAACTAACTTGTTTAAAGCTAGTTTAAGGATCTCTGAACAGCATCACAGTTTGCAGAACATACATCTTGGGCCTCAGCAGGGTTCTTCATATTAGAAGCCTTTCTGACAGAAGAAAGCAGCCCTTATTCTTGTTTCTTTTGAGACAGCTGGTGGAGAAGGAAGAGTCTTGAATGGTTTAGTAGTGAGGCCTGTCTCCTTGGAGGTTTAAATTCTGACTGCTTGATAAGAATTGATAAATTCTGATGAGTCCCACATGAACCAGGAAGGTGGAACACGGTGCTGTGTGTTGCTTACTCTGGCTGGCCCAATTGATGGTGGATTCCTTTCTCTAGAATGGCTTAGCATCCATTTTATTGGAGCAAAGGTTGGTGGTTAGGGCACTCTCTTGGGAAATGAGATGTTAGAGTTTTGAATGTCTGTATGCTTAGGAACCTACTGAATTCAGTCCTCTCACTTGCTGATACCTGCAGGCGTTAAGCTGTTGTGTGAAAGGTGCAGATTCCCACCCATCCTTTTAAAACGCAGTGAACAAGTCTGCATTTTCTGAGGAACTTCATCTTGTCAGTGTGCTCTGGGTATTATTCTGTAATGTTTAATGTTTTGGATGCCTTAGGGGACCTGCACATTCCTTTGCCAAGTTTCTAGATCCTATCTTGGGAGGGATGTGAGAAATAGGCCCTGAGCTATTTAGACTAGGGCAATTCTAAGCATGTACAAAGCAAACACCTAGGAAACTTTCAGGTCAAAAGAGAGGAGAGCAGTAAGTTTAAAAACCTTCTGGAGTATGAAAATATTGCTAAGAAGTATTTTGGATTTCAGTTTGAATGCCTGGGCCTCACATCTGAGTCAGTCTTGTTTTAAAAAATTGTGTTGTTTTCTGAATGTGGCTAATGGTCACTAGAGACACCTGTAGTATTCCAGATACAAACAGGAAGCAAAATGTTAGCAAGGATGAAGATACCTCTTTTTTTTTTTTAAATTTTCAATTTGAGATGCATTTACATTTTGGCTGTTTTACTGTGGATGATGTCTAGAGATGAGTAGTCATTGGGGGTTTTGATGGACATTTTAATTTCTTGATCCTCAATTTACGGACTCATTTTTCTACTTAATAATGCTGTTGTCTCCTCTAAAACAAACTTTGGCTCACTCAGAAATTAGCTGGAATATACTAAGGAGCTAAACAGTGTAAGCCAACAGGAGTCCTTAAAAAAGGTAAAACATTTGGCATTCTCCTGTATGTGTGTTAGTAAATTAATCAGAAGACACACCACATGTCTTCTCACTTAACTCTTCTTAGTATTTTCATAACTATTGCTTTGCAGTGAGAGGTTTTACACAATTTCACATATCACAGAGAAAGCAATATTAAGACTTTAGGATAGGTGAGGAGAAGATTACTCCCAACTTTTTTGTATCAGCACTCACACTCCAGGCACAGGCAGAGTGATTTTAAATTTAATCTATCACTTCAGAGACTAGTTCCCATGAATTCATGCCCATTCACATAAACTCACTGCGTGAAAGTTCTCACCTTTGAAAAACAAAGTTCAAAGTTGCATATGCTTTCCTGACTGGAATTATTTGCAGCTCAGTTTCCCTTAGTTGGGAGATACAATATCACATTCTTGTCTGGCTCCCACTGTTCTAAAGGTATCTAAAGTGCTTTGTTTTTAGAGGTTTGTGTGTTTTTTATTCTTGTCACCTTAATGATCCCATCTTAGCTCAGTGGAAATCAGGTGCTATTTATTCAATTTCTGCAACACCCACTTCATGGGAATCTGAGTACCATTAGCTCTGCCCATGGCTTTAGGAAAACAATTCTATTCTGCTTTAGAATGCCAAATGAGACTGGCTGGGGTCAGACATAAAGGAAGCAGGAAGCGAACAGCAGTGAACAAGGAAACATAAGTATGAAAACAATTTTAGGTTTATGAATCATAGAGCCTTTGGTGAAATTAATTAAACAAAGTCTTAAGCACATTCAGAGAAAGAGTTGAAAGGTAAAACACCTCTGTAAAGGTGAAATAAGTTCATAGTATTTGAAGTGCTCTCAAGAATGTTCCATACACAAGGAAAATGGGAAAAATTGAAAATAAGTTGGGGTTTGTGGGTATTTTATTTTACTGTCACACTGCAGGAAACCCGTAGTCCTTTTAAGCACATAAGCCTGTCATCAGGTGATGGAAAGACAAACTTTTGGACCTCATGGATATTAAAAATGAACAGGTATCAAAAGCTTTTCTATTTTTCCCACTGTATCAGAGACAGTAAAAGCTGTTTCAATAATACACTATAAAATAGTATTTTTATTTTCTTGGAGTTTGGTAGCTAGGTACAAAAGTACTCTTTTGAATTTTTAACTCTTCTAATAGAGGAGCACTAAAATCAAAATGGGCATAATAAATAAGAAACTTTCCAGTGCCATTAAGTCTGAATGTTTATTCCTTAAATCCCATTAATTGTATTTGAAACATTTGTATTTGATGAATTTCAATCAAGGCACGGTCTTCCAGGAGAAGTCCTTGGATTTTTATTTTATTTCTTTCCTGAAGTTAGTGACACTGAATGTCTTGGGCAGATACATCTGGTAAGCGTCTTCCAGGGCCAGAGACTTGGAGCTTCTTGCAGCTGTTAGTGAAAGGGATGCAGTTTTATCTTAGAACAAAAGCTGATAAGAGATTTATTAAGGTGCATTGGTGGATGGACACTGGTCAATTAGTTGAGGAGATTAAAGCCTGAATATTTTGGACTTACACTTTGTTTGCAGTTTGTTGATTGCTTGCCAGACATGGGAAAACTGTTTTCTTCTGACTGCGGAGTAGCTCTAAGGAAAGCTCTTTACAAGTCCCTTTACAAACCTTGCCTCTGTGAGAAGAACATAGTTTTCAATGAGCAGTTTGTCAAATTTGAAGTCAGAATTTCCTGCAGACTTTGATGCACTCTAGTTTTTGATGGTTTGTCATTTACATGATTATTTTGATTTTGTACCAAAACACCATGAAGGGACCTCTGTCTATAGGAGAACAAAGTCCCTGAAGTTTTTATTGTTGCATTTGACCCAATGCAAATTGCACAAACATGAATCCCTGAATCAACTTTAATTTGCAAAACTCTCACTAGGTGGTTGTTACAAAATACTTGCCTGTGGAAGAATTTCCCCTATTTTTTTACTTACAGATTTTTGCATTGCAGAGAAATGTAGAAGCAGGAATTTTAATTTTCTTTTGGTTTTATGTTTAGATGTTCCCAGTTTTGGGGCTGTGTTTAAATCTACACTATCACATACATTTCAAATTGTAAATTTAATGTTAACAGTTAAATCCAAACTTTCTTAAACTCATGTCAGGCACTGGGGGAGATGTGCATGTGGGAAGGATTTGCTCCATACCAGTTGTAGGACAAAGATAAATGATTTTTGAAGGCAGTATGTTTGAAATTTGGATCATCCAATGTCAGTAAGTGGGACAAAACCAGGACAAATGATGAAATCAAAATCTTGCATCCTTAGCCCAACCTTAAAAAGAAATAAACCTGAAAAAGTGCTAGCATGCACATGTACTTACTTGCAGAAGACTGTTTGCAGTCCCCTTGTTCCTATTTCTTGTGCTGACAACTTCCAGCTGTGCGAGACATTTAAACTGGGATAATATAAGCCTACTGCTAAGATGTACAATTCTCTACAGTGAGCCCAATACTATCAGTTATATATTTATATAACTGATATATGACTGCTGAGTAAAGACAGGAGTAAAATACAGTTTTTAATTTCTTTTAATTATTATTATTACATTTAGAAAAGGTTTTTCAAGTTTTGAAAGCTGTTTGGTAAAAAGCCCTAAATGTTCTGCTGAGCACCTTCCCCTGCTTTATCCTAAAGATGACCTATAGTTTTTGTCTTTACTAGCTAACTTAGCAGCACTGAAGATTTTTCCTTTAAAGTATTGAACAGCTCTTTCTTATATCAGAAGCAGTCCTTGAATATTTAGGTTGCTCCTCTGTAAGTCTGTATTTATAGCCAAACTCTTTTTAAAGGGCTGAGCATATCCTGGAGTTGTAATGTAAACTCTGAGATGGATACTGAGACCCCCTTTTCATTGGCCCCCTTTTCATTGGCTCCCTTTAAATTCCATTTACTTCCTTTCATCCTTCAAAGACATTTATTTAGATTTTTTGTTTTAAAGTAGAACCCAATTTATCTGGGAGCTTATTAGTATTGCACCTGAGTGCTGAAAACATGCACATTTTTATGGTTGTTTGATGGCCAACCTTGGTCTCAAACAACCCTTTAGATTTCAAAGATGACTCTTGTGGTCATGTGTGCTCATTTATATCCATATTCATATTTATATATATATCTCCATCTTAGTTTGAATTTACATATGTGTATTCCTATCTCTCTCTATGTATTCCGAGACATATATCTTTATATATGTATGTATACATCTAGATGTATTAAAATAGTTTTAAAATTTGTATTACATTTCAAATCAACACAAAAGTGTAAAATTTCAATGAGCCAGCAATCTGAAAAAATATTTTGCTTTTGAACAGTCCAAACACTTCATTTTCATTGGATGCAATATTTTTTGTCTTAAATTTCAAATTAAAAAATCATTTCAAACATACAAAAGGGGATTATTTCATTTTGAAACTGTCAAAACAGATCACTTCAGCAGCTTTAGGAACTTTTTTCCTAAAGAAGACATTAAAACTGCTTTTCCTCCTTTAATTTCAACCAGCTGATGTTTTCTAGCAAAATAAATGAATAAAAAAAAATCACGAATGTGTGTGCTTTTCAAAGAGAACTCTGCAGTATTTTGTTAACTAAAGGACAAAATAGTATATAAAAATTAGTTATAACTGTCACAGTTTGGAGTCACAATTTTATCTGCAATATGACACATAATTGAAGATACAAAATGAAAAACACACATCCGTATTTTAAGGGATTTAAACAAAGCTAATACACAGTTATGGATGCATAATCAGTATAATGTATTTCTGCACTTAAACCATTTTAGGCTATGGAAAATGTAAATATAACTATCAAATTTTTTGTGTGGTGGGGTCCAGTCATGACTGGAACAATATAATTATATTTATGTGGTGAGTTCTTGGTAGAAAATAAAATGTGTATTTTATAATAATGTCTAAATTACTTCCAAAATGTGGGGAGTGGTTTTATATTTTTTCAGATGCCTAAAGATACATTGGGCCTGGGTCTGTGCAGTGGGAACAGTGCTATAATGATAGCTGGGGAAGTTTCAGGATGAAAAGGGTCATGATGTAGCCCCCACCACCTCATCTGCATGGTGGCACTATCAAATTAAATAAGGGTATATAGGACAATGGTATCATTAAGGAAGGGGCCTTGTTTTCATTCTTTGGCTATTGCATTCCCAGTACATAGTTTTTATTGTAGTTTTACATAATTATTCATTGGAAATATGTAAAATATATGAGTGATCTCGGCAGAAACTGTAAAATGAGTCTCTCCATAGTAAGCATAGGGACAGAGTACCTGCTGCTCACTTGAATACTTTAAAAACATTTTACCCAACTTGTGAGTAAAAATACAGAATTATTGTAATGAGAACATCACAAGCTAGGCCCACACTCAGAAGCATCTTACAGTGTCCCTTTGTGAGTAGTTGTCTGATATTTACTCTTACCACAATAGTAAGGGCTATATATTTCACCTTAGCTCTTTATTTACATAACTGTATATTTAAAATACACATATTCTTTTACTCTGAATAAGTACTTTCAGACACCTTTTTGTTTGCTTTTCAATCAGTATATGCTAAAGTATTGTAGTTAGTTACATTTTTTCCTGTGTTTTGCTTTAGTTTTTATTAACCCAAATCCTTTCAGTCCAAACACTTTACTGCTTTTCAGTTTTGCCCAAGCAGCTCTTCCGGGAGGTCCTGTTGTTTTCCCTGTGAGGACAAAAAAAAATTGTAATAAAGTTTAGTGTCTTTAAAGCAACTCTGCTTATTTACCATATAAGCCTGTCCAAAGGCTGTTTTCTGTAAGCAATGGAGGAATTAGGAAAGAAAAAAATAATTTCATTGTTCCCTGAGTCAAGGCTCTTTGAGCTTGCAAGTATATTCCAAATATTCCCCAACTCCAAAATACATTCTCTAGACTTTTCTTACAAAAATGTTCTTTGATTCCTCTGAAAAAGAAGTCGGAATGTTCTTGCTTTATGCCACTACTCTGACTTCTGAAACAGATGCTTGGGTGAGTTATGTCAGACAGCAAAGTTGGATCCTGAGGCCAACGCCAAGCTGGATCTCCTCTTCCACGCAAAGCAGAAATTGTCCCAGCAGGAGAGTGTGAGGGTATGACCTCCCCAAGCTGCTGGAAGGCAGGGGAATGCAATGAGTTGCAGGGAGCAGGCATGTGAGCTTGGAGACATGGGAGAGGCTCTGAATACTGCCTAATGCTTTCTGCCTTCAACACTCCCATAGGTCGTTTCTTCATCACATTAGATTATTATTTTTTTTTTAGGTTGCAACAAAAATAGGTCATTTGTTTCCAGGAAAGAAGTTAGTGAAGAACAGGTGGTTTTGACACCACTTATTTTCTTAATTTGTTTTTTTTTAGCAGCTATGTGTCGTCTTGAAGATATATACTAATATTTGGGAGTGAAGTGCCTTTCGTTGTACCCATGAACTTCACCACAGAATCATAGAATCAACTGGGATGGAAGAGACCTCCAAGATCGTCAAGTGCAACTCATGTTTAAATGAAGTTGCAAACAGGGGAAAAAATTGCCGTTTTCATACATGTAGTAGAATTTTGCATCTTTTATTTATTTGTTTTGCTGATGGTATTACTAATTTTCAGAAGCTTTTTCAAATCAAACAAAGAACTTTTCCACAGGAAGATATCATTTTATACCGACTTTATTCTGAACTAACACATAAAAACTGAGAGACATAAAATTAATGTAGAAATTGTCCTAGTTCAGCAGGAGGGGCCAGTTATCACTGTGTGGGGGTGATCAAAGCTATGTATTCTACCCCCTCTATTC
>JAWWMO010000121.1:24679181-24819475 GCA_035047845.1 Dendrocincla fuliginosa
ATTAAAGTTCTGTTTTCTAAATTTAAAGGAGAGGGATTATTTCTTGGCTAACATAGATATCTTAGTTCTTTCTTGAACTAAGACAAAATATAAAAATATTTAATTTTGCCTAGTTCAGCCCCAGAAGTACAGTGATGATGTATAAGAAGCTGTACAAAGGGCAAAAGGAGAAAAGATGTGGTGCATCATGCAGAAAATTTTCTTTCAAGAAATAATCTTCCGTGGAAAACTAATTTGGTGTGTAGCCCCGTGATTTTTATAACAAATCTCTCTATATTTTTCTGTGCTCATTTTAGTAGAGACTTTTACAAGGAAGGATGATCACCATTTTTCAAAACTGAGCTTGGAATGGATATTAAAAAAATTAATGCTGTAACACTTTTTAAGTTGCCTCAAACATAGTAAGAATAATGTTGTAATTAATAATGAAGAATGTGATATATTGGTCCAAGACTGGAATTAAGAAAATGAAAGTCATAGGTCTGAGAGCTGCTCCAGAGAAGTCAAAGAAATAATGACAGTTCATCTAAAACTAATTCCTTCATTTTTCAGGCCCCATTGCTATTTCCTAACCTTTTAACAGAGCAGACAAACCAAGAACCAGCCTTACTAAGACATTTCAGACATCTGTTTCAACTTAAAATACCTCTTTTGCTTCTTACTTTCATCAAGTTTCTTAGAGAAAAGAACTTTTCTCAGCCAGTGTTGTGATCTTTATGAAGTAATCAATAGCAGTATGTGATAATCTGCAGTGTGATAGACTGACAAATACAAACTAGATGAAGCACAACATGGATCTCTTGTTTCTATAAATATTTTATGCTTTCTCAAAGGACTTAAATTTATGAAGGCCTTGGAGATATATGCCTGCAAATATAACACTTTGTTTTACTCAATTCCAATTACATTTGAAAATGCAGAAATTTCTCTGGCGTACGAAATCTCCAATGCTTTGTCTGTGGAGAACATGATCCATGAATTCTGGGGGTTTGTACAGTTTTTCTTCTCAATTTTGATTTGACCTCCTTAGAAGAAGCTACAGCTAAGCTAATATTAATCAAAAACAGCAATGTTTTGCATAGAGTTGCCATGATGATGCCAAATTTGGCATGAGATGCCAAATATTATGATGACATAATATTTATGTCATCATAAATATTAGGGAGAAGGCTAGTGCAGGAGTAGGAGAACAGCTTGGCTAAGAGGTTAATCTTATCTTTAGTCAGCTTGAATGAAGTCATATAATAAACCAACTTTTATGACCTTTTTTTTCCCTAAGTAAGACTCCAAGTTTAGATGTAGTTTTGTATCAATATCATGTAGACATAGGGCCATTCTAAAAGGGCCATTAGCCTGATCCAGTGTGACAATTCTCATGTTACTTTTTTACCATAGTAAAACCTTCAACCACTAAAATACTTTATATGCATTATAAAAACAGGCAAACAAAAAAGCAGTCTTTTGGATTTATTTTTTTCAAATTTATTTCAATAGCAGCTGCACCCCTACCAGCTATGTGATCACTTTGATCCGTGCTCATGCTGAAAAGGGTCGTCTCATTCCCTCCTTGTGGCAGCCAGTTCTCAGTTTCTCCATTTTTCTGACATTACACTTTGTGCTTCCTTGCATTGAGCTAAATCACTGCAGCACAGACATTTTGGGGGGTGGTTCTAGGGATGGGGAGAAACAATTGGAAACATTGGAAAACAATGCCTTCTTACATCATGGATGAGAGAAATGTGCTGGAAAATCATAGCTTTGATACTTCACTGGGAACTGCTTCATGACGGTGTATGCTAAAAGGTAACTCCATTCAGCTGAAAATATAGGCAGGATGAAGCCTAGATAAAAGGCTAAATTATGAGAATGAGAATTGAAACTATCTTAAATATGTTTAGAGAATAGTAAGTGAAATGGTATAGTGGTTGTAAGCACAAGTGCTAGGACTTACACTTGTTATCTTTGCTTCTGACTTGGAAAAAAGACTCAGCAACTCAGTAAATACACAACTCCAAAATTGCTACAAGTCTGAAGCTCAGTCTAGACAATGATGTAAGAAAAGATGTCATAGTAAAAAGGAAAGCTTGGGAAGAATTAGCTTATCTTTTTATTAAACCAATAAGCAAACAAAACCTGAGAAATTAGAAACTATCCTGCAGCATTTTGTTTTCTACAGAAAAATTATTTGGGGGAAAACACAGTACTAAGAGACATCAGGTTATGTCAGTGTACACCAACTGGACATGAATTTGTCAAATAGTATGGCTTTGAAGAACTTACACAGTATGGGGCTGCTTATAAACAGTCATCTCATTGCAAAAGCAAAAATCACTATGATGAGGCAGAACTGGGGTTCTGGACAACATTCTACAATAAAGATACTGCCCCACTGGAAGGGGTTGAACTAGCATTATTAGTGATCTAAGCATTAATTTCTGAAGTCTGACAAGCTAAATATATGCAATTTAGCTTGACTTTAGTTAGTGAAGAATTTAGGGCTTAAACACCCGGGGGAGATCTTTCCATTAATTGTCATAGCTCAACTGACCTGGTTTATTTGCAAATATCCTGAGCCAAGGACAACTTATTTAGTTGGAAATGTGTAGACAAAGGCAATGAGGTAGAGTAAGATACAGAGTAAATAGACATTGAAGATACACACACATGAGGGATCCTTACAGTGTGATAAAATCGGCTGTGGAATGGTCTACTTAAGGGAAATATAAATCAAATTTTTCAGCAATTTTAAAGTGATCCTGAGCAAAGCCCAGTGTAGTGCACTGAAGTAGAGTGATCTTCCACTGGCTGGAAAACGGGCTGTGTTCCATAATCTTTGCAAATACTGTTATTCTTTACAAGAAGCCACATAGGAGAAGGATCAGATTTAAGTACTTAAGTATGAAATAAGCTGTAGAGAACCAACATTACTTTCAAATCAAAACCAGATTTATGAATCACTGTTACTGTGTTGTCATAATTGAAGACAGCACCTTTGTAGACTTTTTGTGCCCATCATTGAGGTTTTGATACCTAGATGTTGGTTTGTAAGCTTGGTAAGACCTCTGATAGTAAATTAAGGAATCAGATTTTCAATTCTATAGAAAGATCAGATTTGAGCTCAGGTAAGTTTCTGGGGTTTTGTCTTTTTTTGTTGTTTTGTTTGTTGTTGGGTGTTTTTTTTAAGTGATTAAACTAATGTAGTAACTCAATACATCTAGAAACCATCCTGACCTAAAAACAGGGCCAAGGAACATTGCAGATACATTTAAAAATTTGAATGCTGTTTGCCCTAATCACATATCAGCTTAGTTCTGAATTTTCCTCACATCCATTGCTCAGCAGTTGTGCCCAGGAGTTTTTTGGAGTTGCAGAGATGCATAAACTCAGATTTTAAAGTTCCTTTAGATACAGGAAAAGAGATATAGTTGCTGCAACAAAATGTTCTGCACACCCACGCATGGTAGACAAAGCTAAACCAGAAGGAGAAAAACATGCTGTTTGGCAGAGGTACAGGTAACTTGCAAAATCTATGCCTGTAGCCTCCATAAAAAAAATAATTTTCATTTTAAGATTCCCATGTTTCAATTCATTCAATATAGAAGCTAAAAGACAAATGCCCTTAACCGGATATCCAGTGTCATTGGATAGTAAGGGAGAGGAAAAAAAACAATGTACAAAATATTCTTGTGTCTCTGTTTTGTCGCTTGTATTTGGCTTTGAGAAAGAAGCTTTGTTTTCTTGATTTGCAGAGGATTTCTAGGCTGTTAAATTGCACAAAGAGGCTGTAAGGCCTTTAAAATTGGCAATATAGAGGTCATTCAGTGTTTTGGTAGTACTGGCATTACTCTGTGTTAAACCAGAGCTTCATGAATCAGTCAACATGTGTTGTCCTTGGGTATAAAATAGTGTTCTTTAGTTAGATATTTGGATGCAGTAGGTATTATCTTCAAAATTTACGAGAATTCACACTTTTCCACTCTAGCAACAGTAATAAACAGATGTCAAGGCTTGAAAAACAATTTCTGATGATACTGTCTTCTCACATTTCATCATGCCATGCTTAGAAAAGGGAGAGGAGGCAGGCAACTGATAACCACTCAGAAAGAAACTCAGATGTATGATCAGATGAAGAATTACAATGAAATATATTGATATTAATGCCCTTTTTTTCACTACAGGATACGCAACAGGTATCTCAAGGGTATTCTGTTTCTACAGCAGCAAAATCTGTGTACAACAAGATAAGTTAAGGATTTGTATCAGAGATAGTGCTGCTCACTGAAGACAAGATGTAGGGAGATAGAAAAAATGTATCAATACTCAGTTCCCCATAGACAGTAAATCAAGTGCCTCATGCTTGAGGAAAGTGGATTTTACTTGCAGATCAGCAATTAGGCTACACATAGGGCAAGTACTTAATAATTTCCAATTAACTCTTGCAATAGTATACTAGTTTCCTAATTGCCCAGGAGAAAAGGCTCATGAGAGGATGGACAGCATTTTCATGCATGTCAGAGAAGTCTCTATCCTGTTTCTCACCATCTTTTCTCAGGTCTTGCTTTCTAAGAGCTGGGATGAAGCTGCTGTTCCCAGAGCAGCTGTGCGGGGTATTAGAAGGTGTCAAAATGCAGTTTGTGAGGGAAATTTTTCCCCTCCATGTCATCACGAACTACGTACTGGCTTCAGAATATGTGAATAAAAGCATGCTAGAGCGAAAAGGTATGCAGATCATTTTATTTTAAAGATGAAAGCATTTCAGTTTTGTGTTGTTTTTCCAAGTCGTCAGGAACTTGCTCTAAAGTTCATTGTGTTGTATTTTGTGTGCTTGTGGCCATGTGCAATGTCAAAACAGAAACACACGCTTTTTGTCCTGTGCAGTCATACCTCCTGATGTGCTGTCCTGACAGAGTGGTGCCTTAAAAGCAGTGACAGCTAGAGAGCCAGTAATTTGCTGGAGGCAACCCAGTCATTACTACATGAAAGAGCTCCTGTGACTGACAGCTTCAACTTACTGTTTTTATTGTGACTTGGATTATAGCAACAGTTGTTTTCCAGGAAACAAGTTGCACATTTTGCATTTTTCTTGAATGAGTTGTTTGTACACTTGTGTGTTTCTCCTTTGTAAATTATCTACCTGTGTCAGAGGAAAAATTCTTTGTGGAGGTTAGAGTTCCCTGTCTTCTGCTAGCAAGTCTAAGACTCCCAGCTCCCAGAGGTGCCTGTCGGCAAGTGAGGTGGGCACTGGCATTTTCAAGGTTATGTCTCAGTGACCAATTCAGTACTTCAAATAGTTCTCGATCGTTTCATTTCTTTCAGTAACACATGCGCCTGTTGTTGCTCATGCTTAACAGAAAATAAACTATAGAAGCTCCCAAACAATTGCGAGCACTGCCTCACCTGCCCAAATCCCATTAGTGACTGGTATGTCAACCTGCAAAATAATGCTGCAACTGCTGAACAAGTCCATGCTATTTTTCCGTAAAAATTCTCTCTCTTTTTTTAGCTTGCACAGCTGTCTCTTGTCTTGACATAACTGCTTGTCGATTAAAATTCTTGGCACAGAGCAGCCTTTACTTGTATGTACAACATCATTGTGATTATTTCAGTTCCTTGGGGAAACTTAAAGCACGTAGTCTCTGATTTGTAAAATAGTGCTGTTACAAGTATCTTATTTTATAGGATATATAAATAGGGACATATTTGGTAAGCTCCTTTGATTTAAAAGAGTATTTTAGAAAATATGCTTTCTAATAAGGTGGTTGTGAGGTGATTGTAGCCACAGACCAACCAAACGTGGACATGGACTTTGCAGTAACTCAGCCTCTTCTCCCAAACCACAGTTTGGCTTGTTTTTTGTTTTCAAAGCAGTTTTGTCAAGATGAAGTCTATCTTGAATAACTGATTGATGTACCTTGATTCTAGACTGGAAATCACTGGAAGTCTCCAAATGTGTGTCTTGCCCACAACAAAAAGTTTCAGTCTTTGTCCTGCCAGCAGAACACAGGTAGCAAGAGGTGGATTAGTGCACCAGCCAGCAAAGCTGCTCTATTAGGGTGCTTAATTTTAGGAACTTAACTTTAAAGATAGCTCTCATTAATGTTACACAGCTAACTTGTAAAATCTCTTGGGTTCAAACAACTGTGAATTGCCTTTTATTTAAACCAGAGCTTTAGAGTTATATATGAAACTAATTATCACCTCACTGAAAACAAAATCATGCATGTTAAAATACTAAGGTTTTGTTTGCCATGGCCATACTAGTCTACTTAAAAGTTGGTTAAATGGTATGCAATAACTTTCATAAAATACGTGGAGAAAGTTGCCTTATATATTATATTTATTTAGTCAAAGTCAAAAAAGAAAAAATTAGTATGGAACTATATGTAAATTCAAGCTGATAAAATATTGTTTTGTTGAAATAGCAGCGTTTCACAGGAAGGCTTTTACTTAGACAGGGAGTGATTATTAAAACCAACAAAGAAAAAATAAAAAAGGCAGCAACATATTTAAGCATTCTGGTTTTTCCATTCAAAAACAGTTCTTGGTAAGGGCTAAAATAGAATTTAATGCTTTTGTGTCATCAAAAAATGTTTGCACAACCCTAAAAAATTTTTCCCAGTTTAAATTCAAGGGAAGTGTGAAGAATTTCCTACTCTCTCTTGCAGAGCAAGAAAATATTTTAAACCCTGAATTCTGTAAAAGAAGAAAAACCTGATTCTTACATAACTGCAACAATTATATATCTATATGCCTTTTCATTATATTGCTTTGCAGTAAATCTCTTCAGTCTTAAAGGCTGCTTCAAGAGCAGATTCATTAATAGCTGATTATAGATTACCAAGCTGTTAAAATCTTGATTGCTGGGGTTTTTTTCTAATAAAAATGCTTCATAACTGTAAACTGTTCTACACAAAAATCTTACCTTGGTTTTCCTGTGGTGAAATCAACCATTGTTGGATGAGAAAGTTATATTCAGTCATTGCTTTTGAAACTAATAGACTGGATATTGCAAGCATTGTAAATAGTTTTGTAGAGCCACTTAATTTACAAATTATGTCGTTCATATAAAAAAGAAAGAATTCCAGTATTTACTTATTGCATCAAGTGCCCATAGTGAGAGAATATTCAGTAATATGATGGCATTGAAATAAGATGTAAAGTATCTGCTAATGTGTTTATGGGAGGTGCAGTATTAGCACCTATGGAGGTAGGAGTTTGGAGAAGCTGGAATATTTGCTGCTATCAAATATTTTCGGGGTGATTTTCTTTATCAAATTATCAATAAACTGGCATGTTAATGACATTGGCTTTGGAAACATTGTAATTAGTGTTTTGAAAATATTTTAATTGCTTAGAAACTAATGAAAACTAGATTATGCCTGGTACAAACCTATTACTATGGTCAATTAGGTACATTCACTTTCGTATGCATGCAGCCAAGCTCCTAGTTAAGTTCCTATACGTGTATATATATATATATATCTGCATATTATCTGTTTCTTTAACCATACATAATTCTTTTGTCTCTTTGGAAGAATCCATATTTGGAGTTATAAGTGTCTATGGGAGAAACAAAAGGAAAGAAAGATGACAAAATCCATTAACAAATCGTAAATACAAAAGCAAAATAACATTTAGGAGCACATCTTTACCAAATATTGCTCATTTTCCAGTGCCTGTTGTCTGTGTACTTGTGAATTGATTGTTGGTATATGTAACAACAATATGCTTCCAGACATATCTTCTAAGGCTATCTAGAGATTAAAAAATGTGATCCATGAAGCACAGTTTGTAATCTATGCATTTATTATCATAGAAATTATAACGAGGAAGTCTTTTTTTCTTTATAAAATTAAGCTTACATTTCTTCAAATTCCCCACTTTCCATGTTACCATTTAGTCCTATGTGGAAAACGTGTCAAGTTATTTGTTCTCCTGATCAACTTTGCATTTAAATTCATTTGGTGTGAGAGTAGTTGAAATAATCAGCAAATACTGTCTGTGTTTCAGGTCCCTCACTGCAGAATGTTTATTTATTTAATTATTTTTATGAGCTAAAGCTCAGGATGATAACTTCATAAAGTGTCCATTTCATAGAACAGAGTCAACCACAAAACATAAATGGCTGTATCGATTCCTACCCAGGCTTGACTGCCTCTCGGGAACCGATTCAGGTGAGTGAGGGGCGGGACAGGCTCGTTAGCAGGTGCTAGAGAGGGCTTTAAAAACATCTGCCGGGAGCGTGGTGTGGCATTTGGCACGGGCAGGGCACGCAGACGGGGCAGAGCCACCTCCCAGCTCTCTCAGGTGAGTGTGTGTGTTTGATTGTTTGTTTTCCTGCAACTCAACTAAAGGTAATAATGGTTTCCAAAAAAAAATGAAAGCCGTTGGTGCTGCGGTCACAAGGAGTATGTTGACACAGACAGAACCTCCCCAAGAAGGTTGCAGCTATCCAGGTCTCTAACTCTGTAGACTGCTTGAGCCTGGCATCAGTACCAGAGGACAGTGTGAGAGGCACCTGCATGCGATGCAAGCAGGTGAATAATTTGCTGTGTCTGGTGGCAGAGCTCAGGGAAGAGGTAGAGACGCTGCGAATCATTAGAGAAAGTGAGAGGGAAATTGACTGGTGGAGTTGCACCCTTTTAATCCTTAAGGAAGCCCAGCAAGAAACAGTGGAGCCCTGCCCCTCCTGCCATCAGGCAGGTGGAGCAAACTGAGTGGATGGGGGGGAATGGAAACAGGTCCATGATTGGAGAGGTAAAAGAACGCCCATCTCTGGGTGCCCTTAAAGAATAGGTATGAGGCCCTGGACCCAGAAAGTCAAGTAGAGGACAGTCAAGAGGAAGATCTCTCTGGAGGGTCTCCTGGTTGCACACTGTCTACCAGATAGATCACAACTACAGGTATAACAAAAAAAGAAGGGTAGTTGTAGTCAGTGACTCCCTTCTGAGTGGCACTGAGGGCCCTATATGTCAACCAGACCCATCTACAGAGTTTGCTGCCTTCCCTGGGGCAAGGGTGAGGGATATTAGTAGGAGAATTCCTGAGATAATTCAGCCCTCTAGATTATTATCCACTGTTGGTAGTCTAGGCTGTCAATGATGACATCAATGGAAAAAGTACCAGGGTAATTAAAAAGGATATCAAGGCAGTGGGTCAACCAGTTCATGGGATAGGAGCATAGGTGGTATTTGCCTCAGTTCCTGTTGGGGTGGGGAAAGCTGCTATGGGTGGCTCCAAGCTGCTCTCCATCACCTACCAACAGTCCTGGCTCTCTGGGAAGGTCCCAGATGATTGGAAGTTGGCAAATGTTACGTCAATCCACCAAAAGGGCTGTAAGGAGGACCTGGGCAGCTACAGGCCTGTCAGCCTGATCTCAGTGCCTGGCAAGGTTATGGAGCAGATCATCCTGAACGCAATCACATGGCACCTACAAGATGGACAAGGGATCAGACCCAGCCAGCACGGCTTTAGGAGGGGCAGGTCATGTATGACCAACCTGATCTCCTTTTATGATGAGGTAACCCGCCTGGTGGATGAGGGGAAGATTGTGGATGTGGTCTATCTGGACTTCAGCAAAGCCTTTGATACTGTCTCCCATAACATACTCCTGGAAAAGCTGACAGCGCATGGCTTGGACAGGTGCATTCTCTGCTGGGTTAAGAACTGGCTGGATGGCTGGGCACAGAGAGTGGTGGTGAACAGTGCTGCATCCAGCTGGCATGTGGACACCAGTGGTGTCCCCCAAGGGTCAGTGTTGAGCCCAGTTCTGTTTAGCATCTTTATCGATGAGCACGTTGAGTCCATCATTAGCAAACTTGCAGATGACACCAAGTTGGGGGGGGAAGTGTTGACCTCCTGGAAGGCTGGAGGGCTTTGCAAAGGGATCTGGATAGACTGGAAAGGTGAGCTGAATCCAACAGGATGAGGTTCAACAAGGCCAAGTGCCAGGTCCTGCACTTTGGCCACAACAACCCCCTGCAGCACAACAGGTTGGGGACAGAGTAGCTGGAGAGCAGCCAGGAAGAAAGGGACCTGGGGGTACTGACTGACCTGAGGCTGAACATGAGCCAGCAGTGTGTCCAGGTGGCCAAGAAGGCCAATGGCATCCTGGCCTGTATCGAGAATTGTGTGATCAGCAGGATGAAGCAAGTGATCCTTCCCCTGTACTCAGTGCTGGTGAGGCCACACCTTTAGTATTGTGTTCAGTTCTGGGCCCCTCAGTTCAGGAAAGATATTGAGGTGCTGGAGCAGCCCCAGAGAAGATCAACGAGGCTGGTGAAGGGATTGGAGCACAAGTCCTGTGAGGAGCTGCTGAGGGAGCTGGGGGTGTTTAGTTGGAGAAGAGGACGTCAGGGGTGATCTATCACTCTCTACAACTACCTTAAAGGAGGTTGTATCCAGGTGGGGGTTGGTCTCTTCTCCCAGGCAACCAGCAATAGAACAAGAGGGCATGGGCTTAAGCTTTGCCAGGGGAGGTTTAGGTTGGATCTTAGAAATTCTTTACAGAGAGAGTAATCGGGCATTGAGAATAGCCTGCCCAGAGAGGTGGTGGATTCACTGTCCCTGGAGGTTTTTAAGATGAGACTGGATGTGGCACTTGGTGCCATGATCTAGTAATCACAGGGGTGTTGGATCAAGGGTTGGACTTGATCTTGGAGGTCTGCTCCAACCCAGTTGATTGTATGATCATAGAATGAGCTAAATTCCCTCTGTGGTTCTGTAAACTCCAGACATGCTTTTCTTACTTGCTTTTTCCAGAAATGTTCCATTGTGTAAAGTACTGCTATTGTTATTTTGAATGGAGGAATATGGAAAGAACAACCAGGGGGCATCTTTAACCTCACTTCACCCCATGCTGGTTTTAAAATTCAGCTGATGTTGTCCAGTATAAAAATGAATGGCAATATCAAACAGACTGAAAAGTGAAAGAAGTGGCTGCATCAATCAATTATTCAAACTAATCCAGTACATTTTAGGGTAATGTATTTGGTATTTAGTGACCAGTTTCATTTATATCACCCTGACAGGCATAGACAGCAAAGTATTTCATGTATTTCTTTATGTCCTGATGAAAACACTGAAAAAACCTTACCTCAGTGTGAATTCTGGTCAAGTCTTATTTTTCTCTTATCTCTTAGAGTTATATCTTGCCGCTTTTGAGGTCAGTGAGAGTTTAGTGATTGAAAACACATCTGCAGTGATAACATCCCTCTGGTCTCTTAATAATCAATTCAAACAGCTAATAGCTCCAAAGGAACCCTCTTATGTCTATCCTGTTTCCTTGGGTGAACATTTTGCTCGTATTAAGGATGTGCTAGCTTATTCTCACTCTTAATTAATTGATATTTTTGATCTCAAAGTAGGCTATAAATAGTACCCCTTTACATGTCTGTGATATGCAGTCCTGCAGTTCTCACTTCCTTTGCATGTCTGCTTTACTTAAAAACACTTTTTTCCTTTTATGTATAATAAATGAATGACTGGATTAATTGAATTTACTAGGTAGATTTATGCTTCTTGAAAGATTTTAATTTCTGAAAGAAAACTGAAATTCTGCAGTGATTTCCATGTTATGACATACCATATTGGACACAAAGGCAAGTGTACTGCAACCTAGACAAGTTTGGATCAGATCCCTTTGAATGGCACAGGGCAGATCTGTGTGAGTGGGACATTAGGGAAATAAAAAAAGAGAAAATATGTCTGTGTCATCCACTGTACTGCTAGGAATTATCTGCACTGAACAAAGTTTTCTAGTTTAAATCTAAGTTGAGTACGTTCTCATGGCAGTGAAGTAAATGTCATTTTTTTACATTTTTATTTATTTTGGGTGCAGTAAATGTCATTTAATTTCCTCTAATATGCATATTAACCTTGTTAGTTTTCAAATAACATCTCTCCCTTCTGTCCCTTTGACAGGCATTTGCTGCTTTTGTTTTCCATTCCAAAAGAAGCAACCATCTGCATCCTCACTAATGTAGTGGCTCAAATTCTAGTCAAGTTTGAAATCAGAACATAACTCAGTTTTCTTTAACAGATTTCGTTGCTGTCTTCCCTTGACTGGCAGGGATGTGATTGTTAGGGCAGAAACAAAAGAACATATGTGTTCAGGTTATATTTTCATACTTTCAGCTTCATGGCTTCTCTGATGGGAAAAAAAAAAAAAAAAAGAAAAAAGCCAAACCGTGGCATGCTGAGTAAATGTTAGAGGAAAAACATGATTCCTGAAACATATTAGCTGCCTACAATGACAGCCCAGGTCTCGGTTCAAAGAAAGTTGTCCTGAGCATCACAGACACATTGGAATATGTCCTTCCCACATTCCTCTGAAACCACAGGCAGGACATCTTGCACCATAATAACAAGAGCCTGTGGGTTGTTAGGAGCCAGGAAAGGGCAGTGTTAGAACACAGGAGAGAAGTTATTCTTAAACCAAGAAAGTATCAGGCACTTCTACCATACTTGAAACTCTCAAACTGATTTCTGATCCAGGTTCAAAAGGCTCATTTGTTTTTTACATAATCTGAAACATATTTAAAATGTGATGATGTGACAGTAGGCTAATACATGCTGTTTATTTCAGAAGAGTACTGTCTTGGTATATTTTTTATCTTGATTGTTCTTGAGCTTTTTTTAATGAAATCTCAGAACAAAGCAAGCCTATGGAAATAAAACCTATAAGTGAAATGATATATCCTTGGTAGGTAAAAATACATGTATGTACTATGCTATTTTCTGGGTTTCAGTAGCAGAGTTCAAATTCATAATTAATTCTGCTAGTTCTCTCACAAAACCTAACTGGGAGATGTTTTGGGGGCATGACACTGCTAGCATTCAGAGATCATTTTGAAAAGCAAATTGTACTTTTCAATACAGTGCGTACTCTGTTCCCTTTTACTTGCTCAAGAAGTGGGTAGATCAGAGACTAAGGAAGTGTAATGGAAATGCATCCAAATCCAGTCCTTCTATGTTTGGTGAATAGCAGTTGCTTATGGGTGCTATTTACTTTGAATATAGAATGAATACCTCACCATTAAACTACATCTGTCTGAGGTGTTTTCAAGGTACATGAGCTTTCCCACCTAGGAAATACTCATACTTTCCTTTAAACAAGCATGTTTTCTATTCATTATCTAGTTTGCTTGCTGTATTCATCATAAATTTGTTACATATTTAATGTTTATTTAGAAAAGGAAATATTTTTCCTTCCTCCACAGAGGTGCTAAGAAACTAAAATAGTAACTCAGAGAGATGTACAGCAAGTAAGTAGTTTTAATAGTGTCAATGCTTTATAAAGGGAATTAAATATTTCTCATAGTTTTCTCATTCAGTTTTCCTTGAAATCTTCCTTGTAATTTTTCCTCCCGTTCCAAAGTGGTTTTATGCAATCTTATGCTACAGGGTAGTCTCTGCTGTCCTTAATGCCGAAAGACTCTTTGATGGAATCAGAAACAGAAACCCTCCTAGAGAATGCAATATTTCACTTCAACAAAATGAAAACAAAATCCTTTGATTGTAGCAGAGCATGTTGGGTGTTTTGTTTTTTTTTATAAGGGCTGAAAACATTTTGGCAGCTATGTTGCTTTTCTTGTGATTTGCGGTATTGTTTATTATGAAAACAAATTGCCCATCTATTGGAGGATATTGAGCCAAATTTACTGATGTCATTGAAGATACCCTGTGGCTTAAATGAGGTTGTTAAAATCCATGCAAGAACTTAAGAGGCTTAGAAAACTGCTGCAGAGAAACATCCCAACTTTTCAGCTTTGGAACCTTTTTAACTGGGAACCCCCGGCAACATGAAGTGAAAGTAGTGTTCAGCTTTTGGGTTGTGCTTCATTTTTAAATGGTGGAGGTAAATCTTCACTGATATCTGGCAGCAGAAGTCTCCGATAGCAGAGGGCAGGAGTCAGTTTTTTAATGAGCAGTGCCTCACCTGTCGTGGATCAGCACATACTTAAACTAACCTCAGCCCCGTACCTACCTCTTCTCTCAGCAACAGTATCACCACGAACGCCAGGGAAATCATTCCTCCAGTGGAGGGAAATCTCTGCTCTATCTGAGCCTTTTGCTCTGGCAAACATAGTTGAGTGCTAAAATAACAGCACAGGGCTTTTCTCCCCTGCTTTTGAGACACAAAGAACTCCATGCTCAAGTCTGATGAGAAACACAAATAAACTGCTTTTGTTTTTTCCATAACAGTGTAGAAAAGCGGATTTCCTAAGCAGTGATAATAATTGCTGCCCAGTGGAGGAAGTGCTGAGCCATAAAAGACTGCATCAGAGCTTTCACAAGCATGGAAAAGATCAGAAAAGGCATGACTGGGGAAAATAAGAGGAAGTTTTGTTAGTCTGTTCCATATTGTGCACCTATGTTTGTAGGAGCTTCAGGCAAGAATCTGTTTCCCAGCTGCTTGCTAGGTGAAGTTCTGATGTTCTGCATTCTAGGTAATGGGATGAGATGAAAACAGCTCATTTTCATTGACAATAAAACAACATGGACCCCTTAATTGTGAGACATACAATGTCTTGAATTTTATCTGTTAACTAATACTTGTACTAAGCCATGTGTCACTACTGTGAACTGAACTGCATCATCACCTCTGTGATCCAGCATAGGAATTGTAATATGTAAAAAGAACATTTTTTGAGTGAATATAGTCCTTTCTTTGTATCTAGATTTTTAGGCTGTGGCAGTGTACTTTCATGGCAGTGAAGTTCCATTAAATATGACATGACAAGCCTTTCAGCTTCACTCCTTTCAAGTCTGTGAAGCTGACTTCTGAGATTGACAGAGCGATAAGGAGACAGCACTGCCCTCTTTAACCTTGGAATATGGAAATGTAAAAATAATACAGACTTGCACTTTGTGTTAAGATCTGTATCTTCATATATATATATATACACACACACATACCCTCTAACCATTCTATGCATGTAATTTGTGAATGTAATGTACTTTATTCCAAAAACATTTGACCTGCTGGCCCAGCCTGGAGCCCATGCAGGCCACAGGGCTCCACTAGCTTGCTCCTTCCTAGCTTCATGTAAAACCTAGTCAATTTTTTTTTTTTTAATAGAAATGAGCTTAGATCAATAAAACAGTTCTAATCTCACAAGTGGACTCTCCTTGGGAGATTAGGTTAGATCTGTTTCCCTTTCTCTTTAAGGGAAAAAAGTATTTCAGCTGAAAATTGCATAATTATGTTTCTTTTACCTAAGGCAAGTTTTGCCAGTGAGCCACCATCAAAGGTATGCATTTAAGCAGAAAACCAGCATTTCTGGCTGGAAAGAAAAGCAACATTATCTCTACTTTGTTTACTTAACTGGACCAGCAACGATTTAGCACGAACATGGGAGTTTTGCCTGCACATAGCTAAGGGGAGAGAGTGCCTAGGAGAGGGAAAGAGATGAAGTCCATATGTTCGGTACTGGTGTAAATGCATTCATGCCCTGCTTCGAAGGTTTGGTATACATCACTGAGAAAAGCTGTGAGATGTTATCTCATTGCCAATACATCAGCCTGTTTTGCTTGGACGAAAACTGACCACCATTCAGAATACCAAGTCTCACTCTCTTTGAGAAGCAGAGAGCAGGGGTGGTTGAGAGCATATGCGGGAATGTTTTTAACATCTCTGAACTTCCTGCAAGAGAGGTAGAAAACAGCTGCTATTAGCACTTTCCTCTACACTCCCCTAGGAAAATTTGTTCTGTGAAATTCAACTGACCAGATAACTATAAAGGAAGAAGAAAGAAAGTGGTAATATATGCACTGTGAAACTTATCTTAAATTGGTCTAGCAACACTGAGGAGAGGTACTCAATTACTGCTTTTATAACTACTGCAAATAAGTTAAAGCTTTTTGTTACTGAAATCATATGAAAAATAAAATCTTTGTCAAAGAAATTAATACTTGGCATGCTGCTACAGTTGAAATAATTTTAAAGTGAAAATTGAAAGGGTCTGAAATAATTTCTTGCTCTAAAAATATAGGATGCAGATGTGTTCATCAAAAACACAGAAGTAAAATATGTAAAATATATTTTTTAAAAAGTATTTTCTTGATATTCTCACATTGTTTACTTTCATGCTGTTAACATAATATTAAATGCAGTGTTGTTTTCATGTATATACAGGTGTCATTGAGATCCCACTGAAACTAATGGAAAGAATCCCACTGACTTCAAAGACCTTGGAACTGAGCCCTTACATAAATTGCTAATTAAACTTGATTAGTAAGTAAGGTTGGCCAGTGGAAAAAGTTTACCAGATTTATAGCCTACCTGAATAATAGGTAGTGGAAACAGTGAAGGTCTTGCAAATTTATTGCTGAAACTCTGATTGACCACAGCACAGCATGAGCTACGGTCTTGTATTGCTTTTCATCAAATTAATTCCCTAGTTCATAGAAGTAAGGTAAATTTTCTTTCTAACATGAATTTTTACTGTTTACATAACCCATGCTTCCTTTTGATTAAGACTTTTGTTATGTTTCCTTTTGAAAAACAATGATACAAATTAAGGGGAAGGGAGTATAACTGACATTTATAGGATTAAATTAAAAAAGGAAGAATTATGCAGAATATCAGGGGAAACATTTGCCTGTTAGAGCAAGATCTATTGGAGTATGGAATTGTCTCTTGCAGGAAATAGAGGAAGCCATGTCACTTGAGAGAGTTTAAAACTGGATTGAATGAAGCACAGAAAAATCCAGCATATAAATGAGATTGGGAAACGGGCTGGCTCACTTAGTAGACATTCTGTGTCTCATGCCCAGAAGAATTTTAAGAGTTTACAATTTTAGGAAAGCTTTGTGTATGTCTAGGCTCAACTGTGGTACTGATAATAGTAAACAGTTTACATTAGACAGTTTTCAGTAACCCACATATAAAGCTAACCAGGAAAATCCTCAAGGAAAAGGAAGTCAAAATAAGATGAAAACTAAAGCCCTTTGACTCTGGAAAGGGTTTTTAATGTCCCTATACCTTCTGATTCTTGCTAGTTTGTTTCACAGTGGTATAATTACCTTCCAAGAGGTGAGTAGGATTCTGAGCTACTGGTATGAAAAACAGAGATTGAATGAGGTCAGTGTTTGGATGACAGTGCTTACTATTAACTTAATTCTTTGGTTATCAGTGCTTTGATAGATTAAACATTGTATGTGCACTGATCTGGCACTAAAAAGAATCCAGTGTACTTTTAGGGGTAACTATAGTTTGTTACTAGATCTTTGGTTCCACTGATTCAGTTCTTCAAGTTTGCAGCTGCCTGACTTATTTTATTTGGTTAACGGACTTTGCTGTGTGTATTTGGCCTCATTAAGTGGAGAGTGTATGCAATAAATCCAATTAAATATGGTGTAGATAAGAACATTACATAGCTCCAGAAGCTCTCCTAATACAGCATGAAAACACTATTTTCATTAATATAAAAAATGCTGCTGCAGAATGTATTTTGGAAGGAAAAAAAAGTTATTTTCCTCGAGGCTTAATTAAAATTATTAAGGTGTTCTTTGAAGACCATCATAGCATAGCTTAGAATTAATCAACAAACTGTTCCTAAATGCCATTTGCCAGGAATAATCAAACAGGCATATGTTCAACACTCAGGAAACATTTTAGAGGATTAAAAGTCAAAGTGTGGAGAGGAGTATGAAATCCTAAACCTTCCCCTGCACTCAGACAAGCAGACAGCCACATCATGAGCAGCTGAATCAGACTTCAGGAACTGTTTGCACAAACTATGAAAATGTTTGGCAAGATAAAATGTACTCTCAGCTAGAAGAAAATGATTCAGTGGTCACATGATGTCCCATGGCCATAGCTTTAGAACAGACCTTCAGAAACATATTCAACATGTGTTGATGATCACAGAGATGAAAGCATGCATTGTACAGATGGGAATTCCAGTGTCTTGAGCAGAGCCTTCAGGACTTATGAAAGAGAACATTTACAGTGTACTTTTACAACTATGGGGAAAAAAAGTGCCTTTATCAATACAGTAGTTATGGAAGCCTTGTTTTCTTGAACATACTGAAGTAATCACATGTACACATATGGTATTGGAGATTAATTCATCTGTCCCTTGGTGAATTCCTCATCACTGAAATAAAAAACAAACAAAAACTAGCAGAAAATGAAAAAAAACTGACGTGGAAAAAAAGCCTCATTTTATTCAGTCTAAAGCATGACAAAGAAAAAAAATTGTCAAAGTAGGTCATTGAATTATTTTTTCAGTGCCTTGTGGACCTGAGCTCCTCCCCTAAGATATTTTACCAAGCTTTATGACTGGGTAAAACAACCTTAGATATGTGTTTGGTATATCATGAAGGGATTTTATAAAGCATGTTTAAGACAGACCTCCCACCACCATGTTTTGTTTTGTTTTGTTTTTGGGTTTTTTTTCTGCCAATTTATTTATTCATTTTTAATGTGTGTTTTGATCTTTCAAATAATCTCAATTATAGAAGTTGTTTTATTTTTTCTGAATTTATATATCCAGGATACTTCTTTTAGGGGAGGCCAGTTAAACCTCAAAGCAGACAGTTTTCTTAAGATGGACTGTAGCTTCAGATTGACATTTCTTAATGAGCCTAAGCCCCAAATTCTGCCTTGCTGAAAACAGTCTAAGTTCACAGAGGTTTCTAATATTTCAGTTCAACTTTTAGCTGTATAACAAACCCTCAGACTAGGCAAGAAGTCAAAATAAGCACAAATATCTCTGGATTTTTTTAATGTGTTCTCTGGAAATACATAAATCTCAGTGTAGGTTTTATCAGGCATATTTTCCCTTGGATCTAACCTAACCTGATTTTTCTCATGAATTTCTGTAAAGGCGTGGATGTTTCTGTGCATACATTTGTTCATTGAGCTATAAAAACTTAGTGCAATTTGGGCAGATCTGCTTTATGGGTATGAATATACAAATATGATGGAATAAACTGTTTTGTATTAAGGACCTATTTGTAACTATGAATTTGAAGAACCTGTCACATTTTAGTAAATTATAAAATGTTTTATCCACGTGCATATTTTGTAAACATCTAGGTACTCTTTTCAGTTGTGTTAAATCAGCTCTTTGGTGATTTATATGTGATACAGTGAAGTTATGGATTACATCTGGGGAACTTAGTGTTGCAGTTAGGGTTCTATTCCTTTTCAAATATTCTTAGTTTTCAGGATGAATATATTAGTTGATTTATGTATATTTTTCAAAAGCAGAACCACTTAAATGCTTTTAAAGTGAACGGTGCAATTTGAAACAGGACCAATTGTCAACTGAGATAGGTAGAATTACACCAGAGATTAAATTAACTTACCATTAAAAATATTGATGTTGGCCCAGAGACCAAAATTTTAATTCAGTCCTCATTCAATCATCATTCCTATTATCTGTGTCAGGTTTTTATTTGGAGAATTGAATAAAAAATATGAGCTTGGCTCCATAAGCTGTATATTATTTTAATAAAATTGTTGACCTTTCTGGTAGATGATCACAGTGACAAAGTTAGGATTCTTACAGGTTGGATGGCTACAAGATTAAATTTTGAGGATTTATAATTATGGTAAAAATTAGTTTTGCCATAGCATCCAGCCAAGGATAGAGCTTTGATCTTTTCTATACTCTGTAGGTAATAAATTCTACTGACATGTATGATAGAAGTGACTTTCAGTGTCCCAGTCAGCCGCCTAGGGTAGGCACTTTGCTCTTATGTACATATTTTGATCTCTGCTTCTTGGATGATGCCATCACAAATTACAATGGACCACTTAATTATGTCATTTCATTGATCAGATTTACCAGGACTGTCTTTGTTCCTAATACGTGTAATTATGCTTGCACTTAATGAAAAGGCCACAACAAAATGTCTGAGGAGCCCTATAACCTGGTTTTCCACATTCCTGGCCTTTTGTTTGCTCCAGGATTTGTAACACAGTAATTGATAATGATAGGTGGTAGATGAGATAAGTGGTTTTACTGTAATTCCAGGAAATGAGTTTACTTACCCTCATGGCCAGAAGCATATTTCATCCAACTGTTTTATAAGTATTTGTTAAAGAATAAAAATAATAATAATAGTAATCTTTAAAAGAAGGGAAATCTTACAGCTCTGTTCCCTGTAAAATTTCACTTCTCGTTGTTTAGGTCCAGCTTTAGAAAGTTGTTTGGTACTAAACGAGCCAGGTTAATATCTGAATGTGGTAAAAACCTGAGGCAAATAGGCTGCTAGTGCAATTTGGCAACATTGTTTTATCTGTACTACAATTTCCTCAGAAATAGCACTTCTACAATTTTAGTCATATTTCAATATTATTGCTTGTGTGAACATGGCTCTGGTGATTTTTATTTTTTTTTATGTAGTTTACAACATTTCTAAGATACATGACAGTGTTGAAGCATACCTTTCTCATCTATGGTAAAGATCCTATTTGTGATAAGCAGTGAAGAAAGAGGACAGAGCAGAGTGCTTTCAGTCAGTGGACGTTTTTCATTAACTTAATTTAAGTGGTATCCTTCGAAATGGCAATCTAGTGTAATCTTGGGCCATAATTTGTAACATATCCTTCTGGGAGCTGACTAAATTCCCACTGATTTTTCAGTTCTGGATGTTGTCAAAATTTTGCATGAAGGCCAAATACCCAAGCTTCAGTGCCATTCAAGAGGCCACAAAATGTTAATATTGAACATACCTGTTGTACATTATTGAGGAAAACCAAAGTGTTATGGCCTTGAACTTTCTAGGCAGTCACTTAATTCAAGTTACAAATTAGATGGAAGACTAATGCTTAAAAGACAAAGGACTTGTGAAGGGTAATTGCACAGCCAGTGTATCCCATTTGGAAGAAGCACTTAAATGTGTCAACAAGACTTGTGGCAACATCTGCTGAGCACATTTTGATGCCATCCTTTATAGCTACTAATATTTACAAGGCATGGCCATTTGTGAAACATATTTGAGGCTACAGTGCAGTGAACAACTGAGAAATCTATCAGCTTCTTGGCACTGAAATGAGGTAGACTTACTCTCTTTCTTATCTTTGTCACTCTTTCCATCCTTCCCTCATCTTTGGTTTTCAGCAGGGTTAGAAAGCTGGATTGATTGAAGAAAGGATTCAACCACTTTTAGATATTTGTCTGTATAGACCTTTTAGCAAAACATAGGATAGAGATTGAGTGGAATGTCTTTCTTACAGCAAAAAATATATGATTAGAATCACTAACTGTGTGAATCCTAAGAGATGGTGGTAGTTGAAATATTTTGGGTCTTTTCCACTGATTTCAAGATGCAATATTAAGGTCAGCACGGGCTGATGGAGAAAAAGAATTGGACCTGTATCTGAGTTCCTTCTGTGACATTGGACCTGTCCTGTGCATCCAATTATCTGAACTGTACACAGTCACCACCTAGATTTTGATAATCCAGTGATGTGTTTGCATGTAAATCACATGTTCTGAGACTGCAGGAGACACCTCCAGAAAGCTAGTTGGTGTCATCAAAGTGCTGAACGCTGAAGCATCTGTGTGAGATAATTAAGGACCAAGATAAAACTGAATTGCTCCAAGGAAATTGTCAGAACTCAAATTACCTGGAATACTGGATTAGCAGAGGTTGGTGTAATATGTCATATTCTTTGAAGAAAGACATATTCTAATATGTAGTAATCTTGTTAGTCTTGTAGCTGGTCAGTTGTCTTCCTCCTGCTCATCTTCACAGAGGACTTTCTGAAAAACAACAAGGTAAAAATTGTAACAGAATTTCAAGTAGAAGCATTTTGAGAATAATTCTTTTGTATGGAAATATTATGATCAGACATCCCCAAACCATTTTTGGGCTTCTTTTCTAAGGGAGTTGGAAGGTTCTTAGGAAATGAGTAATTCTCAGAATAGACAGGAATTTTACTTAGGAACTTACTACTTGCTTGATGCTAGAGAAGTTCTGGCATGTCCATTATTCCCTGGACATCAACACTACTCAGTAATGTTCATGTGATTAATGAAGTGAGACTGGTCCAGACAATGAAGAGTGTTAACAGGACCTTTGCAGAGCTTGTGGAAAGTGCCTGGTTATTAGTATTACACAGAGGTGCAGAAAGTAGAAGAATTTTTGTAGCTGTTGACTTTTCTTGGGAGATGTTCATAAAAAAGTGCTGGAGGTGGTAGAGGATGTCTGATATATTCACTTAAGGAGTAAACCTGCAGATCAGATAAAAAATAGAAAAAAAGGAAAGGAAGAGAAACTATGTTTGAGTCTAACAAGTTACACTTGGGCAATGAATGACAGTGTCATTCCATATGTGAATTAATCCTGCATACTCAAAAGGAGCTTGGGCTTTGTGAAATGCTTGTGGCCTTGACAAACCAATGAATGCATGTGCATTAGCCATACTCTAGTCCTTGAGAGCAAGCTAAAAAGCTGTATCAAAAAACAAGCTAATGAAAAAGGCCATTCAATGTGTTTATGTTAAGGAGAATCAGAAATATGAGGAAGAGAGAGAGAATTCTAATATTGCTAGAAATTAGTTTGCCTTATAATGCATCTTTTAGCATGCTGTTTATATTGTTAAATTATTTTTTTAGCCAATAAATCTGTTATAATAAAAATATGCATAATGCTTTATGGGAGTGATATCTATATATATATATAGAGAGAGAGGTCTTATCTAAACTAAGTCAATTGACAGATGTCTTCAAAATTTCTTCCATCTGAGATCATATTATTAACTTTTTTATGCTATGCTCCTCAGTATAAACTGGAACCTACCCTTTTTAATATATGACTCACACATTTAATACATTTAATTGAATGCTAAATGTTTTGTAAAGAGAATTTGTGCAATGGTTGGGAGCATTATATCACTTGTTAACAACCCTTCTACGCCTCTGAAAAGACTGACATCAGTGGAAGCTAACTTTTGGAATGTACTTGAATCTATCTTGTGCTTCTTACAGTACTGAAAGACAGAGTACTTGAATTTTAAACATGGTTCCTTCTGTTAATAATTTAGTGGTTCTATTCATTGAATTATTGGAATTCTCTTTTTCTTTTTTTTTTTTAATTTAGGCATAAACAGAATATATGAATTTTATTTCTTAGTAACTAGCATTATTTTAATTGATTAAATCTATGGTTAAATATACCAGGAAAAAGTTTTAGATCCACTCTTAAAACAAGTTTGCAAAACTTTTTGTCACATATTTCTATCCATGCAAAACTTCATAGATCCATGTGAGATTAGTTTTCCTTCCATTCTTCTGAAAGAGTTTAGACAAATTTGCCTTGTTTTTTTTTTTCTTTAAAGAAGGTAACTTACATTTAGAAAACTAAACAACAGAAATCCAAGGCAAATTCCAAAAGAAAATGCATTGCCTTTAAAGAACAGTCTGCCTTCTAGGGACATCTTTGCTTTTTAAAGATATGAATTGGTTTTTATTGTACAGCTATGTCCTCAGAGAGCTAAGATTTACAGCCCTCATTAATGTAATTTATAAGACTAAATGACAAGCATACTAAAGGATATGCAACTGATCCAGTCAGCAACATACAGATAATTCAGATTTGTCCAACCTGGTCTTGTCAAGTCAAGCAAAACAAAATCAATCAGTGAACATAAGGAGTGGGAGTACTTAAGCTGAGAAAGTGTGTCTGTTTCCTGCTAGGGAGGTGGGGTTGGCCAGCCTGTGCCTTTGCATTTGAGACAAAATACTGCAGGAACTGGTATCTTTTTAGTTTTCTTTTTTCATTACTGTAACATTCCCTGAGAAATCCCCTTCTCTCTTTCATCTGTACTGTCTTGAAGAGTGGCTGATGGTAGAGCTCAGGAATAGCTTTCTCAAAGAGAGTCCAAGTCAGAAAATTGCTATTTGTCAAAGAATCACATTTCCATCTTGCAGCCACTAATAATAACCTACAGAAGTGTTCACTCTCAGTTTTAAATGACCCCTTGTGCTTGCTGCTCCCACCAAAATTAGCAGTCAGTTGACACAAGTGGTATTTTCTCTTGAGAAACTAGCTGTGAGCGTGAGGCATGTGTGCCTTGGTCAAGAAAGCTGAGTCCTTGAGCAGGGAATCTGATCACCCAGGCTGTGCATTCCTCCCTCACCTTTGCTTCCCATTTTCCTTCACAAGCATCACCAAATAACACAGTTTCAAGATTTGGATTGAGCTGGGGGTGGAGGCAATGGAAACTTAGTTCTGCTCCCTAGCATACCAACACTGAGCTGTGTACTTCACTGAGCAGGGCCTGCCTGTGAACAGCCTTCATTGGAGCTCACAGAGATTACACCAGCTTCATGTTCAATAACAGCTACTGAAAGCTGTCCTCTTACTGGAAGGATGGTGGGGAATTAACAGCCCTAGACTTTCTGCTCTAGCATGTGGTGTGTATCAATGTGACTACTGCCATGAGCTAGTCAGACATATGAGCCTGTTTGTGAACAGTTCATTAAGCAAGGAACTGGTTTTTTGCTTTATTAGCCTTGTTTTCATGCTTGTCTGGAGTGATATACAATGAGGTGCTTTTGGTTGAAGAGTTTTGAACTTTTTTTAGTAACAAAATCTGTTTTGTTCTGAGTAAAAGCAGAAGTAATGTACTGCAATTTACGTCTTGGGTCACAAAGATTAAGAAAGAAAATTCCTAATACTCTGTTTACCTCCTGGCATGACAAAAAGTAGAAAAGACAAATTGTTCATGAGCAGATGCTTGGCTCCCTTTGCTGGTGGCTCATTAGAATGCTGTGTAACCAGACTCTATACAGGTGGACAGTTAAGAGACAATAACTTTAATTTGTTCTCTTTTAGAACTGTGTACCCAAGGACCTCTAGGATCTTGACCTTGGGCCAGAAACCAGTCTAGTGTTTTAAGTCATTGTGGGCCTACTAAGATGCTTGTCTTACTAGTGACTAATTTATGACTTGTTCTCTCCTCCATTAGTCATAGTACTGCAAGTTTCTGTAGTGTGAAGTTGAAACGAAGAGGAGGAACTAGGACAGACAAAAAGCTAGAGAAGAAAACTAAAATGGGAAAGATTTAATATTATACAATCTGGATGGGAAGAAAAAAGAAACAAAGTAACCAGACAGTTAGAGTTTAATGTGAGGTTCAGCCAGGTAAACTACAGGGGACTGTTGGTGTTCTATGGACTTGTATATTTTTAAATTGGGAGATATTCAGAAGGAAAAAACAATCATAAAACCTCAACACCCAAAATATTGTTTATCATGAACATCTCATTAATGAACCTTTGATCAAAGTACCATGGACCAAACATCAAACTCTGTCATTTAAGTGCCCTGGCTGTGTTCTCTGGTTTATGGTGAGCCTTTACTTAGGTTAGTTTGGTTGGATTTGGTGGTGGTCTTACCAAAGTTTCTGGGAAAACTAGAAAAAGTCCAATAGGATATAATACAAACCTTCAGACTGATAGTCCTAAGAGCAGGAATTTTGAAATGGGAATTAATAAAGACAATAATGAGAGAGCTGATGGAAAATATTTTGAAATAGTGAACAGTAAAATCATATATGATTTTTTAACATGAGATGAAGGCTTAGAAGTTTCACATTTGAAACTGATCTAAAATGCTACATGAGGCTTTAATGTGCTCAAAAACTTAGACATTGGGTAAAGAAAGCACAATTTTACGCAACCCTTCCTTCTTAGGCCGTGTGTTCTAGGGATGGTATTATATTCTTATCCATTGCAGGAAAACAGCATGTTATGTTAGCACATTTAGTGCTTTAGTCAGATATACCATGGGATCCCATTAAAAAAACCAACAAACCAACAAACAAAAAACAAAGACAAAAAGCTACTTTTTTCTGTACTAACTGAAGCCATTGATAGAAGGGCCCAGGGCAGAAACAGCTATACAATTAATTTGTGTTCCTCTACCTTCTTCCTAGTAACACCCATCTTCAACTGAGAGAAGAAACCATGAAATCTCAAGCAGCCTTTTGCAGCAGATTTTGTAGCATTTGGGATAGAGATCTGCCTTTTACCACTGTTTAAGTTAAGGTATTCTTGAAAAATTGGACCGTTTTTTGTCTGAGGAATCTATTGCCATCTTTGTTTTTATTTTTTATGCCAGAAAACAGCTTGTTTTGACATTCCAGTTTTATGAACATACACTAGAAACACCACAGAATAAGCTGGAAGTGTTTTGGATGAAAGGCTTCTGTTGATTATCTGTACAGAAGTGCCAATAGCTCTTCAAATGGAGAGCAACCAACATTGAACCTAAAAAATTCAGACTGTTCAGTTCAGATAAGCATCCAAAAATTAGTTTGCTTAACCAAAACTTGCCCAAACCTCTTTGGTCTGGAAATCAGGCTGGAAATGTTACATGATCAGACTTTCTTATGAGTTTTCCAGTGCTCATTTCCTTTTGCTTGCAAAGAGATATCATGAGAACCACATCTTATAGTGTGGTGTGTCTGTAATTAGGCTTCTGCTCTTAGCTGAAAAAAACCCCAGCAGTTAACCAAGCCTGTTTCGAACTTGTGCAAGGAATGGATTTTATGCCAAGTATAGCCCTAATAATTACACAGAAGAGATAAACCATATACCCTTATGCAATGAAATATGCATAGTATTAATTCTTTTGCAAGACTTTAAAGCCACTTCCTTTCTTCTTGTGGCACTAAATCAAATAGTTTAATTTTAAACCCAAACTTGGACTGAAATTGAGTTCACTTGTAAGTGAACTTGAAATTAAGTCTAACAGAAAAATTGCTAATGCAACGGAATTGTTTCTACTTTTCCCTTTTCCATGTGTTTTAGAGTATTTTGATCTACATTCCACATTTTAATCTGTATTCCATGTGATTCTTTTTATGAAAAACAAAAAGACATCCATGGTTTTGCTGTGAATTACGCTAGGAGAGTTGGCCCATGATGGGAAAAACATATATGAAGAAGATGTGAAGTGTCATGTATCTAATAAAATATGTGAAACATACAGGATCCAAGTAAGTCCTAAAGAAAGCACAAAACTTGAATAAGATGAGAATACTTCATCTGTAGTGTAAGACAAATAGCACCCCAGCTCCTGAAGTCAGTGACATTGGTTACTGTTTTGTCTGCTGAGGGTTAAGATGAAGAACTAAGACATTAAATCTTACAGAGTATGTTCCTCTGATTCCTTTCTATTGGGCTCAAACATTTCACATTACAGGAACTTAATGGACAAGTTTGAACTGAGCTGGTGCCATCAGATATCCACGTGAGTGGCTATAATTCACACAGTTGCTCGTAGTTTCATGCAGACCAGTGGTTCTTGTGGGGGTCCTTGGAAGTTCAGTATCACCTGCAATTCAAATTTTGTTTCTTCTACTGACAAAATGTCAAAGGTGTTGCAATCATTAGAGGTGACATAGAGCTATGAAACATTAGGTTCAAAAGTAGAAAAACCAGTCAGTACTAAATGAAGAAATTCTGGCAGAGAAAGGGCTAAGTCAGAGTTAAAAAGCTGGGGGTTTTACGTTCACATGTCGAATACCTTATCTATTACAAAGATTGAGGAACAGAAACTGGACAGGAAACTTTGCCCTTTACCCGTCAGCCAGTTTTCCCATAAACACTTGCATACCTTGTTCTGTTTGGCCTGCAAGGTGAATGGAAAAGGCTTAATCATGTTGCTTGTGTAATGCTCTTTCAGTCAAAAGAGGGTCTTCAGAAGTATCTAACTACAGAGTTTCGAAGTTTTGAGGTGACTTAGGTACTTTGAGGAAAAATGTACACAGGTACAGCAGATACCAAGCTGCAGCTAAGGTACTAGGAAAAAGTTTATTTCCAAAAGTCAAAAAACACTAACAAATACGGTGCTAGTTACACTGGGCAGGAAAAGTGTGCAAATACCTTTTCTCTCGTGCCCTTTATGGACTGCCTGGCCCCTTTGCAGGAGCCTCCAGGCACCAATGTGAGAAGTTTATCTCATAATGGGGAGTCAATCTCCTTGGCAGGCAGGGAGAGAAACACATATAAAGCTATTCGTGGGGAGAAATCTCCAAGGCAGCAAAGTTTCCTTGTGAGAATGCTAACTTTTCCCTCCTTGAGCAACTCTTCCAAAGGTTTTGCTACACTTACAGGTACTATTTGCAGCCTAAACTGTGGCATTAAAAAAAAAAAAAAAAAGCTTTAAACACTTTTACATTGAATTCAAAAATTGGAAGTCAGCTCCTACATAATTTTTGTGGTTTTCAGAATTTTACCTACACATAGAGAAGTAGTTGGTTTCATTTGTTCAACTCCAGGTCTCCATTTTCTTTGTTGATTCATTTTAATTCTGCATATTCTTAAGAGTGCACTTCAGAGTTATTTGTAGTCAGCCTAGGTCTCGTCAGCTGTTTTGTTTCCCAGAGCTTTCTGTAAAAGGGAAACATCAGGAATATTTCATACTTTACTTTTTTGTTGCCATTAGTCTGAATAATATCTGATAGACACATGCTTTGAAATTTGTCAGAAAAGAGATTCGCCTTTTATTTCAACTGATTTCTGATGTAATAGCCCACAGACCTAACCACAATGTCAGAGGTTAAGGAAACAATTCTGTTAAAAAAAAAAAAAAAAAAGTAATTTAGGAGCAAGTCAGGCATTGAGAAATAGAGGGGGTTTTTTCCAGCTTCAATTTCATCATTTAATTGTTTCTGTCATACTCAAGTCTTTGAGTTTTTCTCCACCTTGTTACATATAATACTGTGAGTTGCTTCTTCCTCAAAAGCTGAAAACCATCCAGAAAGAACCATAGTTCTTTATTAGAATGAATGATCTTCTGTAGTTTAATCACTCAGGATGTTATATTCTGTGGAGTGAGGAGTTTCACTGACTAGTTATTTGCTGAACTCTGAATAAAATCACTGGGTTTGTATTTACAGAATGCCAAACCACAACTTTAATATTTACTTCTTCTCTGCTTCTCCTGGATGAATGTCGTATGCCCAGAGACAAGGGAGGACAAGAATAACCCTATGTGCTTTCTCCAAAAATGAAGAAGTTTGAAACTACTCATAATAAAGAAAAAAGAAATCAAGGAAAGTGCAAAGGACGGTTTAAGATGTCTTAACCCCAGTGCATCCTGTAGAGATACTTTATGGAATTCAAGGTTATCAGGGTAAGTCCCATGCAGAACGAAGATCTTCTAAAAGTTCTCTTTTGCCTTCCTTGATTGATGTCCAAATGAAATTCTGACTGGCCACTTTTTTAGGCCTGAATTTTAAGTATCTACTTTTGAATCTACTTGTATATTCCATCCATATTGTTTTGCAGTAAGTAAGATATCATTTTAACCCTAGTTTCCCCAGAATAATAATTCTTGACAAGAAGCTACACCAGATAATCTAGGCATTAAGAGGTTCGCATGCATGCAATCAAGCCTTCCTACAGCTTATTTCAGTGTCCCTGGCAGTCTAGCTCCTATGGCTTATTTCAATGACTATGGCAATCTAAAAACCATGGGGAAACTTCAAGCCTATTGTTTCAGAAAAGAACATTGGTGCAAGCTTGAAAATTATATCAGGCAGCAATAGTAACTTCAACTATGCTTTCTTTTCCAGAAAAGGGCATTAAAGATCTGGGGCACCATTCTCTTGTGTAATTTCCTTCAATAAAAAAGGAAGGGCTGACCCTAGATATCTGAATTATTTTAGTCAAAACTAGAAAATAAGTATATTAATCATCTCTGAATCTTGTTAGAGTCCTTTTGCTATTCTATTGTTTCTTAATTAAATCCTGAATAGGGAAAAAGAAGTTGGAAACTTCATTACAGAATGTGATCAGGTTAAAATACAACTGATCAGAATAAAATCAGGTACAGGCAACTACAGAAAGAAATACATATAAACTTTGTTTCTTTTGCTAGGGATACAATTCCTCTTTCATGTGACCAGAGAGATAAAAAACATCCAGTTTTTTATCATCCAGTCCCCAGTAAGAGTCTCTTCTAAGAGGTGAAATGGTGGAAAGAAGAGGCTGGGATCTGAAGAGGTAATGATAATTTCATCATTGTCCCTCCCAGTTCTGATGACTATATGATTAATGTCAGCATGACTCTTATTTTTAAATAGATCATTATAGTACATGCATCACTTTTGTCAACATATGCATTCCTCCCCTACAAAAATCACCCACAAACCAACCAAAAAAACCCACCAACCCAAACCCCTAATATGTAGTATAATTACATGACCTCTTTTCTGCAGGAAAAAGGCAAAGCTCAGGGTAGAACCAAGTCCACCAAACTTGGGGAAGTTTAGAAATGTAAAAGAACCAGAGTGACGTAGCAGAATCCCATCATACTGAAATATTGTACCTTGGCCACTATGTAAAATTTAAATTAAAACTATAAATTACCATTATTATCTGTGCAGAGTCCAGTTTGGTCAGTCATACACACCTGAGCAATTGCAGTGGCTTGGGCCATTTTTGTGCATTATTATGACACATGGAAATAATGGCAGCAAAACCAGATCCATTAAATGTAAGTGAATCTTAACACCAAGAGTTGTTAATTCAACACTGTACAATTCCCCACCTACAAATTGTGCTGCTGTCTCCCATACTGTACTGCTTCTTCTCCATAAAGAAAAATCTGCCAGCCTTGGCATGTCTGTCACTCTGCATATATGACAGCTATTTAGTGGGTCATTTCATGGGAGTCCTATAGGTATCCTCAGAACAATAAGACTACTTCCAGTTCAGCATGTCTACTGCAAAACCTGATTTATTTTTGCATATGATACTGAGATAGAGGCAAAGGAAATACGTGATGTAGTTGCCCTGTAGTATAAGTGTATTGGTTTTGAATACCCAGGTTTCCTTTTCTTGCTCCAAAGCACAACTCCATGTTGTCAAAGGCAAGAACATTTATTATTATTATTATTATGAATTCAATCTGATATATTCAAGGAGGAATATATTTTCATAATTCTCTTTCTTTATTGTGACTCATCGGAAGGACCTACATCCATTTGAGACAGAGGGAAGAATATAGACTATATGTGTGGGTGATGATTCAGATGAGCAAAACCAGCAGTTCTAGGAAACTTCTTCCTCCCACTCATGTAGAAATTAAGAATACTGTAGTTAGAACAGAGTTGACTGGATGGTGTTCCTTCTGGGAACACTAGTTTTCTAATTATTCATTCTAACTTGCAAGAGAGGATAGAACTTTCAGATTGAAAAGCACAGGAGCATTGAAAAAAAAAAATCTTCTTTGCCTCAAAAGCTATCTTGTTTAATTTCTTTCTGTTAAGAATTTAAATTATAGCATTTTTAGTTTTTTTGTCATATTCTCTTACAAGGGAAAAAATATTACTTTGGACCTATCCTGCAGCATACAAGAATAATGAAACTTTATGGCAGGGTATCTGACAGGCATGTGACTTAACCTGGCATTCCTGAATCCACCACCATTATTATTAGATATGAGTTATAAATAAAATCTTCTGGCATGTTTCATAGGCAAGAAATTGTGGGGAGAAAAGCTTAGGCATGACAGTATGAACATGAAGTAGTTCCTGCAATGTTGCTTTAAATGTAGAAAATCAAGGTTTCTCACTCAAGTACGAGTGAAGTCACCTAGAATTTACAGGACATGATATTGTGCTCCAAGCTCAACTGACTGAGGCTGACATTGATGAGGTGGCACCTGTGTACTGAGAAGGATTCTTTGTATTTACAAAGCTTTCCCAGGGGCTCCAGTGCCTGAACAACTTCAAACACTGTCACTGTTGCCTTCTGCAAGCATTGAAATTGTTCTGCTTGTTTAAAAAAAAAAAAAAAAAAAAAGAAAAGGTGGCTGGAACTGAAAGTGAGGGTGAACTTTCAACACCAGCTCTGTTTCCTGCTTGGGAACCACTTTTACGCTCATTGGGAACAACTTCAGGGGGGAGAAAAAGAAGACAAAGAAGCTAAATAGGCAAATCATAAAGTGTATCTAGGGCCCCATTTCACTGGGTGTGTTTGATGGGCAACACTAAATATGATAGCAGTAGGCCAATTTTCTTTACATTCTTAATTCTTGTAAGAAGGACCATACTAACAACTTGGTAACATGCAATTTTACAGGCGGGGAAGGCAGGCAGAGAGCATAAAATGCTAAATCAGTCTGAAAAAAAATATTTATCTTTTCTCAAAAGCAAAAGTCAAAAAGCTTGTGAATTGGTGCTGGGTTTTCATTTTTCTGCTTTGTTAGTAACTTTTCATCAGTGCCAAGTGGCAGACAGGATTTAAAAGAACTGACTCAGGTTGTTTGTGCAGGTGCAAATTCTTTGCTATCCCTTAACTTTTCAAAAATTCAAAAATGCAAGAGCTTGGTGCAAATAGAAGTACAGGAAAAAAATTCCATGTCTGGAGTCTTCCAAAAGAGTTACAAGCAAAAGAAGAACTTCTGCAGTCACTGATTTATTTTTCCACATGCATAAAATCAAATTGAAACCTGTGCAACAATTCACTTTGGAATTTCTATGATCTCAACCTGTAGTTCTGTTTCTTTTTCCATTCTTTGTTTTCAGTTAATCCAACTTAGTACTCTCTGGAATAGAAAATTATGAGGCATAATAGACTGAGGCTATTAAGTCAGTTCAGGCCTGTGGGTACTGCATAAATATTAATGATAATTAACAGGACTTTGGCTTTGCTTTTAAGGTCCAAACACTGTGAAGGATGGTGTGGCAATTCCCTTTCCTCTGTACTATAATATTACTGATTTCATTTTGTAATTTGACCGAGAAATCAGAATCCTGTTGTGATGCTTTACAAGCAAATTATGTAAAATTGCATCAACAAAAGTAGCCTCTGCTGAAGATATACATTTTTTCACGTTATCTGGTTTACATATATTAATGTGTGATAGTCCCCATATATAGTTCATTCAAAGTGGAATTTTAATATTATGATTATGTTCCTTAATATTGGAATCAGTCAGAGATAAAAATAACAATTCCTTTTCTCAGAGTTTTTTTCTTGATTTGACATTTTTCTTTGTTTCATTTGAAGAAAGAGAAGGGGAACACCTGTAATATTCTATTAACGGGGACAGAGCTCTTGCAGTGGTTTGGGAAAGGACAGTTGGTGTTCTCCAGACTCTCCAAATCCAGGTTCTCATCAGCTTGCTTAATGAACTGCCAACAAGCTGGATAAGGTAACCAGCAAGAACACAAGTTTTAAAACCTGCCTGGCAGTGAAACTTATATTGGAGCCAGTTTAGGCTCTCTCATACTGTCTTTGAAATTAAACCATGTCTGTGAAAAGTTCTAAACTGGCCAAATCATTGAATTCCAACGAAACACTATTTGGTAAGAATTTTTCCAACGTGCTCTAATTCAAAGGAAACTAAATCACCACAGCCACTGTTGTGCTTGTTCAAGTTCCCAACTGTAGTTGTCTCCAGTGCTCCAGTTGAAATGATATATGGATATGTACGTAGATCCACAATATATTCCTGAATCCAGGAAATCACTCTTTCCAGCTGGGGGGAAAAAAAACCCCAATGTCTATGGCCAGGCCCTTTATAGTTCTATCACCTCATGATTTTTTCTGAGGAGGGTAAAAGTTTTTTAATAAAAGAAATATTTTTCTCTACACAGTTCTTTTGCTAAGAGATATTGTGTCCTAATGGAGAGTTTTAAAAAAGTCGTGTAAACTAGACTGTGTAGGCTGCCTAAAAAAATTGTCATTAAATATGCCTTTAACTTAATATTCCCTGGAAGATTAACTGCCTTATAAATGACATTTTGACAGATTATTTTAGCTATGAGAGGTTATGTATATGCACTGCATTTTAAAATCTGCCAGTTAACTCTCAAAGTGAATTGAAATGAGTAGTTTATTTTGCAGATATTTAATGTATTATGTCATTCCTGAAATACAGACATCTTCATCTAGGGGATATAAAAGAACCAGCAGTACTTAGAGCTCCACACACAGCCACTTCCTTTGGACTGGGATCTCAAAGGAAAATCCCAAAATACAGAGATAGTTTTAAAAAGTGCATGCTGAGTTCTTTGGAAAATCTGCTTGTCCATGTCAAAAGACTGATGGTCTTTTGTAAATCACCATCATTAGATGCATAATTGTAAGTGACAGCTTTTGGGGAGTTTGTAACACTAAGAGTATGATGACAAGATCCAAAACAGAAATGTCATCTCAATTAACTTGACTGTATTTCTTAGACAGGAACTGATCGATTTCTTTATGTATTTACTTTCTTGGCTCTTGTATTATAGCACTGGCCAGATGCAGTACCCTAACTGAAGGGACAGTCTCTGTGCAGTGTGTCTTTCCACACGGAGAGCAGGACCTCTGTTAACACTTGTGGTGGCATCTACCCCTACATCTGTTCATGATGCAAGTTCTTTTACTAGTGTGGAGACTTTCAAAGGTGTCTTATGTGAGAGTCTGATCTTTGCACGTACAACACTACAAGTTGTTTGGCATAATCCCGGAGAGCCTGGGCCTGCTCCAGATATGAACTAATTGGATAGGAAGAAGAAGCTCAGCAAAAAGAGGATTGTCACTGCTGAGACATTTGTCTTCACAAGTAGTGACTCAGTCTTTCAGGCTGCAGGAAGCGAAACCCCTTCAGTAGGCTCAGGGACGCTGTTTTCTGTGAGAGAACTCTGTACAAGAGCTCAAATGTAGTGGTTTTACAAACCTTTGTTATGCATGTTTCAGTGGCTTGCTATTTAGAGGAAGACTGATCTTGGTTTTTTTTGTTTATTTTATTTTAGCTTCTCTCTGCTTGACTTCTTCACATATCACAGTCAACAAGTTCTTTTGAGAGCTCCTTGCCTTGCAAAATGTCCTGAAGATTGTCCTGTGCCTGATGTAATAACAGCTAGCTCACTGACAGCAACTAAGAGTTCCAGATTACACATCTGTCTGCCTAGAAATGGCTATGGAGTGCACAGCTGGTGTGCATGGGAAGGACTGGCCTGTGTCCTAATTATTCTGTGAGAGAAAGAATCAGCCATTGGGATTTGCCCAAGCCTCACTTTATCCATGATGAGCTGTAATACTAACCATTTTCGAGTGAGTCACTATGAAAACCAGCTGGGAAATATGCATTCAGAGGTGAAGTTGGATGGGCTGTGGTATTCTGGGGAGTAATGTGTAAATGATACTATATGGAGCTGTATGTTTGCAAATATTGATGGTCATCATAAGGTAGTTAAAATTTCTTATCCATTCCTAAACATGGTGGACCACCTGTTCAGTATGTCTGAACAAAACACTAGAGCATTAGTGAGTGTCATAACTCTGCGTATCTTCCTGATTGTGTGAAAGTATTCATCTAGTGTTTATGGTTAACCTGGGAGCTGTCAAAATATCTGAGGGGCATCTGACAGACAAAGAAAGCATTTAAATGAGAAAGCTCAGTCCTATGATTCAATGGTGCTGCCAAAAACAATGAGGGGAGATAGATAACACTGCTGACGCCCAGCTGAGTCTTACCTAACAGACCCGTGGAGAGTCAAAATGTCTCGGATCAAGATTCTGTCATGATAACAGCCTGAATGAAGTAAGAAACTTCCAAAAAGTCTCCAAATTATACAGGGCTGTTGGTTTGTTCGAGCTAAAGACTGATGATGAACAGTTGCTTGTCAGTGTGTTACAAATAGTCACTGAATAAATATGAGTATTTAGCACAGTGGTTTTTCTGGTGAGCAATATTTTTGAAGGCTCAGGAAATATGGATCTCAAATAATAAGAAATCATAGCACTGTGGAAGGTCTGATGGAGATGACCTGTTTCCAACACAATCTGTTTTTGTGCAAAACTCTGACCCAGAGGAACTCATCTGGATTTTATTCATAACTAGCAACAGTCCTGTGAGCCAACTGTACTTCATGCCATACTTTGTATTACAGAAATAATAATTTGCCATTTGCTTTGTCCTGGGGGCACTTAGGTCCTGCCTGCCTGGTGAAATGCATTTGGTTAGGATTATCATCTGTAATGTCTTCATTCAGGGTCGGTTTTGCATGCCTTTTCTAGCGTTTGATACCCAGACTTGGAGGCATCTAGGAACATGTCCTGGTTTCAGAATGCTTTCCTAGACAAGAACATTAAGGCATTGGTTTCATTTCTTTAAGTAACTGATGCATGACAATGTTGAGTAAACAAGCCAGGGAGCCAACGTAAAAATGAAGTCACAAGTTGGTCCTTAGCCTGGGTCTTGTCGGTACAGAGCCTAGAGATGTTCCTGCCTCAGCCTAGAGACGAACTTTTCAGATCTGGAAGAAAGGAAATGTTAGCAATCACCCAAGGTGTACTGATTGTTTCTCTCCTGTGAATTAGTATTAGTTTGACCTGGCTCAGAAACTACTTTTTTCTCCTGAGAAAAATTTAAGCACTGTCAATAAGAGTTCTGAGTTAAGTGCAGTCTGAAGTTTTGTTAAGCCCACTGCTTCAATGAGACATTAGAAAGAAAATATTTTGTTTTCTTGGTTTATTTTGGCTTTTCCTTTCTTGGATCTTTTACACAGTTCTACAGCAGAGTGTGTAGGATGGGCAGTGTGCCAGGTTTGCAGCTTGTACCATTCTTCAGTCTCAGAGAGTTCACTTACAAAAGGTATACATGTATTCTCTGCTAAATGCCTGGCAAGTGACAGAGAAAGCAGGGAGAACAAAAAGTGAGGCCTGTGTGTAAGCAGAGAATTCATCCATAGCCAGATTCTCACATGAAATCTTTTAGGACAAGTCATGAACTGTGGTACTTCTGATGATGTGAGCCTGTAGTGGAGTGGGAAATGGTAGCTTTTCCTTGTCCTGGAAAGGAAAGTTATGTCCATGATACTTTGTAAGACCTGTTGATGAAGTTTCTTATTTTACTGAGTGTCTTCTAAAAGGGGCTTTCAAATTTCTTACTTGATTTTATAGTTTTTAACAATGTATTTTATATATTCACAATATTAAATAGGTGCTGTGTGACAGGATAGACCCAAAGGTGAATCTTGCTATGGTAGTCACTGCCAGTGTAGATGGCAGTGACATAACATTTGAGTTCCTTGTTGTGAAACTGTCTTTGCACTCTGCCATGTGGCTTAGACCCACCCTTGGACATGACCTATTACTTCTGGTTCAAATACATGTGAAAAATAACAGACGTCTGAAGCACTGAAAGAGATTCTTATCATTCTATGAATGGCTCACTTTATGTAAATGTCTTTAAGCAGCTTTATTTTGTTGATTCTGTGGATTAGACCTCAGTCTCAATCTGGCATCCACTTTGGCTTTGAGGAGGATCCATGGCAGTCTACTGAAGGCATGAGAAGAAGTGAAAAGGCAGGTTTTGTAGTAATTTCAACATTACAGGAAGAAAACACTAAAAACTAGCCCCATGTGGTATTTGGGCACAGCAATTGAGACTCTGTGTACTTGGGAGTGTAAAAATTGGTAGAAAGAGAAACTGAGCTGAAAAGATGACAACTAAGAACATACTTACAAAATGGAAGCTCTCTGAAAAAACTTCTGCTAGAATAGCTGTAATGCAATCATTCGCATATTGTGAGAAAAACCCATATATAAACAAGAAGAGTCTTTTTATTGTTCCTAAATCACACATAAATCTGAGGAGTAATGAATTTGAATTACTGGTCCCAGATCACACCAAATGGATTGGAGCGTTAACTTATTTTTTTCCAAAATCCAACCAAGGGCCTTAGAAACAAGAAGTCTGTCTTTCCACTCAAACAGAATTTAATAGAAAGATCATAATAGCCAACATTGCCAGCTCTTAAAAGACTTACATACATACTATTTTGAGTTTCAATAAATCTCAATTGGTCTTTAAGATTTGCAACTAATGTGCCAAAAGTCCCCAGCTGACGCAAAAGCTTTCTTCACTGAAATGTCAGTGTGGCTTTCCTAAGTCCCAGACTCAGACTGAATTTCTTGGGAACTTTAGACAAGCGTTTCATCTTTCAGCCTTGATACTTCTCATTACCAGTGCTAGAAACAGTGACTGTTATTTTGTTCTGCACAGTGAAGTGCAGTAATATCTTCATTACTGTCAACTATGTAAGATAACGAGAACTCCTTATTTCCTATTTTCTCTCATGCAAATGGACAAACACAACTGTAATGCATAAAGGAAAATGTTCTTGGATGCACAACTCTGGTATTATTTTTTTCCACAGATGTTAAAATCCCAGTGCAGAACTTATGATGTCTCCTGTATGGCCAAGCTCAGAGTCATCATTGCTTCAGAATCACTGCTGACAGGCAAATAAATGATTGCAGTCAGCCTCAGAAGTATATCTTTCCAGATTTCTTGCTGCTGGCTTTATTTTTTTTAACATTCCAGTTATAAATTGCAGTTTATCTTTCATTTCTTCATGTGTTCAAACTGGACTCAAGCTGTAACTTCTTGCCTAACTAGCTCCAGTGAAAGAGTCTACAGTAAAATTCATCTTTTAGCAGATAAAACAGTGAATTCTGAACTGAATGCAACTACTCTGGAGTGACACTTTGATGCTGTGGTAGATACCAAAACATCAGCTCAATGCTCTGTAGCAGTTTAACAAACAAACAAAATCTTAGGCTTCTTTAGGGATGGGAAAAAAAAAATTAGAAAGACCACTCTGCACAGTTCATTCACAGCCTGAATTATGTGTACAGTTCTAGTTTCCCTGTCTGAAGAAGATTATGTTAGGACTCAAGAAGGTACAGAGAAGAGAAGCAGGGATGACAAGAGGTGTGAAGCAGCTTGCATAAGAAGAGTGATTGAGAAACCAGGGCTCCTCCAGCCTCAGGAATGATATGGAAGAGTTCTACAAAACATGAGATTTGATAGTGATCAAAACTGATTCAAAACTGATCATCATTTTCTTCAGTATGAAAACTGAGAGCTAAAAAATGAAGCTGCTATGAGCATATTTCAAATAAAAAGTAGGTAATTCACCTGAAGGAGAGAGCTTCTCATAAATGGCATGTTATCCTATGGAACACCACAGGACACTGCAGACATAAGAAATGTATGAAAATTCAAGGGAAAAACTGGACAGTTATTTAGAACGGAGCGTTGACAGAGTTCCTGAATAGATTAAGTCATATGAAGCTCAGAAAATCCAAGTTGAAAACAACTGCAGCGTGGAGAAGAAGGGGGGGGGGGGGAGGGGGGAATGGCCTCTATACTTAGTCTAATGTGCTTTATTATGAGCCAAGTTATGACCAGAGAATATTCCATTAACTAGGTATTTTTGTGTTGTAGCAAGACCAAATAGAGGACTGGACAATCGCCAACCATATGAAGTTCAACAAAAGGAATTGCTTGATTCTGCACCTGGAATGGGGCAAACCTGGGTGTACATCCAGACTGAGTGATGAGATGCTGGAAACCAGTGCCATGGAAAAGGACCTGGGGGTCCTGCTCGATGGCAAGCTGAACATGAGTCGGCAGTGCCCTGGCACCCAGGAGGGCCAACAGTGTCCTGGGGGGCATCAGGCAAAACATCACCTGTTGGTCAAGGGAGGCGATTGTCCCACTCTGCTCTGCACTGGGGCGGCCTCACCTTGAACATTGTGTGCAGTTTTGGACACCACAATATAAGAAAGATATTAAGCTCTTAGTGTCCAAAGGAAGAGCAATGAAGATGATGAAGGGCCTTGATGGGAAGCTGTATGAGGAGCAGCAGAGGGCACTTGGTCTGTTCAGCCTGGAGAAGAGGAGACTGAGGGGAGACCTCATTGCAGTTACAACTTCCTTGTGAGGGGAAGAGGAGGGGCAGGCACTGATCTCTGCTCTGTGGTGACCAGTGACAGGACCTGAGGGAATGGCCTGAAGTTGTTTCAGGAGAGATTAAGGTTGGATATTAGTAAAAGGTTCTTCCCCCAGAGGGTGGTTGGGCACTGGAACAGGCTCCCCAGGGCCATAGTCACAGCACCAAGCCTGACAGAGTTCAGGAAGATCTCGGATGATACTCTTGGGCACATGATATGACTTTTGGGATTTTCTGCGCAGGGCTAAGGTTCAACTCAATGATCCCTGTCAGTCCCTTCCAACTCATCTCTGAGTGAGATGAGTTCCCATCTCATACTCTGTGACTCTGTAACTGTTGGCGTGACCCAGAAACAAATACTGAGCCTCTAACTTCTGTAAGAAATTTTTTTTTCTATAAAATCTGGAAAAAATGCTTTATTTCTTGACCTAAACAGTAGTGGGATCTGCAGTGTATGTGAGATGATCAGAGCTAAACATCCCACTCATTGTAAGCTTTCCAGAGTCTGAAAAATCATTTAAGTTAGCAATCTATATTTTCATGTCTGTATCTTCACAATGTATAGTAAAATACCAAACTAGGCTGGTGCTCTAAAACAGAGAGTTGTGAGGAGTGGATTCTGCAACGCATTATGTAGCCTCAGAACTATAACAATGTAAAGTCCTGATATTTTTGTTTTACTTGCTTTGCACACATTCTGAAAGGTTTTATGAATTTTTGAAGCATCCTTTTGTGTATGAAAATATGAAAAGTCAAGTATTATTAGAAATCTTTTTTTTTCATCTAGTTGCAAACTGAATATTCATCCTGGCAATGAAATCAACATCTAAAATTATCATTTGGAGAGAGGAAGAAATGGATTCCATATGGGGATAATTACGTGGTCTTCTCTTTAAGTAATACAGAAATCATTACCCTGGTGGAAGAGACAGAAATGACTTGTTTATCTAGAATTTATTTGGGCATCACAACACTAACACAGGTCAGAAGGAATCTGACATGGATGTTTTCTGTCTCATTGGTTACAAACATGAACAATAACTTTCAGCTAAGGCAAGCTTACCATAAATCCTTCTAACCTGTTTTTTGAGGCGTCACATCTTATAGGGAAAATATTGTTCTGTCTCTGCACTCAGCCCAGTCCTTGGTTTCTTTAGTGAAATATCCAGTAAAGGTGCCGATTGTGGCAGAGGTTTTAGTGGTGTGGATTCCTGTCCATGAGATCACCAGCTCATTGACCAACACATGAGATGGTAATGACCACTTGCTAAGTGACCTACACTGGGTTTGAACTCGTGACCTTAATGTGGAAGACTTTGAATGCCACTTCTGATCTCTGGAGGATTTAATTTCTGGGTTCTATTCTAAAATAAACTCTGCTCAACCTCAGACTTCTTCCTCAGGCAGTGCTGTGACAATAATCTTCTGTATTACCTTGAACTGCTGTGTTATCTTCTGCAGGGTTAAGTTGGTCTTCATTCAGAAATAATCTTAACAGATATTTAATCAGTAGCATATTAGAAAACTGTCTTTTTTCAGCTATGGGAAACGTTTTTATGTTTGTGGAAAGAACAAGAAAGAATTTTAACAGCTATATTCAGTATGCTTTAGAAAACACCATGCCCTGCAACATGGGAATGTCCCTAAGTTCCTTTCTCCAGCAAAATCCCAAGTCAACAAGACTTGTGCCTGAGGAACTACCACAGGACTCGCCCAAATATTTTGATGTTTCTGGTTACAGAAGTACATAAAAAGAATAAAGAGACAAAAATCATTCCAAATTTCAGAAAATCTAGCTGGAGCTCTCTTATGTGACTTTTTTTTAATTTAAATCACAGTTCTGTAAGATGAAGTTGTGTAGCCCTGATTGAGCCCAAATGTGTATCAGGTACATAGAATTAAAGCACACAAGGGTCCAGTTGTTTGGAAGCACATTTTAAAAGATGGCATTGGCTTTTAGTATTTTATTTCAAGTAGTATTTATGTATTGATTGCAATTATCAGTTCTTCATATGAGATTTTCTGATTTCATCATCAAAGTAAAAAATGAAAGTGAAAACTAAATTATTACTATGTTCAATATTTATGAATTTTCTTAAACTGACACAACTGATCAAGACATGAGCTTTTATACTTATTTGCCCCTCTTTTCATGGCAGAATATTCAACAGTATGCCTTAGAAAATCTTGGACTTTATAAAACCTTTTTTGGGAGGAAAAAGAAAATATGGGTATGACTTAGGTGTAAAGTTTAAATTAATATTAGCAAAATATGAATAATTAGATTCTATGAATTTCAGTTGATAGGTATTCTTGAAAGTTTTCACTTCTATACACTACAGATTCCTGGCTTAGGGGTAAAATTTTACAAGAAGATCCTCTTTTATTGGCATAGGGATTATATGTACAGGCGCAAAATTTTAAAAGGCAAGTGAACAATCTTTCCCTGAAACATAGCACTTGATCACACTGAATGCAATAAATCAGTGGTTCTTTAAATAATGCAGAATAACTCACTATAAAATATTGAGTAAAACAAACACCATAAAAAAAAGGCCCTGAGTTCTTTTCTTCTCAAATATATGCTAATTTGTTAAATACATTAAGGATCTAGACATTCACTCTTTCTCCTGTATGAATTATAACATGGATACTTTGACTTCAAAAAGATTCCAATACTACCATATTTTGTTACTGAAATTTCTCAGTCTCTTTCATCAAGATGGCCAATCTTCAGCATCTGGTCAAATACTTAAAATATTTGTATAGCATAGCCAGGAAAATACATTTTTAATTACAGATCCATAAAACCCTTGTGGTTAAGAAGGAAAAAGAATCAAAAGTGTGTGATGAAGTCAGTCTGGCTGACTGATGAAGGGAGGTCAGAGAGGAAATTAATATATATTATATTGTATATTTATATATTTTTATATACTATACAAAACTGAGAACAGTTTTATAAGATTGTTGCCCCTGATTTACAAGACTTAGCAAATGTGACAATGACATGGACATATGCTGAGTTTTGTTTTCCAATGTAAAGTCTAGGCATTTTTCCTACAACCCAAAATGTCTATCCTATGAGGTCTGTGTTATGCTTTCAAAAATGTTTTCTATCCTACATCTGCTATGTGGCCTTAACCCAAGTGGGTTATACTCCTCATAGGAAGCAGATTGCAATTCTTATTTCAAGACATTTTCAACTAAAAAGGGCTGTCCTAAGTCACTTTTTTGTTCTGGTAAAATGTAAAATTTTTTAAAGACAGTTTAGTTTTTCTTAATTAACTACGTGAACAGATAACGGTTCTTCTCTCCAGAAACAGTCTCTATTTTCTTCTAGAAAAGAGGACTTTTATGACAAAGTCAAAAACTATGGAACTTTTACAATAAATTTTTTAAAAATATGTTGACCTTTCTTTCTAAGCCTCCCATTGAAACACTCACTGTTTTATGACCTGCTTCAATGTGGTAATTTCAGTTTAATTTAGCTTGGAGCCAGTTACTTTCTGAACCAATAGAGAAACTCCATGTGTCACTGGACACAAGAAACATCACTTTCATTCATGAGATTATAGGGTTTGCTTCTCATGGATGCTGAAATTTTTGAGAAAGCCCTTTATTGTTGCTTATAGTTTACTCACTATTTTCCTCCCCATTTTTGATTATAAGTTTTGATAACTCTATGTAGGAAAGAGCCTTGATTTTTTTTTTTTTTCTGAGGGATTGAATATTTAGTGTCCCATTTCCAGATGTAAATACTATTCATCCTGTACTAAATTTTGTAATTTTTCTTTCAGCCATATCCAGTAGTGGTTTAAGGGGCTCACTAAAGAGGAAAGCTGGCAAAGTGTCTTTTTAGCTGATAGCTCAGGTGAGTAGGAGGAATTAGATACAACAGCAGATTCTGTCAAAAGCACAGGAGGCAGCAGCATGACAGCAAATGCACAGAAGAGAACAGACACTGAGAACTGGTCCATCTTGTCACCCACCAGCATGACAATATAGCAGCCGTGGGTAATATAACCTGAAGTGTTAGAGACCCTTTGCTTTAACACAAGGGGAATGAATCCACACAGAATATCTGGGTTGCGTTAATATGCAGGGTGGTAAGCAACTCAGGCCACTCTATGCAGCACAGAGCCCTCCCCTGCAGGGAGAGCATCCTCACTACAGGCAGACCCAAGGGCATCCGCTCCACACAGGCTGGACCAGGCTCAGTCTGGCGTGAAGGCTCAGCCAAAAGTGAGATCCTGGATTTTGAGCTCATCTTTGCTTTCCCCATCAGCAAGTTACTGACCTGCTCAGTAATCTTGCTAACCTTTTGTTTTTTTGCCAAGTCTATTTTCTACTGAGGATGTGTAAAAGATTAGAAGTATTCTATTGAAAATATAATACACACAAATTAGATGTTGTGTTGCTCTAAGCAGTTTTACAAGGTTTCTGCATCCCCCCAATGTTTTTTCAGAGAAAATTAGCCTTCTGCTGGGAGTCAGTAATATGTACAAAGCTGCTATGCTTTTCATTTCAGTTCTATAAGGACAGGAGTAGTCCATGGGATGATCCCATATAGAAAATTACTCCAAGATTGGCTCTAAATCAGTGAAGTGCTTTTGGGTTCTTTTGAATGAAAAGGATTACAACTTGTAAATGCAGAACAGTGATATGTAGGCTGTTTTGTGTACTGGCATGCCAACAAGATGTCATCTGAAAGCAGCTAATAGCAGAGGGTTGTACCTGGAAACCTTTCTGCTACAGATTTTACTCATTTCCATCTTCTCAGTTGAGGAAAATATTTCCATTGACTTGAGTGAGGCTAGATAGAACATGCATGGCTGTGTTTAAGATGGCAAATACATAAATTATGAAGTTTTCAAAAAGGAAAAAGAATTTCCATTTAAAATATCACAAGTCTAAAACTGGTTCTGCTAGTGTTTATGTGTGGTATTTCAGATAATAGAAACACATCTGTTATATTATAGTGTCCTCAGTCACATTTCTGTTTGAGCAAATCAGAAACAAATTATCTTCTAATGTTTTAAAGAAAAATGCTCTCAGCTAGTTGGTCATGCTCCATCAAAGACAGGTCGATGATAAAAACATTTAGAGAGTTAGATTTATATTTTGTAGTATTAAAAATTATTTGCTGAAAACAAGTGCGATATTATCATTTGCATTATAAAACACTCAAAACCTAATTTCTTTTTGAGACTGTCTGCTGCATTTGTTTCTCTGAACTGGAAAACAGATCTCGATAAAGCCTAGTTCTCAAAAGGTGGAGAAAAGCTGAAGTCAGAGTTTATGTCTCATTTACATTAAAAGTTTGTGAGTCTTCAGTAGCTGCCATCTGTGTCGTGGAAATGATGGTGTAAGATTTGAACAATTTGTTTTCTACCCCACATGTTTGAAATATTTATAAAATGATAGTATGGTAAGTGGGCTGTTCTCGCTATAGGCTATGTTGTAGTGCTATATTTTGTCCTGCATTTGTGTGGGATCTTTCACTTTACTTGGTGATGGGAATGGCTCCTTTTAATGACATTATCATAGAATTTGCTGTGACTTGCTTGCCAGGTTCAATTTTTCCAATAGGGCATTGCTGCTGGACTAGGGAGGGAGGGGACCCCTTCCCTTGTATTCAGCTGGATAACATAAGAAATTTTCCAGAGACTTCTTCATGAGCCCAAACAAAGAGTGGTGGAAATTCCCCATATGACTTGATCTCTATGAATGGTGACTTTACTTTGATGACTAAAATGCTAAATAAATGGGTTTTCCTCTAGGACCTGTAGACTTTTTCCCATTTATATTATCACGGGGTACAACAGTAATTAATATCTGTTGACAATTCTGTACAACATAATTTCATAGAACTCTTTTCTATACACACTGTTTCTTTTGTAGAGCTTCAAACCAGTTAATCATATAAATTTGCTGTATGTCACTTGACTTCCAGGCTACTTCTGTTTATATATCTATGTCTGCTTAGTTAGAGAGTTTTATATCAAAGCTTTTAGCATAACACAGACTTTTAGAATATCTAAGTATCTAGAATATCTAATTACTTTCTCAAAAAATATGAGGAAAGGTGTATATTGAAAAGAAAATATTTGAAGTAGTGGAGATTTATTCTTCAGGCACTGGTGGTCTCCAAGTATCTTTGTCAAGACACTCATTCTCTTTTAAGGTCCAGTGCTAAAGCAGGAAAGCTCAAAAGGTCAGAAGCTTAACAGTAGCATATTGTAACAATGTGTAGCTTTATTGATCCAGGGATCCTGTAAACATAGGCTGCTGGGAAGTACACTCACCTAAGATCAACTTTTCATGGGTTTGATTTTCCCTGACAATTTTGCCTAAACTTTGGTAGTACAAGAGATTTAATTTCAAACTAACCTTAGTTTGTTTTCAGCAATTGGGGTTTGTGGGGTTTGGGGCTGGGTTTTTTTTGCTTTTTGTTTATTAGTTTGGTGGGGTTTTTTTAACAAAGACTAGTAAGTTATTTCTTTGGTGAAAAATCCATACAGGTGTAGAGAAGATCCATGTCTGGGATTTTTGTGAGTCTTGATTTAACTTTGTTGTGCACAAGGCAAAGGAATGGCATCAAACACAGAAGTGTCCCTTGAAAAGCTTCATGATTTGAAATCTGTTGCTTCCTCTAGGGAGCTTTGTCACCCATCTGCCTGCCTGTCTCTTCTGCTCACACATGGAGTCATTACCACATCCAAAGTGTTTGGCTTAGTGGTCAGGTAGTGTTGGCACACAATTTTGTGTGGGGCCTCACTGTGCAAAGGAACCTACAGCCTGATTTTTGCTGCTAAGAGAGCCTTTCTTTTTCTCGTCCCGCTAGTGGTATCAAGGGTGGCCTAGTCCATGTTAGGACTTTGATTGGGCCAGGCAATACAGCTACAAGACCTGCTTTCATTCAGGTATAAATGTGAGAGTAAAGGGCTGGAAGTGGTCCTCACATAATCACTCACTGGGAAACTCAGAAGACAAAGACAAAGAAGATAAAGTGACAAACTGGCTCCTGTGTAATGAGTTGCAGGACAAGCCTCCACAGAGGCCCATTTGAAGATGGCATAACTTAGAGCAACCCTTTTATTGCTGCAAGCTGTGTCCATGGCTGAGATCCAAGCTGAGAGTCAGCAAAAGCAGATGAAAGCAACTAGCCCTGTTTCCTCTGTGCCCCTTGCACTAATGAACCCTATTATGTTTATGAAATTGTTTCTCACCTACAGCTTGCAAATGCAATTATAATTTGGTCCTTTTAGCTCTTGCATATTCTTTAGTATGCTGTTTCTGAGACAATTCAAAATCACCACAGCATAAAAAGATTGTTCTCAACAGTGCTTTTATGCTGTTGATTTTAAATATTTTGAAAACCATTAGGTTTTTCCAGGCTTACCAGGATATTTCCATAAAAATAAGCTGCATGCCAAAGAATCTGAGATTCATATATTACAGGATATGGTCTCCTCACACCCTCCACCTACTCATTTGGAAGTGTCTCATGGTTTTCCTGCATCATTTGACACATCTGTAGTCATTTAATTGTTCTAGCCTTTCAGACTGTATTGTGAAACAATTGCTTACAGGACTCATTAAAAGAAAATATAACAAGAAATTCCCATGTGTTGTACCTCCTCCACAGTAAAATAAGCCTTGGAAACTTGCAGGGTACCCAATTTTTTTTATTTTTTTTTTACAGGATATTTTGACCTGTGTTAGTGTAGGCGGCCAGTATGCAACATGAGTATTTAGGCAATATTTCTGTGTGTGTAAACAAGTCATGAGTGGAATGGGAACGTGTTATATATTACATGGGATTTTTTCAATTGTTACTTGTTTATTTCTGTTTTGGCCCTGCCTCAGCAAGGCACTTAACCATTTTTTTGTCAACCCTCAATTAGAAAAGCCTTTTCTTAAGTTAAATTGAAATGAATTCAAACGAAACATATGATCAGAGGTAATCATTAGCTTGAAAAGTTTTGCTGACTGAAATATTCTCTCAGTCTTTGAAAGCTGACCTAGTGAGAGTTGTTATTGGAGTGCATCTGTTTATCTCAATTAGTATTGTGTCATACAGAACAAAACACACTGCCAAGTGCTTGAAATTCCAGCCTTCGCCTTCCCTGTTTCACTCCTTAGCAGAGAGGAGAACTGCCTGTGTCTCCAGCTGAGATACCAAACATCTGACAGATCTCTAAATTCCCATCTGACTCAAGGACATAGGAAAAGACATTGATAACGATGCTGAACTAGGCTTCTGCAATGTAATGGATGTATCTAGTTGCAAATGATAAGAATTGGCCACCAAAAAAAAAAAGTATATATATATGATAACATTTTCTGTTAAAACATGCAGCAGGTAGAGTCAAATGTGGCTCGTAGGCTGATGGGAGCCTATCTGAACAGTGTCACAAGGAATATGAAAAAATGCTGCTTAGGTTTTGAGGGCAGGATCACACGAAAAAATCCTTAACTAAAATATCCGCTGACAAATCTTGATCATGAGAATCTTTTGGGTGGAATTTGGTAGTGAGTGCCAGGCAGAGCAGCTGCCTTACTGTGAAAATGGCTTAGCAACAGGAAAATAGAAATTAAATGTCCTTTGCTTTCTACCCTCCTTTTATGGGGCTTCTTTAACACACCTATTTTCTCTAAAGTGAAATGTTTTATTTTCTCTGAGGTGAAATGTTTTACTTTCTCTGAGTTAATGTTTTGGCAGTATTAATGTTCTGGCAAGACTAGAAAATTTTCACCATATCCATAAATGTATTTTACACTGACTTTATAACAGGATACATAACAGTAGAATCTATTGCATGGTACCTAAAACAGAGCAAGATCTATGGTTTCCTTAGCTTAATAAGTAGGCCTAAGTGATGAACAAACTTCTGCAAGAATGGATTTTAACTTGTTGCAGACATTTAAAACACACTGTACTGCTTCTCAGAGTAGCAGGTAAGTCCCTCTTTATTCCCATCTGTCCATATTTTTATGCCATATCCATCATTACCTTTGACTGCCTGAAGACTTGAATCTCCTCCAGTTCAGCACACAGTTGATGAGCTTTTGTTAAAGTATGAGGCTTCAAGATTACTTGCAGAACTCTAGGAAGGTCTGCCTTGAGAGCCAGGGATCCCAAATGCTGACCTGGGTGCTCAGAACTCTCAGGAAGAATAACAGCTTTCCTGTCAAAACAGCAAAGTCAAGTGGGATATGTCCTGGGTCAGATGCCATGAGATTCCAAGAGAGATGATAGGTGTCTTTCTGGTTTTCCCTTCTATATCCCTAATTGCTTTCTCCTTTCTTCCATAATTTGTTCCCCTTTGGACCCCAGGACCATATGTTGAATTTGGCAAACACCTCATCATCTTTAAGTGAAACAAGTGAACATTTCCAAGGTAGCTTCATTTCCACAGAAAATCACTGACTTTCTCTGGCACCATCCCTGGTCCTAATGAGTGGGAAACAGGATAACCCATAGGATATTTGTTGGGACACACCATTGTCAAAGATGTTCAGCAAATCTGCATTATGTGGGGAGAAAGAATAAAAATTGTAATTTAGCAAATGTGGGAATAAGGTTTGTGATTAATGCCACTTGCAGGTAAGATGGAACAGCACAGTGACTTTGCAAATCCCTTCCCAAAGGCTAGTCGTGTTTAATAACACAGAGAGGTGTAAAGAGAGGTGCCTCTTTTTTGCACCTACACTCTAGGCCTTATAAACCGTACCTCCGTATTTCACTATTTTCATTGTAAGGCCTAATTCAGAGTTCAGACTACACAGGGGAATAGTGTGTACAGCACAGATTTTATCATACTTTCCAGCTCAGTTGGCTTTCCAGCAGAGAGGTGATGTAAGCACTCTAAGGAGCAGTTTGGTTATATTCAGAGAACAGATTCTTTAATAGTTTTTGTCTCATAATAATTTGGTTTTACTGGTGTATTAGAATAGAGAAAACATTAAGGAGGTTGTGTATAACTTCAAACAGAGCATGAACTTTTGTCAATTAAAATAGATTTAAGAATACATATGTGTGTGCAGTTATATATGCATATGCCAACGTGCAGCCAACACAGAAATGTATGTGCATGTAATCTAACAGAAAAGTTTGAGAAGAATATAAAGTCCAGTGGAGAACCACAGATGTCTTCATTCATAAGTGCTTTTTAGACTGAGCATCAGTTTCATGTTCTTTTCCAGTAGTTATTGAATTGAGTGTGTCTAAAGCACCAAGGGTTAACAAAATCCAGTGGGCTGGACTGGGTCTTTTGCAGAGAGAATCCCAGATATAACTGTATTATAGCAAGTCATTTTCCTGTGGCCTGACACAAAGTGTTTCTATGCAGCAAATTTAACAGAGGATATGCAGCTTGCATTGTCTTTTTTTTTTCCTCTTAGTTTTTCCAGCTGATGGAAAGAGAATGTCTTGGCTTCATCTTTATTCCACCCTCATTCCACCAGGCCCAGACTCTGATCTGGATAACTCCCAAAAGGATCAGGACAAATATGATCCCTTAAGTAATGTTTCTGAATCAGTACATGCATTTGCAAAATAGATTTTTACTCTTTAATTTCTTTGTGAGACCAGTTCATTGTTAAGCTTACATTTCTTCATTAATAAATAAATATGTATATGTTTGTGTGCCTATACATGTACATGTGTGTATATGTATAAGTAAACACAATTTCTCTACCTTACCAGACCTCCAGAAGGTGGTGCTTCTAGCTCTATGTATGTGAGCTAAAGAGAGACGTTTGCTTTCATATAGGCAATGACAGGAAGTGGGATGAACCAGTTCACATCTGTTAGCCATTAAACAGTGAAATAATAACAACAACAACAAAATATTGTTTTAGCCAGGACCACAAGAACAGGAATCAGACATAGGAAGCTGAAGGTGAGTCAAAAGGGGGCCCTCATCCAGCTGATTCCTTCAAAGCAAAATACTATGTACTCTTTCTTGGTTTGCAGTTCTGCAAATACCACCTTCTTGGATCATCATAACGTGCCATTAGAATGAGAGGGTTTGAGGATTTCCTGTAGAAAACTGTAGCACCATTCATTCCTCCAGCAGTGTCTGAGAGGAACAAGCATGGGCCTCAGAAATTTTTGGATTTAGAAAAGCAAGACTTTTCTTACACTTTACCCAATGACCTTCTACACCTCGGTGTGTTGATCTTTTCCCAGGACACTGCTGAACAATTGTAAAGGGGATTAATTAAAAATACATGTAGTTTTTTTTTTTCATAGACACTACCTTAGCAATTATCAGGGATTGAGAGGGCTTATTTAATAGCTCTTGTGTGATATATTGTATCACTAGAGAGAAAAAGAGGACTGACTCTCACTAAAATCTGATCAAGTCAAAGAGAGTAAAAGACTCTTCAGAAGATCATGCCTCAGGACATTGCTTTGAGTGATAAAACTTTCTTAAATTTGAAGATTGCTCTTTTGCTGGTATGTATGATAGTTGTAACCAGATAGCAGCTGCCATTGCAGAAAACTCTGGCAAGCTGAGGGAAAATCATGATTAATTGGAGAATTGGGATTCAGAAAAAAATGGCTGGCTGCCAAAGGGCTGCAAAAGTAAATAGCATCAATTAAGTCAGCATAGCTAATTTTGTCCTGAGCTAATAACTACACTCTATGTACAATGACCTGTTTATTAAAATAAGAGAATATTGTAGAAAATGTAAGTGTAAACTGTTAAGCCTTATTCAAGCTATTTCTTCATGATTAAATATAATAAAAAAGATAAGCAGTGGCTTTTACCCATTTTGGTCACTTTGGCAGATAACTGTTTCTACTTGAGGTCTCTATTTTTACTGGTTTTGTTTCATCAATCTGTTCACATGTAAATAAAAAGGCATGCTCTTGGCAGAGCATTTTATAAATATAGATTTACAAATATTTGGTGCCAGTTTGGACCACAGTTTTAAGATGCTTGTTTGTTTCAGCTTTCAAAGTCACAGTGTGTTTCTCAAGCCTGAAGTGAGGGGTCGTGTGGTGGTGATTCGATGGTGGCATGTTGTTGGTCATGCCTCACTGAGAGGACAGCTCTGAATCTGGCCTCTCGAGTGCTCATGTCCCTGTGTTCAGAGGGACAGGACTAAGGGTGCCCTGGACAAACTGTTCCAGGCTTGGAGGACCTGTTGATGCAAGTGGCAGGAAAGTCTTTACCAACCTTTTCTATTTCAGTAGATATCGCAGGGCTGTGACTCAAAGGCCCCGTGCGGTGGATTGTGCTCACTCCATCTGGCAGAGGATGGCAGGGCAGTTGGACAGATGTAGCCAACTGCTACATAACTGCTGAGCTCAAATGTAATGTGGTGTTGGCTGTTCCCTGAGGAATAGGGAAATTACCCCAATATCACTCTGCCCTCTTCAGGTGAGGAGGGAGTGGTCTCTGTGTGCTTTTTGTTGTGTCAGATAGTAATTGTGCAGACATGTAGGTTCATCATTTAAACTGTCTCACAGAGAAAGTCAACAAATTATCTGAACCCTGGCCAGACTTCAAAGTTCAGAGGTTTGGTTCAGAGTGAGCTGCAGTCACTGATTCAAAGTTTATAAAAGCTCTCCAGATTTTCTAAGACTGTAAAACAAGGCTGGAGCAGCATTTTTCCTGTAGCTTTCAGCACTTCTGTTTCCCATCCGAGCTGGACAGTGGAATAAAAAAAACACTTCTTCAGAAATTCCAAGAGCTTAAGAACATTTGGTCCCAGTCGGGTTCTAAAAATGAGTAAAGATCTGGGAAGGTGTCTGGTGGGGTCATATCTACCTAGTGAGTCCCATTGTGTCTGCAGCTCCCTTCAGATTGAGAGGTATTTTTATAGCTGGTGTGACATTCAGCATGCACCCTAACAAACTAACTTGTCATCTTTTCCTAGCTGTGTGCAGGTTCTTAGAGATATTAAAGCAGATTCTGTTTAATCTTTGATAGTTAGGACTGTACTCTGGTGAAGAAAGAGCCCAGCAGTTTGACAGCTGCGATATTGCAATGTCAGTGGGGAGTCCTAATGTCAGAATAGCAGAAAACATGCTCCTAATGCTTTAGCATTTCAGATGAAAAATTGTTGTTTATTATATCACATGGCCAAGGCATGGGCTAGTCAAGTCATGGGAAGGAAATTAGTTTGAGCTCCTGCTGTTAACTCTTTCACAACACTACTTTGGGATTATGCAGTATGGACTAGATATTCATCCTTTTGCATTCTGCTTGAAAAGTGCTTGGGTTTCTTTCCCAGAGTTTTGTTACAAAAGTACTGGACCACTGCAACAAGTGAGCCAGTCACCAGCACGCTTCATGTGTGCCAGCAATGACCACCGTAGGGGCAGTAACCTAGACCCTGTTGCTGCAGCTCAAGGAGAATTTGTCAGGTGTGCAAATGTCATTTCCATTTAGTCAGGCTAAATAAATATATATTAAGTCATTCTTACTTAAAACTGTGGGCTCTTTTTTTTTTTTTAAATTTCATTGGGAAAACTAGACTTTTCTTGTGATCATTAGTATTCATATACTATTAGTTTCTGCTGTCAGTAAAAGAGAACTAGGTAACATATCCTCGTAAGAAATTTCAGGTATGCAGAGGTAGGCAGACTTTTTCAGAGACCCGCAAAGACAAAGATTCAAGTTCTGCCGTTCAATTTTAAAAACTGAATTCAAATTTAAAAATTGAATTACAGAGCTAACTGCAGCAAGAGGGAAAGAATTGTTAAGCCAGTTACAAAGAAAGGAGAAATTCTAACATTTGGTTTGCCAGGCATTAAGCCATTCAGAAGATTTTGTATCTGAGACACTGGTATGAGTTCACGGGTGTTACTGCGCACAGTAAGACACTTCATGCAACTGTGCTTATGCCTTCACTGGGGGAACAGGCACTACACAGTCTCCTGGATCCTTCTGCGGGAAGAGGCTACAGCTGCATGCAGCCTCTGACTGGGACACCACATTGTATTTGCCCTATGGAGCAGCTCTGAAAGACATTTATTCCCACCAAGATAGAAGTCTTCCTGCACTTTCCCAAAGGATTGAGTGATGCCTAAATATTACAGATGTTGGAAAAATCTTTTCAAAACTTACCTACAACTTTGAACCACTTGGCACCTTTCTTTACATAACATAAAGAATTTTCTTACAAGTTTTCTTAATTGTATTTGGGGTCCATGTTAGTCAAGTTTATACCACTGTAATGGTGCCTCTGTAGGCTCTACCAGAGTTTTCCTTTATACATTTTAAACAAGTACCAAGTTACCTCACAAGAAATCCAAGCAAATTCATATTTGAGTAGTACTTAGAACTCTTAAAGCTGAAGGGAGTGTATGAATGCAGTGTTCGTTTAACTGGGTGCATTTCCTTGGGATAGACACAATGTCAGCTTAGGCAATAAACCATGAATGGAGTTGCTGCTTACTCATTTCAAAAAGCCAGCATTTGGCTTAGCTGAGATACATTTTGTGGAGTAACACTGGATTTCACATTGTGTTAAATAAATATGATATTTTAAATTTTATTTTGTATTAATAGAGAAGGTTTAAAAACAGAGAAGGTTTAAAAACAGTAGCTAGTAGAAGTAATGTGTAATTTTGCATCCTCATCACAAGATATTTTTACCAATTAAATGTTATTTAGACTTTGAAAGTAAAAAACATTGGAATAAATACTGTGTTTGGACAAATCATGGCCTCTTACAGAGCTTAATTTGATCCTTGGTGAATATAATTTTGCCTCTCTTCCTTTTATTCAATACATTTTACTCCAGTTTCAAGTTTCTCAGGCTTGGTTAAAAAAGTTAGTGCAATAGTGAGGCTGCAAGATTCAGCAAGATTCCCATTAAAAGTATTATGCATATACACTATGTGTGCAAGTCCACATTAAAAGAACATTATTGAGATTTTTGGGGCAAGTACTATGAAAGTGAAGTTTCAGAGTGCATGCACAGTTTCAGTTCAGGTCACACACCTGCATTTTAATCATGACGTTTGTTTTTAAGTTACAAGTCCCTTGCATTTTTCAACACACAAGATACATCTGTTCCTCAGATGCACCAGAGCTGTGAAGCCAAGCAGGCTAATGCCCTTGGATGTGGATTCAAAGTTTATATCATCACCTGTGTTAAGTGAGGACTACTGGAAGAGAAACGTTGGTCTCCGTCCATCTCTTCCAGAATTCCTGTGAGATGACACCAAGCAAGTCACTGAAACCAGACTTTATCAAACATGACTGAGAATTTTTTTTTTCCTTTATTTCTGGTGTTTAGAGGTACAGCAGAAGGCAATAGAACCTGTACGGTGGGCATGTAAGTATTGTGAAAACTTAATTCCCAGGTGTCATGATTAAAAAAATAAAATTAGTACCATTATTTAAGCTGCAAAATGGAAACTCTACTGTGAAGATAATTAGTATGTATGGAACACTCAGATACTGCTGTATTGAATATGACACCACAAATCCTGACAAAATTAATAAAGCTATCTTGAGAATAGCTTTTGAATAAAGTGAAGCACATAAAGGTCATGATCACACGCTCAAAAATAAGTCAAAACAGCCAACTGAGCAATGTATTTCTGTGAGCTCTTTTCATATCAATTCACAAAACTAAACAAAGACCCACTCAGGAAAACAAACAAACCCAAACAGAAAAACAGAACCCTCCCCCCTACAAAAAGAAAAACCCAAACTTGGCTTTGAAATCATCCTATTATATATTCACAGGGAGACCAAAGTAAGGTCAGGTATATTGTCATTTCTGACTTTCTGAGTGTTTGACTTGGCAACTTCAACTCTTTATGAGTCACATATGGACTGGGAGAAAAGTGCTATAAATTCGTGGTTGGGTCTTTTTTTAAAAATTACTCTTACTTTTCAATGGCGTTAAATAACTTAGTGCAGGCCAGTTACACCTTCCCTTTAAAAGAAATACAGTATTTCAGATGTGGTTTTGTATTTAGTGAAGAATGTAAATTTGTCATAGAAGAACTTGTTCTTTTCAGGGAAAGTTTGATGTGGCAGCTTTCAGAAATAACTAGGTTTTCTCATCGGAGTAAAAATGAGCTACATTTGTAAATAACATTGACTTTCTGTGAAGATACCACCACTTTAGCTTTTAAAACAGTGTTCGTCAGTCAGTGAGTTGTCAGTGGGTGCAGAAAGAGAACAAGGGAAAAGCTCCCCTCAGCAAGGAGAATGGCAAGAAATAAACCACCTCTATGGAAAGTGCTGTTTTCCTCATACCAGCAATGTTTCTTGCTCTGTATTAAAATGTAATATTTCTTTATTTATTTTTGACCCTTGTCATATGTTTCTGTCAAGGGAGCAAGAAGAAGGAAATAAGGCAAAGGAAAAAAAAGAGAGACCTGTTCATTCCTCTGTGAAGGGGATAACAACTTTAACAGACCTCACCTCAGAAATCCACACACGTTCTCGTGCACTGATTGCCCTTAAACAACCAGGCATAGCCATATGATCCTGCTGGGCCTCTAGCCAGAGCTTGGTTCCCCTCAGAAAGGACAGAGGTCTTCAAGTGGCTCTTCAACCTGCTCTTCCTCATAAACCAACAATATTGTTCTCTTCTACAGGATTTTACACTGAGCTGCCAAGTAAAGGGGTTAAACAAAGGGGATGTTCTTGCAGAAGTATTTAGGCTCTACCCAAAATCCTGAAGAGGACACGGACTCTGCATTTTTGTTATAATTTTGCAATTTTTACCTCCCTAGGTAGTGGTTTTCACTTGAAAAAACAGATGGGATCAGGCAGCCCTGCAGCCTACTGTGCAGATACCCACTTATCTTTTTGGTGAGAAGGGGTGACAGCAAGCAGTTACACTGGCAAGGCTTTACCTAACCAAGGCATTCCAGATATGCTGCACACTAGGTGAGCAGGGGGCTTCCCAGCTTTCCCAAATGTGCTGGTCTAAAGGTAAACCAGCAGGAGAAATGAACTCAACTCAAAAACAAATTACAAGTCAGAATTACAATTTGAGAAAAATATTACAATAAATGCAATGATGCAGAAAAAAAAAAAAAAAAAAAAAAAACAACCAACCAACCAAACACCACACGGTTTTGACCCACAAAAACAGATGTATAACCCAGCACCCTGGGGCACAAAGAGAATGGAGCTTATCAGCCCCTGTGCTGAGCACTGTGTGGTCCTCCTGAGTACAAAGTAAAAGGAAAGGAAAACCTTTTGGTGAGGATGATGGTCACAGTCCAGTCGAGAGTGGCAGCCACAGTCCTGTTGAGCTTCTGGTCCTCCTCTGGATCCCAGGAGTGGTACCCAAATGCCCAAACCTCAAAGATTATGAATGTTCAGGTTCAGATGGGAATGTCCAATACCTCCTCCAGGGTGAGGAGTATCACAGTGGGTGCTTTACTCTGTAGTCATGGAATACTCCTTGATGACCCATTAGCAGACATGACCCCTCAGGCTGGGTGTGAAGGTGCTGATGCCTCCCCGGAGGGGAGTTATCACAGCTAAGTCATTGGTGTGAGGACAGAAACATTCCCATGCCTCGCAGGGTTCTTTAACAGCCAGCTTGTAGCCTGAGGGGTCAGGTGTGCCCTGGGCAGCTGCTGCATGTGATCCACTATTAACAATTCATGAGCAATGACATAGAGGTTGTAGAATACACAGTTTTGGTCAAACCCACACAGTGATAAACTGGTCAGGCTGCCATAATTAGGACACCAAAGAAAAGGAAAAATTCAAAAGCCGTCAGCCAAGTTTACTTCAGACCAAGGTACTGGAGATACCAGAGTCTGGGAGAACAAGAGGATGAGAGAGACTACAAAATCTTTATTGGCCAATGGACATGATGAACTTTGCTGATTTTCTGTGACTTTCTCTGCTCCTTCTTCATAATTTTAACACCCTAGTTTGGGAATGAGGAATAGTTGATCTGGGATGTTTTCCACCGTTTGGAGGGAGATATTAATGGCACTATATCAGAAAGGTGGAGAAAAGTGTTACTCTATTCAGAGGTTTTATCTCTATGTACTTTTGCGCAAGCAACAAATGCGTATTACAGTCTTGTTTTAAGAGTAACTGCAGGAAACTGCTCTGTATTGGTTCATAAACTTTTTTTAGCTTAAAAAATACCTCTTCAGAAAGGAAGAATTGGAAGAAATGCTCCCCTTTTGTGATCTTAGGATGATACAGTTTCTTTTAGGAGGAGGAATACTCATTTTGTTCATTCTTCTCTGTGTTCTCTAAATAGAAGAAATGAAATGGCAGAGGTGCAAGATTGGTGGCCTTATTGAACTCTGTGACTGAGGGTCTTCCATAAAGGTTGTTTGATCATTTCAGTTCGACTGTTCAATGTAAAAAATGTCAAAGCTTACTGATGCCAAATTCTTCTCTAGAAATGGATGTTAATGTCTATTTGAAAAGTCAAACTATCATACAAAACTAGATCATAGCTGACAACAGGCTGATCGTGGTGACAGCAAGCAGGTAAATGCTTGAGTCTATGTGCTTATTTGCTGTGATTTCATCTCCCTGGTAACACTTAAGCCATTTTCTGTGCAGCCATTTCTATTATGTACTCTATTTGTTCATCAGCTCTGCTTCCTCACTCTGGCTGTTTCTGGCATCAGGTTTATTTCTGGGGGCAGTTTAAGCTGATGAAGCATGTAACCTTGGGTCCACACATAGTTTCAGGTTTGTCCCTCAATATTGCCTATTTTTCTTGACTGGGAAAGCCTGGGGTAAACACTACACATCCTAGTAGTGAAATGCAGTACAGATTGCCTTCTCAACAACTCACACACTGTATTTTATTATAGAAAAAATAAATGCACTGGGCAGACAAGAAAATTGCTTGCAGCAATGAGTAGGAGTTTGCAAACTAACTAAAAGCTTTGATTCCTGTGTCCTCTAATTGCACTATATACCAAAAGATAATATCACAGCACAGAATAAGTGAAAACACTGGAGGCAACGTATTTGTTTGTTTGTTACTGTTTTGCTTAAACTTATTGATACACATGTTCTGCTCCAGGTGCTTATGGAGTTGCATAAATATGGTTTTGCCCAGGTGGGTTTCTTTTTTCCTTTTTTTTTTTTTTTGAGCCACAAATTATAATGTTTATCATGCTGATGAAGCAATGGTTGGGGGACAAATATGACCTTAAAAATAGACATGGATTTCCCAATCATCTGAAGTGCTGGCTTGCAAACCCATGCAGCAATGTTGATTTGTGGGTAGTTCATTTTCTTGGCCATTGTTTTTCTACTGTGTGATGATCTGAGGTTATTTCTAGGCAAAATGAAACATACAGTTATACATAGTAAGAGAATTGTATAGTAGAAAATGTTCTTGGCATGCACACACAACTCGAAATAAGTACATAACGTGCATTTGAATGGACTAGCTGGGGGTTTTTTGTTTGTTTTTCCATTGGTAAATCAAGAAATAAAGCACAACCTTCTTTATCTTATTTCATTTTTTTTAAGATTAAGATACAAAATCTTATTTTCCTTTGGACCTAGTTCCAAGATTCTGACTGAAAACTTACTTAAGTAATATTTCCATCATTTCACAGAAATTACTTATTGGCTTTTCAACCCAGTTCAAAAATCTTAATGGATTCAGATTTTTGAGAAAACAAGAAATTATTTCCTTATGGCAATGTTGAGTTCAGATTTTGATCTTGATATAAATATAGAGGTGAAATTCACTAGGGAACAGAGGTTGGCAGAAACCTGTGCACAAACACTTTGTGTTGCAATGTTTGCATGGGGGAATAGCTCAGTGCCTCTTTCACCTCAGGTTTGTAGTATCTGGAGTTGAGACAGTATGTGGTTAGAGAGAGAGTGCATAAGATCGAGTTGGACTTGGGTTGGACTTGATGCCTCAGGGCTGGATCTGAGGCTAATAGAAATAGAAAGGAGGTTTTCCTTTTATTTCATTGGTCTTTAGACCAGCCTGAGATTATCTGGCACTAACTCATTTGCTCAATGGGAGCAGAGACTGTGGATGATGTTCTGATATGTGAACTGAAGCTACCGATTCAGAATAGCTATAACTTACTCCTGGATTGTTTTTCCTCAGGAAATCAGATGAATTGAACTTTTAGAGGGTGACACTAATTTCATTCACAGAAAGAAAAGGACAAAATTAAAGCATTCTTGGTACAACAAAACCTAATTTGCAGAGCTTGTTAAACATCCTGGAGCTAAAGACAAATTGTGGCACAGAGTCCTGTACTATGAGCTCATTTCCCATCATTCTAGGAATATATTTTCATATTATTCTGCCTTGAAATGGAAACACTGGAAAATGGATACAAGAAGAATATGGTCCATGATTTCTAGGAAGAGGTGAATAATAGCTTTCTTTATTAATAAAAGAGGGAATAGTTAAAAAATTCAAGGCTATATATTTTCTTCACTTTTTATCCTCACTTACATGTATAACAAAATGGACATCCTGTTTTTCTTTCCACCTTGATGATTTTATTTTTTTTTTAAAATTCAATTTGTGTAACTGTCTTTCTTCTCATCAGGCACAGAGTATCTTCAATACATATGGTATATATGGAGATGGAGTCAGACTAGACTCAGAATGCTGTCCTTTGGATTCATGCCCTAGACTGGAAAAAAAATGGTTAATGACTTGCAGAAAACAGATTGGGTTTACTCATTTGACACAAAAAATTTCTGTCTGTGTAACTCAGGATGTCAAATGTTCCTAGATAGAGCAGTTAAGCAAACTGGTAAAGATGAGAATTAAAAGCAAAGAAGCAGCAAGTTGAACAAGATCAACAATCCGGAGAGGACATCCAAAGAAAAAAAGTCATTGCCTTCACATGTATTCTTTCTACAAAGCAAGATGTGGAAAATCATCCATTTTCTAACCAGACTGTGCTAGTAATTTTGTAATTCCAGGGTTCTTTTCCTCCTCTCTCCCATCCATCCCCAGCAGTGTTTTAAAATTAGGTATAATTTTCATGGTTCAGTTATTAGAGTATGAAATGCAAAAGGTTTGGTGGGTAGCAACAATGAACCCTGAAATTAAGCAGTTAGTACTGAAATGTCTATATTATCCTGAATAAATATGCCTATATTTTTGTTGGATTGATTCAAGAGAGCTAAACAGGCTGGGAAAACCTGAAGTCAACTAAAACTAACTAGGTGAGGGGAACGGGAAGTAATTATTTGCCTCAAGTGGTGGCTGGGGAGTGGGGAGAGCAATAAGGGAAAACTGAGTGAGACACTTGAGAGATGCTGTAATAGCCGTGGAACACAGGGTTAATGTCAGAGGGTTAAGAGACAGAACTGCTTATTCTCTCTTTGTGTTCTCTGTTCCTTACCTTTCTGCTGCATTATCTTGTTTTCTTTACTTTGCTTTTCCTTTTCTTCCTTTTTTCTTTTTTACCTCCTTTTTTCCCCCTTTTTTTTGTTTCCTCACCAATGGTCACACTTGACCCACTGTAAGCATTCTATTTCTAGACATCTTACAGCAGCCCTAGGCCCAGATTAAACCTAGATATTCCACTACACATTACAGTAGAGAACTTTGACTTGTGCTGAAGGCCACAACTGTTCAGAAAAGCACTTGTTTTAAATTTCAGGTGTGCACTTAGGTCCATAGGGCATTCACTGGCAGACAAGAATATGAATAAGAGGTTTGTTACTATAGGTGGAATAGTGAGCAGTTGCCTATATAAATGCCTCCAGCAGTCCTCATCCTAGAGACCCCACTGTGCTGAGCACTGAGTTGGTGGTTCTGTCTCTGTTATTGTGGTATTCTGATGAAGAACAGTTGTATGAGATAATGTCATATGCAAGATATTCAGTAATTTGTATTTCTGTTTGCCACAAACATTGTTTCCTAGTCTTGTTCTATTTTAAACTTGCACTCCCCTTAGTGAGAAATTCATCTTTCCTCCAGAGTGCTCACAGATATTTTTGCTTGAAAGGAACTTCCCTTCACCCACAGTTTGTTCTTCACCTGGTATCACTTTACTTCTTTCTTTCATCTTTCTCAGGGGCTAACCTGAAATAGAAAGAACTCCTGCTCTGAACCATGCTTGCTGTTTTCCTTTCCATACTCATTATCTCTGATCTCACTGCATTCCCTTGTTCTGGCTATGGAGTGTTGTTCTATATGGTGCCTCAAATTTACTCTTCATTTCCCATATGTTCAGCATCACCAGCTGATAAAATTTACTGGGGCTGTATCCTTTGTGGGTATTTCCAGAATATGAGTCAGGGGTCTGTTACATTCCCTTCTACATAACCAAAAAGGCTGAATCCTGCTGACCAAAGCAATCCAGTTACACAGAGGCTGCAACAGAAAAAGTTTCATATACTACTTAGAAATGACCCACCGAAGTTGCTGGAGAATGTGGAGAATTGTACTCAAAATGTTAAAATTAGCATCTTAGGTGAGTAAGTAGGTAAGTCTGATTGCAGATATACCAGAATGAGTAGACAGCTGGAGAAGGGTTACAAGAATGACAGCTGGATTAACAGGTCATCAGGATCCTATCACACATGTATGTACCTTTTCAAGACATCCATACTGGGAGACAGAGTGAGTAAATTCTGATGACTCACAGAGGTGGAACAGGATGGAGAAATTAGTCAGTGTCATCCCCTGAAGTGTGTAAAAAGGCACATCTAAAATCAGCACCAGGCTGCCAACTGCGGAAGAAGAGGAGACATGAGGAGCAGTTGGTAGTCGACAGGTCCTCTGTGTCACTGCAGAGAAACCTGGATAGGACACCAGGATATGAGCACCTGGATGAACATCAGTACGCTGGGCAGACCACTCATATGCAACAAGCCTTAGCATTCATGAGTGGAGGTGGGAGTGTAAGTCTGATATCAGTTGTGTTTTAAAATGAAATCTCCCTTTTCCTACAAGTTCTTTCATGATTTGCTGTATTGTTGCTACAGTGCAACAGCATTGCTTTCTGCAAGTGGGGTGACTTTGCCATCTAAGGGATGGCAGGGAGTTGAGCTTCCCCAGTACAGCTCTGACTCTCACCTGAAAGTGGAAGAAGGAAAAAGGAGGACAATAGCCCACACACAGGGCAGAGACAGTGTGAGTCCCCACATCATAGGCATGGGGGCTGATAATAATATTTGTTGGGTTCAGCTTCACCTTTTACACAGAAACTGAGGCCTGGATCTTAGCCATGAGATCCAAGAGTGATGATACCTAATCTGTGCTGCCAGAGCACTTTCCTACTCTTGGAAGAAGTAGTAAAATGCTTTCTGACACCAGCTAGGGCATGTTGCCTTGCTTTTATCATTTTCCGAATAAAGCAGAAAGAAGCCACTACTGTTCTGTAGAGAGGGAGAAGCATGCCTCTTGCTGAAAGATATGTCTTTAATGCTGGAACACAAAGTACTTGGCACAAGATTGGAAATGCATGAAAACATGACTATTGCATTCCCCACTTTCATTTGAGGTGATATCCATATAATCTTCTCCTCTTAAGTGTCAGATTCCAGATGATGAGCCATTAGCTACACAAAGCATTTGAGGATTGTCTAATTGATTTAGAATCAGTTTGCTTCTAAGCACAAAAACATACTCCTGAGAGGAACTGGCAAACTACAGACTAGTTTTCAGATTCTGGACACCGGGGTATTAAGGTTACTTCTTTACTGAAGGAGTTAAAAGCTGAAGATAGACTAGATGTGTGCTTCCAAAACTGTTAGCATGAGCAAGGAACCCTTAATAGGACCACAGCGTCTAATAGTCAGCTCATAAAAAAACAGCGAGTTGTTCAATTTTAAGGGTATAGAGAATTGTTTATGTTCTGCTCTGAAACCACAGACCAGAGCCCCCTTTTGAGGCAGATGCTCTGACGTGGGAAGACAGGCAATTTAGCTGGAGTTGCAGTTCTGAAGTAGAGTATTAGTTTAGCTGTAGGTGGTTTGTAAGAATACTTGTGTTTTATGCCCAAGACCACTGCAATTCCAAATTGCATCTTTGATTTGAAAAACATGTGTAATTGGCAATTCACAAAACTGTAAACTTACACTGAGTGGGTCTCTTACAAAATGCCTGTTAAAAATTAACTCACTTTAATTTCATGGCACCTTTAGAGGATAGTTAAAATCCCATTAAGAAACTTTAGAGTGAGAAAGAAATGTCGTGACATGTCCAAGGCCAGTTAATTGTTGGAACAGAATACCTCCTAACAACAGGGAATGAGATTGTCTGGTTGTCTTCTGCATTAATTTCATGCTTCCTTCTCTGCCACTGTCCCATAGCAATTGTATGTGAGTTCAAACCTGCAAACACTTTTACCTAATTAGCAGCCCCTCAGTCAACGGTTTCATTCAGCTGTCTCCATTAATGCTGGCTTTTACCAGGTCCTTTTCCCATTTGGATTCAATAGAATATTTATGTAAGTGAGAGCTAGTGTTGGGGGACTAGCATGACTTGTGTGGGCTGAGCAGGGTTCATGTGCCTTTGTAATGGAACTTCTTAAGCATTTGCTTCTCAGAAAGGTCTTCTCTCACTTTTCTTTTAAGTTGGTAGTGTCAGTTAATAATTCTGTGTCATTTAAAGCTAATGCCAAATTAGTGCTGTTTTATAGAGTGTTTGCTTTGTAAATGGAGAGCTGGTAAATCAGTGTGCTAATTTCTGCTGTCACCCCAGTGTTTGATTTTGGTTTTGTCAGATGATTATCTGTTATGTACACAACAGTGTAGTTTCATACTTGTCATTTGTCTCAGTTACAAGATCTTTGTTGTGCTCCTGTCTCAAGGCTTCTTCTATAGACCTCTGACTGCAACAAGATTGCAATTGTTGTTTTAGAAGTCTGAAAGATATGAAATTGCAAAAGAGGAAGAACATTTTAAATATAACTGTGCATTAAGTGTGGTTACTGAGTCATTGTTTCGGTTTTATACAGTTTATATTTCTGGTTAGTGTAAAATGCACTAAGGACCAAATTTGAAAACCATCTGCACCTCCTGTTTCCGTCTAAGAGGTTATTTATGTTTTTGGCTTTGTACCCTGAGCTAAATACAGAATGTGTAAAGACTGTTAATTAACCCTTTGAGACCTGAGTTTCCCATCAATACGTGGAACAGGAACATGTTTTTAATTAGGTAGTAAAACTCCCGGGATTTATACTTGTTCAAAATTTGCTCCATAATGAAACTAAAGCAACTATATGTTAAATGAATTAAGAGGGGAGGAAAAAAAAATCCATCTGCATTTAAGTAAAGTCGGATTTGTGTCATAGTCCCACCAAAGCCAGGAAACACAAATTTACATTAATCCAATATATTTTAATGAATGCAGCCATGGTATCTTTTCTCTAACATTTTTGTAAGATCTGTTCCTGCCTTAGGAATTCCCCAGTATGTCTAGTATTCTGCCATTATGGTGGATCTGGCAGTTAATTAAAGAAGGAACTCTCCATAAAGCTGAACTCAGTTCAAGTCCAGAAAAATATTTGAGGATTTTGCTAATATAAGGTGTGTGAAACTGATTTAATTAGTTGCATAACTGAAGTTAGCCACACAGTTATATACATTTGTATATACATTTGTAGCCCAAAGAAACACTCTGGCTGTTTAATGACAAAATGGGGTATTGCTCTTATGATGTGCCATAGCCTGCCATAACCCAAACCCAACAGAACACTGCAGTGGGGAGGTAATCTTACCTGTAGTATTATTTCAATCATAGTTAAATTTTATAGAGAGATTTTAATATTGATATATGTAATAAAACATGCTATAAATAAAAAGCACAGGGCTTGTGTTCTTATTCGCTGCATTTGCTACTCAGTCATTAAAACATTAAATCAGAAATTCCAGAAATGCCTAATTCAAGCAAAGGTCTTAAGGGTCTGGAAAATATGTTTTAAATAAAAGCTTCTTTAAGTCAGAGAAGCATGAGGGAGGCAAAACAGTTCAAACTGGGAAGCCTGTTTGTTTTCCTTTGTGCATGTTTAAGTTAAAATTAAATGCAATAAATTTTTCTTTTTCCTTTCTTTTTTATTTTAAGGGATTTTGATGAATGTTTTTTCATACTTCTATTTCATATCTTAGAGTGCCAGATTTCAGTCTAAGTGAATTTTTGTGGACAAGTGATAAAACAATATAAATGGTAGTTCACAGTAAATTTCTCCAAACCAGCCAGGAAGAGCTTCAGCTGTGTAACTGTTGGTCTGGAGAAGCTCCACAGAGTTTCTGTTTGGTGCAGGACCATGGATTTTTACACTTCCCTGGAGAAAACTTCCGCTCCACTTCCTGTGTCCTCTGTGATGATCCTGGTCAGAATCAGGGCCTGATCCTGCTGTCTTCATAGGAAAACAGAGACACTGCTTAGAGAATGTTTGAAGTTCATAGTATGTAAAAATTACAAGAAAAACACCCCATGAAATGCAATGAAACAGCTTAACCATTATCTTGTTCTTGGTGCCCTTATTTGCACCTCTATATAAATTGATGATATTCATATATTTGTTTAACCTTGTATTTCATTCAAGAGTCCCCAAGTGGAAAAGCAATGGATAACCAGGTTCCTAGGGTAGTCAAGGAATATCTTTGGAAAATTATTGCTCTATGAGGTTTAAGGTATAGTTTCAAATACACTTAAGTGGGCATGAGACAGCATGGCTTTCAAAGTGGCACCTCGTCTTCTGCCACAAAGTTTACTGCAAAGCCACTCAAACAGCCACACTGACATGAAGGGCACAGTGGCAGGGCTGAAGAGCTGGTGTAAACTAACTGTAGGTGAAACACCAGATCCCCAACGCTTGACAGCAAAAGTGTATGTGTGGTTCTGTCCATGCCCACTTAAGACCTCCAGATCCCTCAGTCTGTTGTTTTGCTGTGCATCACCTGAGATATCCAAGTGCACAGAACTGACAGTGCACTCTAGCACGGAAAGACCTGTACCTCTGCACTGGGGTTATGAATAAACAAACAAGGATCAGGTTGAAAATAGGGATAATACCTGTCTTACATCAAGATAATTTCCTGTTGTGATAGCTTCATCACTTCAGTGCTCCCGACCTTCTGCTGTACTTTGGGGTGCTCCAATGAGACAGCAGATATTGTGGCTCCCTGTGGCCTGATAGTCAAGATTTCAGTCCCATTAACTTCATCTGTTTTTTCACTAATCCCTCCATGAACTGATTCAGTTTGCTAACACAGAATAAAAGTTATTTGGTGTAGGTTTTTTGTGGCTTTTTTTGTTTTCCTTTGGTTTGTTTGTTTGTTTGTTTTTTTTTTCCCCTCTGAGTTGGTGTTCTTCTAGTTTAGTGTCCTGATTTCTTTCTCAGAGGGACTGGATGAACATATAGTCATTAGGGCTCCTAAGTAGTGTGCTAACAGAAGCAAGAATTTTAACATGTCTTAATAAACATTTAAATAAGTATTTCTCTGATGGTTCATACTTCAACATCTTCTGCATTGTAAATATTTCAGTTCTGGGTTTAAATATCAAAATTTATAGTTAATGTGATCCTTTAGGAGAAATAGAGAAATTTTAGTGGTGTAGTAATTAAGCATTTGAAACACCTGGATTGAGACCACCTCCTCCACCTCCAAAGTCTTTTACCTTGCATAATCAATTACACTTGCTCCAAGTGAGTGCAAAGTGGGTGCAAAATGCTACCTCATCAACTGGTAATGATTTACAAATGTGTAAATCTGCAAAACTGTGTGAAAATCAGGCTCCTTATGAGGTTGATTTGAGAAGAGCCATTACACTTTTTAGAAGATGTCCTAGCTGTTGTTCTTCATGTTCAAATTGTTCTTCCCTTGCTCCAGCATTTCTGGTAAGGCAGCAGCGATGCTAAAGGTCTACAGTGAAAATAGTGCAGAGGTAGGTTATGCCCTACAGTCTTGTATGATGGTTTATACATGATTAAAAGAGCCAGGAATTGCTGAAAAATCTACAGTAGGATGAAGGGGGTTATAAATCAGGATTCTTCACACTGTATGTATATGTTATGCTTTTTTATTAGTTAAAAGTCTAAAGTTGTTGCTAATTATTGTGGTATAATGGGAAAAGGAGCACAGTGCAACTCTATGCTACAACATTCTCCAGTCCCTATGTTATCTCTAGCACTGGAAAATCAGAGGTGTCTGGGAAACTCAAATCTCATAATTTGTGGCTTTCAGATCCTGACAAGGGAGAAGCAAACAGAATACTGTTTTGGTTTTTTTTTGTTGTGTTTTGGAGGTTTGGGGGGAGGATTTTGTTGGTGGTGGTGGTTGGTTGGTTAGTTTTTTATGTCTGTTTGCTTTGTGTTGAGAAAGCTGGTATCAACGTACAAGGGCATGGCTTCATTTTTGCTGTGCCTCTTTGAGGCATGACTAGGTCAAAACATTTTGCTCCATTTAGAGTGTACGTGGACTATAATAGTATACCGCTATGACTGTTTGACTCTGTGGGCAGTATGGTGCCCTGACCTCATTTTCTGCTTCTCCTATCTTACCATATTACCTGTGTTCTACATTTCATGTGTATCATGTTCACAGACCTATACTACTAATGTAAGCTGTTTCCTGGTACTAATTATCTTACTTTTTCAATAAGATGGGATCAAAGCATTCTAATATAATTCAAATGTTATTTGTGGAAATACAAGGAGAAAGTAATTCTAGACTCTGTCACGATAAATAATTCTCTAAATAAATATTTAGAGAATTTAGGTAGAAAAATCTTGTGTGTAAGGGTTGTCTTTGAAAGTTTTTTATGAAGTTATGTAACGTAGAGAGCAAGCATCTTGGTTAATTGGGAAATTCAGTGCAATCCCTGTCCTTAGAGGCTGACTTATTAAAACTTTATTAGCATTTACTGATCTGATCTAACTCTTTAGCTGCCTCTGCTTTGACTGAAGGCTTGAAGTAGTTGAACAGAAATATGCCCCAGTCTCGTTGGCTTTGTGTTTGTCTGTTTTCTGAGAAGTGTTCTATACGTGCAGCCTGTGGTTTTAAGTCACAGCCTAATCTTTTTGGCTCAGAGGAGCACAGTTTACAAGTTCTGGTGCTCAGGCAGTAATGATTTTTCAGTAACAGGTTAAACGACCTCAGCAGGTGACAGCATACTGGCATTTCTGTGCTACCATATGTAGCGGGTATATCTTGGAAGCAGAGAACTAAATGCAATGAGTATGGAGTATGTATGTAATCAGTATGTAATTCTGAAGTTCGACTCTTTTCTGCATGTGAGCAGTCAACTGGGTGTGTCCCCAGCCTGCTGAATTCTGTGACATCCCACATCCCACCTGTTGCTCTCACTGCTTGCTAGGACCATATTCATCTGTAGGTGAGATCTTCTAGGTCTGAAAATCCTTTATCCCAAAGCATTTTGTTCTGTGAAAAGTATATGATACATAATATTTCATTAACCTCATGAAAGAGGAAAAAATTCCCTTGTACCAGATATGTTTGAAAAACACTTCTTTTGGAAGAAGTGCAACTGATAATGTTGGATTTCTTGTAGCATCTGAATTAATAGGATGTTTGAAACATTATTTGCAAAGTAAATTATTTATTATAAAGATATCTCAGACACCATGTATTTCACTACTGTTTTCGTGTATTTTATCTATGTCTGTACAGCAACAGCAAAATAAATCGAAATAGTTCACTCATCATGTGGAATTAGAATTCCAGTGCAGTGCTCACCAGCCTTTGAGCTACTTGATGTACAGAGGTTTCTGAGAACCAAGTGTGAGCTACACTTCCTGTAGATTTCCAGGATAAACTGTGTGCTACTTAGTGTTCATGTACTTATTCCAGAGGTGCTTGGGAGGGATAAATCTGAACTATGAAACTCAACAGGTCTTGCTCATAGCCTTGAGCACTCTTTTGCAGATGCCTTATACTGTTCTAATTGTTAGCATGTTTCCTGGCGTGATTTTGTTCTGTGCCAATTGGCAGTCTCCTAGGAAGTCCTTGGGCAACCTCCAAGGCACAGCATAGGTCAGGCAACACCCACCAGGCAGTAAGACATGGCATATGTTTAAAGCAGGGAGAAGGTTTAGCTATATGAAAGGTTAACTGTGTCCTGCCACTTGTCCCTACTTCTTTGGTGCTCTTGAGGCTCCTTGAGTAGAATAGACAAAACACTTCAGATTTTGCACTGTAAAATCATTGTACTTAATGCTGGACAGCTTTGAAGTATAAACTTCCCTCTCAGTTGTCCTCATCCCCTTTGAGGCCAGCTCTGTTCTAGGGGTATCTGCCAGCACAGCTCTGTCAGTCTGCATACGAATACACAATTCCTGAGTGGCACAGCAATCCCAGCTGAACTGTCCCAAGGAGAAGGCATGGTTGCTCTGTCAAATTATTCTTTAATGTTATACCTGGTTTAGTTTTATCAAAGCCATGAACACCTTCATAAGCTGTGCCAATGCTGTATTTGAGAGTGCTGTGTTCCTGTATCAGCAGGGCGTGGCAGTTCAGGATGCAGCCTTAGACAGAGCTAGATGAGCCAAAGATGAGAGTGATAGAACTGATGTACAAAGTAGTTTGCAGGTGAGCTTTGTTAACCACTATCCATCCCCTGGCAGATTCTACAAGCACTCATTGCCCCTGCAATCTCTCTGTGTAGGTTTTTGCATACCTGTTCCAAAAAAAGCAGGAGCATATTTGTATATTGACTCAATTGCTGGAGTGAAAATCTGTTTCAACCTTTTTCCTATCCAAATGTGTAAGCATTACTAACTGAAAATACAGTTCTCAGTCTAAAGGAATAGCAGCTGCAGTAACACTTTATTATTATTATTATTTTCAATGTTATGCCAAAAAGATCTGCAAAGACCTGTGCAGGAAAGGAACTGCAAAGTTTCCCATTTAATCATTAATAGGAACCAGGTTTTTTGGTGGCTGGTATGCTGCTGAAAACTGGAAGAGCAAATTTATTTTTGCACTCTGTGGGCCAAACTCAGTTCTGGATTAAGGAGACTGAAATTCCACTGACAATTATAGGAAAGTAGACCTGTGTAGAAACATTTTTGTTCTAGTCACAGGAGAAATGCCCAAACCTTACCATGAATGCAAGGGTATCCTACTTCATACTGGAAGTCATTGCCTCCTTTGTTGAAGTTGATTCATCAAAGCACTCTTCTTTGCCAGAGGCCATAACAAATCTCACGCTTTACCTGACATAAAGGACTTAACAGGAAGGTTAGTGCTGATCAGGTTATTGCACTATCTGACTGTGCATCTACTCCATTGCGCCAGACACTAGCCTGTGGATTTTTGCTCATAAAAGTGGGTGCTCAGACTTGGATTTAAAGCTGAAGAGTTAGTAACCCTGCTGTAATCTTGCCCATGGGGGTAGAAAGCAAGGAAATGTGATTTGATAATAAAGCATGTCAAGGATGTACTGTTTGTATAGGTCTGTGGATATGGAAGAAGGTGCTAGCTGTGATTCATGACTCACTTATCCTTCTCTACTCCTGAAGTCTCATAATCTCTTATTACTAATTATTATTATTATAGTCTCATGGATGACTTTTTTTGTTTCCCCCTGAAACAACCTTCATAGAATAGACAGGTGTCTGAAACTCTAATGAAGTTTTGGATCCTCACGTGAACTGCTTAACTACATCATACCTCACAGTAAAAGTATTGCATTTGTAGTTCATCAGCATTAGACAGGGAAGAAACTGGGACTCAGAGTAGAGAAGCTTCTCTCAGCGACTTCAGCTGACAGCAGGACTAGAAATGCTTTCCTGTAAGTTAGTGCATGCCCTGTTTCAAACAGCAACCTTGTAGAGAAAGGAAGTATTTCTTAGTTCCCTTGCTATACTACCCTTGAGTAATGCTCTCTGTTCCCTAATCCCTGTAGAAAGAGACACTGTGAGGTGAAACTAGAGTAGCTCTTCACAACTGGAAGGTTTTCATATATTAGAAAAATATTCTGCTGCCCCTCTGGACAGTTTTTAGACACCATAATGCATGTAGAGAATTATGCTGAAAATGCAAGGCAGTATAGATTACGAGGGTAACAGACTTCTCTTTCCTCATGGGTGCATCTCTTCAAAATTACACACCCTGTCTTCCTGTTTGAAGCTGGCTCTGAGGAGGTTCAGAAGTCTCATGAGGGACTTCAGGAAGGGATCCACCTCATCTGAGTCTGTATTGCCACCCCTCCCAGGTACTCACAGGATGGCTGGATCAATAGAAAACATGAATAGCCTTTTCTTGGAAGGAAGGGAGTGGGGGAAGTAATATGACATTGGATAGGATGAAGTATATCCAGTTTGGATGTCCAGGACTGAGACAGAATGGGACAACAGCTGAGACCTAAGCCACTTCTTTCATTGCTAGCATTAAGTAATAAAAAAAAAAAAAACCACAACCCAACAACAACAACACCACCTCCAAAAAACCAAACAAAAAAAAAAAATCCAAACAAAAAAAACCCCAAAACAAAATCCCAAAACAAAACCACCTGAGAGTCCTTCTCTTGGGACTTTTTTTGTTCAGGAGTAGGAGAAAGTATATTTATAAAAGCAAGGTGTTCTGAAACAAGCAAGGAGAATATTCTAGCCTGTGTCATGAACTACACATCTCATAGTTTTATTTCCCTAAACTCTGGAATATTTTGGTCTAAATTTTCTGTCTTGCTAAGCTTTTGTCTTTAGTATTTTGGATTTGAGAAAGGATGGCCAAGAGAGTCTGGCTAAACAGTTGGGTGAAGGAGTGGCATATAATTCAGAAACAAAAGCATTGTACTCGAGTTTTTTGTGAGTTTGTTTCGGAGGAAGCATCATAATGGACAAAGACCTTGTAGATGAGATTGCTCATTTTCTTAAGGCTGCCTGCCCTTTATATGTGTTTTCTGCTCTGGATGGCAGCACTATTGAGGTGTCTTTGGGGACAGGTGACAGGATAGATTAGAAAGCTATTTCTCTTAATTGTTGGAATGCTAATGGAGCTAAGTGAAAAGCCATAAGTAATTTTACTTTTAGAATTAGGTTCCCTCCTTTGAGTATGGATAAAGAATTGTGCAAAGATAAAGTAAAATATAAAGTTTTCTACATAATTTGCTAAAAGTTCTGCTTTTGTATTCTGACTGATGAATATTTATACAGACCATAAATCAAATTGTAGATTGTTATACTTAGTATTTGTATATAAAATATATGAACTGCACATTCCTAGGTGGGTTCTGTACATCTGCAGTATGATAAAACTGTAAATATGAAGTATGCTTCTTGAATCTATGAAAGTAAACAGAGCCTAGAGACATCACAAAAGATGTGTACAGATGAAAACGCAGATGAACTTGGACTTTTCTGTACCCGCTCTTTTATCATTCTGCTTTTCTTTGACATAAGCCAAAAATAACATTTGCCATGAGTCTGAAAGCAGAAAATTTTGAAGGAGTTATGATACATTCATTTCCATAGTTAGATGGCAAGAAAAGCTGTCTGAGCGCCACATGTTAAGTTGGTTTTCTATACACACATACATATGTTCATAGACTGTGTGCACACACTTCCACCTATAGCAATTGATGTAATGCTTGCTTTGGCAGTGGACAGACACACAATAATAAAATGATACTCTGGGCTTGTTTTTAGTTAGTAGAGTCTCTAGTTAGTAGAGTAGATCTAGTAGAACTTATTTACTCTATAAAAACACAAGTATGGGGTTCTGAAGGAAACAGTTGAATAAATTCCTTCTGCTTTACCTTCCATTAGAAACCCTAATAGGAATTACCATTCACAAGGTCCTAAGGGACAATTGCACTGCAGGATTGCTCATAATAGCAGCACTTGCATGGAACCAACGAACACAAAGATCATAAGGCTGGTGTAAGTCAGAAATAATGACGTAAATCGCTGTTGTTGTTTCTGAGACCAAGATCTGCAGCTGTAGTCTGTAGAGACTACTAGGAGCAGCCACAGTAAGAAGATGCAGCTTGGGTTAGATGAGTAGTCAATACACAGAGACTTATTTTTAAACTAGTAAGGTTGTTTAATCATTTTACTCATAGGTGAAAACTCATTTCATTTAGTCAGGTTAAAAACTGATCGAAATGTGTGAGGCTTGAGAGAAGGGAAAGCAAGCTTGGAGACTGAAGAGTGCTAACTAGAAGTCACTTTCTGTGGCTCACTCTTCAGAGCTGGACTGCATTTCCCGTAACATACTATCCCATAAGATTTCCATCATCAGCTACTTATGATTCAGCCAAAAGGAGGACTCTGTACATCACTGTACATGAATCACTAGTATGAAGCCAGCCCATGGTAGTGAACAGAAAGATATTGAATCCATAGCTTTCCATGAATCCTTACAGCATCTCAGTCAGAGGCAAATTACTGTTGAACTGACTCTGAATAAAATGTTTCTTCCCTGCAGCAGAAACATCTTGACTTAAATTCACCTAAAGCTGCATATGTTGTTAAAATTTTCTGTGTGGGCAGTAAAAAATATAATATTTTTCATAATTAATAGACTGTTTAAATAAAAAACTGCCTCTCAGGTCCTGTTACTTTCCACCTATTTAATTCTTTCTGCATGGCATATTTAAAATATGAATATTACTTTAACTAATAAAAAGGATATATAAAAATGCAAAAAAACTACCAAAAGAGCTTAGAGGGGTTTTTTCTTCATTTTTCAGTTGGCCATACTGTTCTAACCTTTTCTAGGTCTTCGCTGCTGTTTTCCCCACAAGGTACCAACTGTTTCTTTGGGTGTATTTTTAGCATGATAGACATGCCAATAAAGGTACAAATACTAGTATGTATGCTTACAAGGGTTGTTTTTTTTTTCTCCAGATGTCTTTGATATGTTGCCTGTAGGCCAAACTATGTATAATTTATTTAAAATATTGAGGACTTATTAATAGAAATACTCAGAAAATGTAGTGAGGTTGCTCATGTGATTAACAACCACAAAAAGAGGAAACAAATAACACTTCTAGCTCTTCTTTCTGGGCTTTTTTTTCTCCCCCTATTAGTTGAAATATTGTTGCCAATCCTGAATGAGTTTTTGCTTGTTTTCACCCTTAAAGGATGAGGTTAATTCCTTGAGCCAATGCAAACTTTGTTTTAAAATGGCCCAATTTGATTAAGTCTTCTGTTTCTCTATTTTTAGGGTGCTTACTAAATGTGGTGTTTCTTGTAATATATTTTTTTTTTTTTGACCACCTCTGGCTTCAAATCTGTGCTTTAAAAAAGTTCAATTGTTATGGTTTGGCAAACCTCAAACAGGTCTGTTAGGGCAAAAATAGCTTCTTTTTTAATAAGGAAATAAGCTGAAGTAAGATGAACATAAATAAGTTTGTGTATAAAAATAGAGCTATTGTTAGTCTATGTCTGGATAGTACTCTTTTGGGTATATAATCTCCCTGGCCAGTTTTTTTGATGGCTCACATATTTGGACAACCCCAAGCTGAAAGGGAGCTAGATTCCAGGTTTCTACTTCCCAGGGTAATGCTTCAACCACTGAGTTATTACATTAAACAAGGCCTGTGGTACCAAATGTCACTTAAAAGGCTAACCACTTGAATCTTTGAAAAACATGGCAAAGTCTTCAGTGAAGTGACATTCCAGGCTGCTTATCTTTCAAATAGGGAATGATAACCTTGCTTGTCGCAAGGAGTGACAGGCAGAAACCCTGTGAGAGATAAATAACTGGGGCAATACCTTGAGTTTAGTGTTTTCTTTTGGGCAGTTTCAAGTAGCTGCATGCTGAACACGCTTATGTCAGTTGTGCCTCCTTGTTCAAAACCTGCTTTAGTTTCTATATTGAGGCTCCTAATTCTCATTAACTGTATAGAAATATGAGATACCTCCAGTCTCTGGATGTATTAGGAGGTAGGCAATATGCCATTTTATTTTAATTGCATCTGTCTACAAATGGATTTGGAACATGCATTCATCTGATTTGTGCTCTTGGCTTCCAAGAAAATCCCACCTGTGATGAAGCATTTGAAGGGTCAATCTCATAATTTAGCAGTGAAGATTTTAAACTGGAACAATTTTAACTTGTGTCTTTAATTTTCTATCTCAAAATTATTTCCTTGTAAAACTTCTCATTATTGGAATCTGAATTCTTTATATAACGTGCAACATTTTCACATAAAAAGGAAGTGAGAGATAAAAATAAAGGTTGTCCTTTCTAAAACATATCTGTCATATTAGGAGCATGTATATCAGGAGACATATTAATTTCAGAGTCTTCAAAAAAGGCTCAGTGTATTATATCCATTACTGCCCATGGCCCTGATTCAACTTTTATATAAGTCAATAGGTGTCCTGGCTGTTTCCTCCATGGCTATTTGGATCAGGCCCAAAGCAAACAAGAACAGTCAGGGGCAGATGCTGCAAATGGTGAAACTTGAAAGAAGAAGAAAAAAAAATTAAAAAAAAAGGGAAAGAAAGAAAGAAAAAAGTTAAGCAGTATGTGGTGGGTGCTAACAAAAATGCCCTATATGAATATAGCATAAAGTAAACAATGGATTTGTGCCTGCAATTCCTTTAAAGAATATCACACTTCCTGGGTTTTCAAACTGAAATTCGTAGGGTGGAGTTAAAGCTAAATGGCTCACACAAACCCTTTTCCTCCCTTCTCTCAGCAGTGCTTGGCAAGTGAGTCCTGCCTGCCAGTGCCACAAGTACAGGGAGGGGGCTGCAGGGACCGCGCTGCCCACTGAGATGTCACCGTCCCTGCTCCCACCAAAACCCAGTTCCCTGTCAGGGAGACTGGCAAGAAGGTGGAGTTGGCGGGGAAAGAAAATTCAACCAAATTCTTCAGAAGTGCTGTGTGTGAGGGCCCCTTTTCCCCATGCACAGGCTTGCGCAAAAGGGCTCAGAAAGGAGGGTGACCTCCTGATCCCCAGCGGTGAACAAAAAATAAACGAGAAGTAGCCTCAAGGCAGTCCCTCTGTGGGTGCAAAGCAATCCTCCCTGTGTCCTCACTGTGGTTTATTTATAGATAGCCTTATTTGTTTGTATTATCAAGAAGAAGTAATTCCTAGATTATTTCTTAAGTGTCTAGGGAATAAAGATCAAATGCTGCCAAGTGCACACGTAACAGATAAATGAGAGTATAACACCAGAATCCTCCTTTGTCATGGAAATTTTGTTGGTTTCCTGTAAAGTAAATGAAAAGCAGATGTTAAAAACATAGCTGGTTTGTGTGGATACTGCTGCACTGTATTATAGCTTGGATTATAAAATGGAGAATACTTGGGGGAAGTAGGGTGGGTTTCATTTCATTTTAAAAAAGAATTGACAAATAAATAGAGCTGTCATTCAGGTGTTACTAGAGTATAGCAGCTTCAGCTGGTTGCTTAGATAGGAAACACTAATAAAGATCTTCTCAAGAAGAGAGTGCTCACAGCAACACTACAAATGCTGGCCTTTTTCTATCTTATAGTGAGTACTTCTTGTCACGAAGAAGAACTTGAGTGGGTCAGAGCCTTTTGGGGAGGTTGGTTTTTTGGGGTTTTTTTTGGGGGTGGGGGGTGGTGTTTGGTTTTTGTTTGTTTTGCTTTTCCCCACATTGGATTCCCTCTGGCTGGCAGCCAATTTTGACTATCCTGCCTCAGCTTCTCCAGAAACTAATCTGTCAGGACTTTCCTTATAATGTCATTTCAAGGTAGAAGGCAGGGAGAGAGGGAAGGGATTAAAGGCAGCAAGAAGGGAAAGACAGACTCCTGCTTTCATGTTGCCTCTGTCAAGTAAAGGCTTCTACCAAAGGAGAGAAAACCACTTTCTGAGCATCTCCCCTCACCCTCTGTAGGAGTACTTTGTCTATTAAGGAGAGAGCAAAAGACCAGATGCAATTAAGTGATGTGTTATGGAAAAAAGCAGTTAGAAAATATGTTATTATTTATAACACTCCTTTTTTGAGTAGTTCACTGAAACAGGCATCTCTCTTCTGTGAGGGTCCAAAATACATGATATTTAGGGTATGCCAACCACAGCAGAAGAGACCTGGGGTTTTTTTTCTCCTTATTTTTTAGATGACTCTCCTGGTCCTTGGTTAGTATGCAGCCTTTTTAATGACCTGTTGCTACAGTGGTGCTTCCTGTTTGTACAGTATGTTGACATATTGGAAGTTTGAAAGACTGCCCTGTCTTCCCTGTAATTGATATTAAATATATATACATATTATACAGATATATACGTGTGTATACAGGCTTTTAACAGGAAATGGGCAGGGTTGAGGCAGGCTTCAGCTTTAGCCATGGGAGCAGCCCTCTGGGTCGAGAGAAAGATCTGCCCAAGGGTGTAATTTCCTCCAGGGACGCCTCCCCCAGAGATGGCAAGGGTTATTTGCAGTGAACAGGGAGTGACAGGAGGGCAGGCAGAAAGCAAGGTTGGTGCCTTCCCCCAGCCTCACCGCTCATCATTAGCATCAGTGCTGCTCTGCTTTTGAAGCAACACCGGATCTAGCTGTGCTGTTCCAGGTTGTACAGCCTGAATTTACTTTGGCCACTGTATTGTGACTGCTCCTAGCCCCTGTTATGCAAGGGAAACACGTATTGCAGCCAGTGGCTGAGGAATCCCAGGGAAGACGTACATAAACGCTTGCTGGAGAGCTTAACTAATATTCCTTCTAAAGCAGTTATTAGGACTGAATGTTCCTGAGATCAAGGCCGGGGATGTGAAATACAGTCATATTTCACAATAATCAACATTTTCTAGAGTTTTCAAAAGTTAAAAATACTCTTTTTTTTTTTTTTTTGACAAATTCTCAGCTGTTGTTTTTGTGTTTCTTCAAGGGTTCTCTAGCTTTGCCTTTTTATTTTCTCATCTGCATTTTTGTCCCTCTGTAGTTAACAACTAGTTGTAGAGGAGTGTGAATGTATATGCCAGGTTCATGCATATAAAAATCTAACTCTGACAATCTGGCTGCTTTCTCAGTAGGTTCTAAGAACAGAAGGTAGACAGCTCACTCTAACAGTTTTGCTGAAGTTACTTCAATTCATAGGAAGATGATATGAGTTTGGTAGATAGGTGAGAGACAGACTTTAACACCAACTCTGCTGTGAAACTTCTTTATATGTCTTGGAAAATATATACTTTTCCCGGTATGCATGTGGATCAACATGTGCTTGCTTTTGATTCTGCTTCTTCGCTTCCCTTTTTGTGATATGTCTTACATCCACGCAGTCAGGACAGGCAAGCTCCAGATTCTTGTATTCAATTGAAATTTTGCTGCTGTTGCTCTACCCTGCAATTCTGAGGTTAGAAGTCGAATAGCAAGTCATGAAAAGTTCAGGGCCATATTTTTTGAATGATGATTTAGCAATATTTATCTAAGTCATCTGATGCAAAACTGTATTGTAAAAGAAAATCCTTTGCAGTATGTTTCCTCATTAGTTACACTTGAAACAGAAATTCTTTATGTTTTGTATTGGGACCTTGTTGTTTTCACATCCATCACAGGTAGAAACTGGGAAAAGAGATGTATGAAAACTCTTATTACTTGTGCAATCTGGTGACTGAAGTGAAGTTGCATGGATGATACATGGACTATATCACCAGAGAATCCAAAATGGTGCAAGGCATTAGATTATTTGTTTGATGTAAATGGTATCAGAGGAACCCCTTGGTGATAGCTCCTTCAGAGCAGTAAACTGGAGAGGCTCAGGAGTTATTCTCACACACTGAGGACTACATCTTTTCACATTGTGTTTGAGACAACAAAATAGTCTTCCTCTGTGCTGGTGCCGGCTCAGTGCTGTAGCTGTAACTCACCAGAGTGTTCCATTTGGCATACTTCATCACTCCAAAACTTTTCAAGAAATGGGTTTTTTTGTCTGTTTGTTTTATTTATTTTTTTTTTAATATTGCTAGTTCATTTCACACAGACAAAATCCCCAACCTCAGTGATGAGCCCTGGGACGCAGGAAGAAGAGGTGGGTTTCCCCACAGGCTCTCATCAGTGGTGCTCCTTGGTGGGTTCAAGGATTCACAAGAAAGGAGCTTAGCATCCCTTTCCAGGGAGCTGATGGCTCTTTTTAGTCTTCCCTTCACCAATTTATCAGTGTATCGAATAGCTGATTCCGAGAAGATTATAAAGCATTATATCCCCCAAATGTGGCATTCTACCAGGCATAAATACTACTACAATATTTTTAACACCCATTAATACCTTGCATTTTTTTAAGTGCCGCTGTAGGAATGTTTACCTATAGAAAAATTACTTGTATGAAAGAAACATTTGAGAAACATTTTGCTTCTGATTGAACAAAGTTACTTGGAAAATAATTTTTGTTTTTCCTTACATTAGAGAAAATAACAGAAGTGAGGTTTTTTTTTGTTTTGTTTGTTGTGTTTTGTTTTGTTTTTAATTATGAGGAGGGTGGATTAAATCTAATTTTAAATGGTCCCGGCGGTGCAAACTGCGCCTCCGCTGCCGTTCCCACTGGGAGCGCTCCCGGCTCCCTCGCCTGCCGCGGGACTCCTTGGCAGGAAGGTGGCGCTGGCAGCCCGGGATTGGGATTTCGCCGATCGCCGCGGGCGATTTCGCATCCACAGGGTTACCTTTTAAACGACTTCTACGGGCTGCATCAAGTGGAAAAACAACTTCCCTGCAGCTGTTTTATGTTGTTTGGAGTTTGGTGGTTTGCTGTGTTTCTGGGTTTTTTCTTGTTCCAACTTTTTTCTTTTTCCTTTTTTTTTTTTTTTTTTTTTTTTAATTAATGCTTGGCACTTAGAAATCCCCCTCTCCTGCAGACTGGGTCCTCTCTTCTGCCGTGAAATGCAGCCTCAGCTAGTTCACCTCGTACACCACCTTCTTTGTATGCCAGCACTAACCAGCTTCGGGAAGCTCTTTGGTTACAATGGGCTTCTTTGTAAGGAGGGTGCATGGCTTTGGGGATGACCTGTGAGAGCAGTTTTTGTGTCCTTCACCCTCTTGGTGGGACGGAGGGCACGGTGCCCTGAGGGGGGTAGAGCACGTCCTGGTGTCAGCGTCACGGGGGGGTTGTAGTTTTGCTGCCTTAAATGCTCTCAGTATAACTGATTTTTCTGTTTGTTTGGTTTGGATTTTTGTGCCCACCTTTTACTTGTTTGTATCGAATTCTGTGAGTTGGGTACAACTTTATCAAGGTGAGGTGTCCCCTCTTCTCCAGGCTGCCTGTGAATAATGAGTATTAATGAGGGTGTGATTCACTTTAACTTTGAACTTCCAGACATAAAAATTCATTGTCCTTTTTTCTTCCAACACCTAAATTTTTGTATTTAACCAAACATTCTGGTGAGTAGGAACCATACTCATAGCAGGGCAAATGATTGCTGTTATTCTTAGCAAGCTTTAGGTGTGTGTGCAGAGTGTATATATAAAATACATGCTTCCATTTACAAGGTGCTCTAGTGTGCCAAGTATTTCTCCATCTAAGAGATGCTTTGCCACATTAGCTGACTATAGTTTTCATGTACCATAAAATAAAAGTTAGGATGCAAAAGGATTAAGTCTTTATATTATCACTGGCTGTGCAAATGGCCTGTGTGCACATAGCTGTATTTCTTTTTACCTAGACAGAGTTTCTTATTATTAATTTAACTATGACATTAAAAATTCAAGTTCTTAAATCCTATGGGTTTTTTGTAATGACGGGGGTAATTTAATGATAAAGAACTATCCTGGTCGCAAATTTGTCTATATTAATTTCCCTTCTAAAGAAGAGGAGGGATGGGACAGCAGGGAGAAGGTGGTGTGTATGAACTCAAGGCTGCATTTGGCAATTCATCTGAGCACTTCCTGCCAGCGCAATGGTTACCCCAGTATGCAATTTGTGCAGAACGAGTAGATGATTTTCTTCATAAGCTTTGAGTACAAAGGGTACTCCATGATGCCATCTAATTGCTTAATCCCCAAGGAGTTCTTCAGGCATTTATTTAACACTAATTGCATGTGTAAATGTCCTTAATTTACAGCGTGTGAAAGTTGCGATGAATGCACACAACAGACGATGTCAAAGTGACACTTCATGGAAAGATGCAGTTAAGGCAGTGCTAAGTTACTTCTAAATAGGATTAATCATTTATTAAAGTTCAAAGCTCATCAGAACTCAGGGACAAGCATATGATGACTTGTTATTGTTCAAAAGTAACTGGTGGAGTGAAGTCACACCTCTCAAAATTTCTATGATATAACTTAGTACATTACAGTAAATGATGAACTCAAAGACTTAAACAGCTAAGCAGGGCGAGCAATTCAGTTCAAGGCAAAGAGCTTGGCTTGGCAGCCGTTGCAAAAAGCCTGCTTGGGCTGTTAATGAGTGCTTGCATTGTAATAGAACCGTGGAGTCCCAGGCACTGTACGGAGCTGTAGGCAGGGGGTGGGGGTGCTGGGGGCGTCCCTGCCCTAGAGCTTGCATAGCTTCAGCCCACAAGGTGTGGGAACAAATCAGTCTTGCAGGACACATTACATCTATAGAGGTCTCAGGACAGGTAGGTGGTATTTTTTTGGAAAGGAACCTGCAGCCCTGATGCCCAGAGTACTGCCAGTTATTTCCCAGTGGTGGAGTTAAAACTCTGATCTCGTATGTGATCTTGAATTTCACCATAGATATACACATAGGAACACAAACAACAGCTGGCACTCCTGAGCTTTCAGGAAAAACTCTCCAGTACTAATTTCTCTCTGTGCTTGATGCCACAGGCAGGGCAAAGCAGCTCAGGAAATCATACAATTACGAAAATTATACTTTTTGTGGCATGATTATATCTCTAGAAACATAATTGCCTGCAAGCCCTACTTTGGCATGCACACTGTGCAAGAACAGAGAAGTAACTCTGAATGGGGGAAAACCTGTTGTTTTACAGTATCTATTGACAGGGGCGGAGTTCAGGAGACCTGGGTTCAGTCAGGCACTCCACCCAGCTCAAGCACAAATAACCCTTAGTCACACACCTTTCCTCTGAAGAGATGTACCAGCCCTGGTATTTCTCTGGTTCTTCAGTGAATGCTGATATTTATACAATCTTAGTACTTTCAGAGGGGGAGTAATTTCCACAGGGAATTAGAGTGTGAGAATTCATCTGGAAAGGCAATTCAGCTAGAATTTGTCAGAAAGAGTGGGAAAGATGAAGGCATGGATGAGAATTTTCTTATCCATCTGTGAGATGTCTTGAGCTTTTATTAGCTACAGAAATAATATTGATTGAATTTGAGACAGGCGACTTAAAATATTCTTTTACCTTTTTTTCTGAAAATTAGATAAGTGTATTCATTTTGTGAATCTGTCTAAATTTTACATTGTTTTGTATTTTTGAGTTCAGTCTTGATTGTCCTAAGAATTATGAGGAATAGCATGTGATCACCTCTTCTTCAGCTGTGAAGGGCTGTGAAGGCTTTATTTTCAGACATGGTAGAAGTGTCTAATTTGCCAGACTTCCATGGTGAAAACCAGAGCTGCATGAAGGGCTAAGCATCCTGTCATAGTGTGTCTCAGTGTTTCCTACATAGTAGAATCCATAACATCAAGTTCAGTGCCTTTGGCATGGGCAGAATTGTGTGTGTCAGAATGGGAATGACACTACTGAGGAACAGGCGAAAGAGTCATATCTGGATCCTGGCAGGCCATGATAAAGAGAGGCACGTGTTTCAAATTTAGCCCTACTTCTGTACTTATAACTAAACATTGGAGTGGTTTTTTTCAGTCATCTTAAAAGAAAGGCATGTGAAAATGGACAGAAGAAGAGTTAATCATATCTGGATGCCAAAAGCAGAAGTTCATGTCTGTGTGAATTCTGGTCAGGATTCAAGCCAGGCCTTTTGTTAGGTTAAATGGCTTCGTCATCCCCATGTGAAACTGCTGAAAAGAGATGGAGGAAAACTTAACTTCTTACCTGATGAGGAAAACTTAACTTCTCTTGCATCTATGCTGGGCCCTTTATTATTAATGGAAAGAGTCCATTAATTCAAACATATGCTTTTGTTCTCTAGGGGAAAAGCATTTGTGATTAAAAAAATCCCCTTCTACTCTTATAGTTTAATTTCCTCTGTCTTTCTCCAATGAGACCAAAAATTGGAAGGAGTATGGATGGCTCAAACAATTTAGTTTAAAACAGAACAGAATGGCCACAAATCTCTGCCTTTCTCTTATGCTGAGCTGCACTGGAAGGCTTTGGTTCTTTGTGCAGGGTTAGTTTGTCTCCTTGCTCATTGCTTATGTTTTGATGGGACTCCACGGCTCAGGTCTTTACAGCTTCCAGAGTAAGGAAATTGCAGAGAGAGAAGCCCACATCTTGCATAAAGTTCTCCACAATCTGTGCTGAGGAAGCCCCATATATGTTAAATGTCAGACAAAGGTACAAACCTGCTCTTCCTGTGAGGCAGGACCTGAAAGTGGAAGGATTGGTGGGGCTGGCTGACCACAGGACACAGGGTATCTTCTGGACAAACCTGTTGCTGCAGGAGGAAACTGAAAGGCCAGTATCTTTGGATGTCTTCAGACTAGGCTAGATAAAGAGGAGCAACTCCTCTCTTGCCAGCAGGCAGAGTTGCGACAGGACACATTTAGGTAATGTCTACTTGGGTGCTGTGTTTAAACTGATTAAGTTCTACCTGAACTGTAAAGGAGACCAATTTCTCACTTCTATTTCAAAAGTTCAGCCATTTGAGCAGACTCTACTTGTGCTGGGCTCTCTGTTCCATTGCACAGCAGAGGTGTGTGCAGCAGCATTTGCTCTGCAAATTTGCTCTGTCTGTGGTCTGCCAAGGCATGTGATCCATCGGTAAAAACAGGGAGGTACAGTGGTATCCTTGGAGAGAGAGAGGTGATCACTCTTCTGATGGGATGCTGCTGAGAACATTGAAGGAGATCACAGGGACTGCAGAGCTAGCTCTGGTTTGGAGGCATCTGGGAGGAACAAGGAGCAGACAGGCCCTGGAGTAGATGGGAGGACCCAGAGGAACCTGGACACTCGGCTATGTCTAAGTGCTGCTGCCCCAAAATCTCACCTGCATGGACACAGCTGTTGAAGGAAGAGCTACATGTAAAATCATTCCTCTTCTGTGCTATCTGATCTATTTATTTGGAAGGGGTTATGCTCAAATAGTTAACATCCTAGATTTTGCTATTTTATTTTTCAGTTCAAAAGGTTTTCAGCATTTTTTGGTAAACAGCCTCCAAGTGAAAGCATAGATAAAGCTAGCTTCAAAACTGGCTGGCCTAGTGTCTCACCATAAAGTACTATAAGATCAAATGCGATATTCCCTCCTTAAAAGCCCCCTCATGCTGCCAAGTGTGCATTTGTGCAAAAGCAAGTCTTTTGAAACCAGAAACCTATAAAAATGAATCTTACAATTAAAACAGACAGTGTAAAATTAAGACACCCTTAGTAAGGGTGAAGCCATCCCTCCTCTGGGGTGTTTATAATCTGAGCATTATGGAGAATTGAAATCTGCCATTAACCATATAAGCAGCCTGACTTTTATGTCATTTCAGTGCCTTATTTAAGACTATTCTTATTGACTGGAGTAGGGTTGTGCCTGAGGTAAAATATTATTCCAGATAAAAAAGAATATACAAAGTCATGCCATTAATGGTTTCTAAAATTTCATCATTACATTGCATAGGTTTATAGTAACCACACTGACACCCTTTAAATGTCCCCAGTAAAATATGATATAAGCTTTTAAGGTTCTCCAAATAAGCACCTAAGTGGATCTATAATAAAGAACATTAAAAACAGGGAGTTTAAGAGAAGATGTTATTTAGAATTGATTTTACTGTCAGAGGACAAGGTTCTGAAGTGGACCTAGTTCTTACAAGACAATTTTTGTGCATTTTCATGGAGTTTTGATAAGCTAACATTTAAGCAGCTGGTTCTTAAAATGCCTTTGTGCCATACAGGTGTGTACATCTATCCTGGAGGGAAGATGGACAAGAAGGACAATTACAGGATTTCTCTTTCCCCCTTCATTTTCCCCTCCCTAGCCACTCCTGCTTTTGCCCAAGAGGAAAAAGCATCTCATTTCAGGTCCTAGGAAGTCACACTTGCCCTGTTTGTTCTCTGATATAGGCCTATAAACAGAGACATTCAGTCTGTAAACAAGTCAAGCTTACAAAGTGACTGAAAGATAACAGTCCCCCATCTAGCAGTGGGAGAGGAGGGAGGGAGCAGGGGGAGGGATGATAGAGAGGCTGCAATAAAAACAGGAAGGTCTCTGTTGGTCCTCTTGAAGTTAGTGGTTAAAAACATCAAAGCGTAGTGTGTGCTTTTTTCAGTCAGACTGCTGTGTCACTTTATAATTCTTCATAAAGCAACCATCCAGCCACTAACATACTGCAACTGTTAGTGTGAGCTGTGCTTTGATTTAGAGGAACAGTATCCTGCTCCAGGCATGTTAAGCTAAGGAATCTCTTGTAGGTTTACTTGGCATGCTGCGTGCCATTGAAGAAACTGTAACTTTTCAGAGCTGCTAATTGCAAGCTGTTCAGGATTTTTTCCTCTCATTTAAAAAAAAAAAAAAAAAAACAAAAAAAACCTCACAAATGTATTGCACTCCCTTCTCTCTCGCTCCCCAAACTCAAATAATTTTCCCAGGCTCTGAAGTCTTCAGAATTTCCTACACTGAAATTTTAAGTAGAAAACAAGATGGCAATGAAAAGGAAGGAAAAACAACTATACTGTATGTATCAAAGCAAAATGTACATATCCTCAGCTTGGTTCTAAGAAATATAAATTATTCAGCAGCTGCTTCAACAGAGAGATATTTTACAAGTTCAAAGCCAGCAGAGTACATCAGTTCCCTTAGATGGGGGAAGGTATTTTGTTCTCCAAAAGTAAGAGATTCAAAAAATTGCATGGAGGTCGTCTGCTCTTGGAAAAGCAGCCAAATAACCACAGGTGAGAAGAGAAGCAAAGAAAAGTGGAACCCTTTAAAATGAGAAGAGGAGCGGCATTGCTCTGGGAGGGGGAATACTGAACAGTGTTAGAAGCTTCTCTGCAATGTGCTGCACAGGCAAATCACTCTGGTTTATTATTGCTCAAAACTCTGACTTAGACTGAACAGCATTTGGGTTTAGCTTTAGCATGGGGAAAAGAAAGCAGTAACAATTCTGTAGGTGAAGAGGGCAGTCAGACTTGAGCCAGCCTTTGGCCTGTACTAGAGCAACCTGGTTTGAAGTTGGAGGCTAGAGTTTTAATAGGTTTTTCTCCAATGGAATAGCTGCTGCAAGATTTTCTACTCCTATAGGGATTGGTTTTGTAGGAGGTGTTGCTGCAGATGGGAGGAGGAGTGGAGGCAAGTTTCCTAGATGGGGGAAATGATTGGTGCTGATGTGCTCTCTTACCAGATATGATACGTAAAATTTCATGTCTGGATGATGATTTAAATTTCCTCCAGCTGTGAATCAGGATTTTAGTCTTGAACCTTCACAAGAGATCAAAGCTAGCAAGCACTCTCAGCAGTGGTGAAGCTGCAGCAGAGACTTTAAATGGAGGTCAGCAGTGCAGAGCTCATTTAGGGGACATATATTCCATGGGCTTCCATGTACAGGCAGAATTTGAACAGACCATCAGTCGCCTCCACAAATTGAGACACCTGCAAAAGTTCTTTCCTCTTGCATATCTTATTAATACACAGTCAAGTATTTAAATGGATAACTAGTGATTTCTGTAAGCCTTTTCTGAAGGATATACCTTTTTTTTTATCTTAATCACATCTTACCTATATTCCCATTGAAGAAAAAATTTGCTCCTCCTTGTAGTTTTTAATAACTGAAAAATTAAATGGAAGGCAATTTCAACTTACAAATCCTTTCAGGTGAGCTTGTATTTCTATAAGGTGTTGAGGCTTGCTTCCAAAATGTATATTCATTTTACATTATCAACTGTTCATGTATTATCAGCTGTTCCAAAAGTGCTCCAAATACAACCAACAAGATTAATGAACTATAGTAATCACAGAATCTACTGAGCTGGAAGGGACCCACATGGATCATTGAGTCCAAACCTTAGCCTACCATTTCCAAGACTCTCACTGTGTGCCCAAGAGTATCATTCAAACTCTTCTTGAACTCTGTCAGACTTGGTGCTGTGACCACTTCCCTCGGGAGCCTGTGTCAGTGTCCAACCACCCTCCGGGTGAAGAAGCTTTCTCTAATAGCCAGCCTAAGCCTTTCCTGACACACCTTCAGGCCATTCCCTCAGTCCTGTCACTGGTCACCACAGAGAAGGGATCAGTGCCTGCACCTCCTCTTCCCCTCACAAGGAAGTTGTAACTGCAATTAGGTTTCCCCTCAGTCTCTTCTTCTCCAGGCTGAACAGAACAAGTGCCCTCAGCTGCTTCTCATATGGCTTCCCCACAAGGCCCTTCACCATCTTCATTGCTCTTCCTTTGGACACTCTCTAATAGCTCAATATCTTATATTGCAGTGTCCAAAACTCCACACAATGTTCAAGGTGAGGCCGCCCCAGTGCAGAGCAGAGCGGGGCAATCGCGTCCCTTAATATGAATGCAGCTTTTGTCTGTAGCATAGAATAAATCAAAAGACCTGCAAAATTATTATTATCACTTATAAGCGGTAGTATACTAAAAAAATTAAAAGAAAAGAAGGCTGAAATCATCCTCTGCTCAAGCTTCTATTCATATCAATTTAAATTGAGACTTTGCTTTTAACTGATGGGATATGTGCCTAAAGTGTTACCCAGGCACCCATGCAGACAAATGTTAATAGGTAGGTATATGTAGGTTCCTGTTAGGGAACCTCAAAAACCTTGAATATTGGTTCTTCAAGAAAGGGGATACCATGTCTACCTTTTAACTGGCCACGGGTTGAATACCATTCCCCAAAGCGTTCCCTTAGAGTCCCTTGCAACTTTTTGCAAAAACGTCACAGTCTTGGTAACATCCCAACTGATGTAAAAGTTCACTAGTATAACAGAAAGAAGAACTTGCCCTCACAGGCTAGTCCAGTGGCAGAAACAAATTGTGAGAAATCATGGAAATTTCCTGAGTACAAGCCTAATTTTTGAACACATACACCTAATTATGTTTCAGAAACCTATTCAAGATGCATCACTGCCCAAAGGGGCTAGTGGAAGATGAGAACTGAAGCTGCCTGGCAGTTTAAAAGATTTGTTTCTTTTTTTCTTTTAATTTTTTTCCCCCCCTTCTCTGTAGTTCACTGGCAGTGTGAAAAACCTGAGTGAATAATGAAACGAAGTATTTGCAAGCATCTATCAGATAAAAGCCACAGTTACTTCAAAGGTATTAGTGCATCCTTCTGTTTGCTTTTCATGCACATTCATATGCATAACGTTGTGTTTGGAAGACCATTCATGACACAGAAATTCCAGAATGCTTGCATGAATAAATATGAGCAAATGTTCATCAGATGTTCATCATCAGAAGTGGCTTGCTCAGCTCCCTTGTCTGCTTTTCAAAGCTTGTTGTTCATTTGCAGTAGACAAAACGCAAAGTAAGTTTGAGGATTTAGGTTTTGTTCAGAAACGCCTAGGTAATGTGTACAAGGATTCTTTTTTTTGGACATATGCCTTCTAAAATACATTAATGATATCAATTCATAGAAATATAAGTAGTAAATGCACTGAATTTCATTTAAGTATCTTTCTGAAAAAAAAAAAAAAGGCTGTTTTCTACTGGCAGTTCACACCTGTGTTGGGCCACAAGTAGCTATGAATATTCAAAGCTAATTTGAGTGTATTGGATGCCTCAGAAATCTGACATATTTTAGGTAGCTGGGATCCAAGAATGCAGTTTCCTTTTTTCTATATGTCACCTTGGGGGTTTTGTTTTGGTTTCTAAATTATTTGGAGGCAGATCAACACCTCAGAATTCAAGAAGGGTTTGGACAATGCTCTCAGACACATGGTGCGATTCTTGGGGTTGTCCTTTGCCGGGCCAGGAGCTGAACCCAATGACCCTTGTGGATGCCTTCCAGCTCAGGATATTTTATGATTCTATGAACAGCCATGTAAGTTTTCTTCAGGAAGAACTATTAATTCTAAGTTTAGGTGGTGCTAAACCTACAGGTATTGTGTAAATCTTAACTCCTGCAGTTTCTGTAGAATGTGGATGCCAGCAAAACCATTGAAGTTAATAGGGGCCTTTGTAGTGATTTAAATCTACTTTAATTAGGACTGCACATATCTGACTGACAAAATATCTCATTTTTCTCAGTGTGTTATATACTCTGTTTCTTTAGTCCCCTCACCTCTGAATGGGTGTGTTTGGGTGCAGCTGACAAGGCTGCAGTGCTGTGAGCCAAGGCACACTTGCCACCAGGCTTACATGGCAGTCACTGACTTCAACTAACCTAACCTTTGGAAAATCTGTGGTACTCAAGTTGTTGAATAAAAGCAAGGTCCCATGTGTGATTGTTCAGAAAAAAAAAAAAACAAACCAAAAATTTTTGATACTCCAATAAATTAATTTCTTACTTAGAAACAAGCATATTTTTCTTCATTGCTGTCATATATTGAAAACATGTGCTTTTACTTGTTGTTATCTCTATAATTAGCATTCAATAAATAAGAATAGTAATTATTAAGAAGCTGATGGGTTAGTGCATGTTTTTCTTGTTTGTGAGCGTCATCTGTAAGAGAGCACAAAATAACAACAGTGTCTCTTCAGAAAGGTGATCTGACTTCTCCGCAGGCATAAAGGAGAACAGAGAGGGCTCTGTGGGGTTTGATTTCATCTCACTGAAAGCCTGGAGAGCTGTGGATTCTATGTGGCCAGAGCTCGGCAGAACAGAGCTTTGTCTTGATAACTCAAAATGACTAGATCATGCCTGGTAGCTGGTCCTGGAAACCTGACCCTTGTCACAGGCTGACTACATCAATTTGCAGTAGATTGATGATGTATAGACTGGGGGTGCCTCAGGGGAGACCCAAGAAAGGTCTGAGAAACATTGTATTGTTAATCCATACCCCTCATTAGCTTCTGCTGTGCTGGATTTCAACTAGCTGGCAAGGCTAGAGTTGGAAGGGAGAATGTGGTGTTGTCTGGCATTGTTATTGTTATTTGCCTTTTGAATGAAGTGATGTTTTAAAATACCTGTTCTCCGAAGTTTAATACATCAAAACTGGCAGCATTCTTTATTTTCCTCTAGCTCTCTTGTGAAGTGCCTGGAATTCCTAGATTTTCTTTGTATATTGATTTAGTGCTCTCCCCTCAACAGCCCAAGCTTTATCTCTTCTTGATAACAGTCTCTCTCTATCCTCCTCCAAGTAGTGGCAGGCAAATTATATACGCTATAATCAATTTACATTTCACTACCATTCAGCTCTCTGTAGCCCTGCCTTCACTGACTCTTTCTGTACTTCAAGACATGTTGCTTAACCATTTCTGCTCAGGGCAGTGCAAGGTTTTGATTTGAAGAAAGCTGTAGTTTTAAACGTGGTTTCCATCAAACAGTAACATCTTTGTCAAACTTCAACAGAATTAACCTTAACTGCCAAGGAAGTTTTGACTGCCATCATAAAAATGTTTGATTAGTGTTAATAATTTATTAAATTGGCTTGTCCTGACACTGCCAACATGTTGGAAATCTCTCAACCATTAAAACATTAACAGAGGCTGTAATACAATGCTCCTTCTGTTCCACATTTTATTTCAAGACCACATTCTTATGAGCCTGGTTCTGTGGTGTTCCAATACGCTCTCATTAGGATTGCATTAAAAGATGAAATATGACAAATATTAAAAAGCGTGGGAATATGGAGCAGAGCATGGTGGGTGTACTTTTGTGGGCAACTCTGCTGTGATTAAATTTTTGCAAAGCAAACCTGTTTTTGCAATGTGGGGAAATAAAATTACCAGGAAAGTATTTAACTTAAACAGATCCAATATGTTTGATTGCTTTGTCCAACCTCCTAAAATACATAAGCTTAGAATTTCTACTAAAATGGGAAAGCTGATATTGGGCCTGCTTATGCTGAAGCATGCCGTTCAATTATATAAGAAATAAAGTTCTATTTGAAAAAAGTATTAACACCTTGAGAATAGTTTGATCAAATTTTTATTTGATAGTTTACATCTGCACTTGAACTGCTAGTGGTAGGAGCTCTCCTGTGTTCTACCAGAAACACCTGTTTTGGCTCATGCAGCCTCAGGAATTGCATGTAACATATTTTGTATAAAATGCCATTTAAACAATAACAAGAGTTTGCTTTATTTTCCAACTGGATGGAAGATAGTTGAAATGAAGGCTCACTTTATCCTTTGCAATTTGCTGATAATATTAGTGATTTTAAGTAAGCAATTATTTTTTTTCCCTCTATTTAACACCTATGTAGGAGCTCCAACATTGTCTTGAATGTGTAGACTGATGTTGCATGTTGTATAAGTACAGAGATGTTAACATGTGAAAGGAAAACCTTAATTTCTCTCTCCCAGTTATAAATATATACTGAGAACAGTTTCAATACCAAGGCTTCTGGGAGTGAACCGTTGTATAATTATTCATAACGGCTCAGTTCTTCTCTTTCTTGCACCTGAAAAGCTGTGATGGGTACAATAATGAAAGGTGTGTTTTATTTTATGAGAGGAAGTAATCTAAGGTAGTCTTACATGTATGTCCTAAACAACATGTGTTTTCAAAGTAAGAGAAAATCCTTTAGGCAAGATTTGCTATTTTCTGTAGTTTATCATTTCCAGGTACTCAGCTGTGTGAAGTACAGATCTGAAATAAGTAACCTTGAGTCAGAGGACTAATTTACAATGAGTTCAATGATGGTAAAACTTGCCTCTTTTTCCATTTAGTTTCCACTGATTTCTCCTTTCTGTAATGTACAGAACAACTTTATGGAAATGATTACCATAGAACAGCCTTTTTGCAGTTGTCTAATCTTAAGAATGTCATCCTTATGAAACTTAAAACATTCTAAATGCTAATTTGTTTTAATATGTACTATGCCTGGTAAGATGTTGGCAAGAACTGTATAGCAACAGCACATCAAAATGTAGGAAATTATCAATTGTTTCAACATCAGAAAGTCATAACCCATCAACTCGATCAAGTCCCAAAAGATGTGTCAAATACATGTTTGGGGAACAGACTGAGTGCAAACATTAAAATTGTGTCTCTGCAACTGTCAGGAACAGTTACATTTGCTTTTTTTAATGCTGTTTTTCTTTGTAATTGTTTCCTAATTATTTGCTGAGTTAATAATGAAAATTATTGAATGTTCTGAAGCTTCAATAATTCTACATTTATTAATTGCAACTCGAAGATAAGCAGAGCAAGTGACTACTGTGCTCTGTGAGGTATTTTAATATGAAGCTTCAAATGTCTCCAGTTCTTGGCTAGAGTGGGATAAACTAAGACAAGCACTCTTACTAAATGCCAAGAAATTTCCATCTTACTAAGAGCATCTTCAGTTCCTCCTGACAGTATGCTTGCTGTGTGTAAATGATCTATGAGTTTTCCCAAATCATAAACCAAAGGTTTTATGTATCCTACATGGAAAAATGGTATCTGGTGTACCTGGTTAATGCATTTTATTTATTGTTAATACATTTTCATGGAGATTTTTATCCCAGTAAAGAGGGTTGGAAAATTTTGAATTAAGTCCATAAACTAATTATTTTCCATTCCAACATTGTTTCTTTTCTAACAAAACTCCTGACTCAGTGATTTTGTACATGACCTGCAGTTACATGACCCTGATTATGGTCTAGTGAGAGTTGGAGCGTGCCTCTTAGATGATGCTGGAAAATTAGAGACTTCTTTTACTCTAGCTTTTCAAAATAATTCTCTGATTTTATATGAGAACAATCCTCATATATATGTTGAAATCCTTTTCCTACAATGGCACTATTTTCCTGTCCACAGTTTTGGTGTACTGCACTTACTTACAAAGAGGCTATGTTTGGGGATAGCAGTCAATAGATCCCATCATGGTCCTAGTTGTTTAACAGTGACTTCAAATGCAATAGTATGAATGAACTGAAATTCAACAGGGGAAGAGAACCTCTCTTCTGTTCAAAAAAAACAGCCATGCTTTTCATCCCCAGTTATTTGTGTACATCTTTTACCCCTATTTCCATAATTTAAGTACAGTACAGTTAATGAATAAATGGGCCACAAATATCTCTGACCCACTCTATGTATACTGTGACTTGATGCTTGAATTGATATTGCCTGTTAGCTGTGTCTCTGATCTTAATTTGTGTGCATTTGGTGATTTTGTTTACCCTTCTGTTGCACTGGTTAATTTAATGGAAATTCTCTAAAGTATAAGCAAGATGACATAGTTTGCTTTTTCCTCTGCCTTTCACCAATAGCTACTAAATCACACTATTTTAACATTTCTGACCAGCCACAACACTAACGAAAATAACTATTGGCCAAATATCTGATAGTTCAAAGCAGTGTGTTAGAATACTATTTCCTTGTAGTTAGCTTTCCCCAGCATTTACCTGGAAAATTAAAGAGACCAGCATTTTAAGGTATGTATTCTCCAGATATCTGCAACAGAATAAATATTGATAGCAATCCTGTATACAGCTCTGACACAGTTTCCTCTAGAGAGATTTTTCAGTCATTAGATTAATAAATATGTATTTTATAGTTATTGAAAATATTTGTATGACTCTGAAGTCCAAGAGTATGTTGGGGGGGAACCACCCCCCACCCCCCCCCCCCAACAAAAAAAAAATACAAAAACCTAACCTTTAGAAATGAAATAGAAGATGAAATTCGACTAACACAAAACTTCCTAAATTTTTAATTGTTATCTTGCCTCGTTGCAAAACATAAAACCATTAAAAAACACTAGGCTTCCCAACACAGGAACTGCAATCCTGTACAAGACAAAGCAAGGCTTGTGAAGGACAGAATGGCTTAAGACTGCTCATAAGATGATAAATAAATGACAGTGTAGAAGAAAAAATATCAGCAAGACCAGCCTGTATTTAAATAATAAATGAGTAATGAAAATCAATATTAGAGAATATTAATTTCAAAGACAGTTTTGAGAATCAGAAGAGCAGACAACAGGAAAGGCGATGATATCTGAAAATAAGAAAGCCAGGCTGCAGAAATAAGATAGAGGAATGAGACAATACCAAGTATAGATTTTGTTGCTTGTGACTAAGTAGTAAAAGTTGTACTTAGTGCATTGCACTGCTTGTTTTGTTTCCTAGTGCAGTAAGGTTAAGTGTTCCAACCTATTATAAGTCTGGATTCATATCTCTTCTTATCTCTCTAGGTTTATGTCTTTCTAGATGTGAATTTAACTGCATGATCAGTAGAAAGATTGTTGTGAAGTAGTAATGATGTCTGCATAAGGCATGGTTTCCAAGCCACTCAGGAGTTTAAAATTTCTAAATGCAAACATTGGATATTTTATTACTCACAAAGCCTTCAAGTTGTTTGTGTCAGTCTTTTGTGGGTTTGTGTAATTTTATTTTTTCTATCTGTCATTAATAAGTTTTGCATCAAGAGCTAGGCAGGAAAAACAGAGGTGTAGCTGCTGAATTCTTTCTTACCCATATCTGACCAAATTCTTGAGAGTAGTGTTTTTCTTTTTAATTGTAATTCAACTTTTCCTTGTAAATGGAGTCGGAAAGAGCCAAGGCAGGCAAGGATTCGCAATTTTATCCTGTTTCTGTATAAAGATTCGTGTCTGATATCTGGTGTGGCACAGTCTTGTGTTACATAAATACATCATGTGCAGAGTTGGGGAATGAAAGCTATTCCACAAATAGTCAATATTTAGCTACAATTATTTAAGTTGCATTGGTATTGCATAGGCACCATTAACAGGAAAGGATGAACTTTGTTCCTTTCTAGTAAAGATATTATCTTTATTGGAAGATGCCTCAGAGCTGTGGTGCACTTTTTGTATGCACCTGGGGTGTCCTTTTATATGCAGCTGCATTTGACCTGTCAGATAGGTTTGTAGCATAAGCAAACAATTAATTTTGTTGTTTGGTTTGTTTTTAGTTTGTGGGGTTTGTTTGTTTGGGTCTTTTTTTCTTAATATATTAAAAAACAAACAAACAAACAACCCAAAGACCATACTGCCTGTCTTTCCTCCCCTTTACTCCAACTTGCAACTGTGAATCACTTCCTGGTGCCCCAGTTAGAGGAAATTTCTCCAGAGATATAACATCAGGTGATTTATGCATTTCTTTCTGGTATAATAAAGATAGGGAGACTTTCAGCATAATTATTTAACTGGTCAAATATTTATTTTAGATATGCTGTAGGTTGTATTGCTCTATGCACATTAGACAAAGTATATATTGTGAGTGGCTGGAACCTGGCGGCTACTTTTATCCCAACCCCAGTCAGACTTTTATCAAAAACCACTCCAGGGTGGCGAGACTTATCACTCCCATAGGAAATGACAGAAAACTTTTTTTGTTATTTCCCTGACAGGAGTCTAATGGAGGGTAGATTTTCACTGGTACAAGTGTTGACAGCACTGCATCCTGCATCCTTTCTGGAGCAACTGATTTCACTAGAGAGCACTTCTTACTGGATTAACTCTGTTGTGAGCACTGGGGTGGCTGATTTACCTCACTTTTCTATTACAGCATTGTGTTACTTAAAGGAAACTGCTGCTTAGTAAGCAGTGAGATTGCAGCCACATCCTCTCTCCCACTGGAGCATGGTCGTAAGGACAGGAGCAGGTCTGCAGGCTGGGCAGAGCAGCCCATGGGGGAAGATTTCTGCCTGTTTGCAGGACTCTCATGGGTGCCGCAAATTGTGAAAAGACTCTTCTGTGATGGGAATTTGAAAGCAATGTTGTTCTCCAATACAGACACCTTGTCCTTTAAGTAGAAAGACCCCACACACTGAAAACTTTGGAGCATCACGGATAATAATATACACCAACAATATATTTGAATAGATCCATCCTTGTGTTTCAGAGATAAAATTCAGAAAAAAATAATTGGAAAAATTATCACATGGCATTTTCTTCCTTGAGTTGGAAGGCATGAGCAGGAAAACAGACTTGCTGCAGAATTATAGGGCAAGTGGGAGAAGCTGGGATGAGCCCTCTGTCTCCTGACCTTGGTGGTGCTTTCAGGAGTATCCCTGCCCAATAAGTATTATACAGCTGTTCACACTGGTTTTGCTTAAATTGCTTAAAGTTATGTAAAGCAAGTATATAAATACGGGTTTTTGTTTAGATGTTGTCACTGCAGGCATGCCATTATAACCCAGTTATTACTACTTCTAAAAAAGAAACATGATATTATTTTGCGTATGTGCAAGAGAATTTTCTTCCTCTGGCGACAGGCCGAGAAATGGGTGGAGGGCGGGAAAAGGATTTACTGGGTGGGGGTGGTAAAATATATTTTAATAGAAGAAAGCATGGAGAGTTATAGTCTCACAGCAAGAAGTAAACATTGTAATCATAATAAATGTAACCTTGAGAACAGAAGACAGGGATTTTATTGTATTGACATAGGACACTTAAGCAACAATGGAGGATTTGTTCTCTTACCTTAGTCAGGACACATTGCCAGGAGGGCCCTTTCAGTGACCATTGCTACTAGAGAGTGTGTGTCAGAGCTTGGGTTATAAAATATCTATGAATGAACAGACACTGGCAAAGAGAAGGCTTGCTTTGAGGGGAGATTGGAGAATCTCTTCACTATAAGGCCTGAGCATGAATGTTCTCAACAGCACTGGAAACTGAATCAGCACTGAGGCCTGCTCTGCCTTCCACATTTATATGAATGCTTACATTTGCATTCTGCAGGGTTATCTGCATGTGATATTTGGGTATACAATCCAAAGCCAGCTACGTAGATCTATGCAAATTAATGATACCAACTTACTGTGTGGTTCTACACAAGACCATGTCCCGTCCTTGTCCGGTGTCTGCTTTCAGTGCCACCAGCTTTGATTCCACCAGGTTCCTTACACAAATCCTGTGGAATTGCATTTCTAAATCTGGCCCTCAGTTAGAGGTGGGAAATGTTTCTTGTTAAAGAAGCTACACTGGAGGGCAACTTTTATTGTGTACTTATGGACACAATCTGGACAGCACAACAGACAGTGCTGAACAAGGATGTGGGAAAAGCCTTCACCCTCCAAGAGTCACCAGCCGTTCAACTAAGCAAAATCTAAGCAAAAAAAAAATAAGCAAAAAAAAGTATATTTGAAAGGGAGTAATTGCTCTTTTTCCTTCTGTTTCTGTTCATCATATGTTAGCCGTACTTTCAGGTTTTTTGATAACTTGGCTGCTGGTGAGTTTCTACTGTAATAGGACAGAGCTCCTTTCCTGTGGGATTTTTAGTCCTGTGTATTTAGAAAGGCAAAGAGTGGCAAAAAAGTGTTAGCATTTTCCTTGTACAGGGGAGAAGTGACCCAGAGGAAAACAAAATATCTTGGCTAAGGTCCCTTAGGGCATTGATGCAGAACTGGGTATTAGAGCAAGATCAGCAAGTCCGGTGCAGTGCCTATGTAATGTGTTGTTTGCATGTGTTGTTTGTATGTGCTTTAAGAGTATCTCCTAACTCTTCACTTAAGCTTAGATCCTGTTTGGGGTTTCTGTTGGTTTGTTTTCAGTTCTTGCCTTAGGAAGCTTTTACGGATGTTAAAACCAAAAGCAAACACAAAAAATATACAACCAATGCAGAGTTGTTAGATTCTAGTTCAGGCATAAAGAGGGGGCCTCTGTTCTGACAGTACAAGGAAAAAAAACGAGACCTGCATATTCCTTTTCCTATAAAGTGTTTCCTCTGAAGAAGCATCCATGAAGGAACAGCTCCCATTTGAGACAATAAAAGTATAGTATGTTTTTGTGCATTGACAGAATGCACAACATGTTCTGAGGCAAATCTTCAACCCAGTAGTACTTCTTAATAACCCAGTGGTATATGGGGCCCAGAGAGAAGCATCTAAAAGGTGATCCTTTGTTTATTGTTGATGCTGTTAAGATCAGACCCTGTTTGTTCTAAGCCAGACGCCTCGCAGCAGCTCTCTCTGTCAGGGAATAACTCAGCCTGGAAGGGGTCTCTGGATGCTGCCTGGTCCAACAGCCATGTTTAGAACAGGTCCAAATTGGAAATTAAAACCAGTTACAAAGATAACTTGGGCTGCTCAGGGCTATGTCCCATTGGGTTTTAAACATCTGCAAGAATGGAGAGTCTTTGTCCCCTGGGTACCTGTTCCAGTCCGTGACTACTCCACTGGCAAAAAAAAAAAAAAAGGTCATAATAGCTAATTGAAATCTTCTTGGCTGTAGCCTGTGTCTATTGCCTCTTTTCTTTCACTGTGCACCTTCAGAAGTTTGTCTTCTTTAAAAGCACACTTCATATAGATGGAGAAAATCTTAAGATCTCACTTCACCTTCTCATCTCAAGAGTGGACAACCCAGTTCTCTCAGCCTCTCACCTTATGTTCTATTGTCCAAATACCACCAAGTCAGCAGACTGGTCCCATCATCCAAAGCAAAAACATAAATTAGCAGCAGTTATGTCTCAGCTTTCAAGACATCAGTGAAGGCCAGACATGTGGGGTAAGCTATTTCCACGTTTGAAGGGAAATGTGTTGGCACAGACACAAGATACTTTGTCACTAATGTAATTTTTGGCAGGTATGTTCACTCAGACAAGTTTTTTAGATGCCAAAAGCAAAGCATATTGTAACTTATATTTCTCACATGTGGCCTCACAAGCAGCCCTGTGTTCAAATTTCCAGCCAGCCTATGTTGCCGTGGCTTTTCTCCTGCCACATGGCAATGCACATCTGAGAAGAAAATTCAGCAAGCTGCTTGGAAAACAAGAACAGAAATAGTTTTTGAGTACTCCTGTAACTTCTGACTATAATTTCACTGATCTTTCTTCCAAAATATTCAGAAATGTTTTGAAAAAAAAATATGTGTATGGTTTGAATTAGTTTGCAGAGTGATTCTTTACTGATTTCCTAGATAAAATTGATTTCAGCTTATAAAAATCTCTTCTGTACCTTGTCTGTCACCAACTTTTATCTCCTTTGCTCCATTGTAACCTGTCTTCATTGTAAACAAGGTTTCAAAGATGTTGCGATGACAGATTGAATGTCCAAACAGAGAAAACAAAACCTAATTGTGTAGGAAGTTTACTTTGTGGGGTTTTCTATGTGGTTTTTTTTTTCCCTCACAGTGTCGAATGGACCTTTACTTGAATGAATTTAATTCTTGTAAAAAGTGTTCTTTCTATATGCCCTTCTGTGTATCTTGGTTATCTTTCTCTAGTTTGTGCTTTCATGCCAGGCAGGTGTGGGGAAGTGCTGTCTCAGGGAATTTGGTGACATTATGCCACCTTAGATGTGGATGGCTGGAGGTATTTTGTATGTGCATATGTCTCTGAAACTATGTGTGGCCAACAGACTCTCATTACTGTATATATATATATATAAAATCTTCAAACTCACTCGTGGCCTATCTTGAATTGCCATTAACAGGGTTGCTTAAAATTGCCATTAGGGAAAAGGACAGTGATGTGTTTCTCTTGCTGGTTATCTTGGCACCTGTGATTTGCTTTCTCCTAAGTGTAATACTTCAAAGCCATTTTTACCAAACTTTACCTTCTAGTTTGGGACATATCACTTGTTCTGGAGTGCTTTATCACCTTATTATATCCCACTATTTCTTACTAGACAAGAATCCTTAAGGACAGGATCAGGTCATGAATCTGCTTTACATATGTCTTTACGTGATTGCTATCTCCATACTTTTTGCCTTTTTTTTTTCCATTTTTAAAATAATTCATTAAACAAGAATTATTTCCAGGAAGAATACTTCAAGGATAGAAATACCTGTTCCTCCATAGGAATTGTTTCAGCAGTGAATCAACAACAGGTGTTTTTCAGTCACTTATGAACATACTCTGTGATGTTTACTTTTAAATTATTTCTTTTATTAATTTTGATCAAGTTGTATAACACATGTCAAAAGTTTTATTGAAACTGAAACACTCTCCCCTTGTGTACTGAATGTATTAATCCATCAAAGAAGGAAAATGGACTGACTTGTATTGTTCTTTTTCTGGCTCTTTTTATCACTGTTATATTCCAGAGGATGAAAATTGCTCGCTTTATCATTTGGGCCAGAACCTTTCCAGGAACTGAGTGGTTTGTGATTTCATCAATCACTCTGTGATTCCTTCCTCCTCTTTTCTTTTTATCCCTGTCCTCTGTATACTTTCAAAGGTGATTTCCTATGGTTTAAAGACCACTTTGATTAGTTCCTGAATTAGCTGAGACCAGATTTCATGAAGCCCTGCTTATTTGGAGGTATCGGTCTTGTCTGAATAATCTTCTGTTCTCTGGGCAGCATTTATTTGTTTGACATCTACAGAGAAGGAAAAGTATTATTTTAATAAGAATTTATTTCTCTAGCTATTTTGTAGGTCTAAAATGCAGACTATCAAATTGTCATCACTCTAAAATTGTAATTGTCATTACTCTAAAAATGGAGGTATTTGTCCTGTTTTTAGAAGGACTGCTGAAGTGACTTGCCTGATATTTCTGTGAGTCAATGGCAAAGGAATAGCACTCAGAAGTTATTGACACTTTCTTATGATATTCAGTATTCAGGCCCTTCATCATGGCTCAGGACTCAGTTGTGCTAAGCTCTCTGCACGAAGGATGATCCTGTCCCATAGTAAGCCATGGTGAAAATGTCTGACAAGAGACATCCAATATGGACAGACAAACATGAACACTACAGGAAAACCCAGAGGACAACAGTAGTCTGTAATATAAGCAGCAAAAAAGAACTTGGCCCTAAATTCTCCTCTCAACGGTTCCTAAAAGAACGTTCTGTGAGTTTGCAAGATTGTTGTTTCCTTGGTGATGCTGACTCTTTTTTAAGATGAGAAAGAGCAAATTCGTGCTGTGGATGTTGCATTTACTGGGTTTTACCAATTGCAATTTCCCTTCAAGCACCCCTACAAACAAAATTACCATCTTAAACTGTCCTTGGTCTTATTGCACACAATTTACAAGCATGGAATCCCATCAGCCTTTCAAAGAGAACTAAAAATATGGTATTTTTCTTGAATATTGTGAAAGGAAATGTAATGTTGGTAAAACATCTTAAGTGTCTGTATATAATTCAGCAAAGTCACAAGCAGACCTATAAGCAAGCTCAGATGGCTAACACCCGCTCTGCATTTCTGTGAGCTATTCTGTGGGCTTTGTGCATTCTTGTATTTTCATCATGTATAGTTTTATTCTCATTCAGGATTCATACATCTAAAAGGAATATATTGAGCTTGTACACGCACACAAATTTGTGTGTATTTGTGGATACATACAAATCTGTTCAGCCTCTATTTCATGTTGTGTCTGTTTAAAACTCTCTGACCTGTCTTGGAAGTGCTCAACATAGGTAAATCCAGGGGAAATGAGAACACAAATACTTTATTGTTGTCTTGATGAGGTAACAACAAAATTTGTTTTTCTTGTGCTATCACTTCGAACTGGCAGTTAAAAAAATCTTCATAGAGCCGTGGGGCTTCTTTTATTTGGTTTTCATCGTGTGCTGGTTTGTTGTTGTTTTGTCCATTTGTGGTACACAGAAGTAAATCTAGGGAAGTGTGAGCCGAACTTAAGGAGCCATCCTACCTTTTGTAATTTTGTAGTGTTGGTGAGGAATGGGATATAGCCATATTTGTTTGAATTGAGGAGAAAGAGATAAGAAGCTGAAGACTGTTAATGAAAAGACTCTAATTCTTAGGAAGACTTATTAAGATAACTTAATACATAGTTACTCATTATTTTAGGAGTGTGTATATACAGGCTAATGATGTCTGAACAGCATGGATGCACATAGCACATTACGCTATGAGCTTTCTGACATCTGAAAATCTGGAAGGGAGCTCACAGAGAAATTAATGATGTAGTGGGCTACATGCTGATTGGTTTCCAAAATAAAATCTTGGACTATATGATTCAAATCAGTGTTCATATTTTAAAGAAAGTCTCCATTACATAAATATGTGGAAAATGGACAGTTACTAGACAAGAAAGTAGAAATACTGTGCATTTATATTAGTCGATGATTTGATGCTGTGGATGCTATGTGCATGGTTTACGTACTATATTTTTTGTCTTACAGTTTTGTGGAACTTTTATTTGTGGGTCAGTTGAATTTCAAACTGATTTTAACACTTTCACACTGTGAAAGCAAGCAAAAGATTTGACATAGGGGCTTCTGTAGCTTGTGCACTTCCTTTTGAATAGCAATTATACTGATTTGCTGACATCAGGTATTTCCAGAGTGGTACCCAAGCCTGCAAATAAAATGCCTAGAATATCAATCATGTACATTTGAAGCACAGATTTGGAAACTTGTATAGCCCAGTGTTTGACAACATCATCTCTGAGCTTGATTAAGAGATTATTCGATTTGTAACAATTCCCAACCTGAGAGTCCCTCTCTTAAACCAAAAGTGTAGACTTAAACCTTCAGTTCTGAAGTTCCCTACTGTGTTTGTGAAACCTGTGGCCACCACACATGCACATGACTAACGTTACTCATGTGAGCCATCCCATTTAGATATGCACATATGAGGCTGAAACACAGTACCTTAACTGATCAAAGAAGTAATCCAAATCCCAAATTCCTACTTTCATTCAAGCACGCACGTAATCCTTGGCATCCCAAGTAGTGTTCTAATTAGCTATTGAAAGCAGTGTTAGGTTCTGAAACTGATTATACATCTAAAAACCATTTGGGTTAATTAAATAATTTAGTTTCTATTCATGTTCCTTTGGCTCTTTCTCTCCTTTCATTAATTTTGACCCACAAAAAACCTCACTAAAATCACCCTCAGTGTAAGTGCATGCTCACAGACTTTGCTCTAATCCCCACAGAATGATGGATATTATTTTCAACTTAGAACTAATTAACAGTGTATGTTCTTTATTGAAATCAGAGAGTTTCTGTATCTTACATATTAATGCAGATACTTATTGTGCACTGACATTTTCAGAATATTATTCTTGTCCATGTTTGTGTCTGTGTCTTTAATTTTAGGTAGCATCACATCACACTAGAGACTTCCCTGAGAGAAAACAAATCTTATTTTTCTCCCTTTTTTCTTTCTACTATATTTGTCCTGGTTTTAAAACTGTGTATGTGTACTGGTTTAAAAACTGTGTGGGGTAAGAAACTGGAGCACAGTACTCAAAAAGAGAAGTGCTCTTTTCAAAACTACTAGCGATGTCCTTAGTAAAGGGTTCAGGAGCTGGATTGAAAGACTTTACAAGATCAGGTGTGAGTCCCAGTGATAGAGTAGTATTCAGAAGGTGACTGCTGCCAGTAAGTCTGCTTCTGTCACTAGCACAAGGTTTTCAGGTCAACAGAAGGCATAAGTGCATATTTAAACCCTTTTCACATGTAAGGTGGGAAAAAAAAGCGCATTGCAGAAGCCCTGCTTTGTACAAGATGGCTCAGTTACTTACATGATGAAAATTACACATTTGCTAAAGTGTGTTACTGAAGCAATGCCCAAAACTACAATGGAAAACACCCCAGTCAAACAAAAACATCCAAGTAGAAGTAGGTAAGTGTATAAACCTAAAATACATTTGGAATAGCTGTGATGCAGCATCTCGCTTACAGTCAGGATGTTGCTTAGATGACTAGACCCGCCAGTCACAGGGATGAATGTCTGGCTCAGAGGAGTCATCCTAATGTTAACATTGTTATAGATGGGTTGCTGAAGGCACAGACCTGTCAAGATTTTGGTAAGGCCAGAATGAGGTATCTGAAACTAGATTTAAAACTCAAGTTCCCCTTACTGTTCTTAACTCTCTTTAGTGGCCATTTTCTACAATTTTAAGGTTCTTCAAATCTGCATTATTGAAGTGAAGACATGAGAAAGACCACTTGTGATGGTGAGGGAAGCCGTTGGGTAATTTAATTTTAAATGCCGTTACGTGGTAAAAACTAGCTTTTTTCCCCTTCCTGACATCTGAGAGATATCATTTGGATTCAGTGCTTTTAGCAACTCAGTTATTGGGATGGAATTGCAGATGGAAGTCTTATTTTGCATGAGTCATTCTTTGTTTCTAACATTTAGCAGGGGGAATACTGTTTTGTGGTTTTATCCTCAGTCACTGATACTGAATGGATTTGTTCAGAGTAATGAAAGGGATTCTGATAAAATGGGCATGGATTCTCCACAAAATTTCATTTTCACTGTGAGAATCTTTGAGACAGACTCATTTTTAGATACTGCTTGTGGATGGGTATTGATTATGAACAGAATTATTTAGGAGAGCTTAACACAACAGTTATGGCTGCATAGTCTCCTAGAATATATTTAAAGGTAAACAAATCATATGTTGAGATTACAAATGCATATGACCTTTATGTGGAAGCAAATACTACTTCTCTGGACAATTGTAGTAAACTGAACCGAAGTACTGAACCCAGAATTCAGCAAGAGTTTCTGCTCTCAATCATCAGGGGTTGGAGATGATTCTGCAACTCTATCAGTTAACTCAGCCACAGACGTTTACTTTTGAAAATTAAGTTATCTTCTCTGTTGGAATGCCTCAACATTTGAATACTCATTTCAACACAGTTTTAAAAATCTGAGATGCGCTACTTTCTGTTGATTTGCGTCTGTCAAGTAAAAATAAAAGTAGACACTCTTCCATGTGAATGTAAAATCTATAAGATAAAAAAAATAGTATAACAAAATCAATTCGATTTGAGGTGTGCCTGATGGACAACTACTTGAGGGACACCTGGGTTCTCCACTGATCTATTGACATTAAGCAAGTTGAATCACCTCTCAGTTCTTCAATTCATAAACCAGAGATAACACTCAAGGCCTTCTTTTGTCTTATGCTTTCAGATCTGCTGATGAAAGGAGCTTCACAGAAATAATAACCCTATTCACTGAGAATTTAATACTTATTTTCAAACTTATTTTCCATGTTAGTGCAAATGGATTCAGGAGTTCTGGAACCAGGAAGCCCAATATGTGCTCTAGGCTACTCCAGCTCTTCAAGTGAAACTTGTTCTGAAAAACGGATTTTTTGTAAGTCTCTCTTCAAAAGGATTCTGAATGTCTGATATGTTTTCTGCTTATTCTGACTCAGAGTCTCTTGTTCTTGGTTGGTTACCTCTCCTCCCTTTTTTTTTTCTCTCCTTCCCCACAAATCTTGTGGAGGCTCAGACTTTGAATCCTTCATTCCTGCCAAATCAGGCTGACTGACCTATAGGATCAGAAATTGTTTTGGGGGTGGGATGGGTGGGCAGAAAGTCTTGTGTAGCATGATTGTGTAGCTCCCATACCTTTGGGAAACCAGGGCAAAAGTCATGCCTGCCTTCATTCTGTTTGCTTTAAAAACCATAGAATGGACTTGCCAAAACAGTATCTTCCAAACTCAAAGCTATCTTTATCCTTAGTAAATGAGGTGGAATGCTAGCCAAATAGTAAGATAAAATAAGATTTACAACACAGATGGGACTACCTTGTGAATGAATATAACAGGTGAGAAACCAATTACATCTTCATCACTGCCTAATCTGAGTCAGTAAAACCGCTTGCTACAGAGGAAATGGGTGGAAGTTGTGTATAGGACTCCTGGTTTTGTGTGGCACTGAGCTATCCAGAGAAGACAAAAGAATATATAGATACCCTTAAAAGGGGTTACAGAAAGGAGAGGGATGGTCTGGTTTTCTTGTTCATGGTGATGAAGTCAAGTCTCAACACCAAGAAAGAGGTAAGGTAGATATTTTATGGAGGAGAGGGAACCTTTCTAATGCAAAGGTTGAATGGATTAGGTGGGACCTCTGTTACTAGATGTTTTTTAAAACAGGATTTTGCAAGTGCCTGTCAGGAATTATGTAAGAACACCTGGTAAATACAAGGCCTCCTGAGCTCCATTTGAACTACTTTTTCTATGATTGTTATATAAAGTACAGGTTGTCTTGTGAAACACAGATATGCAAAGATGTAAATAAGCCCTCTGTACACTAAGATGTTAAGTTTTTTCTAGCTGGAGACTGACAGAGCTGAAGGTTTGGTTTGTGTAAAACAAATGCTAATAGACATACTGTCCCAAATGAGATATTCAGCCCTCAGAGGAGGGAGGACCAAAGCCTTTGAAAATAGCCACAACTAACTTCAGGACTTAGAAGCACTTTCAGTAACAATATAAGCGCAACTCGTATTTTATGGTAGCTTAGTAAACACCACATAACACTATTGTCTTGCTAAAGGCTATAAATACTTTTAACTCATCGGGGCAGCTCCCAAGAAGAAAGAAGCTTCTCATCCTTGGCTTCAGCCATGGATACTGGAAGTCAATGCCATGTGTAGTGAAGAAGCGTCACCCATATCATGCCCACAGTTACAGAAAAACAAGGTATTATTCAGCAGGGAAACAAGTTGCTGTTTGTTACAAACTTGGTGATAGAATTTGAAAATTTTTGTTGCATCAAAGGTCCAGATCTCAAACCTTTACTCATCCACACAAGTCCTTATTTAATCTGTCCTGAAGTCAGGGGCTTGTTCAGCCACATAAACTTTCCTGAGCTCCAGAAAACACTACCAGCCCAGAAGTCAGTTGTAATATCTTTCAACACTGCCTGGATCTAGCAGCAGAGTTTGTGCATAATGCTGAACTCTGGCTATACAGCAATTCACTGCTGCTGCTTTGTTTTCCTTTTCTCCCCATTCATGATGCTTTATACTTTTCCACTTATTGCAATGGACAGTTATGGATAAATATCTAAGCTGTAAGTTTTACGCAAAAATATTTGCTTGAAAAGAAAGTCTTTAACTGAACAATATTGCATTTTCTTTAAAAAAAATCCATCAAAAGGTTTTTATCAGAAAACTGGAAAACAAAAGATTAATGATGTTTTATTACACCTTCTGTAATACTTTCTAGTTTAACTAAGTTTACGGAGAAAAGACCATAGTTTTCCAGTCAGCACAAGTGCCAGTCTTACAAAAGCACTTTGACTCTGCAGAAAAACAGCATAAAGGGTTGCTTATGGGGAAATACTAATTTGTCACATTAAACTTTACTGAACCGGGAGAGAAAAGAAATCCCAACAAATCCACAAATGGCGATGCTTGCAGTCTGCCTTGAACTCACCAAGTATGACGAACAGTGACACTGCTGTCTTAATGTATTGCTGACAGAGCTGCTGTACTCATTAACCTTTGATGAAACAAGATGTCACTTTGTTCACATCAAATGCTCCTTGATGCCAGTGCTCAGAGACTGTTTTTGTTGCTGATGCAGACATCAGCTATTGTTGAAAACATTCTCTCTCTCTTCCAACATTTCACTGCCCATGAGGATTTATAGGTGCTGATCATTATCAATCTGCAAATGGAGTCTGAAGCCGAGAGTGTGTTTGATTTCTACAGCTTTTAATGATTTCTTTTTTATTAAAAAAAATTATTTTAAGTGTAATTCAGATATATTTAAACATCTGAAAATGCTACATTCTTGATGTGTTACAGGATGCTGCCAGGAACTCAAGAGTACATTTGAGTAATCCCAACATCTTTTTTTTTTTTTTGAGGCTGCTGGAACTAGTAAAGCAATATTTGCAGCATTACAGCTACAGAGCAGAAGCACATTGTAGTGGGAAGAGGGCATTGAGTTGTGTAATATTCCGGTCAGCACCATGACTAAACAGTGGTGTAGCCTGGATTAGAACTGACTGTTCCTAGTTCCTGATCTGTTCTCTAGCCTTTTATCAGCATTGCCTTCCATTATCAATATTTGGAGCCAATCTTCCTGTTCTGTGTACAGTAAATATCATGTTGTCTAGCAAGGAAATCCTGACTGACTGTCTCTAACCTAGGGATAATTTTTATTTAGTCTTTGCTGTGCATGATAAGTACATTAATATTGCTATAAGATAAATGAAAACAGAGTAAGAAGAAAGGGGGGAAATTTTGCTCTCCTTGCTGAATTCATAAATTTTCAGTACTGAAACCCTGAGATCAGAGGTGCATGTTCTCACAGTTGTTTTTGTGCATGTTCTTTTAATGAACAGAAAAATATTTACTGATGACCTCTTATTACATTCTTTCCACTTTATACTCAGTATCTTTTGTGTGTGTGTGTGTGTGTTAGGAGACTCTGCAGTTTTTGGCTTCGTCTTTTTTCACAATTAGGTCTGTAATCATTACAGTCCTCATGCAAATGTAGCATCTTGGGAAGTAGTTGAAAACAAGAGTGGGAATTCTTCTAATTTGCAGTTGTGCAGACAAGGAGTGTCTGATCAGAACTTGATGCTGCTTTTCTACCTAAAGGTCATGTCATGCCTCAAGGGGTGATGAGCCTTCAAAGCCTTGTGGAATAAAATAACTATAGAAGTGTTTTTTTTAAAAAAAAAAATATTTAAAGAAAGTAAGATTAAAAGAACAGCAAATTGTTTAAGGCACCTTTTCAGACTCTTGGAGTAAAAGGAGGCAGCAGAGGTGAATGTTAAAAACAGAAAGCGTAAGTAGATGAGATGCAGGCGTTTTCATGGGAAATGTAGGACATATTAGTTTGCCTAACACTGTAGTGCATCTGTCCCTTATTGAGTGATGAAAGCCTGGGAGATTAACCATCCACACTGGTCCAGCTTTACAAGATGAACATGTGAAATAGCAAACTTACATGAAATGTGACCGTGCCACTAAACAGCAACACAATGGAAAGTGCATCTGAGAACACATGGAATACGATCAAGCATAGCTGATACAGCGTCCTTGAAAGGTGGTAGTAAATACACTCATTTAAAGACTTTCACCTGTTGCTTTAAATCATTCATACCTCATGGCATGTCTGCCAGCACTGTGACCCCTGGTGCAGAGTGAGGAACATCAAAGAGAGAAGGGAGCAGATCAAGTCTCAGGTGGACATTGCACCCTCTTTATGGGTAAAAGAAGTGACAGTAAGTTATAAAACAGGTGGAATTTGGATATTGCAAGCCTAACATGAGTTACCCAACAAATAGTAGGACGATACTACCTGTTCATGTAAAATCATGTAGAAGGTGTTTTAGAAGATTATATGATGTTATCTCAAAGACGTGTGAAAATGTGGGCTACACATTACTAGCTTATTAAAAATATCTTCTTAGATTTTTTTTTAACCTAAGAAGGATTAATAGCCTCTGACACTACCTGTAATCACAAAAGAAAATAAGATAAAAGTTTAGTTTTTATCAATCAGGTTAATTTTTTTGAGATGCGTCACCATGCCATTCAACATCTCTGCTGCCAGGCTGCTTACGATCAAGTATTTACTGTCAGGCACAGTTTTCTGCTGAAATGGCTGTTTTCTCTGGAAATCTACGCATGCTACTTCCCTTCTCTAAATGTTCTTCATTTGCTTTTAGGTACAACATGTACAGACTGGTTTTAAAACAGTAGAAATTGCTCCCTGGAAATGAACTGTAGTTAAAATTGAAGACAAGCTCATTTACAATCAGAGCCAACAAGTCTGCAAACATATGCTCTGGGTATCTAGTATCAGGCCAATTTCAGTAATGTTCATTTGACTATGTACTGTATAATCTGTAGTTATTGTACCAGAAAAAGTCTGTTATGAAACTTTATCATTTCTAATCACTGAATCCTAACAAAAAATACTTTCTGAACAAGAATAAAAACACTTTCACAAATCCTCTTCAAAGAAAACAATTTGTAGAGTGTTTTTCTGAACTAAGGGAAACTGTAGGTATTAAACACTTTTATGATAATGCTGGTAATATGTCTGATGCCAACTTCAGGTCTTTCAATATGGTCTTAGATATTACTGACTTTGTCATCCTAATACAGGGCCCAAAGAAAGTCTGTGCTTTCACAACAGAAACTGTGATTGCAAAAACAGAACCATACCGAAGTCCGCACTGTAATGGGTATCTGCTCTCTATGCTTATACATAGTCACATCATATCTTAATGACCTTATCCTATCTTAATAGCCTTAATGACAAAACCCCTGCTACAATCCTTTGAACTTTTTGTACATTAGTGTCCTCAGGGTTAAAATTCTGTTCAGCAGAGATTTTTTTGTGTTTGTGGTAGATTTTTCATATTTCAATAGTGATGGTCTTTTAAAGTTGGTAATTATTTTAATTTTTTTTAAGGTTTACTTTGCTTGGTTTCTGTTTACTTTCTGGAAGAAAAGGAGGGGTGGAAGGGGAGAAAGCTTTGTTGTCTCCTCTGAGTGGCCAGAGACTGTCTATGAACTCCTTTGAAAAGTGATTTCAGTGAATCAGAAATGCTTTCTCTGGTGTTTCTATGTACTTTCTCCTGGGTTTTGTGCTCCAATGTGTGTCACAGGAGTTCAGATTTCATAGTGCCCTTGAACAGAGTGTGTTTCTAAGACAAACAGCAACCTGATTGTTGTGCTGAAATGCAACACTACATAGTTGCACTGACATGAGGAAGCTGAATGAATGCCAGTGGCATGTGAGCCCTGGTGGAGATGTGGTGGTCTCCACCAGGACAGAGAGAGAGAGAGGACATTTTCTGGAAGCTGGAAATTTGGGAGCTCCAGAGACAGTCAGTTACAGTAATCAGCACTTATTTGGCCAGATGCTTGTCTGACTGGAAGTGACAATGTTTTTTGTAAAGTTAGAAGCAAACCCCACCATATTTACAAAATGCCACTGCAACCTCTCCATCCAAAGACTTCAGACTGCTCTTTTGGAAGATGTCATTCAGTGATAGAGGGGACAATATCTTTTTTCGTGCTTTAGAACACTTACTGTTTTCAACAACCTTGATTTTTGGTCTTTCCCATGATAACGTGGGTCAAGAGCTCTTCTTCCCCATATTAATTTCCTTACCCCTTTTAGTTATTCTAACCTAGCTCAGTATAAAGATGTCTTTGCAGGGAGTAAGAGTGTATAGGAGTGCTCAGTGATATCTTTGTCAGTGGACACTGTGGGAGCAGTTCCAGTACACCTCTTGTTTATGTGTATGAAGGTTGAAAGGTCTTCTGTCCTAATAGAGAGAAACATGATCTTGAAATAAACAGAATGTTCAGTATGATAAGTTAGCTTTTACTGGGTTTTTTCCACCAGCTAAGGGTGAGGTGTAATTTATTATTGCTCCTTTCTTTCACTTCAGCCACCAGTGTCCTATCTGTGGGAGAGGACAGGAGGAATGGATACAGATGTAAGGGGAAGCAGAGAAATTAGGTGCCTAAAATACAGGCACAAGTTCCAAGCCCATGCTCATATCCGAGAGTGCTGAGTTGGGCTGCTTTCTATCCTTCAGACAGAGCTGCTGGAAACTGCAAGTTTTGCCTACTGCCAAAACTGTATTTGAAATGCCATCCTGCAATTTTTCATCATCTCTTTTCACATCACTGCTGATTATCATTGATATTGGCTTGGAAAAGGAGATGGTCTCCTATATAATCATGCAACCACCACAGAGTCCAAACATTGCCAGGGCAACCTTTCTTCCTGCCGTGCTCTGCACATTTTTGCAACAACTGCTCTTGTAGCATAGGCGAGTTTCAGGGCTTAATGGTCTGGGACTCACAGACCCAAACTCTTGGCAGGAATAGTGAGGTTAATTACTTTCTATTAAGGTGAAGTCCTGGCTCACAGAGACTTTTGGTGGTGACTTCAACACAGCTTGGATTTCACCCTTCAAAACCCGGTGACTGTGCAACAAAAGAATGTGTCCTGCCAATTTGTGAACCTTTGATTTCAGTTGCTGCTGCCCTACTTAGCACTCTGTGCTGGCTTAACAGTGTCTGGCAGCAGCGGGCTGATCCTACCCACCATCCTGTAACTAATAAGTAATGTATTATTTTATTTACTGACTAGTCTAATCTCTCTATACTGGACTGTGTTACCAGACACTTTTGTCTGTTGTAGGAACTTCATACGATATTTTGGAAACTTGGCTAGCGGCAACCTAACCACAAAGCTAGGAATAGGAAAAGCAGCATATGTGCACTTGAGAGAACAGTTTGACAAAATTGCAACAAATCACAGCAATTCTGCATATCTCATGTATGCAAGGCAGGCTTATTTTTTAAGGCTGTTATTGATCCTGTGCATCTCAAGGACACCGTGACAGCCATTTTAAGTATCTAGTACATAGCCAGTCATATTTTATTTGTTTTGGGGGTGAAGGAGAAAAGTTGGTTGTTTGCTTTCTTTTTATTTTTTTTCTTGTTGTTGATTTTGTTTGGTTTTGGTTTTTAGGATTTTTAATTGTCTGTGAAGGTTTCTGAAGGATATTTTTTCCTTTTTCCTTTTTGATAAATTATCAAAGGTCCTTGATCTCATGGTTAATAATTTTGCTCAAGTTTACAAAGAACAGTTAAGACAATTCAAGTAAATATTCTTATTGACTGTAAGGAGGTTGATTACTAGCAGTAATCATATTCAGGAGAGTTTTCTGTACAGGCTCTCAGTTACATTTAAAATTCAGCAAAAGTATCCACTTAAGTCAACTGGAAATTTTTCCAGAGTAGGGAGTGAATATAAAACTGAAGAGAGTCCTGAGGACCAGGCCCACGTTAAATAGTTTTACTCCCTGAATACAAATAGCTGAAGGTTTCTGGATAAGCCAAGACAAATACCTTTCTTCTGTAGTTTTTTTTGTTGCCAGCCAAATCTAATTTTTAGCAATTCAAATGATAAATGCTGCTAAAGCAACATGGAAATGGCATGTATCTGAAAATGATATGGCACTTCAGACTGTAGTTGGTACAATCTGTTTCTCATAGTAACATGTATTTAATACATATCTAGTCCCAAGTGCTGCTCAGCTTGTTCCAGGTTTTTTATTTGTATTATATATGGACAATCGAGGCACTATGTTCTTTCCATAAAGTTTTTCCTTTCATAGCAGAAGGCTGGAATGGAAATAACATGAGAGGAAAACGGTGCTTCACCAATGCCAGAAAAAGAAAAGTATGCAAAGTTAAAGATTTCAAGTTAAAGAGCACGAAGTTTAAAGTTCAAAAATCAGATAACTTCCTTTGACTTTCAAATATCTGGGACCAATTTTCAAATAATATTTTTCCTTAAAAAACAAAATCAACAACAAACAAACTAAACACCCAAAAATCCCAGCAAAAAAGCAAACCTGAAACAGAACAAAAATACAAGAAGCATAGTCTCCACAAATGTCCTTTTAATGCCCTCTTTTATTACCTTACTGTGATGGACCTCTTCTTCCCTGGTCTTTTTACTCCTACTGACAAGTAATCTTAGCCTACTAATCCTGACCCTTAAACTCTGCTATATAATAATTAACGTTCAGTGTCTCATGACTCTGATTTTTCTGTATTAAATGGTATCCAGTCAGTACTGCATAAGACACCGGTTTGACTAAGAATGAAACCCAGTGCTTGGGAGAGAGCTTTGTTCCTCCATAAGACAAATAAACCCTATTTCCAGGATTTAAGTGACATTAGAGGTTTGTTGATATAGAGAAAATGAATCTGTGAAATGCTTAAAAAAATACCTTCCAACTAAATTCACAGACTTGCACTAAATCTCCACTGATTTAGATTGTAAGGATTTTCTTCTGGTTTAACTTAATGGATTTTTTTAAAAAAAGTATCCCCCAAACCATTGTAATTTTTATTTTGGGATACGAGTCAGCTGGCAGATAGTCCTTGCAAGATCTGTTTGTAAGGTGATGATTTTCCACAGAAAAATGATGATCCTGTTTATGAAACAGAAAACTTTGAAATCAGTAAAGCTCCCTTCCAGAGAAAAGCTGAATTACTCACAGGAAAAAGGAACTTTCTTACATTTGGAATCAAATTCACCATGTTTAATACTGAAATTACTTAAAGATTCTAAATCAAAACTTCTGTGTTAAGCAGAGCAGGGAGAGCAAGGTCTTATTTTTCTTAAAGCATGTACTTCAAACTTTTTTCCAAATAAGTCAGTTTATTGTTATTTTTCCTGGGTTTGATGACAGCAAACAAGATTCAGATATTTAATATCTTGTTTCCATGAGAAATAACAAGTTATCTTTAGAACAGCAGATGTTATTTCTTCAGATGAGAAAGGTGCACTTTTGCTAAACAGACTTTTGGCTTTATTGGCAGGTTGTCAGGAAAATTAAGTGAAAATGAGAGTGCATTGCCAAAGTGCAAAAGGCTTGGATTTAAAAACATGTCCACTAGCAATCGGTTTCAAGTCATCAGTTTGGAAGTTTTTCCATGGCTTGTGTTAAAGTGCAAAGGATAGAACAGGGCCTAAAATTCAGAAAATCACTCCTCATTCACAGTTTAAATTATAGGAAAAGCTGATTGTGTACATTCAGTGCAAAATATTGACATATTTTGTCAAATGCACCCCTTCTAAAGGGCTTGAAAAGAAAGAGGCCTCTTGAAAAAGCCATGATCCATCTACAGATGCTGAAAAATCAAGGCTTTCATTGGTAAAGTCAGTGAGAATCCTGAGTGCTATCTGGTGAGAAAGGCAATCAAATTTATCACTTAATTCCAAGAAGATCCAAAGACAGCCAGGAAGTGAGGGGATGCTTCTGTGGGCCTGCAGGAGCAGCTGGCAACCATCAAAGGACAGCAGAACCTCTCAAAACCAAGATGAGCTAAGCCTATGTCTCTATGAGACGGGACTTCTTGCTTTTGGGGGGAAAGCAAGAATAGCTGAGCTTGTTTGCTGCAGGCAAGAAACACAGTAAATAAGTGATTTCACAAACTCCCACCCTGCTCTGGGCTCGTATTATTTCCAGGTGTGCAGGGAAGAGGTGTATATATGCAAAGCACTGAGTGCTGTGGAGTACAACTGGAAGGCAGAGGTGGCCACCACCCTGGGTCATTAACTCCTGGATTTACAGTCTGCTTAGGCAAATCCAGGGCTTGAATTGAAGGGAAATTGCATCATTACAGGTCTTGAGGGAAGGGGCTGAAAGGCTGTAGGACAAAAGGGACTGGGAGTTCTTTCTGGTGTTCCTCAGTGGCCACTTGCCCTGCCCATGTCATTCTTGTGAAGCGCCCCCTTGTGAGTGTTCAACTCCTGTGGAAAGCAGAGAGCTGCCCAGGGCCTTGAAACTTCAGATATTTGAGCAGACCTCTCCTGTCTCAAATCAGTAAACTCTCCTGAGAAAAGAAAATTAAGTTAGTCTCCTGGTCTTTCGTACCTCTGTGGCTGAGACCTCTTACAACAAATGTTTCAGACAGTTGTGCCTCTTCAAAAAGAAGGTGAATGCCCAGGACCTAGCTATTTTGATTTAAATTGAGCTCAATCTAAAAGAACATTGTATGCATGATTGTTACGTAAATCTGCTGTGCTTTAGTCAGCAAACAATGCATATTACAGCCACTTAATTCTTGGCAGAGATCTGTGTTGCTGATTGTTGGGTTTTGGTTTTAACCTTAACCTTGTTTAAAGGAAGAGTAGCAGGGATGGCAATGATGTACAGGAACTGTCTTAGAAATTTTGAGAATTCCAGCTCCACTAAATTCTGTGTTTCAGGAGTGACATGAGCAAAAGAGAATGTAGCTGAGAAAACCTGTGTGTAACATAAAGTCTGTATCTCTGAACCTAAAACTAAAATGGAAACCACTGAATAGCAAATGTGCTGTAGTGATGATGAACCCTTTTTATCCCTGTTTGTATGAAATCACAGGAAGACTGGTATTACTTTATATCTTTTGCCATTGCAGGCTTTTGCCAAAATGCTGGAGGTGTAATATAATCCCTCATAATTACATGTTTTGAGAGATAGAGCATTCCTTAGCTGTTTATATGGATTAAAACTGACTTAGAATGCTGGAAGGCATTCCAGTGATAATGGTAAACTAATTAGCAATTAATACAGTGCATTGGTTTAAGAGTAATTTTTCTGTTATACTTTGCCACTAAAATGCAAATATTCAAGTAAGCTACAAATGATTTCATGAAGTTTTATCTCATTAATGTGATAAATTCTTGGTCCCTTTACAAACAGAAGAAAAGTGTCACAGAATAGTGATTAAAGAAAAGTAGTGCTGCAAGCAGCACTAATTTCATTATTTATTTTCAGACATATTTATTTATCTGTGGCAATAATTGACAAAAGGGTAGGATCAGACCTTTATTCAGATTTTAATTGCCACTGCAAAAGCTCTGCATTAATAAATAGACTAAAAGATTGTTTTACCTCTCTGTTAAGGTGTTGGAATCCTGGAACAGCTAAACAGACCATAAAACAATACTTCACAGATTTGCCCTTATATAGATCTATCCTGGCACCTTTTCTTTCTAATGATAGGTTAATGTGTTTAGTTTACATTAGCTGCCAAGTACGAGTACTTCTCTGAACTGTATCCAAACTGAATAAGTCTAAACTAAGATATAAGACTATTTTTTTCCATTTGCTTCAGTAGGTTTTGGATCAGATCCCTGTTGAATCTTCAAAGGTGAATTAGAAATCTTATGGAATCATGCCTTCTTGTATCCCTTAAGCTGATTCCAGCCCTAGAGCTGGTCTGTGTAGAGATTTCTGATAGTGTAGAACATAAAGTGAGAAAAGATTCTTTGGATTTGTTCATGTGTTCATGTAACTTGTTGATTTCTGAGAATGTAGAGAATGAAATCTAATGCTGTGTTTTCAAAAGTTGATTTTTTTTTGAGTTTCATTTATTTAATAAGCTTAGCATTCTTTGCTGTTATATTCAAGTGACAGAAAAATTGGAGTCTATGGGTACATATGGTAACTCTCTGACTCACAATACTGACTGTCACTGCACATTCAGCTTGGTTTACCAGTAAAATTGATCCAATCATCAGGAGGAAGGCAAGACCTTCGAAATAAAACTTTTATAAATGTGTTTTCTCCATGCTCAGTTTGCAGATACGACTTGGAAGACTGGCAGAAAAAAATCAAAGAGAAATTTCTTTCCAAGCCTTGGCAGGCAGCTAAAGTTACAAGTGCCTGTTTGTAAAACATTGTTGGTTAAAGTCCTTAGGTGTTCAAATAAAAAACTTGGACAGACAGTATCTTTTTCATAAGTGCCCTCCTGCTTAACAAAATGGGTTCTTATCAGAGAATGTCCTTGGACGATTGGCTTGACTGTTTTTTTTTAACACCTTGGCTGGAGTTCTTGCATGCCAGCCAACCCTCCATAGATCCTAAAAAGATTCCTCGGAATGGGAGTTTCTCTCTAAGAAGGTCACAGAAACCCTGTTAAAAACATTCAACATAAGAATTTGAGGTCGGGAGACTTTTGGAGGACACCAAAGGAAATGAGTGAGATTGGGAGAGTGCACAGGTGTTTTCTTCAAAGGTCTGGAGTAAATGAACTTGCTTTCCAAGAAAAACACACAGATGTGTTATTCCCAGCTAATGTCATTCACAATATTCCTAATGAAAGGCAAAACTGTTCACATTTAAATCTTTTCCACATTTCATTATAAATTTGAAAATGGTCCAAGTTTTATGAGGAAGGGGGAGGAGAACTGCTAATGTGCATACATTTTTTTTGGTCAGAAATTTGCCAGTTCAGGGTGTCATTTGAAGTTTTTCTGCCCCCATCTCCACTTAGCAGAAAGGAAAACCTGGAGATCATGAGACCACATCACTGAAGATTAAACGATTAGCCTAAAAATGTGTAACTTTTTCACCGTGCAGCAGCCAACCCCTGAGAATTGTATAGCAAGCTGTATTTTACAAGAAGTTTCTGTGGGGTTTGCACAAATCCACCATGCCATGCTTCAGTCTGCCCCTTTCCCCTGCCTTGCTGAGGAAGTGGTGTCGGTGTCTGGATCTGCAGGGCTTCAGCCACCTCCCTGCCTGCCCCTCCCACACTACAAAGCCCAGAGCCACAGGGTCTGCAGGACCCCCATGGTTTGTGGGGTCAAACTGCTGGGGAAATAAGTCGTGTAGCTGCCATGGCAATTCATCAGTGGCTGTGATGGCACTGCTGTGGTTCCAGCTGCAGAAGACCCCCAGTGTTGCTCCACAAGTTCAGGAGGTACATGCAACTTCTCTCTGCTTCCAGCCTACTGACCAACTTTTGGGCAGGGACTGAATGGAATTCAGAGGAAATACCAGCTGACCTCAATTACTCCAGTGGTCCGTGTAATGTCTTGGAAGTCATGGAAATGTGGCTCCTTTGTTCTTCAGTCCCTTGGCTCCTGTGTGTGTGCTTGAATGTATTTTCATCTTGGGCTTTATCTGTCTTATTTGCTCACATTTTAAAAGCTGAGATCTCAGAGGTATTTTGGCATTGTTAGACAACTGTAAGTGTTTAAGGTTGCTGGAGTTCCCTGAGGCAAACATCTTGCTTGCATCCTACTGAGGCTGCCTACATGGTGCAGTGTAGAGCTGTGTATATAAATTAAGCTTGTTCCTGGGAGGCCAGCTTGCTGGCCAGAAGCTGCTTGTCTGTGTTGGTGAATCGAGCCAGTGCATGCTATTTCTCATCATGGCTGGTTAGGCCAAACTGTGTGCCAAAACCATGCCTTTGTCTCTCCCAGTCTGCCTGAGTGGCTTTTGCAGGACTACCCTTTGCTGCACAGACCTTTGAGTAGAATACCTTTTCTACTAAGTGCCTCGCCTAGTCTAAGGGTTAGTTCTGTTTTGCAGGTAATTAAAACGTTTTGGTGCAACACACTTGCAGCGAGATATTAAAAATTCTATGGTGGTACTGTAACAGGTAATAGCATACTTTTCACTGAAATTCTTAAACTTAATTAAGACCCACCAAACGTTAAATTGACTCAAACGTGCCAGTCTGAGGCAGTGTAACATGGCTCCGATTTCTAACCAGGATTTAAAGTTTTGTCCTCAATTAGGTTATCTAATTTGCTTCATTTAAACACTACAGGAAAATGAAAAGCAGGTGTTTCCTTCATCAAGTATCTATTGTTATGCCTTTTTTTTTCTATTTTGAATTATAGTCACAGCATTTTTTAATAATGAACCAGGACCTCCTCTTTGTTTTCAGAAAATGGAATGAAGCTGATTCTCCTAGTGGTTACTGTCATAGTAGATAAAGCTCTCCCATAAACCGGGAGGGGAAAGGAAAGGCAGCTTCAAAACTTTATTTATCATCAGTGTGCCTCGGTGGTACTTGTAATTTCCTGTGACTACTATGATTAATTTTAAAAAAAATGTTCCTGGAATAAAGGAGCAGAAGCAAAGCTTTGGCCTGAGAGCACAACAACAGCATCCCAGATAAACATGAACTCCTTTCACAAAGTTATGGAAGTCTCCCAGCACAGAGCTGTGTAAAATGTAAGGAAAACCATAGCATCACTGAATAGTGATTTGTTTCTCAGTTCAATCAGGGTGGCAGGCACCTATTTTGCATTTTACTTAAATGCTGTGTTAGTCTTTTATGAAGGTCAGTGGTTGATCACAGGCTGCAAAAACCAAAAACTTATGAATTTGAGATGATCAAAATCCAGTCAATGTAAATTGTTTTGAAATTATTCAGTTTGAAATGACCATGTTTGTATAGTTATATAGTTATCATAATCAAAACTGTAGGCATCTCATGATTAAAGAAAGAAGTGGATGAATTCAATGCATTCATTTCAAACATAAGAGCTCAGACCTTGTCTTGGAGAGCCTTAACAAAGCACCAGTCTCAAAACTGGGATCAACATGGAGCACTCTGTTACTGAGTGAAGAAGTTTCTGGAATACCCTTATTTGATTGTTCCAGAAGAAGACTGAGCATTCATGCTCTAGTAAGTGTTTTCTGAGAATTCAAGCAGGCTGAGAATTCTTAGTCAGGCCAAACATTTGATCATTATGACTTTTTACATTGATTTTCCACAAGCTATGGGTAAATTTAATAGAGGTCAGCATTTTCATGCGCTTTACTAAAGGATGTTTATTGAAGTCTTACCCAAAATTCTGTGAGATAGAAATCTTCTGAGATTAGATACTTGGAAAACTGTTACTTAAGCTGCGGGAAATTGGGTGTGATCATTTCATTATAAACCAATTTGATTGCTGGCTATCTCTTTGTAATTCAAGCAAAAACCTGCCAGATTTACCAAATGCCGCTCTAGATGTTGATCTCAGTTCAGTGATATAATTCACTCCACTGATTTCAATCAAACTCGAGCAGTAGTTGGGACCATCACTTCTTTGTAATAGGACTTTTACTGGACTGTACAGCTAACACCATTGCAGAGGTCTTTAGGGACAGGGAGTAGCACTTGTAACTGATGAAATTCTACTTGCCTTACTAACATCACAGTCATGGTATTAAAATGGCAGTATTCTCAGCCTGCTGTGGTTTGAAACACTAGCTTTAATTTCACAGCAGTTGACCTTGATCGTGCGAGGCAATAAGCAGCAACACCATGGAAAAGTCCCAGAATACAATTCTCTTTAAAAGAAGCAAAACAAATCTGATCCACTGGTAATCTTAGAAGGTATTTAATCTAGCAGGAGAGATGACGGCTTCAATAGTAATGTTTAAAAACTTCTACTCATATGCCAGTCCTAATAATTTTCAAGTGCAAATAAGCACTCAAATCATTAAATTCCAAAATAACTTCCCCCTACCCCCTTCTCAAAAAGCCTTAACTTATAAGAAATGGCCTTTACCTATAGATAAATACTGAATGTGGTTGGTCTATGAGGCTTGCATTCTTCCAGACTGGATTCATATACGCAGACATTTTTTTAGCACAGCACATGCATGAATAAGCACCAGGAAGGCTATGCAAATACCACATTTCTATTCCACTCCTTTTTGAAGCACATTCCATGCTCATGAAAGCTGATGGGCTGGTGAGCAAGAAAGGCAATTGAGTTCTTTGGCCTTATATTCTACTTTATAACAGCAGTGCAAACATTTTTTTTTTCCCCACCTGGTCTCATTAGTCTGGATGAATGAAAGGGGAAACTCTTCTTTCTACAGCTGATAGACTCATTCTTATGCCAGTGCCATCATTAGCACACAGTGCCAGCATATGGGTAATATTATTTGGGGGAAGGGGAAAGGGACTTGCTTGCTTGCTTGCACAAGCAACCGACAAGGCAGCACACTGAGGCTCTCATTTCGCAAACCTTCTTCTGTGTATGCTCCAGCCTGCCCATGCTGGTGAGGCTGTTCAGAACGTGCTTAACTGTAATCAGATGTTCAAATTCAAAAGGATTTGTACATCTGCTTCTCATTAAGTGCATGCTGAAGAGCTTTGCTGAATCAGGGCCTTAGCCATTAGGAAATAAACAGAGACCACCAACTTATTTTACATATACTCTTGAAGAGTGTTCGGATAGATAGTAATGACTTTCAGTCAGTACTGCCTAAAGTTGGCTTTGAACTGCTGACCTGGAGGTGAAAGGCTTATATCCTATTACCAGTCCCTGGGGCAAACCAGTCTTACTTGTTTTCAAATATTAATGAATTAAGTCAAGTCAAAAATGGAGCCCCATTGATTGCCTTTTCCCCATGTTTTTCCTGTGTCAGCATCAGTAACTGATGCTGCTGTAGAAAATCTTCAGGAATTTGTGTTGCCCACAATTCTCTGGTTTAAATTACTTGCACTGTAAGCAGAGTCTTAATAACTGAAACAGTTGGTTAGTTTCTAAAAATATTTAGAAATGGACCTTTCCACAAATGTTGATAGTAACTGTTCATCAAGGAAAACATACTTATGTGTAGGGTCTAATGAATTATTTAGGTATCCATTCTTCTTGCAATATGCGGACATAACTCTCACTGACACTAATAGGAGATTCGTATGCATGCCAGGAGCAGGGAAAATCCTTGGAGAGTATTTAGACAATATTCCTTGAAGGATTGGTGGGAGAGGGAATGCAGCAAGAAGGAAAATTTCAATGCAAATACAAATCTGTCGTTTTTCTTCAGAGGATATGTGTATTTATATTTTTAAAAGACAGTGGGGACCCTTAACTAACAAATATTTAAAATTCTATTTTCATCCTTAAAGCAGAGCTTAGATGAAGGCCACACACAGACCTCCAGTTGAAAGCACAGGCACATAAGTAATGAAGAAAAGTAAATGTTCCTGGTGAGTGCTGTTTTGAAAGCTTTGGGTTTAGTCTTGGGTATTGGACTTTTGGAAACCTTTTTTTTCCTACAAAAGAAGGCTTATTGAACACAAATACTATCTGAAATCGTTGGATATAGGTGGTACATCTGATCTAATGTTTCACGTGTTGAGTGGCACTAGTCAGATATTGTGAAGGCCCATTTCTGTTAGGATCTGCTCAGCTCTGTGTGATGTATGCACAGTGGTGTCCAATGCACATAAGGACCTATGTGACCTAAAACAGGTCAACAAACCAGGGACATCTGTAACCTAGACCATGGCATGACTGCAAATGCAGAAAAGATTCAGGTAGTATGGCAAGAAATGCAGATAATTTTATTTTTGTTATTAGTCTTTTTAAGCCATCCCAACATATCAGAAAGCCATCCGTCCAGTAGTGCTGTATCAGAGAAAACTCATTCCAGTTTCATAGAAGGGGCTGTCAAAAACCATTGTAATATCAAAATTATGTAGTCCGTTCCCTACCTCTGCTGCTTCTCCTCCCTGGAGCTATCCTGCCCTATGTGGCTCCTTCAGCTGTTTTAGATGTGGGTCCAAAAGTCCTCAACTTAGTTTCACCACTGTGCTCCATTCCTAAAAGTAGTTATTTGGCAGCAGGGAAGAACAGCTCTCTAAATAAGCCTGTGTGGGGCTTTTGGTCTTTTGGTTTTATTTGCTTTTCCCTAAGTATTTGTACTGCCACTGGTTGAGCAGGAACTGGGAAGGGAGAGGGATTAAAAGGTCCTATGACATGAAACTTTTGGGTCCACATTTGTTGTCATTTCTGCATTTTGAAACTGAAATCCTCTGCCCCACTGTATATTTCTGGTGTTTGGTATTTCTGAGCCCTTACTGTAAGCTATATTGTAGGCAGGTTAATTCAGTCTATGGGAGAAACTGTGATTATCAAATGCTTCTGGCAAATGGCAGCAAGTAATTTGCAACCCTGAGAAAGTTATTATGGCCTTTTTTCCTGCTGCACACCTGGCAGGAGGACAGCATGCCAGGAATCGTCACCCTGAGCTGCTCCTGTGTTCTCTGGCTCTTGCAGGGAGTCTGGCCCTCGCTAACCTTAGGGATTGTGTGTAACGTGATGAAGCGCATGACTTCCAGACAGAAAAAACCTACTTTAAGCGGGTAGTATTTCTTTACTGTAAACACTTTCCATCAGTTCTGGAAAACCACTAGATAATGATAATGGAAAGTTAATGGAAAGCAAAACTTATTAGAAATTGCATCCTGAAGTCACAGCAGAACAGTGACACTTCACAGGAGAAACAAAATGTGAAACGAGCAAGCTGTATTTTCAAATAGAAATTGGATTACTGAAACTTTTTAATTAATCAAAGATTGAATCGACAATTCACAAAAGCTATATTGAAAAGCTATTGTCTTATCTTGACTGCATATCATTTGTGGTGGGGAAAAATTACCAAACCTAGAGGAGAGGATAAGGGCTTACCTATAAGCAAATATTTCTAGGAATTCAAGTTTTTTAGCCTATAGAGACTGCAGTTTCCTTTAGCCTAACTGATTTTCTAAAAACATTTGAAAGGTTGATAAATTCCTCTACCAGCTATTTATTATATTTTATATACTGCTGATGGTATTTACTGCTTTCTCCAATGCTGGCTGTTTATCAGACTGACATAAAAGAACATGCAAGAAATGTTATTGTTTAAAAAATGGTCTTTTTAATAATGACTGAAAAACCTTTTTCTGAAATGTTAGTTTAGTTGTGCTGGATCACTAAGTTCAGTTCTGGGTTGTGACTTATATTTACTTTAACCAATGTGTCTTTTCAGTGTAGTTCAGAGAAAAATGAGCAAGCCTATGTGAGGGGAAAAAAATTACAAATCAATGATAGTAAAGCTGGTTTTGGATCGTTTTATGGAAAACAACATTTCTATGAGTAAGATATTTTTGTTGAAATATTTTAGGGTTTGGTTAAAAGTAGTTGATAACTCTCCTCTTCTTTCCCCCTAAGACAATTTGTTTTAATTTTTGTCAAACAGAGAAAACACTCCTCTTTTTTCAAAGCTAAACATAAGTTTACATGGTCCTTTGTATGAGCAGGTGTTAATTCACATGCCTTGTCCACTACCAGTTTCAGTCTTTATGGTACTTTATTAAAAAAGAAATGTTGCAGAATAAGTGGAAACTCAAAGTATTTCAGGTTGCTGTGCTGTTATGCCCTGCTCTTCCCTGGGACTGATGGTTTCAAAACAGAGGCAAATACAGAAGGAGGAATACTGAGATTTTGAAAGGTCTGAGGGAGCATTTTAACTGGACCAGACTGTGTGGTGGCTCTAAAAATCCTTCTTCGGGCAGAGACACAGCAGTGCAAGGTAGGACAGCCCATTAGCCCAGTCATTTTCAATTAATGAATAGAACGTGTCCATGAAGGTAAGGGAGGTCGTTTGTAACCAAAATGGGTAGTTTTTTCAGGGCTTAGGGTCGACATCAACCTAGGGCAGCACCTACTTGCACGTATAAATATTGGTGCCCTCTAACTAAGTGAAAAAAAATTATATTACAAAGAAATAGGGGGACAGGGCTAATTAATTTCGTCAGTCCTGATCAAAGACATGCATGTATGTTTGCAAATTTTCCTGTCAGAGAGCTGCCTGATGGGTAGGGGATGCTCCACTGTCAGACCTTGTGCTGCTGTCAAGATCCCATGCCCTCCTTGGTAAGGTGGCATGCTGGGAGCATGTTAGGGGCAGAAGGAGAGTGAGTGGTTATCCAAGACACCCACAAAGCTCCACAAACCCCTGAGGGCAAGGCATCCTTTCCTGCCATGGCAGGCTGCTGTTTGGGGGAGAAGAGCTATAGACCCTGTTGGCAGGGGCATTCTCTCCTTGGCCACCACTGAGTTTTTCTTTGCAGAAAGAATCTGAATGTGCATCACTGAATTTGGTTTGAGAGGGCTTTTTCTTTTTCTTTTTTCAGAGTGAGACATTTACTCAAACCTGCTTTCTGACTGGGGTTTTCAATGGTTTGGTCTATGTTTCTTTAACAAAGATATATGCTGGGATTAAAGGATCTTGAGTTAACCTCCCTGGCTTATTTAAAACACACTCTTTGTAAAATACACATCAAAAGTGTCATGAACTCTCTTTCACTCTGGGTGGCATGGAGGGTGGAGAAATGTTATAAACAGAGTAATACAGGGTAAATTGTAATCTAAGAGGCAACCTTTTTTCCTATAGAAGGCAGCTGAACCAAAACGCAATCCCTAGCTGCAGAACTCTGCTAAAGAGAATAATGTCCTATTATTATCATCCCTTCATTGTTACACTGCGTCAAATCAGTATTTTGTACTCTTCTGGGAAAACAGGTTGGGCATAAATATACTATATATGCAGCTGAGGTTTGCTGAGCATTACTGTTTGCTTCAGAGAGAGGAAGTTGCAGGTGGCTCATAGGTTGGCAAGTCCTCTGTATTTAACACTGCTCAGCTTCTGTAGTTTGGCCTTTGGGGCCAGGGATTCTCAAACATCTATTTACCTTATGGCAGTTCCCAAGACACTCCCTTGCATACCAGCCACTGGTTGCACTTTCCTTCACTTGTCAAATAACAGATTTGGGATAAATTGTGTAGAATTACAAGTGGCACAAATGCAATGCATAATTTTCTACCTAGCTGCCAGAAGACAATGATAATTATGTTTTTATTTTAAATCATACAGTGGAGGTGGCTACATTTTGTATAGTTCTAGTGTTACTATGGCTATGACCATAATAACACTTTAGGCTTCTTGCTCAGAAATGTGGTTTAATCTTTCTATTTTCTTTTTATTTTTTCCTAGAGAAAATTATAGCCTAAGTAGCAGGAGGCAAGTAAACACCTTACTTTACACATTGGCACTTTCATTACAACAGGACAGAGAGCAACATTGCACATCCTGAAAAATATATTTGTATAGTAGAATCAAAGTCTATGTAACATGGAAAAGGTTTCAAATTACGGAGTAGGTAATTAGTCCCATAACAATAACAGAATTTGTGTTTAAATATACTTTGATAGTCCATGCACTAGAAGGTATTTCTTGCCATGAATTCAAATGGCAGTGTTTGCATATTGAATACTCAGCAGTATTTTAGGGGAAGAATGGGTACAATATGGTAACTGCAGCTGTGAGAGGCCAGGATATGAGCTGTCACTTGGCCCAGCTAGCCCTTATGGCAAAGATGTCAAACTGGGCTGCCTCTCGCCCTTTACACATGTCACTCACTCTACCTACTGTTGCTGTTTATTTGTTGCAATTTTGGTCAGAGCTTTGGGACTTTCATCCCACCTGCTCCTTTTCTCAGTGCATCAGATGTGCTGTTGCATCTGTGTCCATGTAATTTGTTCCTGTCTGTTAAGTGCTGCTCTCCAGTCATGGGCACAGCTTCCCGGCCAAGAAGTTGCTGGTGAGAGCAGAAGCCATATGGAATCGAACTCATCTGTTTTCTACTTCATAATAATGTTTACTTCATAACACTTTCTGCAGCCTGATATTAACATGGCCCTGGTGAGGGATGTGCTGGGGTGGCTGCTAGGATGGAATTGTCAGAACAGAAAATGTTGTTGTTCCCCACTGAATGGTTGACAAAATCATTCCAATTGCAGAGAAAGAAATGGAATGAGGGATGGAAATGACCGTCCATTTGAAGAACTGAAGGGGAATGATCATAAGGGTAGGGGGAGCCCCAACCCAAAGTATCGTACATCCCCTTCCACCATACACATGCACAATGTGCTCTGAAGTTAATACTGAGCAACGAAGGGTGAGAGATGCTGCCGTAAAGATGCCATTTGAGGACCACAGCAGCAAACTTGCATATGGGTTTATCAAGACTTATTTTCTCCCATAAGGTCACCACCCCTGATGTGAAATGATGCTTTGAACTGAGAGCCTGACGATTCTCTGCAGCTTCCTGGGTGACCACATTGTCAATCTGAGCCATGTACTTTTTTAGAATTTTTTGCATCCATCTTACCTTTTTAAGGCTTGAATCTATCCTCCACCTTAGAAATTGGTTTTCGCTTTAGTCTATAACTCAGTCTTGGCAGGGATGTTACACAACCCAGTGTAATTCTTTGCAACTCTGTAAGGTCACAATTTAATAAGTAAATGCACTGACTCCTTTGCCATCTGAGGGTGATGAACACCTGCATTAGGAGGGCACTGAATTCTTTCAAATTATTCCTGAATAGATTTGTGAATAGAAATATCTCCTGCATCTCAAGACATGTGAAAACAATAGTCCCACAGAGTCAAAGGCACCGTATTATGAAATTTAAACGTGTTTTGCTTACATGGGTCTTAGGATAAATCCTTTCTTTCTTTCAGCTGTGAAATCTTTCTTTCAATCCTTCAAATAACCCGTCTGAAAGAAATCATTCCAGCAGAGCCATTACAATTAATTCTATTATGCAAACCTCTAGTTTCAGATTTTCATTAAACTGACAAATGGTTCCTCGGAGTAATTTTCTAAATTACAAAATATATCTTGGCTGTTTTAAAAGGCCTGTTATCACACACTATCCTGTAACATAGGACTATATTAGTGGGGTGAAATTTAGTCCTCAGCCAGGATTTTTTAAGGAGCTAAGTTATGTGCTGATGTCCAATACTAGTTTTAAATTACTTAGAATCCAAGGGAGTTGATTGGTATACAAGATTTTGGGGAAAAGAAGTTTCTGTCTTTATCAGGGCATTGTGACAATATTAGTGTTTAGAACAAAACAAAACGAAAAAAGGTGGCACAAATTGCTAGGTAACAGTAATGTTATGAAAAAATAGGTTTTGTGCCAGTATTTTCTGGCAGTCCTAAGCACATCTTTCCCATCCACTGAAGTTCCTGATTTGCCTGGGTTAGTGCTAAAAAAAACTCACACCATGAGTCTTAGTGGAACCCCAAAACAACAGAGGTGCTGTTATATGGGCAGGCATGGGAATTTAGCTGAATAGTCTCCTAAAGAAATCAATAATCAGATCATTTCAAAAGAACCATTCAACAAAAACTTGGGTAAAATCACAGATTACTTACAACATTGGTTTAAAGCATTTATGCTGATAATTAAGAATAACAGACAAAGAGTATTAAGTAGAGGAGAGCAAACATCTAGGCAGTCTTTAAAAGAATGGAATTTTTCTAATCCTCTTACAAAGATGCTGTTTTGGGTCAAAGTCCTTTTCTGCATAAAGCAGCCACACCACATTTTTTAAGTCAATGAAGAGCTGAGAGCCGTAACACAGACCCTCAAAACTACTTTAAACAGACAACTCCCACTGAGAGACAAGCATTTGAATTAATCTGGGGACTGGGTCTATTAGATGAATAAAGTGAATTTAGTTCACACTGTATTGTGTGGCAAATAATTATGTAGCCAAATTAATTTGATATACCAGAAATTTACTAATGCTTTATTGGCTGGAAGTTTCCACATGCTGTATCACACATGTTTTATCTCAGGGTTAAGAAATTCTGAGAAGTACTTTTTATTAGGTTAAACTAAGAGATTTAAAATCATACAGAGCCACATTTATGAACAACATCTGGTCTTTATATTTAGTCTCTTTTTTATTCACAGTGATTGTTTGTTTCTGGGAAAGAGGATATGTGATTGTTTCTATCTGCCTCAAAAGTAACTTTGAATCTGCAAAATAGTCAGATTTACATTTTTATTTCTTAAGTACCTGTGAATCCCATGAAAGCCTCATGATCCACTTGTGTTATTCTGATCATTAGTAAGTGCTCTTGATTGTAGCTGTCTTCCTTTGAGTCCTTTTGACCCTTGTAGGATCTGTGAGGCAGTAAGTCCAGTAGAAGATCCTTCAGTACTAATCTCAGGTCTTACTCAATTAGGCCTCCTTGGAAGACATTGTTTAATGAGTTGGAAGGGCCTCAAATTCTACTTCTAGCCTATCAAACCCAATAACAGCTCCCTAAGATGCACAATTAACCTTCCCCTTGGCATTTTCTTCCACGCTTGCCTTTATGTCACCTTGGTTGAATTCTCAGTCCTAAATGTCTTTATCACCCTATTTATTGCTCAAGCCTAAAGGGAGAAGTCTCTTCTAAAAGAGCCTGACTGTACCAGCCAGTATAATGAAACAACTGAGTGGTTGGTACTCTGCCTCTTTTCTCAATATTATCTGTTGTTGCTGTTGCAAAAGTAAAATGTATGAACAGCAAGGTCCAAAAGCTCCTGTCTGTGGGCTGTGTAGAACATAAGTGACTAGGAGGTGGTATGGTCTGCTGTTCTGAGAAGTGTGAGGGTCATAAGCTGTTTAAGAGAACACTGGCCAGTAGTGCTTTTCCTTGTGGTGTATAGGCAGTTGAGCAAACTCCTGCCCATATCAGAGAAGGGGCTCAGAAGTCTGGAGAGCACAAGACTAATGTTTTCAAACCTGTTGTCTCGGTATACTAGTGTTTTAGTATAGTCTTAGCCTTTGGCATTCAGAGGTGATGTGGACTGCTCAAAATCACCTGCAGTACAAGAGCAATTCACATATTCTTAGTCAAATAAACAGACATAGGAGCAGGTTAATAAGAAAGTTATATGTAGGTCATATGGGATTTTTCTCTTCAGTAACATATAGTGCATATATAAGAACTGATGTTGGACCTTGCTGGATCTACTTATCATGAGAAATGGAATTGAAGAAGTACACAGAAACTGAAGTAAGGCTCAGTTTACTGCAATTAGTAAAATTAGAATTGCAAAAATACCTCCCCATTTAATTCAGTATTTTTGTGGTAAAAAAGAGGATGGGTCTTTTTCTTTTTTCTTAAGAATTTTTTCCTCTCTAAAAATAATAGCCTGTTGAGTAAACAAGAGGCTGACTCTTTCAGTGTAAGGAATGGCAGAGAAAGGAGTGAGTTGGTTTCTCCTGATTTTACTCACCACAATTACACAGGACTTTTGTGAGCTAAATCCTATCTTGTAGGATATTACATCTCTAGAAAAAGAAAAGGAGAAAGGAGTTTTTGATCCCAATAAAGCTAGTTTGAGCCACATTACAGCACCATAGTGAGCTGTGGCTTTAAATGATAAACTGCTCTGACAATAGATGGACTATACTATACCCTATAGGTAAATAATTTTTCTCTGCAAGTGGCTGCCTTTTCATGCTGAGTTCAGTACAATAATATATTAATGCCTTTGCATCCTTGGCCTATTTCCTGAATTCGATTTTGTATTAAAATAGGAGCTATTCCTAGTTATTGTGTTTTTATCTTTTCCTCCTCTTTTATTCAGATACTAGCTGATGCAATAATGACTCCGTAGATAATTTAGGACAAGGTAAGAAATGCTAAGTTTCTTACTTCACCTCCATCTCTGGCCTCTGTAGACCAAGTAACAGTACATCATCAGTAGCACAACTTAGTAGGATAGTAGGTTTCGGGCTGTGAATAATAATATGATTCAAGGTCTCTTGAACCCTTTGTAATTACTTCTATTAACAGATGACTTGGTGCTTAATTAGCAAGTCATTTCGAATCAGCTCATACAAGTTACATTTTATACTAGATAACTCTTCTGAGAGTTGCCTAGATAGATATTTTTCTTCCTTAAGAAAAAGAAAATAAAATTCATGGCATCTTTAAATAATGCACTGATTGGCAGTTAGCTCTGAGAAGTCTCGTGGACATAATTGTAGCACAAAAATGCCACAGCCTTTGAAAATCCAAATTATATTTTCTCATGGAGTGATAACTTTGATGTCATAATTATGATCATCTAACTAGCAGCGGACAGCAGGGAGAAGCCAGGCTTCAGCTGTGTCTGCAAGCTGGTGCTGGTACATACCTGCCAGCTGCATAGGAATGAAGTTTTACACTTTCCATCACTGTTGCACAAAACTTTCTCCAAGGTCCCTCAGGTTCCTAAGTGACATGGCTCCTAACACTGTTCAAAAAAGGTGCAAATGTTAGCAGAGTGAACAACCAAACAAATTTACTGGAGTCCTTAAAAATTTTGCTGAATCCAGCAGTGTTTAGTAAAAGCTCAGCATCCTCAGGCATCTTCATTTCCTTGTCTCATGAGTTCAACTCTCAGAGATGTGAACTTCAGTTTAAATTTTTTCTCTTCAGAGATGCTAATGAACCATAAGACACAATCTGAGACTAATTTATCTTAAAATACCTGTACTTCTCACACTAAAATGTTCTGTTCAGAGTGGTGAGAAAAAAGAAACCATCCACTCTCTGAACTACCTCCACTAAGCCTCATAACACTTGGTGATCCTCCTGTGAAAGCGTCTGGAGTCTCAGGGGATTACTGGAGTGGTTTGGCACTCATTAGAAATGTCCCCCTAGCTCAAGCAGAGTTTATACTGCACTGGCCTTTAAACAGGAGGCTATCTAGTTACACATACAGGCGGGTGTTCTGGAAAGCCCAGAGCAGACCCGCTGCTGTCACCTGGCCCTGGCAGGCACTGGGGAAAAGTCTTCACTTTTGTAATTTGGACCTCTGAACTCAGCCAGCAATTAGAAAACTAAATTTTGCCAAATGCTGGAATTAAAATCTCAAAGTGACAGAAGCCAAATATCTCTAAAATAAGCAGACCTGCCAGAAAGATATGACTTGGAAGACTAGACTGGAAGCACATGCTCTTCTTAAGTTCTGTTCTGGGTTTTTTGGTTAGGGTGTTTTTGTGTTTTGGGATCTTTTTTAACTTCTTTCTATTTCAAGTGCAAACAATGCACTTGAAATAGGTTGTTTATATAATGCATATATAATACATATAAAGTTTATAGTCTCATATATAAAAGGTTAGTGTGGTATTGAGGGAATATTTTTGTACAGTTTTCATCACTGCCAGTATACATCAAAAAATCATTTTTTTTTTTTCATTGTGAAGTAATAAGTCCAATGTGTATATGACATGCTAGTCCTCCATCTAAACTCAGCATGTGTGTTTGGTAGCCGTGTGTTACAGATGCTGCTTTGTGACTAAGCTCTTATGTAGGGCAATATCTTAAGTCTCTGAGAAGACTGCAAAGCACAGTTCAGCAAGTTTTTACTTGTTTATTCAAATTAAAGTGAGAGTTTTAAAACGATTTTGTTAGCCCCCAATGCTTTTAGATACTCTTGCATATCAAGAGATGCAGTTTAAGTTTAGAAAAGGTGCAAACAGTCTCAATTGTTGTGTCAGTTCCTATTGTGGTGTCCTGATTTGGTCCCTGATTCCAGAGAGGAGTTTCTAGATCAGTAGTCAGAATACTAGTATTGTTCAAGCCATACAGGCAATGGTTAAATAGCCTAAAAAATCACTTAACTAGAGCTTCTATGATTCCAATGCCAACAACAATATTCCTAATGTACAGGTATTTGTACCTGAGGAGAAAAAGAAGAAATTATTTCAGATCTGGAATATCTTTGTACTCAGGTGCAAAATGGAATTGAAGGAAAAAAAAAGAAAAAAATAATTCTGTGTTTTCAAATCCCTCTTCCCACAAAAATTCACACACATTACCTAGTGAATGTCAGATGGGTCTCTGCTCCAGCATCTCAACTTTGCTCATCCATGGGTTGCTTGTCTCATTTTTCAGTTAGCTTTGCTTTATATCATTTCTTGCTGAGAGGCCACCATTATAGGCCTGACCTGAATACTGGAGTTATGAAGAAGAAAAAAGTCACCCTGATGGAGAATAGATAGTGACAAAGACTTTATTCTCCTGTCCACACCATCAGCTGAGAGGGACCTGCTATCAGCAGTAACTGAGCCTTGAATCGCACGTTTTCAGTGCTGCAGGCGGGAGATGGTCTTGAGTTACAAAGCTAAGTCTCACATCAATTAAAGTCTGTGTGCACAGCAGCTGCATTCAGAAAGGTGGAAGAGATTTAATCTTCACCTTTCACCTTGGGTCAAAATACAAGGTTACCAAGACAGACTTATTAAAAATGGATTGTTTCTACCTAATGTTTAAATTTTCAGTTATTAGAAAAGCTCTTTAATATTTGCTCCCTTTGTCACAGAAACTTGCTGTAAAATAGCAAAGAAGTAATAAAACTTTTGAAAGGAACGAATAGATGTTTATGCTGGACTTCCAAAATCTGTAGCAATTTTAGTCTTTTGTCTCGATAAAAATCAGAGAATTATTCTCTATTGCATCTTATTTATGAGTAGGTGGATTATTCTGATCAGGTATAAAGAGCCTCTCAGGACTGGACACTTGAAGGTGTTGTTAGCTTGATTGAATATACAGTGGAAGTGAGACTTTATTTTAGTACAAATAATTTTTTAAGAAACAAACCCTATATGAAGCGCTTACTTCTAAGCTACGTTTCAGAAATTGTATGTCCAAATTTAGCTCACGCCTGAACTCTCTGGGCTTCTTTCTTTTTTCTTTTTTTTTTTTTTTTTAAGAGGAATCTGAATAAAGCCCAAAGGGGAACACGTAGCTGACCTGTGTTCCCAGGATAATGATAAACAAGGTATGATTGATCACACTGGCATCTCAATGCCTTTTAGATGTTGTTTGTGTTTGAATTCGAGGACAAACATCTGTAAATGCAAATAAACAAATCCCTACAGTCTTTGCATTTCTCTGTGTATCTAAGTGAAGAAATTTCCCCAGAGAGATTAATACAGATATTTTTCTGTGATTTGATAGAGTTTGTTTTCCAAAGTCTTATGGAGCAATATTTAACTGCAAGAGTGTAGATGGATTCTAAACATAGAGTCAAAACCTGTGTTTTATATGGGTAGGAGTTTGCCACTGCTAAAATCAATGGAATCCCTGTCATTGAATTGGAAGGGTATGAATGAACTGCCTATGAACAAGAGAAACTCTTAGTGTCATTATTTTACGGAAATTTTGTCATTCCAGTTTTACATCATTAACCTCAGGCTCAGTAAAACTGCCATAACAGAACAGGAAAAGCAAGTTGTGCTGGTAGCAACCCTTACTCTTTAATGATAATGTTTGGAGTAAGAACTCAGCTAAGAAAGTTAGGAGAGGAATTCTCACCTAATATCGCAGTAAAAAATGCAATTTGGTGTGCCTGTGCTGGGTTCTGTGTCACTCACACTGTGATTATGTCCCTTTGAAGAAGTGATACTGACTACACATTAGTCCTCTGTACAGAGACTGTGTATTTCATGACATGTGCATTGTTTGAGTTATAACTGAATATGACTTTTTAATATATTCCAGATATGTTAAACAACAACTGAAGAAATATGTGGAGCATGTTCAAGTTCTTGTTCTAAAACACATGTATTTTATTTATAATGTGGAAACTGTACAGTCATCACAATAGTTACACTCTGATACTTAGCTTTTTTAATTATTACCTTTATTAAAATTGTAGCAGTACGTGTAATGAGTTTTCTATTTAGATTATTATGAATCTTATTTAGAGTTTAATTGATATGGAGTGACATTGGTCATTGCTTGCACATTAAAAAAGGTTCTTCTTAGTGGTTTCAGCTCTGGAATAAGTCCTAGAGGGCTTAGATTCCTGGTGTCATATGACGACTGCCATTCAAAAAAAAAAAAATCTTGTTGCATATATGGTGTCTAAAAAAAGGTTAAAAAATGGACTAAATGTAACTGTCAGAGCATCCAAAAGTTTCAATGTCCTAAATATACCCTTTGCCAATCAAAAGTCACCACGTAGTCCTTGTGGCTGATGTCAGCTGTCAGTATAAGGTAGATGGAAAAAGCTTTCCCAGCCCACTGTTAACACAATGAGCAACCTCCATTCAGAAGGCCTCCTGAACTCCTGGCTTTGGCACTGCTCTGCCTAAACTGCTCTGCATATCCTTCCTCTTGGCTTCATGTGGATATCAAGATCGCTTGTGTGCAGCCTTGTACAGGGCTGTTTCCCACATCACCTCAAATAACACTGGCAGTGCAGAATATAAACACATCGCTGTGTGCCACCTTATTAAACACAGATGTGGCTCTTGCGAGGGCCTTCTTATCTAGAACTGCCTCACCTTCATTTGCTTGGGTACCAGTTTCCTACAAAAGCGTCTCTGTTGTGCTGCATCAATGTGGTGGTAGCAAAACTCAGGCAGGCCCTTTCTGTATGGCAGAGGTGTTCCTCCAGTCCTGACCTTCTGCGGAGTTAAGGTTAGAAGGCCAGAGTTCTTTTGTTTGTGCATGAAGTATACTAAGTGCCAAACTTCAGACAGCCTTAGCTAAGTTGATAATGCTTTGAAAAATTCACCTCCAAAATCAGAAAATCTTTATACATAACATTTGAAAATATAACCATTGCTATTTGTTAATTTAGCAAATAGGCAGCCAAAGGTATTGCATATCAGAATGTCAGAACTAGTGGCAGAAATGCATGCAGCTGTTGCCTTTCTGGATTTGAGTGGGATTTCCTTGGTTTTACTTTGTTTTTATGTGTCTCATCATCTGTGGTCAATGTCTGTTTTGCTTCTGGTGAGGGGAATGAAAACAGGACTTGCCTGATTGAATTTCTACTTCATTACAATTTTTGTACAAATTTACTGATTTTGATAAGACTTCTACCAGGACTTCTCTGCTCCAGGACGGAATTTCTGCCAACAGAGATTTCACTAGTCCTTTATTCACCCATGTTTCCTCAGCTGAGGGAAACTTAGTCAAATCTTTAGTCAAAATCAGACAGATGAGAGCACTGACCACCAGACTGTTTTAACTAGGACTGTATGGGTCTCCCCTGAGTTTTTGTTTTCTGAATAAAACTTTTAAAGACCTTATTTTCATCACAACAGGGAATAGGAAAAAAATTTGTTTGAAAGCTGGAAAAGTTTCATGGTACAGAAACACCATTTCATATTCATATGTAATCCAGAATTGAGTTTGTCAGTGTAGTCTGAATTCTGTCTTTGATCTCTAAAAGAGAAAGGCAACCCATGAAAATACGGTTGAACTAAAAGAACATAAACAGGCTTAAAATACCACATTCTGATAAAGGGTAAAATGACTTTCTGATGGAGGGTATCCCACCAAATCTAGGGCCCAGTGAATTTAGCTGGGAGATTTATAGTGCAGTAAAGGGACAATTTCAAAGCTATGAAAATTGCTTTTGCTTTTAATCCAATGCGTATCTGAATTTCTTTGCTGGATTTCCAGTCTCATTATCTAGTCATTGGCATTTCATTTCCCCAGAAGTATGGCAGAGCATATAATTTCTTGGCAAGGAAATGTACACCTCCAGTAGGATTCTCTGCAGAGATCTTTTAATTTGATGAACACCTCCAGTTCTCTTAGTTGACTCTTGCTTAGTAACAGATTGGCAGAGAGATAAATAGCACTCTGCCTCTCCCTGAATCCTGGAGAAGTGCGTGCCAACCCATATTCCTTGCCTCACCTGCAAGGCAGCTTTGAGGGCTCAGATCTTTTATAAAATTGATGAGAGCTCAATTGCCTGGCTGCATTCAGCATGCAGGGCTCTGGAGCAGAAGATTGCAGTACCACTGTAAAAACTGGTGCAACAAGGGCATTTTCAGAGAGTGTTGAAAGATTCTGATAAGCCCAAATGCCTCTCTCTGCTGATTCTTAATGAACCCTATGGGAAAGGGTGTACCACTATGGAAAATAAATTCTGTGTATCTTAACACGCATCTTTTGCTGCCAGAATATAAGAAAAATATGGCATAACAAATAAACAAAAAAACCTAAACCTAGGAGCACATACTGAATGTTCTACTAGCTCAGCAAGGAGAAATGGGCATTTGAGTGACCTGAGATGGCTTAGTTGTTATCTGCCTTTTACTCTGATTTTATTCATGGAAAACTTGTTTTCCTCTCAGTGCACTACAAATAACCAGTCACCTAAAACATTAAATAATGAAATTCAAATGTACTGAGTTAATCACTGGAAAAGTGCTTCATCTGAAAACTCCACAGGGGATCACATTTCAGAACACAAGTGTCCTTGTACAGTATGCATTTCCTCTTTGGTTCACAGGTTTGCTCATGCAGAGATTTGAAGTAATATTGAATTACTGCCCGAAGCCATGCCTGGCTATCTTTTTCATTAATTACCTTCCATGGCTTTGGGACAGATTAACTGATAAATATATGAATCCCTGGTGCAATAACCTTTACTGTGTACTTAGAAAAACTGATAGGCATGTAATCTCAGAATCTGCAAAAACCTTTTTCCTTTCTTCCTATAGATTACTCCTGTGCTCTTGCTATCTGAGTTGCCTGTTAATGCTGTTGTACTGTCTTTGATAAAAGATGCTGTTAAACCAACAATTAGGACCTCTACTGCAGTCCAAAAGGAAGATTGGTATGGCTTTTCAGAAAATATATTTGTTTCTTTTTTTTCATATATTATCATGAAAGATGGGTGACATGCCTTGTGTGCTAGGCAACAGACATTTCATAGTCTGCAAATCAACTGTTTTTCTGTTGTTTTGGGGGGGGGGCGTTTGTTCCATTTTTACCTTTCTTTGACAAAGTATCTCAGGAACTGGTCATTCTGAAAGGCTAATCACACTGTTATGAAAAGAAAATCAACCAAAAACCTATCTTCTATTGCAGCTGGGTTTAATATTTCTCTAAACTGCCCTTCAGCAAACTATCTGTTGCAGGTTATTTGACCAGTGTACCACCTTCTTCGTGCAAAAATTGCTTAGATTTTTTAAATTTTTAAATTCACCAAGAAGTGCTTCAGATAGTCATTCTGTGCATGAAGAACTGTTGTATTTTTTCTTTAATTATATCTTGTGGGTATTCTTACTGCATCATCTACCTAGACAATAATGCTGAATAGCACGCTTGCTGGGGTTGCTTCAAAGTTCCCAGATGTAATGCCAAAAGCTCTGCTTTAAGCTACCATTGCAAGTCAAAAGAATCACTTGACCACAGCCTGAAAAAAATCAAATAAAGTCAGATAACAGCATTCTATAGATATTTATATATATATATTATAAAGCACATAGAGAAAATTTAGTGCACTAATTTGCTTGCATCCCTGTTTCAAAGGCCTTTGCATTGATGCATATTATCAATTGTAAATAATACGTGGTAAACACACCTATTTTCCAGAAAGTTATTGCAAGTGAACACAACTTTTCACTAATGTCATTATAGCAGGTCACTTTAGATCTATTCCCATTTACTGGATCATGTCTGAGTTAGTGAAAGCTAATTATGCTTTCAAAATTTTGAACATGAAATAGAACTATGGTGAGGGTAGAACAACGAGAGCCTTTTTGATTTGCTAATCTTCTTTGATACTGGTATGGAATTTCCTTCAGTAGAATATATTTAAAAAATTACCTACAAGGCTATGTATGTCTTAAAACTATGGGAGTAGCATTGCTAGTCTGTAGTTCCTTAGGGTGAAGAGAGCCTTGTTTTGCATGCCCAAGCAAGCGAGTTTTATAGCAACCTCTCTTCTCTTGAGCCTGAGCACTCTTATTACTAAGCATCGATAAAATTTATGCCTAGAGTAATTTTTCTTCCATCTGTTCAGCTTGAATGGAGAACATTTGTTAAACAGTGTTTGGTGGGATGTTCACAGTAAAATGCATGCCCACCCTGGTGTTAGGCTGGCTAACTGGTCTTTTTAAGCACAAAGCTGATATTGTTAGATGGCACAGAGCTTGAACAAGTACAAATATGAGAGAGCTGTAGTTTCTTCTTCTCTTAGGAACTTGAGTATTCTTTCCCACTGTTCTAAAAAGAGTTAACTAACTACCCACTTAGAATAATTAGAAGTAGTTGAAGTCCACCTGTCAATTGCCGAAAGTGAGATTAAGTCCAGTCTTTGCAGTCTGATACTTTTTCAATTCAAGCCAGGGCCATGTAAACATTGAAAGTAATTATGTCTCTTTCTCCTCCTTTTCTTCCTTTTTCTTCCCCTTTTCTTCCTGATGTTAGTTATTATAGAAAAGAGTCAACTTGAGTTTCAGAAAGCCTGCCAAAAAGCCTCTGGCATTCCCTGGGGGATCGAATTTTACATTCTTCAGCAAACAATGTCTGTGTCCAGAAATGCAAGAGGAAAACACTGTTTTTATTTTTAATCTAATATCAATGTCTAACCCTAATGGAGCTCCGGTTTTTTATTTTCAAGCCTGAGGAACATCTTGTGTTGATGTTAGTATGTGCCTTTTTAGGCTTCATTTGTTATCTTTAAGCAGCTGCTAAAGTGTAAACAAGTTGTTTTTCTCTTCTGTTAAAAAAGGCTCTTTACTTAACCGAAAACTCCACTGCTATTGTGCACTATTACTGGGCTATGCTAGCAGCAGTGAAAAAAACATTACTAAATGTTTATTTCATTTCAAAACCTCTCTAAAGCATAAGCCATCTATGTTTCTTTTCAGCCTTCTCTTTTTCCTTGCTAGTTGAAAATTATAGGGAATCAGTTAGACAGGAGATCGTAACATAAGAAGTTATCTGTGGGTTTTTTCACATATAATAAAAAAGGGATTTCATATTTCTGACAGTTATTTTACATATAAAACAAGTACCATCTAGAATTTCAAGAGTGATGCTCATTGAGCATGCTAAAGGAGGTCTGATTTCTCAAAAATCAGGAAGTAAAAAACTTTCAACCTAAGGCAAGCTGAAATCTGACCTTTTTCAATTATTTATATACAGAACATATACAAATTTCCCCCTCTCTCTGCATTACCCCAGCTCTGTATTTCCCTGCCAGACCACAAAAACTTCCTAATGATTTAAAAAAAAAAAACAAAACGGGGGGGGGGAGGGGGGGGGGGGTCGGGAAGTGTGGTTTGAAACCCTTTGCATGC